>OZ020134.1:8575393-9775393 GCA_963971185.1 Bombus muscorum | reverse complement strand
CGTAATACTATATAACGTTATACGTTATTACGTAATACTATATAACGTTATACGTTATAACATAATAGTGTATAACGTTATACGTCATAACGTAATACTATATAACGTTATACGTTATAACGTAGTAGTATATAACGTTATACGTCATAACGTAATAGTATATAACGTTATACGTTAGTACGTAATAGTATATAACGTTATACGTTATCACGTATTAGTATATAACGTTATACGTTATTACGTAACAGTATATAACGTTATACGTTATAACGTAATAGTATATAACGTTATACGGTAGTGCGTAATACTATGTAACTTTATACGTTACAACGTAGTAGTCTGTAACGTTATACGTCATAACGTAACACTATATAACGTTATACGTTATAACGTATTAGTATATAACTTTGTACGTTATTACGTATTAGTATATAACGTTATACGTTATTACGTAACAGTATATAACGTCATACGTTATTACGTAATAGCATATAACGTTATACGTCATAACGTAATACTATATAACGTTATACGTTATTACGTAATAGTATATAACGTTATACGTTGTTACGTAATAGTATATAACGTTATACGTAATAACGTAATAGTATATAACGTTATACGTTATAACGTAATAGTATATAACGTTATACGTTAGTACGTAATAGTATATAACGTTATACGTTATAACGTATTAGTATATAACTTTGTACGTTATTACGTATTAGTATATAACGTTATACGTTATTACGTAACAGTATATAACGTCATACGTTATAACGTAATAGCATATAACGTTATACGTCATAACGTAATACTATATAACGTTATACGTTATTACGTATTAGTATATAACGTTATACGTTATTACGTAACAGTATATAACGTCATACGTTATAACGTAATAGCATATAACGTTATACGTCATAACGTAATACTATATAACGTTATACGTTATTACGTAATAGTATATAACGTTATACGTTGTTACGTAATAGTATATAACGTTATACGTAATAACGTAATAGTTTATAACGTTATACGTCATTACGTATTAGTATATAACGTTATACGTTATAACGTAGTAGTATATAACGTTTTACGTCATAACGTAACACTATATAACCTTATACGTTATAACGTATTAGTATATAACTTTGTACGCTATTACGTATTAGTATATAACGTTATACGTTATTACGTAACAGTATATAACGTTATACGTTATAACGTAATAGTATATAACGTTATACGTCACAACGTAACACTATATAACGTTATACGTTATAACGTATTAGTATATAACTTTGTACGCTATTACGTATTAGTATATAACGTTATACGTCATAACGTAATACTATATAACGTTATACGTTATAACGTAGTAGTATATAACGTTATACGTCATAACGTAATAGTATATAACGTTATACGTTAGTACGTAATAGTATATAACGTTATACGTAATAACGTAATAGTATATAACGTTATACGTTATAACGTAATAGTATATAACATTATACGTTATTACGTAACAGTATATAACGTTATACGTTAGTACGTAATAGTATATAACGTTATACGTTATAACGTAATAGTATATAACATTATACGTTATAACGTATTAGTATATAACGTTGTACGTTATTACGTATTAGTATATAACGTTATACGTTATTACGTAACAGTATATAACGTTATACGTTATAACGTAATAGCATATAACGTTATACGTCATAACGTAATACTATATAACGTTATACGTTATTACGTAATACTATATAACGTTATACGTTATAACATAATAGTGTATAACGTTATACGTCATAACGTAATACTACATAACGTTATACGTTATAACGTAGTAGTATATAACGTTATACGTCATAACGTAATAGTATATAACGTTATACGTTAGTACGTATTAGTATATAACGTTATACGTTATAACGTAGTAGTATATAACGTTATACGTCATAACGTAACACTATATAACCTTATACGTTATAACGTATTAGTATATAACTTTGTACGCTATTACGTATTAGTATATAACGTTATACGTTATTACGTAACAGTATATAACGTTATACGTTATAACGTAATAGTATATAACGTTATACGTCACAACGTAACACTATATAACGTTATACGTTATGACGTATTAGTATATAACTTTGTACGTTATTACGTATTAGTATATAACGTTATACGTTATTACGTAACAGTATATAACGTTATACGTTATAACGTAATAGCATATAACGTTATACGTCATAACGTAATACTATATAACGTTATACGTTATTACGTAATACTATATAACGTTATACGTTATAACATAATAGTGTATAACGTTATACGTCATAACGTAATACTATATAATGTTATACGTTATAACGTAGTAGTATATAACGTTATACGTCATAACGTAATAGTATATAACGTTATACGTTAGTACGTAATAGTATATAACGTTATACGTTATTACGTATTAGTATATAACGTTATACGTTATGACGTAATAGTATATAACGATATACGTTGTTACGTAATAGTATATAACGTTATACGTAATAACGTAATAGTATATAACGTTATACGTTATAACGTAATAATATATAACGTTATACGTTATTACGTATTAGTATATAACGTTATACGGTAGTACGTAATAGTATATAACGTTATACGTTATAACGTAATACTATGTAACTTTATACGTTATAACGTAGTAGTCTGTAACGTTATACGTCATAACGTAACACTATATAACGTTATACGTTATAACGTATTAGTATATAACTTTGTACGATATTACGTAACAGTATATAACGTTATACGTTATTACGTAATACTATATAACATTATACGTTATACGATAATACTATATAACGTTATACGTTATTACGTAATACTATATAACGTTATACGTTATAACATAATAGTATATAACGTTATACGTCATAACGTAATTCTATATAACGTTATACGATATAACGTAGTAGTATATAACGTTATACGTCATAACGAAATACTATATAACGTTATACGTTTTTACGCAATAGTTTATAACGTTATACGTCATTACGTATTAGTATATAACGTTATACGTTATTACGTAACAGTATATAACGTTATACGTTATTACGTAACAGTATATAACGTTATACGTTATAACGTAATAGTATATAACGTTATACGTTATTACGTATTAGTATATAACGTTATACGTTATAACATAATAGTGTATAACGTTATACGTCATAACGTAATACTATATAACGTTATACGTTATAACGTAGTAGTATATAACGTTATACGTCATAACGTAATAGTATATAACGTTATACGTTAGTACGTAATAGTATATAACGTTATACGTTATCACGTATTAGTATATAACGTTATACGTCATAACGAAATACTATATAACGTTATACGTTTTTACGCAATAGTTTATAACGTTATACGTCATTACGTATTAGTATATAACGTTATACGTTATTACGTAACAGTATATAACGTTATACGTTATTACGTAACAGTATATAACGTTATACGTTATAACGTAATAGTATATAACGTTATACGTTATTACGTAACAGTATATAACGTTATACGTTATAACGTAATAGCATATAACGTTATACGTCATAACGTAATACTATATAACGTTATACGTTATTACGTAATACTATATAACGTTATACGTTATAACATAATAGTGTATAACGTTATACGTCATAACGTAATACTATATAACGTTATACGTTATAACGTAGTAGTATATAACGTTATACGTCATAACGTAATAGTATATAACGTTATACGTTAGTACGTATTAGTATATAACGTTATACGTTATAACGTAGTAGTATATAACGTTATACGTCATAACGTAACACTATATAACCTAATACGTTATAACGTATTAGTATATAACTTTGTACGCTATTACGTATTAGTATATAACGTTATACGTTATTACGTAACAGTATATAACGTTATACGTTATAACGTAATAGTATATAACGTTATACGTCACAACGTAACACTATATAACGTTATACGTTATGACGTATTAGTATATAACTTTGTACGTTATTACGTATTAGTATATAACGTTATACGTTATTACGTAACAGTATATAACGTTATACGTTATAACGTAATAGCATATAACGTTATACGTCATAACGTAATACTATATAACGTTATACGTTATTACGTAATACTATATAACGTTATACGTTATAACATAATAGTGTATAACGTTATACGTCATAACGTAATACTATATAATGTTATACGTTATAACGTAGTAGTATATAACGTTATACGTCATAACGTAATAGTATATAACGTTATACGTTAGTACGTAATAGTATATAACGTTATACGTTATTACGTATTAGTATATAACGTTATACGTTATTACGTAATAGTATATAACGATATACGTTGTTACGTAATAGTATATAACGTTATACGTAATAACGTAATAGTATATAACGTTATACGTTATAACGTAATAATATATAACGTTATACGTTATAACGTAATAATATATAACGTTATACGTTAGTACGTAATAGTATATAACGTTATACGTTATAACGTAGTAGTATATAACGTTATACGTTATTACGTATTAGTATATAACGTTATACGTTATTACGTAACAGTATATAACGTTATACGTTATAACGTAATAGCATATAACGTTATACGTCATATCGTAATACTATATAACGTTATACGTTATTACGTAATACTATATAACGTTATACGTTATAACATAATAGTATATAACTTTATACGTCATAACGTAATAGTATATAACGTTATACGTTAGTACGTAATAGTATATAACGTTATACGTTATAACGTAGTAGTATATAACGTTATACGTTTTTACGTAATAGTTTATAACGTTATACGTCATCACGTATTAGTTTATAACGTTATACGTTATAACGTAGTAGTATATAACGTTATACGTCATAACGTAACACTATATAACGTTATACGTTATAACGTATTAGTATATAACTTTGTACGTTATTACGTATTAGTATATAACGTTATACGTTATTACGTAACAGTATATAACGTTATACGTTATAACGTAATAGTATATAACGTTATACGTCATAACGTAACACTATATAACGTTATACGTTATAACGTATTAGTGTATAACTTTGTACGTTATTACGTATTAGTATAGAACGTTATACGTTATTACGTGTTAGTATATAACGTTATACGTTATTACGTAATACTATATAACGTTATACGTTATAACATAATAGTATATAACGTTATACGTCATAACGTAATACTATATAACGTTTTACGTTATAACGTAGTAGTATATAACGTTATACGTCATAACGTAATAGTATATAACGTTATACGTTAGTACGTAATAGTATATAACGTTATACGTTATTACGTAACAGTATATAACGTTATACATTATAACGTAATAGTATATAACGTTATACGTTATTACGTATTAGTATATAACGTTATACGTTATTACGTAATAGTATATAACGTTATACGTTGTTACGTAATAGTATATAACGTTATACGTAATAACGTAATAGTATATAACGTTATACGTCATAAAGTAGTAGTATATAACGTTATAAGTCATAAGGTAACACTATATAACGTTATGCGTTATAACATAATAGTATATAACGTTATACGTCATAACGTAATACTATATAACGTTATACGTTATAACGTAGTAGTATATAACGTTATACGTTTTTACGTAATAGTTTATAACGTTATACGTCATTACGTATTAGTATATAACGTTATACGTTATAACGTAGTAGTATATAACGTTATACGTCATAACGTAATAGTATATAAAGTTATACTTCATAACGTAGTAGTATATAACGTTATACGTCATAACGTAATAGTATATAAAGTTATACTTCATAACGTAATAATATATAACGTTATACGTTATTACGTAACAGTATATAACGTTATACGTTATTACGTAATACTATATAACATTATACGTTATACGATAATACTATATAACGTTATACGATATTACGTAATATTATATAACGTTATACGTTATTTCGTATTAGTATATAACGTAATACGTTAGTACGTAATTCTATATAACGTTATACGATATAACGTAGTAGTATATAACGTTATACGTCATAACGAAATACTATATAACGTTATACGTTTTTACGCAATAGTTTATAACGTTATACGTCATTACGTATTAGTATATTACGTTATACGTTATTACGTAATACTATATAACGTTATACGTTATTACGTATTAGTATATAACGTTATACGGTAGTACGTAATAGTATATAACGTTATACGTTATAACGTAATACTATGTAACTTTATACGTTATAACGTAGTAGTCTGTAACGTTATACGTCATAACGTAACACTATATAACGTTATACGTTATAACGTATTAGTATATAACTTTGTACGTTATTACGTAACAGTATATAACGTTATACGTTATTACGTAATACTATATAACATTATACGTTATACGATAATACTATATAACGTTATACGTTATTACGTAATACTATGTAACGTTATACGTTATAACATAATAGTATATAACGTTATACGTCATAACGTAATTCTATATAACGTTATACGATATAACGTAGTAGTATATAACGTTATACGTCATAACGAAATACTATATAACGTTATACGTTTTTACGCAATAGTTTATAACGTTATACGTCATTACGTATTAGTATATAACGTTATACGTTATTACGTAACAGTATATAACGTTATACGTTATTACGTAACAGTATATAACGTTATACGTTATAACGTAATAGTATATAACGTTATACGTTATTACGTATTAGTATATAACGTTATACGTTATAACATAATAGTGTATAACGTTATACGTCATAACGTAATACTATATAACGTTATACGTTATAACGTAGTAGTATATAACGTTATACGTCATAACGTAATAGTATATAACGTTATACGTTAGTACGTAATAGTATATAACGTTATACGTTATCACGTATTAGTATATAACGTTATACGTCATAACGAAATACTATATAACGTTATACGTTTTTACGCAATAGTTTATAACGTTATACGTCATTACGTATTAGTATATAACGTTATACGTTATTACGTAACAGTATATAACGTTATACGTTATCACGTATTAGTATATAACGTTATACGTCATAACGAAATACTATATAACGTTATACGTTTTTACGCAATAGTTTATAACGTTATACGTCATTACGTATTAGTATATAACGTTATACGTTATTACGTAACAGTATATAACGTTATACGTTATTACGTAACAGTATATAACGTTATACGTTATAACGTAATAGTATATAACGTTATACGTTATTACGTAACAGTATATAACGTTATACGTTATAACGTAATAGCATATAACGTTATACGTCATAACGTAATACTATATAACATTATACGTTATACGATAATACTATATAACGTTATACGATATTACGTAATATTTTATAACGTTATACGTTATTTCGTATTAGTATATAACTTCATACCTTAGTACGTAATAGTATATGACGTTATACGTTATTACGTAACAGTATATAACTTTATACGTTATTACGTAATACTATATAACATTATACGTTATACGATAATACTATATAACGTTATACGATATTACGTAATATTTTATAACGTTATACGTTATTTCGTATTAGTATATAACGTAATACGTTAGTACGTAATTCTATATAACGTTATACGATATAACGTAGTAGTATATAACGTTATACGTCATAACGAAATACTATATAACGTTATACGTTTTTACGCAATAGTTTATAACGTTATACGTCATTACGTATTAGTATATTACGTTATACGTTATTACGTAATACTATATAACGTTATACGTTATTACGTATTAGTATATAACGTTATACGGTAGTACGTAATAGTATATAACGTTATACGTTATAACGTAATACTATGTAACTTTATACGTTATAACGTAGTAGTCTGTAACGTTATACGTCATAACGTAACACTATATAACGTTATACGTTATAACGTATTAGTATATAACTTTGTACGTTATTACGTAACAGTATATAACGTTATACGTTATTACGTAATACTATATAACATTATACGTTATACGATAATACTATATAACGTTATACGTTATTACGTAATACTATGTAACGTTATACGTTATAACATAATAGTATATAACGTTATACGTCATAACGTAATTCTATATAACGTTATACGATATAACGTAGTAGTATATAACGTTATACGTCATAACGAAATACTATATAACGTTATACGTTTATACGCATTAGTTTATAACGTTATACGTCATTACGTATTAGTATATAACGTTATACGTTATTACGTAACAGTATATAACGTTATACGTTATTACGTAACAGTATATAACGTTATACGTTATTACGTAATACTATATAACATTATACGTTATACGATAATACTATATAACGTTATACGTTATTACGTAATACTATATAACGTTATACGTTATAACATAATAGTATATAACGTTTTACGTCATAACGTAGTTCTATATAACGTTAAACGATATAACGTAGTAGTATATAACGTTATACGTCATAACGAAATACTATATAACGTTATACGTTTTTACGCAATAGTTTATAACGTTATACGTCATTACGTATTAGTATATAACGTTATACGTTATTACGTAACAGTATATAACGTTATACGTTATTACGTAACAGTATATAACGTTATACGTTATAACGTAATAGTATATAACGTTATACGTTATTACGTATTAGTATATAACGTTATACGTTATAACATAATAGTATATAACGTTATACGTCATAACGTAATTCTATATAACGTTATACGATATTACGTAATATTTTATAACGTTATACGTTATTTCGTATTAGTATATAACGTAATACGTTAGTACGTAATTCTATATAACGTTATACGATATAACGTAGTAGTATATAACGTTATACGTCATAACGAAATACTATATAACGTTATACGTTTTTACGCAATAGTTTATAACGTTATACGTCATTACGTATTAGTATATAACGTTATACGTTATTACGTAATACTATATAACGTTATACGTTATTACGTATTAGTATATAACGTTATACGGTAGTACGTAATAGTATATAACGTTATACGTTATAACGTAATACTATGTAACTTTATACGTTATAACGTAGTAGTCTGTAACGTTATACGTCATAACGTAACACTATATAACGTTATACGTTATAACGTATTAGTATATAACTTTGTACGTTATTACGTAACAGTATATAACGTTATACGTTATTACGTAATACTATATAACATTATACGTTATACGATAATACTATATAACGTTATACGTTATTACGTAATACTATATAACGTTATACGTTATAACATAATAGTATATAACGTTATACGTCATAACGTAATTCTATATAACGTTATACGATATAACGTAGTAGTATATAACGTTATACGTCATAACGAAATACTATATAACGTTATACGTTTTTACGCAATAGTTTATAACGTTATACGTCATTACGTATTAGTATATAACGTTATACGTTATTACGTAACAGTATATAACGTTATACGTCATAACGTAATACTATATAACGTTATACGTTATTACGTAATACTATATAACGTTATACGTTATAACATAATAGTGTATAACGTTATACGTCATAACGTAATACTATATAATGTTATACGTTATAACGTAGTAGTATATAACGTTATACGTCATAACGTAATAGTATATAACGTTATACGTTAGTACGTAATAGTATATAACGTTATACGTTATTACGTATTAGTATATAACGTTATACGTTATTACGTAATAGTATATAACGATATACGTTGTTACGTAATAGTATATAACGTTATACGTAATAACGTAATAGTATATAACGTTATACGTTATAACGTAATAATATATAACGTTATACGTTATAACGTAATAATATATAACGTTATACGTTAGTACGTAATAGTATATAACGTTATACGTTATAACGTAGTAGTATATAACGTTATACGTTATTACGTATTAGTATATAACGTTATACGTTATTACGTAACAGTATATAACGTTATACGTTATAACGTAATAGCATATAACGTTATACGTCATAACGTAATACTATATAACGTTATACGTTATTACGTAATACTATATAACGTTATACGTTATAACATAATAGTATATAACTTTATACGTCATAACGTAATAGTATATAACGTTATACGTTAGTACGTAATAGTATATAACGTTATACGTTATAACGTAGTAGTATATAACGTTATACGTTTTTACGTAATAGTTTATAACGTTATACGTCATCACGTATTAGTTTATAACGTTATACGTTATAACGTAGTAGTATATAACGTTATACGTCATAACGTAATAGTATATAACGTTATACGTTAGTACGTAATAGTATATAACGTTATACGTTATTACGTAACAGTATATAACGTTATACATTATAACGTAATAGTATATAACGTTATACGTTATTACGTATTAGTATATAACGTTATACGTTATTACGTAATAGTATATAACGTTATACGTTATTACGTAATAGTATATAACGTTATACGTTGTTACGTAATTATATATAACGTTATACGTAATAACGTAATAGTATATAACGTTATACGTCATAAAGTAGTAGTATATAACGTTATACGTCATAAGGTAACACTATATAACGTTATGCGTTATAACATAATAGTATATAACGTTATACGTCATAACGTAATGCTATATAACGTTATACGTTATAACGTAGTAGTATATAACGTTATACGTTTTTACGTAATAGTTTATAACGTTATACGTCATTACGTATTAGTATATAACGTTATACGTTATAACGTAGTAGTATATAACGTTATACGTCATAACGTAATACTATATAACGTTATACTTTATAACGTAATAGTATATAACGTTATACGTTATTACGTACTTGTATATAACGTTATACGTTATTACGTATTAGTATATAACGTTATACGTTATAACGTAATAGTATATAAAGTTATACTTCATAACGTAATAATATATAACGTTATACGTTATTTCGTATTAGTATATAACGTTATACATTATTACGTATTAGTATATAACTTCATACCTTAGTACGTAATAGTATATGACGTTATACGTTATTACGTAACAGTATATAACGTTATACGTTATTACGTAATACTATATAACATTATACGTTATACGATAATACTATATAACGTTATACGATATTACGTAATATTTTATAACGTTATACGTTATTTCGTATTAGTATATAACGTAATACGTTAGTACGTAATTCTATATAACCTTATACGATATAACGTAGTAGTATATAACGTTATACGTCATAACGAAATACTATATAACGTTATACGTTTTTACGCAATAGTTTATAACGTTATACGTCATTACGTATTAGTATATTACGTTATACGTTATTACGTAATACTATATAACGTTATACGTTATTACGTATTAGTATATAACGTTATACGGTAGTACGTAATAGTATATAACGTTATACGTTATAACGTAATACTATGTAACTTTATACGTTATAACGTAGTAGTCTGTAACGTTATACGTCATAACGTAACACTATATAACGTTATACGTTATAACGTATTAGTATATAACTTTGTACGTTATTACGTAACAGTATATAACGTTATACGTTATTACGTAATACTATATAACATTATACGTTATACGATAATACTATATAACGTTATACGTTATTACGTAATACTATGTAACGTTATACGTTATAACATAATAGTATATAACGTTATACGTCATAACGTAATTCTATATAACGTTATACGATATAACGTAGTAGTATATAACGTTATACGTCATAACGAAATACTATATAACGTTATACGTTTTTACGCAATAGTTTATAACGTTATACGTCATTACGTATTAGTATATAACGTTATACGTTATTACGTAACAGTATATAACGTTATACGTTATTACGTAACAGTATATAACGTTATACGTTATAACGTAATAGTATATAACGTTATACGTTATTACGTATTAGTATATAACGTTATACGTTATAACATAATAGTGTATAACGTTATACGTCATAACGTAATACTATATAACGTTATACGTTATAACGTAGTAGTATATAACGTTATACGTCATAACGTAATAGTATATAACGTTATACGTTAGTACGTAATAGTATATAACGTTATACGTTATCACGTATTAGTATATAACGTTATACGTCATAACGAAATACTATATAACGTTATACGTTTTTACGCAATAGTTTATAACGTTATACGTCATTACGTATTAGTATATAACGTTATACGTTATTACGTAACAGTATATAACGTTATACGTTATTACGTAACAGTATATAACGTTATACGTTATAACGTAATAGTATATAACGTTATACGTTATTACGTAACAGTATATAACGTTATACGTTATAACGTAATAGCATATAACGTTATACGTCATAACGTAATACTATATAACATTATACGTTATACGATAATACTATATAACGTTATACGATATTACGTAATATTTTATAACGTTATACGTTATTTCGTATTAGTATATAACTTCATACCTTAGTACGTAATAGTATATGACGTTATACGTTATTACGTAACAGTATATAACTTTATACGTTATTACGTAATACTATATAACATTATACGTTATACGATAATACTATATAACGTTATACGATATTACGTAATATTTTATAACGTTATACGTTATTTCGTATTAGTATATAACGTAATGCGTTAGTACGTAATTCTATATAACGTTATACGATATAACGTAGTAGTATATAACGTTATACGTCATAACGAAATACTATATAACGTTATACGTTTTTACGCAATAGTTTATAACGTTATACGTCATTACGTATTAGTATATTACGTTATACGTTATTACGTAATACTATATAACGTTATACGTTATTACGTATTAGTATATAACGTTATACGGTAGTACGTAATAGTATATAACGTTATACGTTATAACGTAATACTATGTAACTTTATACGTTATAACGTAGTAGTCTGTAACGTTATACGTCATAACGTAACACTATATAACGTTATACGTTATAACGTATTAGTATATAACTTTGTACGTTATTACGTAACAGTATATAACGTTATACGTTATTACGTAATACTATATAACATTATACGTTATACGATAATACTATATAACGTTATACGTTATTACGTAATACTATGTAACGTTATACGTTATAACATAATAGTATATAACGTTATACGTCATAACGTAATTCTATATAACGTTATACGATATAACGTAGTAGTATATAACGTTATACGTCATAACGAAATACTATATAACGTTATACGTTTTTACGCAATAGTTTATAACGTTATACGTCATTACGTATTAGTATATAACGTTATACGTTATTACGTAACAGTATATAACGTTATACGTTATTACGTAACAGTATATAACGTTATACGTTATAACGTAATAGTATATAACGTTATACGTTATTACGTATTAGTATATAACGTTATACGTTATAACATAATAGTGTATAACGTTATACGTCATAACGTAATACTATATAACGTTATACGTTATAACGTAGTAGTATATAACGTTATACGTCATAACGTAATAGTATATAACGTTATACGTTAGTACGTAATAGTATATAACGTTATACGTTATCACGTATTAGTATATAACGTTATACGTCATAACGAAATACTATATAACGTTATACGTTTTTACGCAATAGTTTATAACGTTATACGTCATTACGTATTAGTATATAACGTTATACGTTATTACGTAACAGTATATAACTTTATACGTTATTACGTAATACTATATAACATTATACGTTATACGATAATACTATATAACGTTATACGATATTACGTAATATTTTATAACGTTATACGTTATTTCGTATTAGTATATAACGTAATGCGTTAGTACGTAATTCTATATAACGTTATACGATATAACGTAGTAGTATATAACGTTATACGTCATAACGAAATACTATATAACGTTATACGTTTTTACGCAATAGTTTATAACGTTATACGTCATTACGTATTAGTATATTACGTTATACGTTATTACGTAATACTATATAACGTTATACGTTATTACGTATTAGTATATAACGTTATACGGTAGTACGTAATAGTATATAACGTTATACGTTATAACGTAATACTATGTAACTTTATACGTTATAACGTAGTAGTCTGTAACGTTATACGTCATAACGTAACACTATATAACGTTATACGTTATAACGTATTAGTATATAACTTTGTACGTTATTACGTAACAGTATATAACGTTATACGTTATTACGTAATACTATATAACATTATACGTTATACGATAATACTATATAACGTTATACGTTATTACGTAATACTATGTAACGTTATACGTTATAACATAATAGTATATAACGTTATACGTCATAACGTAATTCTATATAACGTTATACGATATAACGTAGTAGTATATAACGTTATACGTCATAACGAAATACTATATAACGTTATACGTTTTTACGCAATAGTTTATAACGTTATACGTCATTACGTATTAGTATATAACGTTATACGTTATTACGTAACAGTATATAACGTTATACGTTATTACGTAACAGTATATAACGTTATACGTTATAACGTAATAGTATATAACGTTATACGTTATTACGTATTAGTATATAACGTTATACGTTATAACATAATAGTGTATAACGTTATACGTCATAACGTAATACTATATAACGTTATACGTTATAACGTAGTAGTATATAACGTTATACGTCATAACGTAATAGTATATAACGTTATACGTTAGTACGTAATAGTATATAACGTTATACGTTATCACGTATTAGTATATAACGTTATACGTCATAACGAAATACTATATAACGTTATACGTTTTTACGCAATAGTTTATAACGTTATACGTCATTACGTATTAGTATATAACGTTATACGTTATTACGTAACAGTATATAACGTTATACGTTATTACGTAACAGTATATAACGTTATACGTTATAACGTAATAGTATATAACGTTATACGTTATTACGTAACAGTATATAACGTTATACGTTATAACGTAATAGCATATAACGTTATACGTCATAACGTAATACTATATAACATTATACGTTATACGATAATACTATATAACGTTATACGATATTACGTAATATTTTATAACGTTATACGTTATTTCGTATTAGTATATAACGTAATACGTTAGTACGTAATTCTATATAACGTTATACGATATAACGTAGTAGTATATAACGTTATACGTCATAACGAAATACTATATAACGTTATACGTTTTTACGCAATAGTTTATAACGTTATACGTCATTACGTATTAGTATATTACGTTATACGTTATTACGTAATACTATATAACGTTATACGTTATTACGTATTAGTATATAACGTTATACGGTAGTACGTAATAGTATATAACGTTATACGTTATAACGTAATACTATGTAACTTTATACGTTATAACGTAGTAGTCTGTAACGTTATACGTCATAACGTAACACTATATAACGTTATACGTTATAACGTATTAGTATATAACTTTGTACGTTATTACGTAACAGTATATAACGTTATACGTTATTACGTAATACTATATAACATTATACGTTATACGATAATACTATATAACGTTATACGTTATTACGTAATACTATATAACGTTATACGTTATAACATAATAGTATATAACGTTTTACGTCATAACGTAGTTCTATATAACGTTAAACGATATAACGTAGTAGTATATAACGTTATACGTCATAACGAAATACTATATAACGTTATACGTTTTTACGCAATAGTTTATAACGTTATACGTCATTACGTATTAGTATATAACGTTATACGTTATTACGTAACAGTATATAACGTTATACGTTATTACGTAACAGTATATAACGTTATACGTTATAACGTAATAGTATATAACGTTATACGTTATTACGTATTAGTATATAACGTTATACGTTATAACATAATAGTATATAACGTTATACGTCATAACGTAATTCTATATAACGTTATACGATATTACGTAATATTTTATAACGTTATACGTTATTTCGTATTAGTATATAACGTAATACGTTAGTACGTAATTCTATATAACGTTATACGATATAACGTAGTAGTATATAACGTTATACGTCATAACGAAATACTATATAACGTTATACGTTTTTACGCAATAGTTTATAACGTTATACGTCATTACGTATTAGTATATAACGTTATACGTTATTACGTAATACTATATAACGTTATACGTTATTACGTATTAGTATATAACGTTATACGGTAGTACGTAATAGTATATAACGTTATACGTTATAACGTAATACTATGTAACTTTATACGTTATAACGTAGTAGTCTGTAACGTTATACGTCATAACGTAACACTATATAACGTTATACGTTATAACGTATTAGTATATAACTTTGTACGTTATTACGTAACAGTATATAACGTTATACGTTATTACGTAATACTATATAACATTATACGTTATACGATAATACTATATAACGTTATACGTTATTACGTAATACTATATAACGTTATACGTTATAACATAATAGTATATAACGTTATACGTCATAACGTAATTCTATATAACGTTATACGATATAACGTAGTAGTATATAACGTTATACGTCATAACGAAATACTATATAACGTTATACGTTTTTACGCAATAGTTTATAACGTTATACGTCATTACGTATTAGTATATAACGTTATACGTTATTACGTAACAGTATATAACGTTATACGTCATAACGTAATACTATATAACGTTATACGTTATTACGTAATACTATATAACGTTATACGTTATAACATAATAGTGTATAACGTTATACGTCATAACGTAATACTATATAATGTTATACGTTATAACGTAGTAGTATATAACGTTATACGTCATAACGTAATAGTATATAACGTTATACGTTAGTACGTAATAGTATATAACGTTATACGTTATTACGTATTAGTATATAACGTTATACGTTATTACGTAATAGTATATAACGATATACGTTGTTACGTAATAGTATATAACGTTATACGTAATAACGTAATAGTATATAACGTTATACGTTATAACGTAATAATATATAACGTTATACGTTATAACGTAATAATATATAACGTTATACGTTAGTACGTAATAGTATATAACGTTATACGTTATAACGTAGTAGTATATAACGTTATACGTTATTACGTATTAGTATATAACGTTATACGTTATTACGTAACAGTATATAACGTTATACGTTATAACGTAATAGCATATAACGTTATACGTCATAACGTAATACTATATAACGTTATACGTTATTACGTAATACTATATAACGTTATACGTTATAACATAATAGTATATAACTTTATACGTCATAACGTAATAGTATATAACGTTATACGTTAGTACGTAATAGTATATAACGTTATACGTTATAACGTAGTAGTATATAACGTTATACGTTTTTACGTAATAGTTTATAACGTTATACGTCATCACGTATTAGTTTATAACGTTATACGTTATAACGTAGTAGTATATAACGTTATACGTCATAACGTAATAGTATATAACGTTATACGTTAGTACGTAATAGTATATAACGTTATACGTTATTACGTAACAGTATATAACGTTATACATTATAACGTAATAGTATATAACGTTATACGTTATTACGTATTAGTATATAACGTTATACGTTATTACGTAATAGTATATAACGTTATACGTTATTACGTAATAGTATATAACGTTATACGTTGTTACGTAATTATATATAACGTTATACGTAATAACGTAATAGTATATAACGTTATACGTCATAAAGTAGTAGTATATAACGTTATACGTCATAAGGTAACACTATATAACGTTATGCGTTATAACATAATAGTATATAACGTTATACGTCATAACGTAATGCTATATAACGTTATACGTTATAACGTAGTAGTATATAACGTTATACGTTTTTACGTAATAGTTTATAACGTTATACGTCATTACGTATTAGTATATAACGTTATACGTTATAACGTAGTAGTATATAACGTTATACGTCATAACGTAATACTATATAACGTTATACGTTATAACGTAATAGTATATAACGTTATACGTTATTACGTACTTGTATATAACTTTATACGTTATTACGTATTAGTATATAACGTTATACGTTATAACGTAATAGTATATAAAGTTATACTTCATAACGTAATAATATATAACGTTATACGTTATTTCGTATTAGTATATAACGTTATACATTATTACGTATTAGTATATAACTTCATACCTTAGTACGTAATAGTATATGACGTTATACGTTATTACGTAACAGTATATAACGTTATACGTTATTACGTAATACTATATAACATTATACGTTATACGATAATACTATATAACGTTATACGATATTACGTAATATTTTATAACGTTATACGTTATTTCGTATTAGTATATAACGTAATACGTTAGTACGTAATTCTATATAACGTTATACGATATAACGTAGTAGTATATAACGTTATACGTCATAACGAAATACTATATAACGTTATACGTTTTTACGCAATAGTTTATAACGTTATACGTCATTACGTATTAGTATATTACGTTATACGTTATTACGTAATACTATATAACGTTATACGTTATTACGTATTAGTATATAACGTTATACGGTAGTACGTAATAGTATATAACGTTATACGTTATAACGTAATACTATGTAACTTTATACGTTATAACGTAGTAGTCTGTAACGTTATACGTCATAACGTAACACTATATAACGTTATACGTTATAACGTATTAGTATATAACTTTGTACGTTATTACGTAACAGTATATAACGTTATACGTTATTACGTAATACTATATAACATTATACGTTATACGATAATACTATATAACGTTATACGTTATTACGTAATACTATATAACGTTATACGTTATAACATAATAGTATATAACGTTATACGTCATAACGTAATTCTATATAACGTTATACGATATAACGTAGTAGTATATAACGTTATACGTCATAACGAAATACTATATAACGTTATACGTTTTTACGCAATAGTTTATAACGTTATACGTCATTACGTATTAGTATATAACGTTATACGTTATTACGTAACAGTATATAACGTTATACGTTATTACGTAACAGTATATAACGTTATACGTTATAACGTAATAGTATATAACGTTATACGTTATTACGTATTAGTATATAACGTTATACGTTATTACGTAATAGTATATAACGATATACGTTGTTACGTAATAGTATATAACGTTATACGTAATAACGTAATAGTATATAACGTTATACGTTATAACGTAATAATATATAACGTTATACGTTAGTACGTAATAGTATATAACGTTATACGTTATGACGTATTAGTATATAACTTTGTACGTTATTACGTATTAGTATATAACGTTATACGTTATTACGTAACAGTATATAACGTTATACGTTATAACGTAATAGCATATAACGTTATACGTCATAACGTAATACTATATAACGTTATACGTTATTACGTAATACTATATAACGTTATACGTTATAACATAATAGTGTATAACGTTATACGTCATAACGTAATACTATATAATGTTATACGTTATAACGTAGTAGTATATAACGTTATACGTCATAACGTAATAGTATATAACGTTATACGTTAGTACGTAATAGTATATAACGTTATACGTTATTACGTATTAGTATATAACGTTATACGTTATTACGTAATAGTATATAACGATATACGTTGTTACGTAATAGTATATAACGTTATACGTAATAACGTAATAGTATATAACGTTATACGTTATAACGTAATAATATATAACGTTATACGTTATAACGTAATAATATATAACGTTATACGTTAGTACGTAATAGTATATAACGTTATACGTTATAACGTATTAGTATATAACTTTGTACGTTATTACGTATTAGTATATAACGTTATACGTTATTACGTAACAGTATATAACGTTATACGTTATAACGTAATAGCATATAACGTTATACGTCATAACGTAATACTATATAACGTTATACGTTATTACGTAATACTATATAACGTTATACGTTATAACATAATAGTGTATAACGTTATACGTCATAACGTAATACTATATAACGTTATACGTTATAACGTAGTAGTATATAACGTTATACGTCATAACGTAATAGTATATAACGTTATACGTTAGTACGTAATAGTATATAACGTTATACGTTATCACGTATTAGTATATAACGTTATACGTCATAACGAAATACTATATAACGTTATACGTTTTTACGCAATAGTTTATAACGTTATACGTCATTACGTATTAGTATATAACGTTATACGTTATTACGTAACAGTATATAACGTTATACGTTATTACGTAATAATATATAACGTTATACGTTATAACGTAATAGTATATAACGTTATACGTTATTACGTATTAGTATATAACGTTATACGTTATTACGTAATAGTATATAACGATATACGTTGTTACGTAATAGTATATAACGTTATACGTAATAACGTAATAGTATATAACGTTATACGTTATAACGTAATAATATATAACGTTATACGTTAGTACGTAATAGTATATAACGTTATACGTTATAACGTAGTAGTATATAACGTTATACGTTTTTACGTAATAGTTTATAACGTTAAACGTCATTACGTATTAGTATATAACGTTATACGTTATAACGTAGTAGTATATAACGTTATACGTCATAACGTAACACTATATAACGTTATACGTTATAACGTATTAGTATATAACTTTGTACGTTATTACGTATTAGTATATAACGTTATACGTTAGTACGTAATAGTATATAACGTTATACGTTATCACGTATTAGTATATAACGTTATACGTCATAACGAAATACTATATAACGTTATACGTTTTTACGCAATAGTTTATAACGTTATACGTCATTACGTATTAGTATATAACGTTATACGTTATTACGTAACAGTATATAACGTTATACGTTATTACGTAACAGTATATAACGTTATACGTTATAACGTAATAGTATATAACGTTATACGTTATTACGTATTAGTATATAACGTTATACGTTATTACGTAATAGTATATAACGATGTACGTTGTTACGTAATAGTATATAACGTTATACGTAATAACGTAATAGTATATAACGTTATACGTTATAACGTAGTAGTATATAACGTTATACGTCATAACGTAACACTATATAACGTTATACGTTATTACGTAACAGTATATAACGTTATACGTTATAACGTAATAGCATATAACGTTATACGTCATAACGTAATACTATATAACGTTATACGTTATTACGTAATACTATATAACGTTATACGTTATAACATAATAGTGTATAACGTTATACGTCATAACGTAATACTATATAACGTTATACGTTATAACGTAGTAGTATATAACGTTATACGTCATAACGTAATAGTATATAACGTTATACGTTAGTACGTAATAGTATATAACGTTATACGTTATCACGTATTAGTATATAACGTTATACGTCATAACGAAATACTATATAACGTTATACGTTTTTACGCAATAGTTTATAACGTTATACGTCATTACGTATTAGTATATAACGTTATACGTTATTACGTAACAGTATATAACGTTATACGTTATTACGTAATAATATATAACGTTATACGTTATAACGTAATAGTATATAACGTTATACGTTATTACGTATTAGTATATAACGTTATACGTTATTACGTAATAGTATATAACGATATACGTTGTTACGTAATAGTATATAACGTTATACGTAATAACGTAATAGTATATAACGTTATACGTTATAACGTAATAATATATAACGTTATACGTTAGTACGTAATAGTATATAACGTTATACGTTATAACGTAGTAGTATATAACGTTATACGTTTTTACGTAATAGTTTATAACGTTAAACGTCATTACGTATTAGTATATAACGTTATACGTTATAACGTAGTAGTATATAACGTTATACGTCATAACGTAACACTATATAACGTTATACGTTATAACGTATTAGTATATAACTTTGTACGTTATTACGTATTAGTATATAACGTTATACGTTAGTACGTAATAGTATATAACGTTATACGTTATCACGTATTAGTATATAACGTTATACGTCATAACGAAATACTATATAACGTTATACGTTTTTACGCAATAGTTTATAACGTTATACGTCATTACGTATTAGTATATAACGTTATACGTTATTACGTAACAGTATATAACGTTATACGTTATTACGTAACAGTATATAACGTTATACGTTATAACGTAATAGTATATAACGTTATACGTTATTACGTATTAGTATATAACGTTATACGTTATTACGTAATAGTATATAACGATGTACGTTGTTACGTAATAGTATATAACGTTATACGTAATAACGTAATAGTATATAACGTTATACGTTATAACGTAGTAGTATATAACGTTATACGTCATAACGTAACACTATATAACGTTATACGTCATAACGTAATACTATATAACGTTATACGTTATTACGTAATACTATATAACGTTATACGTTATAACGTAATAGTATATAACGTTATACGTTATTACGTATTAGTATATAACGTTATACGTTATTACGTAATAGTATATAACGTTATACGTTGTTACGTAATAGTATATAACTTTGTACGTTATTACGTATTAGTATATAACGTTATACGTTATAACGTAATAGTATATAACTTTGTACGTTATAACGTAATAGTATATAACGTTATACGTTATTACGTATTAGTATATAACGTTATACGTTATTACGTAATAGTATATAACGTTATACGTTGTTACGTAATAGTATATAACGTTATACGTAATAACGTAATAGTATATAACGTTATACGTTATAACGTAATTGTATGTAACGTTATACGTTATTACGTATTAGTATATAACGTTATACGTTATAACGTAATAGTATATAAAGTTATACTTCATAACGTAATAATATATAACGTTATACGTTATTTCGTATTAGTATATAACGTTATACATTATTACGTATTAGTATATAACTTCATACCTTAGTACGTAATAGTATATAACGTTATACGTAATTACGTATTAGTATATAACGTTATACGTTATTACGTAACAGTATATAACGTTATACGTTATAACGTAATAGCATATAACGTTATACGTCATAACGTAATACTATATAACGTTATACGTTATTACGTAATACTATATAACGTTATACGTTATAACGTAATAGTATATAACGTTATACGTTATTACGTATTAGTATATAACGTTATACGTTATTACGTAATAGTATATAACGTTATACGTTGTTACGTAATAGTATATAACGTTATACGTTGTTACGTAATAGTATATAACGTTATACGTAATAACGTAATAGTATATAACGTTATACGTTATAACGTAATAGTATATAACGTTATACGTTAGTACGTAATAGTATATAACGTTATACGTTATAACGTAGTAGTATATAACGTTATACGTTTTTACGTAATAGTTTATAACGTTATACGTCATTACGTATTAGTATATAACGTTATACGTTATAACGTAGTAGTATATAACGTTATACGTCATAACGTAACACTATATAACGTTATACGTCATAACGTAATACTATATAACGTTATACGTTATTACGTAATACTATATAACGTTATACGTTATAACGTAATAGTATATAACGTTATACGTTATTACGTATTAGTATATAACGTTATACGTTATTACGTAATAGTATATAACGTTATACGTTGTTACGTAATAGTATATAACTTTGTACGTTATTACGTATTAGTATATAACGTTATACGTTATAACGTAATAGTATATAACTTTGTACGTTATAACGTAATAGTATATAACGTTATACGTTATTACGTATTAGTATATAACGTTATACGTTATTACGTAATAGTATATAACGTTATACGTTGTTACGTAATAGTATATAACGTTATACGTAATAACGTAATAGTATATAACGTTATACGTTATAACGTAATTGTATGTAACATTATACGTTATTACGTATTTGTATATAACGTTATACGTTATAACGTAATAGTATATGAAGTTATACTTTATAACGTAATAATATATAACGTTATACGTTATTTCGTATTAGTATATAACGTTATACATTATTACGTATTAGTATATAACTTCATACCTTAGTACGTAATAGTATATAACGTTATACGTTATTACGTATTAGTATATAACGTTATACGTTATTACGTAACAGTATATAACGTTATACGTTATAACGTAATAGCATATAACGTTATACGTCATAACGTAATACTATATAACGTTATACGTTATTACGTAATACTATATAACGTTTTACGTTATAACGTAATAGTATATAACGTTATACGTTATTACGTATTAGTATATAACGTTATACGTTATTACGTAATAGTATATAACGTTATACGTTGTTACGTAATAGTATATAACGTTATACGTAATAACGTAATCGTATATAACGTTATACGTTATAACGTAATAGTATATAACGTTATACGTTAGTACGTAATAGTATATAACGTTATACGTTATAACGTAGTAGTATATAACGTTATACGTGTTTACGTAATAGTTTATAACGTTATACGTCATTACGTATTAGTATATAACGTTATACGTCATAACGTAACACTCTATAACGTTATACGTTATAACGTATTAGTATATAACTTTGTACGTTATTACGTATTAGTATATATCGTTATACGTTATTACGTAACAGTATATAACGTTATACATTATAACGTAATAGTATATAACGTTATACGTCATAACGTAACACTATATAACGTTATACGTTATAACGTATTAGTATATAACTTTGTACGTTATACGTATTAGTATATAACGTTATACATTATTACGTATTAGTATATAACTTCATACCTTAGTACGTAATAGTATATAACGTTATTACGTAACAGTATATAACGTTATACGTTATAACGTAATAGCATATAACGTTATACGTCATAACGTAATACTATATAACGTTATACGTTATTACGTAATACTATATAACGTTATACGTTATAACGTAATAGTATATAACGTTATACGTTATTACGTATTAGTATATAACGTTATACGTTATTACGTAATAGTATATAACGTTATACGTTGTTACGTAATAGTATATAACGTTATACGTTATTACGTAATAGTATATAACGTTATACGTTGTTACGTAATAGTATATAACGTTATACGTAATAACGTAATAGTATATAACGTTATACGTTATAACGTAATAGTATATAACGTTATACGTTAGTACGTAATAGTATATAACGTTATACGTTATAACGTAGTAGTATATAACGTTATACGTTTTTACGTAATAGTTTATAACGTTATACGTCATTACGTATTAGTATATAACGTTATACGTTGTTACGTAATAGTATATAACGTTATACGTAATAACGAAATAGTATATAACGTTATACGTTATAACGTAATAGTATATAACGTTATACGTTAGTACGTAATAGTATATAACGTTATACGTTATAACGTAGTAGTATATAACGTTATACGTTTTTACGTAATAGTTTATAACGTTATACGTCATTACGTATTAGTATATAACGTTATACGTTATAACGTAGTAGTATATAACGTTATACGTCATAACGTAACACTATATAACGTTATACGTCATAACGTAATACTATATAACGTTATACGTTATTACGTAATACTATATAACGTTATACGTTATAACGTAATAGTATATAACGTTATACGTTATTACGTATTAGTATATAACGTTATACGTTATTACGTAATAGTATATAACGTTATACGTTGTTACGTAATAGTATATAACTTTGTACGTTATTACGTATTAGTATATAACGTTATACGTTATAACGTAATAGTATATAACTTTGTACGTTATAACGTAATAGTATATAACGTTATACGTTATTACGTATTAGTATATAACGTTATACGTTATTACGTAATAGTATATAACGTTATACGTTGTTACGTAATAGTATATAACGTTATACGTAATAACGTAATAGTATATAACGTTATACGTTATAACGTAATTGTATGTAACGTTATACGTTATTACGTATTTGTATATAACGTTATACGTTATAACGTAATAGTATATGAAGTTATACTTTATAACGTAATAATATATAACGTTATACGTTATTTCGTATTAGTATATAACGTTATACATTATTACGTATTAGTATATAACTTCATACCTTAGTACGTAATAGTATATAACGTTATACGTTATTACGTATTAGTATATAACGTTATACGTTATTACGTAACAGTATATAACGTTATACGTTATAACGTAATAGCATATAACGTTATACGTCATAACGTAATACTATATAACGTTATACGTTATTACGTAATACTATATAACGTTTTACGTTATAACGTAATAGTATATAACGTTATACGTTATTACGTATTAGTATATAACGTTGTACGTTATTACGTAATAGTATATAACGTTATACGTTGTTACGTAATAGTATATAACGTTATACATTATAACGTAATCGTATATAACGTTATACGTCATAACGTAACACTATATAACGTTATACGTTATAACGTATTAGTATATAACTTTGTACGTTATAAGTATTAGTATATAACGTTATACGTTATTACGTAACAGTATATAACGTTATACATTATAACGTAATAGTATATAACGTTATACGTCATAACGTAACACTATATAACGTTATACGTTATAACGTAATAGTATATAACGTTATACGTTTTAACGGAGTAGTATATAACGTTATACGTTTTTACGTAATAGTTTATAACGTTATACGTCATTACGTATTAGTATATAACGTTATACGTTATAACGTAGTAGTATATAACGTTATACGTCATAACGTAAAACTATATAACGTTATACGTCATAACGTAATACTATATAACGTTATACGTTATAACGTAATAGTATATAACGTTATACGTTATTACGTATTAGTATATAACGTTATACGTTATTACGTAATAGTATATAACGTTATACGTTGTTACGTAATAGTATATAACTTTGTACGTTATTACGTATTAGTATATAACGTTATACGTTATACGTTATATCGTAATAGCATATAACGTTATACGTCATAACGTAATACTATATAACGTTATACGTTATTACGTAATACTATATAACGTTATACGTTATAACATAATAGTATATAACGTTATACGTCATAGCGTAATACTATATAACGTTATACGTTATAACGTAATAGTATATAACTTTGTACGTTATAACGTAATAGTATATAACGTTATACGTTATAACGTAGTAGTATATAACGTTATACGGTATAACGTAATAGTATATAACGTTATACGTTAGTGCGTAATAGTATATAACGTTATACGTTATAACGTGGTAGTATATAACGTTATACGTTTTTACGTAATAGTTTATAACGTTATACGTCATTACGTACTAGTATATAACGTTATACGTTATAACGTAGTAGTATATAACGTTATACGTCATAACGTAACACTATATAACGTTATACGTTATAACGTATTAGTATATAACTTTGTACGTTATTACGTAATTCTATATAACGTTATACGATATAACGTAGTAGTATATAACGTTATACGTCATAACGTAATACTATATAACGTTATACGTTTTTACGTAATAGTTTATAACGTTATACGTCATTACGTATTAGTATATAACGTTATACGTTATAACGTAGTAGTATATAACGTTATACGTCATAACGTAATACTATATAACGTTATACGTTATAACGTAATAGTATGTAACGTTATACGTTATTACGTATTTGTATATAAAGTTATACGTTATTACGTATTAGTATATAACGTTATACGTTATAACGTAATAGTATATAAAGTTATACTTCATAACGTAATAATATATAACGTTATACGTTATTTCGTATTAGTATATAACGTTATACATTATTACGTATTAGTATATAACTTCATACCTTAGTACGTAATAGTATATAACGTTATACGTAATTACGTATTAGTATATAACGTTATACGTTATTACGTAACAGTATATAACGTTATACGTTATAACGTAATAGCATATAACGTTATACGTCATAACGTAATACTATATAACGTTATACGTTATTACGTAATACTATATAACGTTATACGTTATAACGTAATAGTATATAACGTTATACGTTATTACGTATTAGTATATAACGTTATACGTTATTACGTAATAGTATATAACGTTATACGTTGTTACGTAATAGTATATAACGTTATACGTTATTACGTAATAGTATATAACGTTATACGTTGTTACGTAATAGTATATAACGTTATACGTAATAACGTAATAGTATATAACGTTATACGTTATAACGTAATAGTATATAACGTTATACGTTAGTACGTAATAGTATATAACGTTATACGTTATAACGTAGTAGTATATAACGTTATACGTTTTTACGTAATAGTTTATAACGTTATACGTCATTACGTATTAGTATATAACGTTATACGTTATAACGTAGTAGTATATAACGTTATACGTCATAACGTAACACTATATAACGTTATACGTCATAACGTAATACTATATAACGTTATACGTTATTACGTAATACTATATAACGTTATACGTTATAACGTAATAGTATATAACGTTATACGTTATTACGTATTAGTATATAACGTTATACGTTATTACGTAATAGTATATAACGTTATACGTTGTTACGTAATAGTATACAACTTTGTACGTTATTACGTATTAGTATATAACGTTATACGTTATAACGTAATAGTATATAACTTTGTACGTTATAACGTAATAGTATATAACGTTATACGTTATTACGTATTAGTATATAACGTTATACGTTATTACGTAATAGTATATAACGTTATACGTTGTTACGTAATAGTATATAACGTTATACGTAATAACGTAATAGTATATAACGTTATACGTTATAACGTAATTGTATGTAACGTTATACGTTATTACGTATTTGTATATAACGTTATACGTTATAACGTAATAGTATATGAAGTTATACTTTATAACGTAATAATATATAACGTTATACGTTATTTCGTATTAGTATATAACGTTATACATTATTACGTATTAGTATATAACTTCATACCTTAGTACGTAATAGTATATAACGTTATACGTTATTACGTATTAGTATATAACGTTATACGTTATTACGTAACAGTATATAACGTTATACGTTATAACGTAATAGCATATAACGTTATACGTCATAACGTAATACTATATAACGTTATACGTTATTACGTAATACTATATAACGTTTTACGTTATAACGTAATAGTATATAACGTTATACGTTATTACGTATTAGTATATAACGTTATACGTTATTACGTAATAGTATATAACGTTATACGTTGTTACGTAATAGTATATAACGTTATACGTAATAACGTAATCGTATATAACGTTATACGTTATAACGTAATAGTATATAACGTTATACGTTAGTACGTAATAGTATATAACGTTATACGTTATAACGTAGTAGTATATAACGTTATACGTGTTTACGTAATAGTTTATAACGTTATACGTCATTACGTATTAGTATATAACGTTATACGTCATAACGTAACACTATATAACGTTATACGTTATAACGTATTAGTATATAACTTTGTACGTTATTACGTATTAGTATATATCGTTATACGTTATTACGTAACAGTATATAACGTTATACATTATAACGTAATAGTATATAACGTTATACGTCATAACGTAACACTATATAACGTTATACGTTATAACGTATTAGTATATAACTTTGTACGTTATACGTATTAGTATATAACGTTATACATTATTACGTATTAGTATATAACTTCATACCTTAGTACGTAATAGTATATAACGTTATACGTAATTACGTATTAGTATATAACGTTATACGTTATAACGTAATAGCATATAACGTTATACGTCATAACGTAATACTATATAACGTTATACGTTATTACGTAATACTATATAACGTTATACGTTATTACGTAATACTATATAACGTTATACGTTATAACATAATAGTGTATAACGTTATACGTCATAACGTAATACTATATAACGTTATACGTTATAACGTAGTGGTATATAACGTTATACGTCATAACGTAATAGTATATAACGTTATACGTTAGTACGTAATAGTATATAACGTTATAAGTTATCACGTATTAGTATATAACGTTATACGTTATTACGTAACAGTATATAACGTTATACGTTATAACGTAATAGTATATAACGTTATACGGTAGTGCGTAATACTATGTAACTTTATACGTTACAACGTAGTAGTCTGTAACGTTATACGTCATAACGTAACACTATATAACGTTATACGTTATAACGTATTAGTATATAACTTTGTACGTTATTACGTATTAGTATATAACGTTATACGTTATTACGTAACAGTATATAACGTCATACGTTATTACGTAATAGCATATAACGTTATACGTCATAACGTAATACTATATAACGTTATACGTTATTACGTAATAGTATATAACGTTATACGTTGTTACGTAATAGTATATATAGTTATACTTCATAACGTAATAATATATAACGTTATACGTTATTTCGTATTAGTATATAACGTTATACGTTATAACGTAATAGTATATAACGTTATACGTTAGTACGTAATAGTATATAACGTTATACGTTTTAACGGAGTAGTATATAACGTTATACGTTTTTACGTAATAGTTTATAACGTTATACGTCATTACGTATTAGTATATAACGTTATACGTTATAACGTAGTAGTATATAACGTTATACGTCATAACGTAACACTATATAACGTTATACGTCATAACGTAATACTATATAACGTTATACGTTATTACGTAATACTATATAACGTTATACGTTATAACGTAATAGTATATAACGTTATACGTTATTACGTATTAGTATATAACGTTATACGTTATTACGTAATAGTATATAACGTTATACGTTGTTACGTAATAGTATATAACTTTGTACGTTATTACGTATTAGTATATAACGTTATACGTTATACGTTATATCGTAATAGCATATAACGTTATACGTCATAACGTAATACTATATAACGTTATACGTTATTACGTAATACTATATAACGTTATACGTTATAACATAATAGTATATAACGTTATACGTCATAGCGTAATACTATATAACGTTATACGTTATAACGTAATAGTATATAACTTTGTACGTTATAACGTAATAGTATATAACGTTATACGTTATAACGTAGTAGTATATAACGTTATACGGTATAACGTAATAGTATATAACGTTATACGTTAGTGCGTAATAGTATATAACGTTATACGTTATAACGTGGTAGTATATAACGTTATACGTTTTTACGTAATAGTTTATAACGTTATACGTCATTACGTACTAGTATATAACGTTATACGTTATAACGTAGTAGTATATAACGTTATACGTCATAACGTAACACTATATAACGTTATACGTTATAACGTATTAGTATATAACTTTGTACGTTATTACGTAATTCTATATAACGTTATACGATATAACGTAGTAGTATATAACGTTATACGTCATAACGTAATACTATATAACGTTATACGTTTTTACGTAATAGTTTATAACGTTATACGTCATTACGTATTAGTATATAACGTTATACGTTATAACGTAGTAGTATATAACGTTATACGTCATAACGTAATACTATATAACGTTATACGTTATAACGTAATAGTATGTAACGTTATACGTTATTACGTATTTGTATATAAAGTTATACGTTATTACGTATTAGTATATAACGTTATACGTTATAACGTAATAGTATATAAAGTTATACTTCATAACGTAATAATATATAACGTTATACGTTATTTCGTATTAGTATATAACGTTATACATTATTACGTATTAGTATATAACTTCATACCTTAGTACGTAATTGTATATAACGTTATACGTAATTACGTATTAGTATATAACGTTATACGTTATTACGTAACAGTATATAACGTTATACGTTATAACGTAATAGCATATAACGTTATACGTCATAACGTAATACTATATAACGTTATACGTTATTACGTAATACTATATAACGTTATACGTTATAACGTAATAGTATATAACGTTATACGTTATTACGTATTAGTATATAACGTTATACGTTATTACGTAATAGTATATAACGTTATACGTTGTTACGTAATAGTATATAACGTTATACGTTATTACGTAATAGTATATAACGTTATACGTTGTTACGTAATAGTATATAACGTTATACGTAATAACGTAATAGTATATAACGTTATACGTTATAACGTAATAGTATATAACGTTATACGTTAGTACGTAATAGTATATAACGTTATACGTTATAACGTAGTAGTATATAACGTTATACGTTTTTACGTAATAGTTTATAACGTTATACGTCATTACGTATTAGTATATAACGTTATACGTTATAACGTAATACTATATAACGTTATACGTTATTACGTAATACTATATAACGTTATACGTTATAACGTAATAGTATATAACGTTATACGTTATTACGTATTAGTATATAACGTTATACGTTATTACGTAATAGTATATAACGTTATACGTTGTTACGTAATAGTATACAACTTTGTACGTTATTACGTATTAGTATATAACGTTATACGTTATAACGTAATAGTATATAACTTTGTACGTTATAACGTAATAGTATATAACGTTATACGTTATTACGTATTAGTATATAACGTTATACGTTATTACGTAATAGTATATAACGTTATACGTTGTTACGTAATAGTATATAACGTTATACGTAATAACGTAATAGTATATAACGTTATACGTTATAACGTAATTGTATGTAACGTTATACGTTATTACGTATTTGTATATAACGTTATACGTTATAACGTAATAGTATATGAAGTTATACTTTATAACGTAATAATATATAACGTTATACGTTATTTCGTATTAGTATATAACGTTATACATTATTACGTATTAGTATATAACTTCATACCTTAGTACGTAATAGTATATAACGTTATACGTTATTACGTATTAGTATATAACGTTATACGTTATTACGTAACAGTATATAACGTTATACGTTATAACGTAATAGCATATAACGTTATACGTCATAACGTAATACTATATAACGTTATACGTTATTACGTAATACTATATAACGTTTTACGTTATAACGTAATAGTATATAACGTTATACGTTATTACGTATTAGTATATAACGTTATACGTTATTACGTATTAGTATATAACGTTATACGTTATTACGTAATAGTATATAACGTTATACGTTGTTACGTAATAGTATATAACGTTATACGTAATAACGTAATCGTATATAACGTTATACGTTATAACGTAATAGTATATAACGTTATACGTTAGTACGTAATAGTATATAACGTTATACGTTATAACGTAGTAGTATATGACGTTATACGTGTTTACGTAATAGTTTATAACGTTATACGTCATTACGTATTAGTATATAACGTTATACGTCATAACGTAACACTATATAACGTTATACGTTATAACGTATTAGTATATAACTTTGTACGTTATTACGTATTAGTATATATCGTTATACGTTATTACGTAACAGTATATAACGTTATACATTATAACGTAATAGTATATAACGTTATACGTCATAACGTAACACTATATAACGTTATACGTTATAACGTATTAGTATATAACTTTGTACGTTATACGTATTAGTATACAACGTTATACATTATTACGTATTAGTATATAACTTCATACCTTAGTACGTAATAGTATATAACGTTATACGTAATTACGTATTAGTATATAACGTTATACGTTATTACGTAACAGTATATAACGTTATACGTTATAACGTAATAGCATATAACGTTATACGTCATAACGTAATACTATATAACGTTATACGTTATTACGTAATACTATATAACGTTATACGTTATAACGTAATAGTATATAACGTTATACGTTATTACGTATTAGTATATAACGTTATACGTTATTACGTAATAGTATATAACGTTATACGTTGTTACGTAATAGTATATAACGTTATACGTTATTACGTAATAGTATATGACGTTATACGTTGTTACGTAATAGTATATAACGTTATACGTAATAACGTAATAGTATATAACGTTATACGTTATAACGTAATAGTATATAACGTTATACGTTAGTACGTAATAGTATATAACGTTATACGTTATAACGTAGTAGTATATAACGTTATACGTTTTTACGTAATAGTTTATAACGTTATACGTCATTACGTATTAGTATATAACGTTATACGTTGTTACGTAATAGTATATAACGTTATACGTAATAACGTAATAGTATATAACGTTATACGTTATAACGTAATAGTATATAACGTTATACGTTAGTACGTAATAGTATATAACGTTATACGTTATAACGTAGTAGTATATAACGTTATACGTTTTTACGTAATAGTTTATAACGTTATACGTCATTACGTATTAGTATATAACGTTATACGTTATAACGTAGTAGTATATAACGTTATACGTCATAACGTAACACTATATAACGTTATACGTCATAACGTAATACTATATAACGTTATACGTTATTACGTAATACTATATAACGTTATACGTTATAACGTAATAGTATATAACGTTATACGTTATTACGTATTAGTATATAACGTTATACGTTATTACGTAATAGTATATAACGTTATACGTTGTTACGTAATAGTATATAACTTTGTACGTTATTACGTATTAGTATATAACGTTATACGTTATAACGTAATAGTATATAACTTTGTACGTTATAACGTAATCGTATATAACGTTATACGTTATAACGTAATAGTATATAACGTTATACGTTAGTACGTAATAGTATATAACGTTATACGTTATAACGTAGTAGTATATAACGTTATACGTGTTTACGTAATAGTTTATAACGTTATACGTCATTACGTATTAGTATATAACGTTATACGTCATAACGTAACACTATATAACGTTATACGTTATAACGTATTAGTATATAACTTTGTACGTTATTACGTATTAGTATATATCGTTATACGTTATTACGTAACAGTATATAGCGTTATACATTATAACGTAATAGTATATAACGTTATACGTCATAACGTAACACTATATAACGTTATACGTTATAACGTATTAGTATATAACTTTGTACGTTATACGTATTAGTATATAACGTTATACATTATTACGTATTAGTATATAACTTCATACCTTAGTACGTAATAGTATATAACGTTATACGTAATTACGTATTAGTATATAACGTTATACGTTATAACGTAATAGCATATAACGTTATACGTTATAACATAATAGTGTATAACGTTATACGTCATAACGTAATACTATATAACGTTATACGTTATAACGTAGTAGTATATAACGTTATACGTCATAACGTAATAGTATATAACGTTATACGTTAGTACGTAATAGTATATAACGTTATACGTTATCACGTATTAGTATATAACGTTATACGTTATTACGTAACAGTATATAACGTTATACGTTATAACGTAATAGTATATAACGTTATACGGTAGTGCGTAATACTATGTAACTTTATACGTTACAACGTAGTAGTCTGTAACGTTATACGTCATAACGTAACACTATATAACGTTATACGTTATAACGTATTAGTATATAACTTTGTACGTTATTACGTATTAGTATATAACGTTATACGTTATTACGTAACAGTATATAACGTCATACGTTATTACGTAATAGCATATAACGTTATACGTCATAACGTAATACTATATAACGTTATACGTTATTACGTAATAGTATATAACGTTATACGTTGTTACGTAATAGTATATAACGTTATACGTAATAACGTAATAGTATATAACGTTATACGTTATAACGTAATAGTATATAACGTTATACGTTAGTACGTAATAGTATATAACGTTATACGTTATAACGTATTAGTATATAACTTTGTACGTTATTACGTATTAGTATATAACGTTATACGTTATTACGTAACAGTATATAACGTCATACGTTATAACGTAATAGCATATAACGTTATACGTCATAACGTAATACTATATAACGTTATACGTTATTACGTAATAGTATATAACGTTATACGTTGTTACGTAATAGTATATAACGTTATACGTAATAACGTAATAGTTTATAACGTTATACGTCATTACGTATTAGTATATAACGTTATACGTTATAACGTAGTAGTTTATAACGTTTTACGTCATAACGTAACACTATATAACCTTATACGTTATAACGTATTAGTATATAACTTTGTACGCTATTACGTATTAGTATATAACGTTATACGTTATAACGTAGTAGTATATAACGTTATACGTTTTTACGTAATAGTTTATAACGTTAAACGTCATTACGTATTAGTATATAACGTTATACGTCATAACGTAATACTATATAACGTTATACGTTATAACGTAGTAGTATATAACGTTATACGTCATAACGTAATAGTATATAACGTTATACGTTAGTACGTAATAGTATATAACGTTATACGTAATAACGTAATAGTATATAACGTTATACGTTATAACGTAATAGTATATAACATTATACGTTATTACGTAACAGTATATAACGTTATACGTTAGTACGTAATAGTATATAACGTTATACGTTATAACGTAATAGTATATAACATTATACGTTATAACGTATTAGTATATAACGTTGTACGTTATTACGTATTAGTATATAACGTTATACGTTATTACGTAACAGTATATAACGTTATACGTTATAACGTAATAGCATATAACGTTATACGTCATAACGTAATACTATATAACGTTATACGTTATTACGTAATACTATATAACGTTATACGTTATAACATAATAGTGTATAACGTTATACGTCATAACGTAATACTATATAACGTTATACGTTATAACGTAGTAGTATATAACGTTATACGTCATAACGTAATAGTATATAACGTTATACGTTAGTACGTATTAGTATATAACGTTATACGTTATAACGTAGTAGTATATAACGTTATACGTCATAACGTAACACTATATAACCTTATACGTTATAACGTATTAGTATATAACTTTGTACGCTATTACGTATTAGTATATAACGTTATACGTTATTACGTAACAGTATATAACGTTATACGTTATAACGTAATAGTATATAACGTTATACGTCACAACGTAACACTATATAACGTTATACGTTATGACGTATTAGTATATAACTTTGTACGTTATTACGTATTAGTATATAACGTTATACGTTATTACGTAACAGTATATAACGTTATACGTTATAACGTAATAGCATATAACGTTATACGTCATAACGTAATACTATATAACGTTATACGTTATTACGTAATACTATATAACGTTATACGTTATAACATAATAGTGTATAACGTTATACGTCATAACGTAATACTATATAATGTTATACGTTATAACGTAGTAGTATATAACGTTATACGTCATAACGTAATAGTATATAACGTTATACGTTAGTACGTAATAGTATATAACGTTATACGTTATTACGTATTAGTATATAACGTTATACGTTATTACGTAATAGTATATAACGATATACGTTGTTACGTAATAGTATATAACGTTATACGTCATAACGTAATAGTATATAACGTTATACGTTATAACGTAATAATATATAACGTTATACGTTAGTACGTAATAGTATATAACGTTATACGTTATAACGTAGTAGTATATAACGTTATACGTTTTTACGTAATAGTTTATAACGTTAAACGTCATTACGTATTAGTATATAACGTTATACGTTATAACGTAGTAGTATATAACGTTATACGTCATAACGTAACACTATATAACGTTATACGTTATAACGTATTAGTATATAACTTTGTACGCTATTACGTATTAGTATATAACGTTATACGTTATTACGTAACAGTATATAACGTTATACGTTATAACGTAATAGCATATAACGTTATACGTCATAACGTAATACTATATAACGTTATACGTTATTACGTAATACTATATAACGTTATACGTTATAACATAATAGTGTATAACGTTATACGTCATAACGTAATACTATATAACGTTATACGTTATAACGTAGTAGTATATAACGTTATACGTCATAACGTAATAGTATATAACGTTATACGTTAGTACGTATTAGTATATAACGTTATACGTTATAACGTAGTAGTATATAACGTTATACGTCATAACGTAACACTGTATAACGTTATACGTTATTACGTAATACTATATAACGTTATACGTTATAACATAATAGTATATAACGTTATACGTAATAACGTAATAGTATATAACGTTATACGTTATAACGTAATAATATATAACGTTATACGTTAGTACGTAATAGTATATAACGTTATACGTTATAACGTAGTAGTATATAACGTTATACGTTTTTACGTAATAGTTTATAACGTTAAACGTCATTACGTATTAGTATATAACGTTATACGTTATAACGTAGTAGTATATAACGTTATACGTCATAACGTAACACTATATAACGTTATACGTTATAACGTATTAGTATATAACTTTGTACGTTATTACGTATTAGTATATAACGTTATACGTTATTACGTAACAGTATCTAACGTTATACGTTAGTACGTAATAGTATATAACGTTATACGTCATAACGTAACACTATATAACGTTATACGTTATAACGTATTAGTATATAACTTTGTACGTTATTACGTATTAGTATATAACGTTATACGTTATTACGTAACAGTATATAACGTTATACGTTATAACGTAATAGCATATAACGTTATACGTCATAACGTAATACTGTATAACGTTATACGTTATTACGTAATACTATATAACGTTATACGTTAGTACGTAATAGTATATAACGTTATACGTTATAACGTAGTAGTATATAACGTTATACGTTTTTACGTAATAGTTTATAACGTTAAACGTCATTACGTATTAGTATATAACGTTATACGTCATAACGTAATACTATATAACGTTATACGTTATAACGTAGTAGTATATAACGTTATACGTCATAACGTAATAGTATATAACGTTATACGTTAGTACGTAATAGTATATAACGTTATACGTAATAACGTAATAGTATATAACGTTATACGTTATAACGTAATAGTATATAACATTATACGTTATTACGTAACAGTATATAACGTTATACGTTAGTACGTAATAGTATATAACGTTATACGTTATAACGTAATAGTATATAACATTATACGTTATAACGTATTAGTATATAACGTTGTACGTTATTACGTATTAGTATATAACGTTATACGTTATTACGTAACAGTATATAACGTTATACGTTATAACGTAATAGCATATAACGTTATACGTCATAACGTAATACTATATAACGTTATACGTTATTACGTAATACTATATAACGTTATACGTTATAACATAATAGTGTATAACGTTATACGTCATAACGTAATACTATATAACGTTATACGTTATAACGTAGTAGTATATAACGTTATACGTCATAACGTAATAGTATATAACGTTATACGTTAGTACGTATTAGTATATAACGTTATACGTTATAACGTAGTAGTATATAACGTTATACGTCATAACGTAACACTATATAACCTTATACGTTATAACGTATTAGTATATAACTTTGTACGCTATTACGTATTAGTATATAACGTTATACGTTATTACGTAACAGTATATAACGTTATACGTTATAACGTAATAGTATATAACGTTATACGTCACAACGTAACACTATATAACGTTATACGTTATGACGTATTAGTATATAACTTTGTACGTTATTACGTATTAGTATATAACGTTATACGTTATTACGTAACAGTATATAACGTTATACGTTATAACGTAATAGCATATAACGTTATACGTCATAACGTAATACTATATAACGTTATACGTTATTACGTAATACTATATAACGTTATACGTTATAACATAATAGTGTATAACGTTATACGTCATAACGTAATACTATATAATGTTATACGTTATAACGTAGTAGTATATAACGTTATACGTCATAACGTAATAGTATATAACGTTATACGTTAGTACGTAATAGTATATAACGTTATACGTTATTACGTATTAGTATACACCGTTATACGTTATTACGTAATAGTATATAACGATATACGTTGTTACGTAATAGTATATAACGTTATACGTCATAACGTAATAGTATATAACGTTATACGTTATAACGTAATAATATATAACGTTATACGTTAGTACGTAATAGTATATAACGTTATACGTTATAACGTAGTAGTATATAACGTTATACGTTTTTACGTAATAGTTTATAACGTTAAACGTCATTACGTATTAGTATATAACGTTATACGTTATAACGTAGTAGTATATAACGTTATACGTCATAACGTAACACTATATAACGTTATACGTTATAACGTATTAGTATATAACTTTGTACGTTATTACGTATTAATATATAACGTTATACGTTATTACGTAACAGTATCTAACGTTATACGTTAGTACGTAATAGTATATAACGTTATACGTCATAACGTAACACTATATAACGTTATACGTTATAACGTATTAGTATATAACTTTGTACGTTATTACGTATTAGTATATAACGTTATACGTTATTACGTAACAGTATATAACGTTATACGTTATAACGTAATAGCATATAACGTTATACGTCATAACGTAATACTATATAACGTTATACGTTATTACGTAATACTATATAACGTTATACGTTATAACATAATAGTGTATAACGTTATACGTCATAACGTAATACTATATAACGTTATACGTTATAACGTAGTAGTATATAACGTTATACGTCATAACGTAATAGTATATAACGTTATACGTTAGTACGTAATAGTATATAACGTTATACGTTATCACGCATTAGTATATAACGTTATACGTTATTACGTAACAGTATATAACGTTATACGTTATAACGTAATAGTATATATCGTTATACGGTAGTACGTAATACTATGTAACTTTATACGTTATAACGTAGTAGTCTGTAACGATATACGTCATAACGTAACACTATATAACGTTATACGTTATAACGTATTAGTATATAACTTTGTACGCTATTACGTATTAGTATATAACGTTATACGTTATTACGTAACAGTATATAACGTTATACGTTATAACGTAATAGTATATAACGTTATACGTCACAACGTAACACTATATAACGTTATACGTTATGACGTATTAGTATATAACTTTGTACGTTATTACGTATTACTATATAACGTCATACGTTATAACGTAATAGCATATAACGTTATACGTCATAACGTAATACTATATAACGTTATACGTTATGACGTAATAGTATATAACGTTATACGTTGTTACGTAATAGTATATAACGTTATACGTAATAACGTAATAGTTTATAACGTTATACGTCATTACGTATTAGTATATAACGTTATACGTTATAACGTAGTAGTATATAACGTTTTACGTCATAACGTAACACTATATAACCTTATACGTTATAACGTATTAGTATATAACTTTGTACGCTATTACGTATTAGTATATAACGTTATACGTTATTACGTAACAGTATATAACGTTATACGTTATAACGTAATAGTATATAACGTTATACGTCATAACGTAACACTATATAACGTTATACGTTATAACGTATTAGTATATAACTTTGTACGCTATTACGTATTAGTATATAACGTTATACGTTATTACGTAACAGTATATAACGTTATACGTTATACCGTAATAGTATATAACGTTATACGTCACAACGTAACACTATATAACGTTATACGTTATAACGTATTAGTATATAACTTTGTACGCTATTACGTATTAGTATATAACGTTATACGTCATAACGTAATACTATATAACGTTATACGTTATAACGTAGTAGTATATAACGTTATACGTCATAACGTAATAGTATATAACGTTATACGTTAGTACGTAATAGTATATAACGTTATACGTAATAACGTAATAGTATATAACGTTATACGTTATAACGTAATAGTATATAACATTATACGTTATTACGTAACAGTATATAACGTTATACGTTAGTACGTAATAGTATATAACGTTATACGTTATAACGTAATAGTATATAACATTATACGTTATAACGTATTAGTATATAACGTTGTACGTTATTACGTATTAGTATATAACGTTATACGTTATTACGTAACAGTATATAACGTTATACGTTATAACGTAATAGCATATAACGTTATACGTCATAACGTAATACTATATAACGTTATGCGTTATTACGTAATACTATATAACGTCATACGTTATAACATAATAGTGTATAACGTTATACGTCATAACGTAATACTATATAACGTTATACGTTATAACGTAGTAGTATATAACGTTATACGTCATAACGTAATAGTATATAACGTTATACGTTAGTACGTATTAGTATATAACGTTATACGTTATAACGTAGTAGTATATAACGTTATACGTCATAACGTAACACTATATAACCTTATACGTTATAACGTATTAGTATATAACTTTGTACGCTATTACGTATTAGTATATAACGTTATACGTTATTACGTAACAGTATATAACGTTATACGTTATAACGTAATAGTATATAACGTTATACGTCACAACGTAACACTATATAACGTTATACGTTATGACGTATTAGTATATAACTTTGTACGTTATTACGTATTACTATATAACGTCATACGTTATAACGTAATAGCATATAACGTTATACGTCATAACGTAATACTATATAACGTTATACGTTATGACGTAATAGTATATAACGTTATACGTTGTTACGTAATAGTATATAACGTTATACGTAATAACGTAATAGTTTATAACGTTATACGTCATTACGTATTAGTATATAACGTTATACGTTATAACGTAGTAGTATATAACGTTTTACGTCATAACGTAACACTATATAACCTTATACGTTATAACGTATTAGTATATAACTTTGTACGCTATTACGTATTAGTATATAACGTTATACGTTATTACGTAACAGTATATAACGTTATACGTTATAACGTAATAGTATATAACGTTATACGTCACAACGTAACACTATATAACGTTATACGTTATAACGTATTAGTATATAACTTTGTACGCTATTACGTATTAGTATATAACGTTATACGTCATAACGTAATACTATATAACGTTATACGTTATAACGTAGTAGTATATAACGTTATACGTCATAACGTAATAGTATATAACGTTATACGTTAGTACGTAATAGTATATAACGTTATACGTAATAACGTAATAGTATATAACGTTATACGTTATAACGTAATAGTATATAACATTATACGTTATTACGTAACAGTATATAACGTTATACGTTAGTACGTAATAGTATATAACGTTATACGTTATAACGTAATAGTATATAACATTATACGTTATAACGTATTAGTATATAACGTTGTACGTTATTACGTATTAGTATATAACGTTATACGTTATTACGTAACAGTATATAACGTTATACGTTATAACGTAATAGCATATAACGTTATACGTCATAACGTAATACTATATAACGTTATACGTTATTACGTAATACTATATAACGTTATACGTTATAACATAATAGTGTATAACGTTATACGTCATAACGTAATACTATATAACGTTATACGTTATAACGTAGTAGTATATAACGTTATACGTCATAACGTAATAGTATATAACGTTATACGTTAGTACGTATTAGTATATAACGATATACGTTATAACGTAGTAGTATATAACGTTATACGTCATAACGTAACACTATATAACCTTATACGTTATAACGTATTAGTATATAACTTTGTACGCTATTACGTATTAGTATATAACGTTATACGTTATTACGTAACAGTATATAACGTTATACGTTATAACGTAATAGTATATAACGTTATACGTCACAACGTAACACTATATAACGTTATACGTTATGACGTATTAGTATATAACTTTGTACGTTATTACGTATTAGTATATAACGTTATACGTTATTACGTAACAGTATATAACGTTATACGTTATAACGTAATAGCATATAACGTTATACGTCATAACGTAATACTATATAACGTTATACGTTATTACGTAATACTATATAACGTTATACGTTATAACATAATAGTGTATAACGTTATACGTCATAACGTAATACTATATAATGTTATACGTTATAACGTAGTAGTATATAACGTTATACGTCATAACGTAATAGTATATAACGTTATACGTTAGTACGTAATAGTATATAACGTTATACGTTATTACGTATTAGTATATAACGTTATACGTTATTACGTAATAGTATATAACGATATACGTTGTTACGTAATAGTATATAACGTTATACGTAATAACGTAATAGTATATAACGTTATACGTCATAACGTAATAATATATAACGTTATACGTTAGTACGTAATAGTATATAACGTTATACGTTATAACGTAGTAGTATATAACGTTATACGTTTTTACGTAATAGTTTATAACGTTAAACGTCATTACGTATTAGTATATAACGTTATACGTTATAACGTAGTAGTATATAACGTTATACGTCATAACGTAACACTATATAACGTTATACGTTATAACGTATTAGTATATAACTTTGTACGTTATTACGTATTAGTATATAACGTTATACGTTATTACGTAACAGTATCTAACGTTATACGTTAGTACGTAATAGTATATAACGTTATACGTCATAACGTAACACTATATAACGTTATACGTTATAACGTATTAGTATATAACTTTGTACGTTATTACGTATTAGTATATAACGTTATACGTTATTACGTAACAGTATATAACGTTATACGTTATAACGTAATAGCATATAACGTTATACGTCATAACGTAATACTATATAACGTTATACGTTATTACGTAATACTATATAACGTTATACGTTATAACATAATAGTGTATAACGTTATACGTCATAACGTAATACTATATAACGTTATACGTTATAACGTAGTAGTATATAACGTTATACGTCATAACGTAATAGTATATAACGTTATACGTTAGTACGTAATAGTATATAACGTTATACGTTATCACGTATTAGTATATAACGTTATACGTTATTACGTAACAGTATATAACGTTATACGTTATAACGTAATAGTATATATCGTTATACGGTAGTACGTAATACTATGTAACTTTATACGTTATAACGTAGTAGTCTGTAACGATATACGTCATAACGTAACACTATATAACGTTATACGTTATAACGTATTAGTATATAACTTTGTACGTTATTACGTATTAGTATATAACGTTATACGTTATTACGTAACAGTATATAACGTCATACGTTATAACGTAATAGCATATAACGTTATACGTCATAACGTAATACTATATAACGTTATACGTTATTACGTAATAGTATATAACGTTATACGTTGTTACGTAATAGTATATAACGTTATACGTAATAACGTAATAGTATATAACGTTATACGTTATAACGTAATAGTATATAACGTTATACGTTAGTACGTAATAGTATATAACGTTATACGTTATAACGTAGTAGTATATAACGTTATACGATTTTACGTAATAGTTTATAACGTTAAACGTCATTACGTATTAGTATATAACGTTATACGTTACAACGTAGTAGTATATAACGTTATACGTCATAACGTAACACTATATAACCTTATACGTTATAACGTATTAGTATATAACTTTGTACGTTATTACGTATTAGTATATAACGTTATACGTTATTACGTAACAGTATATAACGTTATACGTTATAACGTAATAGTATATAACGTTATACGTCATAACGTAACACTATATAACGTTATACGTTATAACGTATTAGTATATAACTTTGTACGTTATTGCGTATTAGTATATAACGTTATACGTTATTACGTAACAGTATATAACGTTATACGTTATAACGTAATAGCATATAACGTTATACGTCATTACGTAATACTATATAACGTTATACGTTATTACGTAATACTATATAACGTTATACGTTATAACATAATAGAGTATAACGTTATACGTCATAACGTAATACTATATAACGTTATACGTTATAACGTAGTAGTATATAACGTTATACGTCATAACGTAATGGTATATAACGTTATACGTCATAACGTAACACTATATAACGTTATACGTTATAACGTATTAGTATATAACGTTAAACGTCATTACGTATTAGTATATAACGTTATACGTTATAACGTAGTAGTATATAACGTTATACGTCATAACGTAACACTATATAACCTTATACGTTATAACGTATTAGTATATAACTTTGTAAGTTATTACGTATTAGTATATAACGTTATACGTTATTACGTAACAGTATATAACGTTATACGTAATTACGTAATACTATATAACGTTATACGTTATAACATAATAGTGTATAACGTTATACGTCATAACGTAATACTATATAACGTTATACGTTATAACGTAGTAGTATATAACGTTATACGTCATAACGTAATAGTATATAACATTATACGTTATAACGTAGTAGTATATAACGTTATACGTTTTTACGTAATAGTTTATAACGTTAAACGTCATTACGTATTAGTATATAACGTTATACGTTATAACGTAGTAGTATATAACGTTATACGTCATAACGTAATACTATATAACGTTATACGTTATTACGTATTATTATATAACGTTATACGTTATTACGTAACAGTATATAACGTCATACGTTATAACGTAATAGCATATAACGTTATACGTCATAACGTAATACTATATAACGTTATACGTTATTACGTAATAGTATATAACGTTATACGTTGTTACGTAATAGTATATAACGTTATACGTAATAACGTAATAGTATATAACGTTATACGTAATAACGTAATAGTATATAACGTTATACGTTATAACGTAATAGTATATAACGTTATACGTTAGTACGTAATAGTATATAACGTTATACGTTATAACGTAGTAGTATATAACGTTATACGATTTTACGTAATAGTTTATAACGTTATACGTCATTACGTATTAGTATATAACGTTATACGTTATAACGTAGTAGTATATAACGTTATACGTCATAACGTAACACTATATAACCTTATACGTTATAACGTATTAGTATATAACTTTGTACGCTATTACGTATTAGTATATAACGTTATACGTTATTACGTAACAGTATATAACGTTATACGTTATAACGTAATAGTATATAACGTTATACGTCACAACGTAACACTATATAACGTTATACGTTATAACGTATTAGTATATAACTTTGTACGTTATTACGTATTAGTATATAACGTTATACGTCATAACGTAATACTATATAACGTTATACGTTATAACGTAGTAGTATATAACGTTATACGTCATAACGTAATAGTATATAACGTTATACGTTAGTACGTAATAGTATATAACGTTATACGTAATAACGTAATAGTATATAACGTTATACGTTATAACGTAATAGTATATAACGTTATACGTTAGTACGTAATACTATATAACGTTATACGTTATTACGTAATACTATATAACGTTATACGTTATAACATAATAGTGTATAACGTTATACGTCATAACGTAATACTATATAACGTTATACGTTATAACGTAGTAGTATATAACGTTATACGTCATAACGTAATGGTATATAACGTTATACGTCATAACGTAACACTATATAACGTTATACGTTATAACGTATTAGTATATAACGTTAAACGTCATTACGTATTAGTATATAACGTTATACGTTATAACGTAGTAGTATATAACGTTATACGTCATAACGTAACACTATATAACCTTATACGTTATAACGTATTAGTATATAACTTTGTACGTTATAACGTATTAGTATATAACTTTGTACGTTATTACGTATTAGTATATAACGTTATACGTTATTACGTAACAGTATATAACGTTATACGTTATTACGTAATACTATATAACGTTATACGTTATAACATAATAGTGTATAACGTTATACGTCATAACGTAATACTATATAACGTTATACGTTATTACGTATTAGTATATAACGTTATACGTTATTACGTAACAGTATATAACGTCATACGTTATAACGTAATAGCATATAACGTTATACGTCATAACGTAATACTATATAACGTTATACGTTATTACGTAATAGTATATAACGTTATACGTTGTTACGTAATAGTATATAACGTTATACGTAATAACGTAATAGTATATAACGTTATACGTAATAACGTAATAGTATATAACGTTATACGTTATAACGTAGTAGTATATAACGTTATACGATTTTACGTAATAGTTTATAACGTTATACGTCATTAATTATTAGTATATAACGTTATACGTTATAACGTAGTAGTATATAACGTTATACGTCATAACGTAACACTATATAACCTTATACGTTATAACGTATTAGTATATAACTTTGTACGCTATTACGTATTAGTATATAACGTTATACATTATTACGTATTAGTATATAACTTCATACCTTAGTACGTAATAGTATATAACGTTATACGTAATTACGTATTAGTATATAACGTTATACGTTATTACGTAACAGTATATAACGTTATACGTTATAACGTAATAGCATATAACGTTATACGTCATAACGTAATACTATATAACGTTATACGTTATTACGTAATACTATATAACGTTATACGTTATAACGTAATAGTATATAACGTTATACGTTATTACGTATTAGTATATAACGTTATACGTTATTACGTAATAATATATAACGTTATACGTTGTTACGTAATAGTATATAACGATATACGTTATTACGTAATAGTATATAACGTTATACGTTGTTACGTAATAGTATATAACGTTATACGTAATAACGTAATAGTATATAACGTTATACGTCATAACAGTAATACTATATAACGTTATACGTTATAACGTAATAGTATGTAACGTTATACGTTATTACGTATTTGTATATAACGTTATACGTTATTACGTATTAGTATATAACGTTATACGTTATAACGTAATAGTATATAAAGTTATACTTCATAACGTAATAATATATAACGTTATACGTTATTTCGTATTAGTATATAACGTTATACATTATTACGTATTAGTATATAACTTCATACCTTAGTACGTAATAGTATATAACGTTATACGTAATTACGTATTAGTATATAACGTTATACGTTATTACGTAATACTATATAACGTTATACCTTATAACATAATAGTATATAAGGTTATACGTCATAACGTAATACTATATAACGTTTTACGTTATAACGTAGTAGTATATAACGTTATACGTCATAACGTAATAGTATATAACGTTATACGTTAGTACGTAATAGTATATAACGTTATACGTTATTACGTAACAGTATATAACGTTATACGTTATAACGTAATAGTATATAACGTTATACGATATTACGTATTAGTATATAACGTTATACGTTATTTCGTAATAGTATATAACGTTATACGTTGTTACGTAATAGTATATAACGTTATACGTAATAACGTAATAGTATATAACGTTATACGTCATAAAGTAGTAGTATATAACGTTATACGTCATAACGTAACACTATATAACGTTATGCGTTATAACATAATAGTATATAACGTTATACCTCATAACGTAATACTATATAACGTTATACGTTATAACGTAATAGTATGTAACGTTATACGTTATTACGTATTTGTATATAACGTTATACGTTATTACGTATTAGTATATAACGTTATACGTTATAACGTAATAGTATATAAAGTTATACTTCATAACGTAATAATATATAACGTTATACGTTATTTCGTATTAGTATATAACGTTATACATTATTACGTATTAGTATATAACTTCATACCTTAGTACGTAATAGTATATAACGTTATACGTTATTACGTATTAGTATATAACGTTATACGTTATTACGTAACAGTATATAACGTTATACGTTATAACGTAATAGCATATAACGTTATACGTCATAACGTAATACTATATAACGTTATACGTTATTACGTAATACTATATAACGTTATACGTTATAACGTAATAGTATATAACGTTATAATTTGTTACGTAATAGTATATAACGTTATACGTAATAACGTAATAGTATATAACGTTATACGTCATAAAGTAGTAGTATATAACGTTATACGTCATAACGTAACACTATATAACGTTATGCGTTATAACATAATAGTATATAACGTTATACCTCATAACGTAATACTATATAACGTTATACGTTATAACGTAGTAGTATATAACGTTATACGTTTTTACGTAATAGTTTATAACGTTATACGTCATTACGTATTAGTATATAACGTTATACGTTATAACGTAGTAGTATATAACGTTATACGTCATAACGTAATACTATATAACGTTATACGTAATTACGTATTAGTATATAACGTTATACGTTATTACGTAACAGTATATAACGTTATACGTTATAACGTAATAGCATATAACGTTATACGTCATAACGTAATACTATATAACGTTATACGTTATTACGTAATACTATATAACGTTATACGTTATTACGTAATAGTATATAACGTTATACGTTGTTACGTAATAGTATATAACGTTATACGTAATAACGTAATAGTATATAACGTTATACGTTATAACGTAATAGTATATAACGTTATACGTTAGTACGTTATAGTATATAACGTTATACGTTTTAACGGAGTAGTATATAACGTTATACGTTTTTACGTAATAGTTTATAACGTTATACGTCATTACGTATTAGTATATAACGTTATACGTTATAACGTAGTAGTATATAACGTTATACGTCATAACGTAACACTATATAACGTTATACGTCATAACGTAATACTATATAACGTTATACGTTATTACGTAATACTATATAACGTTATACGTTATAACGTAATAGTATATAACGTTATACGTTATTACGTATTAGTATATAACGTTATACGTTATTACGTAATAGTATATAACGTTATACGTTGTTACGTAATAGTATATAACTTTGTACGTTATTACGTATTAGTATATAACGTTATACGTTATACGTTATATCGTAATAGCATATAACGTTATACGTCATAACGTAATACTATATAACGTTATACGTTATTACGTAATACTATATAACGTTATACGTTATAACATAATAGTATATAACGTTATACGTCATAGCGTAATACTATATAACGTTATACGTTATAACGTAATAGTATATAACTTTGTACGTTATAACGTAATAGTATATAACGTTATACGTTATAACGTAGTAGTATATAACGTTATACGGTATAACGTAATAGTATATAACGTTATACGTTAGTGCGTAATAGTATATAACGTTATACGTTATAACGTAGTAGTATATAACGTTATACGTTTTTACGTAATAGTTTATAACGTTATACGTCATTACGTACTAGTATATAACGTTATACGTTATAACGTAGTAGTATATAACGTTATACGTCATAACGTAACACTATATAACGTTATACGTTATAACGTATTAGTATATAACTTTGTACGTTATTACGTATTTGTATATAACGTTATACATTATTACGTAACAGTATATAACGTTATACGATATAACGTAATAGTATATAACGTTATACGTTATTACGTAACAGTATATAACGTTATACGTTATTTCGTATTAGTATATAACGTTATACGTTTTTACGTAATTCTATATAACGTTATACGATATAACGTAGTAGTATATAACGTTATACGTCATAACGTAATACTATATAACGTTATACGTTTTTACGTAATAGTTTATAACGTTATACGTCATTACGTATTAGTATATAACGTTATACGTTATAACGTAGTAGTATATAACGTTATACGTCATAACGTAATACTATATAACGTTATACGTTATAACGTAATAGTATGTAACGTTATACGTTATTACGTATTTGTATATAACGTTATACGTTATTACGTATTAGTATATAACGTTATACGTTATAACGTAATAGTATATAAAGTTATACTTCATAACGTAATAATATATAACGTTATACGTTATTTCGTATTGGTATATAACGTTATACATTATTACGTATTAGTATATAACTTCATACCTTAGTACGTAATAGTATATAACGTTATACGTAATTACGTATTAGTATATAACGTTATACGTTATTACGTAACAGTATATAACGTTATACGTTATAACGTAATAGCATATAACGTTATACGTCATAACGTAATACTATATAACGTTATACGTTATTACGTAATACTATATAACGTTATACGTTATAACGTAATAGTATATAACGTTATACGTTATTACGTATTAGTATATAACGTTATACGTTATTACGTAATAGTATATAACGTTATACGTTGTTACGTAATAGTATATAACGTTATACGTTATTACTTAATAGTATATAACGTTATACGTTGTTACGTAATAGTATATAACGTTATACGTAATAACGTAATAGTATATAACGTTATACGTTATAACGTAATAGTATATAACGTTATACGTTAGTACGTAATAGTATATAACGTTATACGTTATAACGTAGTAGTATATAACGTTATACGTTTTTACGTAATAGTTTATAACGTTATACGTCATTACGTATTAGTATATAACGTTATACGTTATAACGTAGTAGTATATAACGTTATACGTCATAACGTAACACTATATAACGTTATACGTCATAACGTAATACTATATAACGTTATACGTTATTACGTAATACTATATAACGTTATACGTTATAACGTAATAGTATATAACGTTATACGTTATTACGTATTAGTATATAACGTTATACGTTATTACGTAATAGTATATAACGTTATACGTTGTTACGTAATAGTATATAACTTTGTACGTTATTACGTATTAGTATATAACGTTATACGTTATAACGTAATAGTATATAACTTTGTACGTTATAACGTAATAGTATATAACGTTATACGTTATTACGTATTAGTATATAACGTTATACGTTATTACGTAATAGTATATAACGTTATACGTTGTTACGTAATAGTATATAACGTTATACGTAATAACGTAATAGTATATAACGTTATACGTTATAACGTAATTGTATGTAACGTTATACGTTATTACGTATTTGTATATAACGTTATACGTTATAACGTAATAGTATATGAAGTTATACTTTATAACGTAATAATATATAACGTTATACGTTATTTCGTATTAGTATATAACGTTATACATTATTACGTATTAGTATATAACTTCATACCTTAGTACGTAATAGTATATAACGTTATACGTTATTACGTATTAGTATATAACGTTATACGTTATTACGTAACAGTATATAACGTTATACGTTATAACGTAATAGCATATAACGTTATACGTCATAACGTAATACTATATAACGTTATACGTTATTACGTAATACTATATAACGTTTTACGTTATAACGTAATAGTATATAACGTTATACGTTATTACGTATTAGTATATAACGTTATACGTTATTACGTAATAGTATATAACGTTATACGTTGTTACGTAATAGCATATAACGTTATACGTAATAACGTAATCGTATATAACGTTATACGTTATAACGTAATAGTATATAACGTTATACGTTAGTACGTAATAGTATATAACGTTATACGTTATAACGTAGTAGTATATAACGTTATACGTGTTTACGTAATAGTTTATAACGTTATACGTCATTACGTATTAGTATATAACGTTATACGTCATAACGTAACACTATATAACGTTATACGTTATAACGTATTAGTATATAACTTTGTACGTTATTACGTATTAGTATATATCGTTATACGTTATTACGTAACAGTATATAACGTTATACATTATAACGTAATAGTATATAACGTTATACGTCATAACGTAACACTATATAACGTTATACGTTATAACGTATTAGTATATAACTTTGTACGTTATACGTATTAGTATATAACGTTATACGTTATACGTTATATCGTAATAGCATATAACGTTATACGTCATAACGTAATACTATATAACGTTATACGTTATTACGTAATACTATATTACGTTATACGTTATAACATAATAGTATATAACGTTATACGTCATAGCGTAATACTATATAACGTTATACGTTATAACGTAGTAGTATATAACGTTATACGTCATAACGTAATAGTATATAACGTTATATGTTAGTACGTAATAGTATATAACGTTATACGTTATTACGTATTAGTACATAACGTTATACGTTATTACGTAACAGTATATAACGTTATACGTTATAACGTAATAGTATATAACGTTATACGTTATTACGTATTAGTATATAACGTTATACGTTATTACGTAATAGTATATAACGTTATACGTTGTTACGTAATAGTATATAACGTTATACGTAATAACGTAGTAGTATATAACGTTATACGTTTTTACGTAATAGTTTATAACGTTACACGTCATTACGTATTAGTATATAACGTTATACGTTATAACGTAGTAGTATATAACGTTATACGTCATAACGTAACACTATATAACGTTATACGTTATAACGTAATAGTATATAACTTTGTACGTTATTACGTATTAGTATATAACGTTATACGTTATTACGTAACAGTATAATACGTTATACGTTATAACGTAATAGTATATAACGTTATTGGTTATTACGTATTAGTATATAACGTTATACGTCATTACGTATTAGTATATAACGTTATACGTTATAACGTAGTAGTATATAACGTTATACGTCATAACGTAACACTATATAACGTTATACGTTATTACGTAATACTATATAACGTTATACGTTATTACGTAAGAGTATATAACGTTATACGTTATAACGTAATAGTATATAACGTTATACGTCATAACGTAACACTATATAACGTTATACGTTATAACGTATTAGTATATAACTTTGTACGTTATTACGTATTAGTATAGAACGTTATACGTTATTACGTGTTAGTATATAACGTTATACGTTATTACGTAATACTATATAACGTTATACGTTATAACATAATAGTATATAACGTTATACGTCATAACGTAATACTATATAACGTTTTACGTTATAACGTAGTAGTATATAACGTTATACGTCATAACGTAATAGTATATAACGTTATACGTTAGTACGTAATAGTATATAACGTTATACGTTATTACGTAACAGTATATAACGTTATACATTATAACGTAATAGTATATAACGTTATACGTTATTACGTATTAGTATATAACGTTATACGTTATTACGTAATAGTATATAACGTTATACGTTGTTACGTAATAGTATATAACGTTATACGTAATAACGTAATAGTATATAACGTTATACGTCATAAAGTAGTAGTATATAACGTTATACGTCATAAGGTAACACTATATAGCGTTATGCGTTATAACATAATAGTATATAACGTTATACGTCATAACGTAATACTATATAACGTTATACGTTATACCGTAGTAGTATATAACGTTATACGTTTTTACGTAATAGTTTATAACGTTATACGTTATACGATAATACTATATAACGTTATACGATATACGTAATATTTTATAACGTTATACGTTATTACGTATTAGTATATAACGTTATACGTTATAACGTAATAGTATATAAAGTTATACTTCATAACGTAATAATATATAACGTTATACGTTATTTCGTATTAGTATATAACGTTATACATTATTACGTATTAGTATATAACTTCATACCTTAGTACGTAATAGTATATGACGTTATACGTTATTACGTAACAGTATATAACGTTATACGTTATTACGTAATACTATATAACATTATACGTTATACGATAATACTATATAACGTTATACGATATTACGTAATATTTTATAACGTTATACGTTATTTCGTATTAGTATATAACGTAATACGTTAGTACGTAATTCTATATAACGTTATACGATATAACGTAGTAGTATATAACGTTATACGTTATAACGTAATAGTATATAACTTTGTACGTCATTACGTATTAGTATATAACGTTATACGTTATAACGTAGTAGTATATAACGTTATACGTCATAACGTAACACTATATAACGTTATACGTTATAACGTATTAGTATATAACTTTGTACGTTATTACGTATTAGTATAGAACGTTATACGTTATTACGTGTTAGTATATAACGTTATACGTTATTACGTAATACTATATAACGTTATACGTTATAACATAATAGTATATAACGTTATACGTCATAACGTAATACTATATAACGTTTTACGTTATAACGTAGTAGTATATAACGTTATACGTCATAACGTAATAGTATATAACGTTATACGTTAGTACGTAATAGTATATAACGTTATACGTTATTACGTAACAGTATATAACGTTATACATTATAACGTAATAGTATATAACGTTATACGTTATTACGTATTAGTATATAACGTTATACGTTATTACGTAATAGTATATAACGTTATACGTTGTTACGTAATAGTATATAACGTTATACGTAATAACGTAATAGTATATAACGTTATACGTCATAAAGTAGTAGTATATAACGTTATACGTCATAAGGTAACACTATATAGCGTTATGCGTTATAACATAATAGTATATAACGTTATACGTCATAACGTAATACTATATAACGTTATACGTTATACCGTAGTAGTATATAACGTTATACGTTTTTACGTAATAGTTTATAACGTTATACGTTATACGATAATACTATATAACGTTATACGATATACGTAATATTTTATAACGTTATACGTTATTACGTATTAGTATATAACGTTATACGTTATAACGTAATAGTATATAAAGTTATACTTCATAACGTAATAATATATAACGTTATACGTTATTTCGTATTAGTATATAACGTTATACATTATTACGTATTAGTATATAACTTCATACCTTAGTACGTAATAGTATATGACGTTATACGTTATTACGTAACAGTATATAACGTTATACGTTATTACGTAATACTATATAACATTATACGTTATACGATAATACTATATAACGTTATACGATATTACGTAATATTTTATAACGTTATACGTTATTTCGTATTAGTATATAACGTAATACGTTAGTACGTAATTCTATATAACGTTATACGATATAACGTAGTAGTATATAACGTTATACGTTATAACGTAATAGTATATAACTTTGTACGTCATTACGTATTAGTATATAACGTTATACGTTATAACGTAGTAGTATATAACGTTATACGTCATAACGTAACACTATATAACGTTATACGTTATAACGTATTAGTATATAACTTTGTACGTTATTACGTAACAGTATATAACGTTATACGTTATTACGTAATACTATATAACATTATACGTTATACGATAATACTATATAACGTTATACGTTATTACGTAATACTATATAACGTTATACGTTATAACATAATAGTATATAACGTTATACGTCATAACGTAATTCTATATAACGTTATACGATATAACGTAGTAGTATATAACGTTATACGTCATAACGAAATACTATATAACGTTATACGTTTTTACGCAATAGTTTATAACGTTATACGTCATTACGTATTAGTATATAACGTTATACGTTATTACGTAACAGTATATAACGTTATACGTTATTACGTAACAGTATATAACGTTATACGTTATAACGTAATAGTATATAACGTTATACGTTATTACGTATTAGTATATAACGTTATACGTTATTACGTAATAGTATATAACGATATACGTTGTTACGTAATAGTATATAACGTTATACGTAATAACGTAATAGTATATAACGTTATACGTTATAACGTAATAATATATAACGTTATACGTCATCACGTATTAGTTTATAACGTTATACGTTATAACGTAGTAGTATATAACGTTATACGTCATAACGTAACACTATATAACGTTATACGTTATAACGTATTAGTATATAACTTTGTACGTTATTACGTATTAGTATATAACGTTATACGTTATTACGTAACAGTATATAACGTTATACGTTATAACGTAATAGTATATAACGTTATACGTCATAACGTAACACTATATAACGTTATACGTTATAACGTATTAGTATATAACTTTGTACGTTATTACGTATTAGTATAGAACGTTATACGTTATTACGTGTTAGTATATAACGTTATACGTTATTACGTAATACTATATAACGTTATACGTTATAACATAATAGTATATAACGTTATACGTCATAACGTAATACTATATAACGTTTTACGTTATAACGTAGTAGTATATAACGTTATACGTCATAACGTAATAGTATATAACGTTATACGTTAGTACGTAATAGTATATAACGTTATACGTGATTACGTAACAGTATATAACGTTATACATTATAACGTAATAGTATATAACGTTATACGTTATTACGTATTAGTATATAACGTTATACGTTATTACGTAATAGTATATAACGTTATACGTTGTTACGTAATAGTATATAACGTTATACGTAATAACGTAATAGTATATAACGTTATACGTCATAAAGTAGTAGTATATAACGTTATACGTCATAAGGTAACACTATATAACGTTATGCGTTATAACATAATAGTATATAACGTTATACGTCATAACGTAATACTATATAACGTTATACGTTTTTACGTAATAGTTTATAACGTTATACGTCATTACGTATTAGTATATAACGTTATACGTTATAACGTAGTAGTATATAACGTTATACGTCATAACGTAATACTATATAACGTTATACGTTATAACGTAATAGTATATAACGTTATACGTTATTACGTACTTGTATATAACGTTATACGTTATTACGTATTAGTATATAACGTTATACGTTATAACGTAATAGTATATAAAGTTATACTTCATAACGTAATAATATATAACGTTATACGTTATTTCGTATTAGTATATAACGTTATACATTATTACGTATTAGTATATAACTTCATACCTTAGTACGTAATAGTATATGACGTTATACGTTATTACGTAACAGTATATAACGTTATACGTTATTACGTAATACTATATAACATTATACGTTATACGATAATACTATATAACGTTATACGTTATTACGTATTAGTCTATAACGTTATACGGTAGTACGTAATAGTATATAACGTTATACGTTATAACGTAATACTATGTAACTTTATACGTTATAACGTAGTAGTCTGTAACGTTATACGTCATAACGTAACACTATATAACGTTATACGTTATAACGTATTAGTATATAACTTTGTACGTTATTACGTAACAGTATATAACGTTATACGTTATTACGTAATACTATATAACATTATACGTTATACGATAATACTATATAACGTTATACGTTATTACGTAATACTATATAACGTTATACGTTATAACATAATAGTATATAACGTTATACGTCATAACGTAATTCTATATAACGTTATACGATATAACGTAGTAGTATATAACGTTATACGTCATAACGAAATACTATATAACGTTATAAGTTTTTACGCAATAGTTTATAACGTTATACGTCATTACGTATTAGTATATAACGTTATACGTTATTACGTAACAGTATATAACGTTATACGTTATTACGTAACAGTATATAACGTTATACGTTATAACGTAATAGTATATAACGTTATACGTTATTACGTATTAGTATATAACGTTATACGTTATTACGTAATAGTATATAACGATATACGTTGTTACGTAATAGTATATAACGTTATACGTAATAACGTAATAGTATATAACGTTATACGTTATAACGTAATAATATATAACGTTATACGTTAGTACGTAATAGTATATAACGTTATACGTTATAACGTAGTAGTATATAACGTTATACGTTTTTACGTAATAGTTTATAACGTTAAACGTCATTACGTATTAGTATATAACGTTATACGTTATAACGTAGTAGTATATAACGTTATACGTCATAACGTAACACTATATAACGTTATACGTTATAACGTATTAGTATATAACTTTGTACGTTATTACGTATTAGTATATAACGTTATACGTTATTACGTAACAGTATCTAACGTTATACGTTAGTACGTAATAGTATATAACGTTATACGTCATAACGTAACACTATATAACGTTATACGTTATAACGTATTAGTATATAACTTTGTACGTTATTACGTATTATTATATAACGTTATACGTTATTACGTAACAGTATATAACGTTATACGTTATAACGTAATAGCATATAACGTTATACGTCATAACGTAATACTATATAACGTTATACGTTATTACGTAATACTATATAACGTTATACGTTATAACATAATAGTGTATAACGTTATACGTCATAACGTAATACTATATAACGTTATACGTTATAACGTAGTAGTATATAACGTTATACGTCATAACGTAATAGTATATAACGTTATACGTTAGTACGTAATAGTATATAACGTTATACGTTATCACGTATTAGTATATAACGTTATACGTTATTACGTAACAGTATATAATGTTATACGTTATAACGTAATAGTATATAACGTTATACGGTAGTGCGTAATACTATGTAACTTTATACGTTACAACGTAGTAGTCTGTAACGTTATACGTCATAACGTAACACTATATAACGTTATACGTTATAACGTATTAGTATATAACTTTGTACGTTATTACGTATTAGTATAGAACGTTATACGTTATTACGTGTTAGTATATAACGTTATACGTTATTACGTAATACTATATAACGTTATACGTTATAACATAATAGTATATAACGTTATACGTCATAACGTAATACTATATAACGTTTTACGTTATAACGTAGTAGTATATAACGTTATACGTCATAACGTAATAGTATATAACGTTATACGTTAGTACGTAATAGTATATAACGTTATACGTGATTACGTAACAGTATATAACGTTATACATTATAACGTAATAGTATATAACGTTATACGTTATTACGTATTAGTATATAACGTTATACGTTATTACGTAATAGTATATAACGTTATACGTTGTTACGTAATAGTATATAACGTTATACGTAATAACGTAATAGTATATAACGTTATACGTCATAAAGTAGTAGTATATAACGTTATACGTCATAAGGTAACACTATATAACGTTATGCGTTATAACATAATAGTATATAACGTTATACGTCATAACGTAATACTATATAACGTTATACGTTATAACGTAGTAGTATATAACGTTATACGTTTTTACGTAATAGTTTATAACGTTATACGTCATTACGTATTAGTATATAACGTTATACGTTATAACGTAGTAGTATATAACGTTATACGTCATAACGTAATACTATATAACGTTATACGTTATAACGTAATAGTATATAACGTTATACGTTATTACGTACTTGTATATAACGTTATACGTTATTACGTATTAGTATATAACGTTATACGTTATAACGTAATAGTATATAAAGTTATACTTCATAACGTAATAATATATAACGTTATACGTTATTTCGTATTAGTATATAACGTTATACATTATTACGTATTAGTATATAACTTCATACCTTAGTACGTAATAGTATATGACGTTATACGTTATTACGTAACAGTATATAACGTTATACGTTATTACGTAATACTATATAACATTATACGTTATACGATAATACTATATAACGTTATACGTTATTACGTATTAGTATATAACGTTATACGGTAGTACGTAATAGTATATAACGTTATACGTTATAACGTAATACTATGTAACTTTATACGTTATAACGTAGTAGTCTGTAACGTTATACGTCATAACGTAACACTATATAACGTTATACGTTATAACGTATTAGTATATAACTTTGTACGTTATTACGTAACAGTATATAACGTTATACGTTATTACGTAATACTATATAACATTATACGTTATACGATAATACTATATAACGTTATACGTTATTACGTAATACTATATAACGTTATACGTTATAACATAATAGTATATAACGTTATACGTCATAACGTAATTCTATATAACGTTATACGATATAACGTAGTAGTATATAACGTTACACGTCATAACGAAATACTATATAACGTTATAAGTTTTTACGCAATAGTTTATAACGTTATACGTCATTACGTATTAGTATATAACGTTATACGTTATTACGTAACAGTATATAACGTTATACGTTATTACGTAACAGTATTTAACGTTATACGTTATAACGTAATAGTATATAACGTTATACGTTATTACGTATTAGTATATAACGTTATACGTTATTACGTAATAGTATATAACGATATACGTTGTTACGTAATAGTATATAACGTTATACGTAATAACGTAATAGTATATAACGTTATACGTTATAACGTAATAATATATAACGTTATACGTTAGTACGTAATAGTATATAACGTTATACGTTATAACGTAGTAGTATATAACGTTATACGTTTTTACGTAATAGTTTATAACGTTAAACGTCATTACGTATTAGTATATAACGTTATACGTTATAACGTAGTAGTATATAACGTTATACGTCATAACGTAACACTATATAACGTTATACGTTATAACGTATTAGTATATAACTTTGTACGTTATTACGTATTAGTATATAACGTTATACGTTATTACGTAACAGTATCTAACGTTATACGTTAGTACGTAATAGTATATAACGTTATACGTCATAACGTAACACTATATAACGTTATACGTTATAACGTATTAGTATATAACTTTGTACGTTATTACGTATTAGTATATAACGTTATACGTTATTACGTAACAGTATATAACGTTATACGTTATAACGTAATAGCATATAACGTTATACGTCATAACGTAATACTATATAACGTTATACGTTATTACGTAATACTATATAACGTTATACGTTATAACATAATAGTGTATAACGTTATACGTCATAACGTAATACTATATAACGTTATACGTTATAACGTAGTAGTATATAACGTTATACGTCATAACGTAATAGTATATAACGTTATACGTTAGTACGTAATAGTATATAACGTTATACGTTATCACGTATTAGTATATAACGTTATACGTTATTACGTAACAGTATATAATGTTATACGTTATAACGTAATAGTATATAGCGTTATACGGTAGTGCGTAATACTATGTAACTTTATACGTTACAACGTAGTAGTCTGTAACGTTATACGTCATAACGTAACACTATATAACGTTATACGTTATAACGTATTAGTATATAACTTTGTACGTTATTACGTATTAGTATATAACGTTATACGTTATTACGTAACAGTATATAACGTCATACGTTATAACGTAATAGCATATAACGTTATACGTCATAACGTAATACTATATAACGTTATACGTTATTACGTAATAGTATATAACGTTATACGTTGTTACGTAATAGTATATAACGTTATACGTAATAACGTAATAGTTTATAACGTTATACGTCATTACGTATTAGTATATAACGTTATACGTTATAACGTAGTAGTATATAACGTTTTACGTCATAACGTAACACTATATAACCTTATACGTTATAACGTATTAGTATATAACTTTGTACGCTATTACGTATTAGTATATAACGTTATACGTTATTACGTAACAGTATATAACGTTATACGTTATAACGTAATAGTATATAACGTTATACGTCACAACGTAACACTATATAACGTTATACGTTATAACGTATTAGTATATAACTTTGTACGTTATTACGTATTAGTATATAACGTTATACGTCATAACGTAATACTATATAACGTTATACGTTATAACGTAGTAGTATATAACGTTATACGTCATAACGTAATAGTATATAACGTTATACGTTAGTACGTAATAGTATATAACGTTATACGTAATAACGTAATAGTATATAACGTTATACGTTATAACGTAATAGTATATAACGTTATACGTTAGTACGTAATAGTATATAACGTTATACGTTATAACGTAATAGTATATAACATTATACGTTATTACGTAACAGTATATAACGTTATACGTTATAACGTAATAGTATATAACGTTATACGTCACAACGTAACACTATATAACGTTATACGTTATAACGTATTAGTATATAACTTTGTACGTTATTACGTATTAGTATATAACGTTATACGTTATTACGTAACAGTATATAACGTTATACGTTATAACGTAATAGCATATAACGTTATACGTCATAACGTAATACTATATAACGTTATACGTTATTACGTAATACTATATAACGTTATACGTTATAACATAATAGTGTATAACGTTATACGTCATAACGTAATACTATATAACGGTATACGTTATAACGTAGTAGTATATAACGTTATACGTCATAACGTAATAGTATATAACGTTATACGTTAGTACGTATTAGTATATAACGTTATACGTTATAACGTAGTAGTATATAACGTTATACGTCATAACGTAACACTATATAACCTTATACGTTATAACGTATTAGTATATAACTTTGTACGCTATTACGTATTAGTATATAACGTTATACGTTATTACGTAACAGTATATAACGTTATACGTTATAACGTAATAGTATATAACGTTATACGTCACAACGTAACACTATATAACGTTATACGTTATGACGTATTAGTATATAACTTTGTACGTTATTACGTATTAGTATATAACGTTATACGTTATTACGTAACAGTATATAACGTTATACGTCATAACGTAATACTATATAACGTTATACGTTATTACGTATTAGTATATAACGTTATACGTTATTACGTAACAGTATATAACGTCATACGTTATAACGTAATAGCATATAACGTTATACGTCATAACGTAATACTATATAACGTTATACGTTATTACGTAATACTATATAACGTTATACGTTATAACATAATAGTGTATAACGTTATACGTCATAACGTAATACTATATAACGTTATACGTTATAACGTAGTAGTATATAACGTTATACGTCACAACGTAACACTATATAACGTTATACGTTATGACGTATTAGTATATAACTTTGTACGTTATTACGTATTAGTATATAACGTTATACGTTATTACGTAACAGTATATAACGTTATACGTCATAACGTAATACTATATAACGTTATACGTTATTACGTATTAGTATATAACGTTATACGTTATTACGTAACAGTATATAACGTCATACGTTATAACGTAATAGCATATAACGTTATACGTCATAACGTAATACTATATAACGTTATACGTTATTACGTAATAGTATATAACGTTATACGTTGTTACGTAATAGTATATAACGTTATACGTAATAACGTAATAGTATATAACGTTATACGTAATAACGTAATAGTATATAACGTTATACGTTATAACGTAATAGTATATAACGTTATACGTTAGTATGTAATAGTATATAACGTTATACGTTATAACGTAGTAGTATATAACGTTATACGTCATAACGTAACACTATATAACCTTATACGTTATAACGTATTAGTATATAACTTTGTACGCTATTACGTATTAGTATATAACGTTATACGTTATTACGTAACAGTATATAACGTTATACGTAATAACGTAGTAGTATATAACGTTATACGTTATAACGTAATAGTATATAACGTTATACGTTAGTACGTAATAGTATATAACGTTATACGTTATAACGTAGTAGTAAATAACGTTATACGTTTTTACGTAATAGTTTATAACGTTAAACGTCATTACGTATTAGTATATAACGTTATACGTTATAACGTAGTAGTATATAACGTTATACGTCATAACGTAACACTATATAACGTTATACGTTATAACGTATTAGTATATAACTTTGTACGTTATTACGTATTAGTATATAACGTTATACGTTATTACGTAACAGTATCTAACGTTATACGTTAGTACGTAATAGTATATAACGTTATACGTCATAACGTAACACTATATAACGTTATACGTTATAACGTATTAGTATATAACTTTGTACGTTATTACGTATTAGTATATAACGTTATACGTTATTACGTAACAGTATATAACGTTATACGTTATAACGTAATAGCATATAACGTTATACGTCATAACGTAATACTATATAACGTTATACGTTATTACGTAATACTATATAACGTTATACGTTATAACATAATAGTGTATAACGTTATACGTCATAACGTAATGCTATATAACGTTATACGTTATAACGTAGTAGTATATAACGTTATACGTCATAACGTAATAGTATATAACGTTATACGTTAGTACGTAATAGTATATAACGTTATACGTTATCACGTATTAGTATATAACGTTATACGTTATTACGTAACAGTATATAACGTTATACGTTATAACGTAATAGTATATATCGTTATACGGTAGTACGTAATACTATGTAACTTTATACGTTATAACGTAGTAGTCTGTAACGTTATACGTCATAACGTAACACTATATAACGTTATACGTTATAACGTATTAGTATATAACTTTGTACGTTATTACGTATTAGTATATAACGTTATACGTTATTACGTAACAGTATATAACGTCATACGTTATAACGTAATAGCATATAACGTTATACGTCATAACGTAATACTATATAACGTTATACGTTATTACGTAATAGTATATAACGTTATACGTTGTTACGTAATAGTATATAACGTTATACGTAATAACGTAATAGTATATAACGTTATACGATATAACGTAATAGTATATAACGTTATACGTTAGTACGTAATAGTATATAACGTTATACGTTATAACGTAGTAGTATATAACGTTATACGATTTTACGTAATAGTTTATAACGTTAAACGTCATTACGTATTAGTATATAACGTTATACGTTATAACGTAGTAGTATATAACGTTATACGTCATAACGTAACACTATATAACCTTATACGTTATAACGTATTAGTATATAACTTTGTACGTTATTACGTATTAGTATATAACGTTATACGTTATTACGTAACAGTATATAACGTTATACGTTATAGCGTAACAGTATATAACGTTATACGTTATAACGTAATAGCATATAACGTTATACGTCATTACGTAATACTATATAACGTTATACGTTATTACGTAATACTATATAACGTTATACGTTATAACATAATAGAGTATAACGTTATACGTCATAACGTAATACTATATAACGTTATACGTTATAACGTAGTAGTATATAACGTTATACGTCATAACGTAATGGTATATAACGTTATACGTCATAACGTAACACTATATAACGTTATACGTTATAACGTATTAGTATATAACGTTAAACGTCATTACGTATTAGTATATAACGTTATACGTTATAACGTAGTAGTATATAACGTTATACGTCATAACGTAACACTATATAACCTTATACGTTATAACGTATTAGTATATAACTTTGTACGCTATTACGTATTAGTATATAACGTTATACGTTATTACGTAACAGTATATAACGTTATACGTTGTTACGTAATAGTATATAACGTTATACGTAATAACGTAATAGTATATAACGTTATACGTAATAACGTAATAGTATATAACGTTATACGTTATAACGTAATAGTATATACCGTTATACGTTAGTACGTAATAGTATATAACGTTATACGTTATAACGTAGTTGTATATAACGTTATACGATTTTACGTAATAGTTTATAACGTTATACGTCATTACGTATTAGTATATAACGTTATACGTTATAACGTAGTAGTATATAACGTTATACGTCATAACGTAACACTATATAACCTTATACGTTATAACGTATTAGTATATAACTTTGTACGCTATTACGTATTAGTATATAACGTTATACGTTATTACGTAACAGTATATAACGTTATACGTTATAACGTAATAGTATATAACGTTATACGTCACAACGTAACACTATATAACGTTATACGTTATAACGTATTAGTATATAACTTTGTACGTTATTACGTATTAGTATATAACGCTATACGTCATAACGTAATACTATATAACGTTATACGTTATAACGTAGTAGTATATAACGTTATACGTCATAACGTAATAGTATATAACGTTATACGTTAGTACGTAATAGTATATAACGTTATACGTAATAACGTAATAGTATATAACGTTATACGTTATAACGTAATAGTATATAACGTTATACGTTAGTACGTAATAGTATATAACGTTATACGTTATAACGTAATAGTATATAACGTTATACGTTATTACGTAACAGTATATAACGTTATACGTTATAACGTAATAGTATATAACTTTATACGTCACAACTTAACACTATATAACGTTATACGTTATAACGTATTAGTATATAACTTTGTACGTTAGTACGTAATTCTATATAACGTTAGACGATATAACGTAGTAGTCTGTAACGTTATACGTCATAACGTAACACTATATAACGTTATACGTTATAACGTATTAGTATATAACTTTGTACGTTATTACGTATTAGTATATAACGTTATACGTTATTACGTAGAAGTATATAACGTTATACGTCATAACGTAATAGTATATAACGTTATACGTTAGTACGTAAAAGTATATAACGTTATACGTTATTACGTATTAGTATATAACGTTATACGTTATTACGTAACAGTATATAACGTTATACGTTATTACGTAACAGTATATAACGTTATACGTTATAACGTAATAGTATATAACGTTATACGTTATTACGTATTAGTATATAACGTTATACGTCATAACGTAACACTATATAACGTTATACGTTATAACGTATTAGTATATAACTTTGTACGTTATTACGTATTAGTATATAACGTTATACGTTATTACGTAACAGTATCTAACGTTATACGTTAGTACGTAATAGTATATAACGTTATACGTCATAACGTAACACTATATAACGTTATACGTTATAACGTATTAGTATATAACTTTGTACGTTATTACGTATTAGTATATAACGTTATACGTTATTACGTAACAGTATATAACGTTATACGTTATAACGTAATAGCATATAACGTTATACGTCATAACGTAATACTATATAACGTTATACGTTATTACGTAATACTATATAACGTTATACGTTATAACATAATAGTGTATAACGTTATACGTCGTAACGTAATACTATATAACGTTATACGTTATAACGTAGTAGTATATAACGTTATACGTCATAACGTAATAGTATATAACGTTATACGTTAGTACGTAATAGTATAAACGTTATACGTTATCACGTATTAGTATATAATGTTATACGTTATTACGTAACAGTATATAACGTTATACGTTATAACGTAATAGTATATAACGTTATACGGTAGTACGTAATACTATGTAACTTTATACGTTATAACGTAGTAGTCTGTAACGTTATACGTCATAACGTAACACTATATAACGTTATACGTTATAACGTATTAGTATATAACTTTGTACGTTATTACGTATTAGTATATAACGTTATACGTTATTACGTAACAGTATATAACGTTATACGTTATAACGTAGTAGCATATAACGTTATACGTCATAACGTAATACTATATAACGTTATACGTAATAACGTAATAGTATATAACGTTATACGTTAGTACGTAATAGTATATAACGTTATACGTTGTAACGTAGTTGTATATAACGTTATACGATTTTACGTAATAGTTTATAACGTTATACGTCATTACGTATTAGTATATAACGTTATACGTTATAACGTAGTAGTATATAACGTTATACGTCATAACGTAACACTATATAACCTTATACGTTATAACGTATTAGTATATAACTTTGTACGCTATTACGTATTAGTATATAACGTTATACGTTATTACGTAACAGTATATAACGTTATACGTTATAACGTAATAGTATATAACGTTATACGTCACAACGTAACACTATATAACGTTATACGTTATAACGTATTAGTATATAACTTTGTACGTTATTACGTATTAGTATATAACGTTATACGTCATAACGTAATACTATATAACGTTATACGTTATAACGTAGTAGTATATAACGTTATACGTCATAACGTAATAGTATATAACGTTATACGTTAGTACGTAATAGTATATAACGTTATACGTAATAACGTAATAGTATATAACGTTATACGTTATAACGTAATAGTATATAACGTTATACGTTAGTACGTAATAGTATATAACGTTATACGTTATAACGTAATAGTATATAACGTTATACGTTATTACGTAACAGTATATAACGTTATACGTTATAACGTAATAGTATATAACGTTATACGTCACAACGTAACACTATATAACGTTATACGTTATAACGTACTAGTATATAACTTTGTACGTTAGTACGTAATTCTATATAACGTTATACGATATAACGTAGTAGTCTGTAACGTTATACGTCATAACGTAACACTATATAACGTTATACGTTATAACGTATTAGTATATAACTTTGTACGTTATTACGTATTAGTATATAACGTTGTCCGTTATTACGTAGTAGTATATAACGTTATACGTCATAACGTAATAGTATATAACGTTATACGTTAGTACGTAAAAGTATATAACGTTATACGTTAGTACGTAATAGTATATAACGTTATACGTTATTACGTGTTAGTATATAACGTTATACGTTATTACGTAATACTATATAACGTTATACGTTATAACATAATAGTATATAACGTTATACGTCATAACGTAATACTATATAACGTTTTACGTTATAACGTAGTAGTATATAACGTTATACGTCATAACGTAATAGTACATAACGTTATACGTTAGTACGTAATAGTATATAACGTTATACGTTATTACGTAACAGTATATAACGTTATATGTTATAACGTAATAGTATATAACGTTATACGTTATTACGTATTAGTATATAACGTTATACGTTATTACGTAATAGTATATAACGTTATACGTTGTTACGTAATAGTATGTAACGTTATACGTAATAACGTAATAGTATATAACGTTATACGTCATAAAGTATTAGTATATAACGTTATACGTCATAACGTAACACTATATAACGTTATGCGTTATAACATAATAGTATATAACGTTATAATTTATAACGTAATACTATATAACGTTATACGTTATTACGTATTTGTATATAACGTTATACGTTATTACGTAATACTATATTACGTTATACGTTATTACGTATTAGTATATATCGTTATACGTTAGTACGTAATTCTATATAACGTTATACGATATAACGTAGTAGTCTGTAACGTTATACGTCATAACGTAACACTATATAACGTTATACGTTATAACGTATTAGTATATAACTTTGTACGTTATTACGTATTAGTATATAACGATATACGTTATTACGTAACAGTATATAACGTTATACGTTATAACGTATATTAGTATATAACGATATACGTTATTACGTAACAGTATATAACGTTATACGTTATAACGTAATAGCATATAACGTTAAACGTCATAACGTAATACTATATAACGTTATACGTTATTACGTAATACTATATAACGTTATACGTTAGTACGTAATAGTATATAACGTTATAAGTTATTACGTATTAGTATATAACGTTATACGTTAGTACGTAATAGTATATAACGTTATACGTTATAACGTAATACTATGTAACGTTATACGTAATAACGTAATAGTATATAAAGTTATACTTCATAACGTAATAGTATATAACGTTATACGTCATTACGTATTGGTATATAACGTTATACATTATTACGTATTAGTATATAACTTCATACCTTAGTACGTATTACGCTATTACGTAATAGTATATAACGTTATACGTTTTTACGTAATAGTTTATAACGTTATACGTCATTACGTATTAGTATATAGCGTTATACGTTATTACGTAATACTATATAACGTTATACGTTATTACGTATTATTATATAACGTTATACCTTAGTACGTAATAGTATATAACGTTATACGTTATTACGTAACAGTATATAACGTTATACGTTATTACGTCATAGTATATAACGTTATACGTTATTACGTATTAGTATATAACGTTATACGTTATTACGTATTAGTATATAACGTTATACCTTAGTACGTAACAGTATATAACGTTATACGCTATTACGTAATAGTATATAACGTTATACGTTATTACGTATTAGTATATAGCGTTATACGTTATTACGTAATACTATATAACTTTATACGTTATACGATAATACTATATAACGTTATACGTTATTACGCAATACTATATAACGTTATACGATATAACGTAGTAGTATATAACGTTATACGTCATAACGTAATACTATATAACGTTATACGTTTTTACGTAATAGTTTATAACGTTATACGTCATTACGTATTAGTATATAACGTTATACGTTATTACGTAATACTATATGGCGTTATACGTTATTACGTATTAGTATATAACGTTATACGGTTGTACGTAATAGTATATAACGTTATACGTTATAACGTAATACTACGTAACTTTATACGTTATAACGTAGTAGTCTGTAACGTTATACGTCATAACGTAACACTATATAACGTTATACGTTATAACGTATTAGTATATAACTTTGTACGTTATTACGTATTAGTATATAACGTTATACGTTATTACGTAACAGTATATAACGTTATACGTTATAACGTAGTAGCATATAACGTTATACGTCATAACGTAATACTATATAACGTTATACGTTATTACGTAATACTATATAACGTTATACGTAATAACGTAATAGTATATAAAGATATACTTCATAACGTAATAGTATATAACGTTATACGTAATAACGTAATAGTATATAACGTTATACGTTAGTACGTAATAGTATATAACGTTATACGTTGTAACGTAGTTGTATATAACGTTATACGATTTTACGTAATAGTTTATAACGTTATACGTCATTACGTATTAGTATATAACGTTATACGTTATAACGTAGTAGTATATAACGTTATACGTCATAACGTAACACTATATAACCTTATACGTTATAACGTATTAGTATATAACTTTGTACGCTATTACGTATTAGTATATAACGTTATACGTTATTACGTAACAGTATATAACGTTATACGTTATAACGTAATAGTATATAACGTTATACGTCACAACGTAACACTATATAACGTTATACGTTATAACGTATTAGTATATAACTTTGTACGTTATTACGTATTAGTATATAACGTTATACGTCATAACGTAATACTATATAACGTTATACGTTATAACGTAGTAGTATATAACGTTATACGTCATAACGTAATAGTATATAACGTTATACGTTAGTACGTAATAGTATGTAACGTTATACGTAATAACGTAATAGTATATAACGTTATACGTTATAACGTAATAGTATATAACGTTATACGTTAGTACGTAATAGTATATAACGTTATACGTTATAACGTAATAGTATATAACGTTATACGTTATTACGTAACAGTATATAACGTTATACGTTATAACGTAATAGTATATAACGTTATACGTCACAACGTAACACTATATAACGTTATACGTTATAACGTATTAGTATATAACTTTGTACGTTAGTACGTAATTCTATATAACGTTATACGATATAACGTAGTAGTCTGTAACGTTATACGTCATAACGTAACACTATATAACGTTATACGTTATAACGTATTAGTATATAACTTTGTACGTTATTACGTATTAGTATATAACGTTGTACGTTATTACGTAGTAGAATATAACGTTATACGTCATAACGTAATAGTATATAACGTTATACGTTAGTACGTAAAAGTATATAACGTTATACGTTATTACGTATTAGTATATAACGTTATACGTTATTACGTAACAGTATATAACGTTATACGTTATTACGTAACAGTATATAACGTTATACGTTATAACGTAATAGTATATAACGTTATACGTTATTACGTATTAGTATATAACGTTATACGTTATTACGTAATAGTATATAACGTTATACGTTGTTACGTAATAGTATATAACGTTATACGTAAGAACGTAATAGTATATAACGTTATACGTTATAACGTAATAATATATAACGTTATACGTTAGTACGTAATAGTATATAACGTTATACGTTATAACGTAGGAGTATATAACGTTATACGTTTTCACGTAATAGTTTATAACGTTAAACGTCATTACGTATTAGTATATAACGTTATACGTTATAACGTAGTAGTATATAACGTTATACGTCATAACGTAACACTATATAACGTTATACGTTATAACGTATTAGTATATAACTTTGTACGTTATTACGTATTAGTATATAACGTTATACGTTATTACGTAACAGTATCTAACGTTATACGTTAGTACGTAATAGTATATAACGTTATACGTCATAACGTAACACTATATAACCTTATACGTTATAACGTATTAGTATATAACTTTGTACGCTATTACGTATTAGTATATAGCGTTATACGTTATTACGTAACAGTATATAACGTTATACGTTGTTACGTAATAGTATATAACGTTATACGTAATAACGTAATAGTATATAACGTTATACGTAATAACGTAATAGTATATAACGTTATACGTTATAACGTAATAGTATATAACGTTATACGTTAGTACGTAATAGTATATAACGTTATACGTTATAACGTAGTTGTATATAACGTTATACGATTTTACGTAATAGTTTATGACGTTATACGTCATTACGTATTAGTATATAACGTTATACGTTATAACGTAGTAGTATATAACGTTATACGTCATAACGTAACACTATATAACCTTATACGTTATAACGTATTAGTATATAACTTTGTACGCTATTACGTATTAGTATATAACGTTATACGTTATTACGTAACAGTATATAACGTTATACGTTATAACGTAATAGTATATAACGTTATACGTCACAACGTAACACTATATAACGTTATACGTTATAACGTATTAGTATATAACTTTGTACGTTATTACGTATTAGTATATAACGTTATACGTCATAACGTAATACTATATAACGTTATACGTTATAACGTAGTAGTATATAACGTTATACGTCATAACGTAATAGTATATAACGTTATACGTTAGTACGTAATAGTATATAACGTTATACGTAATAACGTAATAGTATATAACGTTATACGTTATAACGTAATAGTATATAACGTTATACGTTAGTACGTAATAGTATATAACGTTATACGTTATAACGTAATAGTATATAACGTTATACGTTATTACGTAACAGTATATAACGTTATACGTTATAACGTAATAGTATATAACGTTATACGTCACAACGTAACACTATATAACGTTATACGTTATAACGTATTAGTATATAACTTTGTACGTTAGTACGTAATTCTATATAACGTTATACGATATAACGTAGTAGTCTGTAACGTTATACGTCATAACGTAACACTATATAACGTTATACGTTATAACGTATTAGTATATAACTTTGTACGTTATTACGTATTAGTATATAACGTTATACGTTATTGCGTAGTAGTATATAACGTTATACGTCATAACGTAATAGTATATAACGTTATACGTTAGTACGTAAAAGTATATAACGTTATACGTTATTACGTATTAGTATATAACGTTATACGTTATTACGTAACAGTATATAACGTTATACGTTATTACGTAACAGTATATAACGTTATACGTTATAACGTAATAGTATATAACGTTATACGTTATTACGTATTAGTATATAACGTTATACGTTATTACGTAATAGTATATAACGTTATACGTTGTTACGTAATAGTATATAACGTTATACGTAATAACGTAATAGTATATAACGTTATACGTTATAACGTAATAATATATAACGTTATACGTTAGTACGTAATAGTATATAACGTTATACGTTATAACGTAGTAGTATATAACGTTATACGTTTTCACGTAATAGTTTATAACGTTAAACGTCATTACGTATTAGTATATAACGTTATACGTTATAACGCAGTAGTATATAACGTTATACGTCATAACGTAACACTATATAACGTTATACGTTATACGTATTAGTATATAACTTTGTACGTTATTACGTATTAGTATATAACGTTATACGTTATTACGTAACAGTATCTAACTTTATACGTTAGTACGTAATAGTATATAACGTTATACGTCATAACGTAACACTATATAACGTTATACGTTATAACGTATTAGTATATAACTTTGTACGTTATTACGTATTAGTATATAACGTTATACGTTATTACGTAACAGTATATAACGTTATACGTTATAACGTAATAGGATATAACGTTATACGTCATAACGTAATACTATATAACGTTATACGTTATTACGTAATACTATATAACGTTATACGTTATAACATAATAGTGTATAACGTTATACGTCATAACGTAATACTATATAACGTTATACGTTATAACGTAGTAGTATATAACGTTTTACGTCATAACGTAATAGTATATAACGTTATACGTTAGTACGTAATAGTATATAACGTTATACGTTATCACGTATTAGTATATAACGTTATACGTTATTACGTAACAGTATATAACGTTATACGTTATAACGTAATAGTATATAACGTTATACGGTAGTACGTAATACTATGTAACTTTATACGTTATAACGTAGTAGTCTGTAACGTTATACGTCATAACGTAACACTATATAACGTTATACGTTATAACGTATTAGTATATAACTTTGTACGTTATTACGTATTAGTATATAACGTTATACGTTATTACGTAACAGTATATAACGTCATACGTTATAACGTAACAGCATATAACGTTATACGTCATAACGTAATACTATATAACGTTATACGTTATAACATAATAGTATATAACGTTATACGTCATAACGTAATACTATATAACGTTTTACGTTCTAACGTAGTAGTATATAACGTTATACGTCATAACGTAATAGTATATAACGTTATACGTTAGTACGTAATAGTATATAACGTTATACGTTATTACGTGTTAGTATATAACGTTATACGTTATTACGTAATACTATATAACGTTATACGTTATTACGTAAGAGTATATAACGTTATACGTTATAACGTAATAGTATATAACGTTATACGTCATAACGTAATACTATATAACGTTATACGTTATTACGTGTTAGTATATAACGTTATACGTTATTACGTAATACTATATAACGTTATACGTTATAACATAATAGTATATAACGTTATACGTCATAACGTAATACTATATAACGTTTTACGTTCTAACGTAGTAGTATATAACGTTATACGTCATAACGTAATAGTATATAACGTTATACGTTAGTACGTAATAGTATATAACGTTATACGTTATTACGTGTTAGTATATAACGTTATACGTTATTACGTAATACTATATAACGTTATACGTTATAACATAATAGTATATAACGTTATACGTCATAACGTAATACTATATAACGTTTTACGTTATAACGTAGTAGTATATAACGTTATACGTCATAACGTAATAGTATATAACGTTATACGTTAGTACGTAATAGTATATAACGTTATACGTTATTACGTAACAGTATATAACGTTATACGTTATAACGTAATAGTATATAACGTTATACGTTATTACGTATTAGTATATAACGTTATACGTTATTACGTAATAGTATATAACGTTATACGTTGTTACGTAATAGTATGTAACGTTATACGTAATAACGTAATAGTATATAACGTTATACGTCATAAAGTATTAGTATATAACGTTATACGTCATAACGTAACACTATATAACGTTATGCGTTATAACATAATAGTATATAACGTTATAATTTATAACGTAATACTATATAACGTTATACGTTATTACGTATTTGTATATAACGTTATACGTTATTACGCAATACTATATTACGTTATACGTTATTACGTATTAGTATATATCGTTATACGTTAGTACGTAATTCTATTTAACGTTATACGATATAACGTAGTAGTCTGTAACGTTATACGTCATAACGTAACACTATATAACGTTATACGTTATAACGTATTAGTATATAACTTTGTACGTTATTACGTATTAGTATATAACGATATACGTTATTACGTAACAGTATATACCGTTATACGTTATAACGTATATTAGTATATAACGATATACGTTATTACGTAACAGTATATAACGTTATACGTTATAACGTAATAGCATATAACGTTAAACGTCATAACGTAATACTATATAACGTTATACGTTATTACGTAATACTATATAACGTTATACGTTAGTACGTAATAGTATATAACGTTATAAGTTATTACGTATTAGTATATAACGTTATACGTTAGTACGTAATAGTATATAACGTTATACGTTATAACGTAATACTATGTAACGTTATACGTAATAACGTAATAGTATATAAAGTTATACTTCATAACGTAATAGTATATAACGTTATACGTCATTACGTATTGGTATATAACGTTATACATTATTACGTATTAGTATATAACTTCATACCTTAGTACGTATTACGCTATTACGTAATAGTATATAACGTTATACGTTTTTACGTAATAGTTTATAACGTTATACGTCATTACGTATTAGTATATAGCGTTATACGTTATTACGTAATACTATATAACGTTATACGTTATTACGTATTATTATATAACGTTATACCTTAGTACGTAATAGTATATAACGTTATACGTTATTACGTAACAGTATATAACGTTATACGTTATAACGTCATAGTATATAACGTTATACGTTATTACGTATTAGTATATAACGTTATACGTTATTACGTATTAGTATATAACGTTATACCTTAGTACGTAACAGTATATAACGTTATACGCTATTACGTAATAGTATATAACGTTATACGTTATTACGTATTAGTATATAGCGTTATACGTTATTACGTAATACTATATAACTTTATACGTTATACGATAATACTATATAACGTTATACGTTATTACGCAATACCTTATAACGTTATACGATATAACGTAGTAGTATATAATGTTATACGTCATAACGTAATACTATATAACGTTATACGTTTTTACGTAATAGTTTATAACGTTATACGTCATTACGTATTAGTATATAACGTTATACGTTATTACGTAATACTATATGGCGTTATACGTTATTACGTATTAGTATACAACGTTATACGGTTGTACGTAATAGTATATAACGTTATACGTTATAACGTAATACTATGTAACTTTATACGTTATAATGTAGTAGTCTGTAACGTTATACGTCATAACGTAACACTATATAACGTTATACGTTATAACGTATTAGTATATAACTTTGTACGTTATTACGTATTAGTATATAACGTTATACGTTATTACGTAACAGTATATAACGTTATACGTTATAACGTAGTAGCATATAACGTTATACGTCATAACGTAATACTATATAACGTTATACGTTATTACGTAATACTATATAACGTTATACGTAATAACGTAATAGTATATAAAGATATACTTCATAACGTAATAGTATATAACGTTTTACGTCATTACGTATTAGTATATAACGTTATACGCTATTACGTAATAGTATATAACGTTATACGTTATTACGTATTAGTATATAGCGTTATACGTTATTACGTAATACTATATAACTTTATACGTTATACGATAATACTATATAACGTTATACGTCATAACGTAATACTATATAACATTATACGTTTTTACGTATTAGTATATAACGTTATACGTTATTACGTAATACTATATAACGTTATACGTTCTTACGTATTAGTATATAACGTTATACGTTAGTACGTAATAGTATATAACGTTATACGTTATAACGTAATACTATATAACGTTATACGTTATAACGTAGTAGTATATAACGTTATACGTCATAACGTAATAGTATATAACGTTATACGTTATAACGTAGTAGTATATAACGTTATACGTTTTTACGTAATAGTTTATAACGTTAAACGTCATTACGTATTAGTATATAACGGTATACGTTATAACGTAGTAGTATATAACGTTATACGTCATAACGTAATACTATATAACGTTATACGTTATTACGTATTAGTATATAACGTTATACGTTATTACGTAACAGTATATAACGTCATACGTTATAACGTAATAGCATATAACGTTATACGTCATAACGTAATACTATATAACGTTATACGTTATTACGTAATAGTATATAACGTTATACGTTGTTACGTAATAGTATATAACGTTATACGTAATAACGTAATAGTATATAACGTTATACGTAATAACGTAATAGTATATAACGTTATACGTTATAACGTAATAGTATATAACGTTATACGTTAGTACGTAATAGTATATAACGTTATACGTTATAACGTAGTAGTATATAACGTTATACGATTTTACGTAATAGTTTATAACGTTATACGTCATTACGTATTAGCATATAACGTTATACGTTATAACGTAGTAGTATATAACGTTATACGTCATAACGTAACACTATATAACCTTATACGTTATAACGTATTAGTATATAACTTTGTACGCTATTACGTATTAGTATATAACGTTATACGTTATTACGTAACAGTATATAACGTTATACGTTATAACGTAATAGTATATAACGTTATACGTCACAACGTAACACTATATAACGTTATACGTTATAACGTATTAGTATATAACTTTGTACGTTATTACGTATTAGTATATAACGTTATACGTTATAACGTAATACTATATAACGTTATACGTTATAACGTAGTAGTATATAACGTTATATGTCATAACGTAATAGTATATAACGTTATACGTTAGTACGTAATAGTATATAACGTTATACGTAATAACGTAATAGTATATAACGTTATACGTTATAACGTAATAGTATATAACGTTATACGTTAGTACGTAATAGTATATAACGTTATACGTTATAACGTAATAGTATATAACGTTATACGTTATTACGTAACAGTATATAACGTTATACGTTATAACGTAATAGTATATAACGTTATACGTTATTACGTAACAGTATATAACGTTATACGTTATAACGTAATAGTATATAACGTTATACGTCACAACGTAACACTATATAACGTTATACGTTATAACGTAGTAGTATATAACGTTATACGTCATAACGTAACAGTATATAACGTTATACGTTATAACGTAATAGCATATAACGTTATACGTCATTACGTAATACTATATAACGTTATACGTTATTACGTAATACTATATAACGTTATACGTTATAACATAATAGTGTATAACGTTATACGTCATAACGTAATACTATATAACGTTATACGTTATAACGTAGTAGTATATAACGTTATACGTCATAACGTAATGGTATATAACGTTATACGTCATAACGTAACACTATATAACGTTATACGTTATAACGTATTAGTATATAACGTTAAACGTCATTACGTATTAGTATATAACGTTATACGTTATAACGTAACACTATATAACCTTATACGTTATAACATAATAGTATATAACGTTATACGTCATAACGTAATACTATATAACGTTTTACGTTATAACGTAGTAGTATATAACGTTATACGTCATAACGTAATGGTATATAACGTTATACGTCATAACGTAACACTATATAACGTTATACGTTAGTACGTAATAGTATATAACGTTATACGTTATTACGTAACAGTATATAACGTTATACGTTATTACGTATTAGTATATATCGTTATACGTTAGTACGTAATTCTATATAACGTTATACGATATAACGTAGTAGTCTGTAACGTTATACGTCATAACGTAACACTATATAACGTTATGCGTTATAACATAATAGTATATAACGTTATAATTTATAACGTAATACTATATAACGTTATACGTTATTACGTATTTGTATATAACGTTATACGTTATTACGTAATACTATATTACGTTATACGTTATTACGTATTAGTATATATCGTTATACGTTAGTACGTATTTCTATATAACGTTATACGATATAACGTAGTAGTCTGTAACGTTATACGTCATAACGTAACACTATATAACGTTATACGTTATAATGTATTAGTATATAACTTTGTACGTTATTACGTATTAGTATATAACGATATACGTTATTACGTAACAGTATATAACGTTATACGTTATAACGTATATTAGTATATAACGATATACGTTATTACGTAACAGTATATAACGTTATACGTTATAACGTAATAGCATATAACGTTAAACGTCATAACGTAATACTATATAACGTTATACGTTATTACGTAATACTATATAACGTTATACGTTAGTACGTAATAGTATATAACGTTATAAGTTATTACGTATTAGTATATAACGTTATACGTTAGTACGTAATAGTATATAACGTTATACGTTATAACGTAATACTATGTAACGTTATACGTAATAACGTAATAGTATATAAAGTTATACTTCATAACGTAATAGTATATAACGTTATACGTCATTACGTATTGGTATATAACGTTATACATTATTACGTATTAGTATATAACTTCATACCTTAGTACGTATTACGCTATTACGTAATAGTATATAACGTTATACGTTTTTACGTAATAGTTTATAACGTTATACGTCATTACGTATTAGTATATAGCGTTATACGTTATTACGTAATACTATATAACGTTATAGGTTATTACGTATTATTATATAACGTTATACCTTAGTACGTAATAGTATATAACGTTATACGTTATTACGTAACAGTATATAACGTTATACGTTATAACGTCATAGTATATAACGTTATACGTTATTACGTATTAGTATATAACGTTATACGTTATTACGTATTAGTATATAACGTTATACCTTAGTACGTAACAGTATATAACGTTATACGCTATTACGTAATAGTATATAACGTTATACGTTATTACGTATTAGTATATAGCGTTATACGTTATTACGTAATACTATATAACTTTATACGTTATACGATAATACTATATAACGTTATACGTTATTACGCAATACTATATAACGTTATACGATATAACGTAGTAGTATATAACGTTATACGTCATAACGTAATACTATATAACGTTATACGTTTTTACGTAATAGTTTATAACGTTATACGTCATTACGTATTAGTATATAACGTTATACGTATTTACGTAATACTATATGGCGTTATACGTTATTACGTATTAGTATATAACGTTATACGGTTGTACGTAATAGTATATAACGTTATACGGTTGTACGTAATAGTATATAACGTTATACGTTATAACGTAATACTATGTAACTTTATACGTTATAACGTAGTAGTCTGTAACGTTATACGTCATAGCGTAACACTATATAACGTTATACGTTATAACGTATTAGTATATAACTTTGTACGTTATTACGTATTAGTATATAACGTTATACGTTATTACGTAACAGTATATAACGTTATACGTTATAACGTAGTAGCATATAACGTTATACGTCATAACGTAATACTATATAACGTTATACGTTATTACGTAATACTATATAACGTTATACGTAATAACGTAATAGTATATAAAGATATACTTCATAACGTAATAGTATATAACGTTATACGTCATTACGTATTAGTATATAACGTTATACGCTATTACGTAATAGTATATAACGTTATACGTTATTACGTATTAGTATATAGCGTTATACGTTATTACGTAATACTATATAACTTTATACGTTATACGATAATACTATATAACGTTATACGTCATAACGTAATACTATATAACATTATACGTTTTTACGTATTAGTATATAACGTTATACGTTATTACGTAATACTATATAACGTTATACGTTCTTACGTATTAGTATATAACGTTATACGTTAGTACGTAATAGTATATAACGTTATACGTTATAACGTAATACTATATAACATTATACGTTTTTACGTATTAGTATATAACGTTATACGTTATTACGTAATACTATATAACGTTATACGTTCTTACGTATTAGTATATAACGTTATACGTTAGTACGTAATAGTATATAACGTTATACGTTATAACGTAATACTATATAACGTTATACGTTATAACGTAGTAGTATATAACGTTATACGTCATAACGTAATAGTATATAACGTTATACGTTATAACGTAGTAGTATATAACGTTATACGTTTCTACGTAATAGTTTATAACGTTAAACGTCATTAAGTATTAGTATATAACGGTATACGTTATAACGTAGTAGTATATAACGTTATACGTCATAACGTAATACTATATAACGTTATACGTTATTACGTATTAGTATATAACGTTATACGTTATTACGTAACAGTATATAACGTCATACGTTATAACGTAATAGCATATAACGTTATAAGTCATAACGTAATACTATATAACGTTATACGTTATTACGTAATAGTATATAACGTTATACGTTGTTACGTAATAGTATATAACGTTATACGTAATAACGTAATAGTATATAACGTTATACGTAATAACGTAATAGTATATAACCTTATACGTTATAACGTATTAGTATATAACTTTGTACGTTATTACGTATTAGTATATAACGTTATACGTTATAACGTAATAGTATATAACGTTATACGTCACAACGTAACACTATATAACGTTATACGTTATAACGTATTAGTATATAACTTTGTACGTTATTACGTATTAGTATATAACGTTATACGTTATAACGTAATACTATATAACGTTATACGTTATAACGTAGTAGTATATAACGTTATACGTCATAACGTAATAGTATATAACGTTATACGTTAGTACATAATAGTATATATCGTTATACGTAATAACGTAATAGTATATAACGTTATACGTTATAACGTAATAGTATATAACGTTATACGTTAGTACGTAATAGTATATAACGTTATACGTTATAACGTAATAGTATATAACGTTATACGTTATTACGTAACAGTATATAACGTTATACGTTATAACGTAATAGTATATAACGTTATACGTCACAACGTAACACTATATAACGTTATACGTTATAACGTAGTAGTATATAACGTTATACGTCATAACGTAACAGTATATAACGTTATACGTTATAACGTAATAGCATATAACGTTATACGTCATTACGTAATACTATATAACGTTATACGTTATTACGTAATACTATATAACGTTATACGTTATAACATAATAGTGTATAACGTTATACGTCATAACGTAATACTATATAACGTTATACGTTATAACGTAGTAGTATATAACGTTATACGTCATAACGTAATGGTATATAACGTTATACGTCATAACGTAACACTATATAACGTTATACGTTATAACGTATTAGTATATAACGTTAAACGTCATTACGTATTAGTATATAACGTTATACGTTATAACGTAACACTATATAACCTTATACGTTATAACGTATTAGTATATAACTTTGTACGTTATTACGTATTAGTATATAACGTTATACGTTATTACGTAACTGTATATAACGTTATACGTTATAACGTAATAGCATATAACGTTATACGTCATAACGTAATACTATATAACGTTATACGTTATTACGTAATACTATATAACGTTATACGTTATAACATAATAGTGTATAACGTTATACGTCATAACGTAATACTATATAACGTTATACGTTATAACGTAGTAGTATATAACGTTATACGTCATAACGTTATAGTATATAACGTTATACGTTATAACGTAGTAGTATATAACGTTATACGTTTTTACGTAATAGTTTATAACGTTAAACGTCATTACGTATTAGTATATAACGTTATACGTTATAACGTAGTAGTATATAACGTTATACGTCATAACGTAATAGTATATAACGTTATACGTTAGTACGTAATAGTATATAACGTTATACGTTATAACGTAGTAGTATATAACGTTATACGATTTTACGTAATAGTTTATAACGTTATACGTCATTACGTATTAGTATATAACGTTATACGTTATAACGTAGTAGTATATAACGTTATACGTCATAACGTAACACTATATAACCTTATACGTTATAACGTATTAGTATATAACTTTGTACGCTATTACGTATTAGTATATAACGTTATACGTTATTACGTAACAGTATATAACGTTATACGTTATAACGTAATAGTATATAACGTTATACGTCACAACGTAACACTATATAACGTTATACGTTATAACGTATTAGTATATAACTTTGTACGTTATTACGTATTAGTATATAACGTTATACGTTATAACGTAATACTATATAACGTTATACGTTATAACGTAGTAGTATATAACGTTATACGTCATAACGTAATAGTATATAACGTTATACGTTAGTACGTAATAGTATATAACGTTATACGTAATAACGTAATAGTATATAACGTTATACGTTATAACGTAATAGTATATAACGTTATACGTTAGTACGTAATAGTATATAACGTTATACGTTATAACGTAATAGTATATAACGTTATACGTTATTACGTAACAGTATATAACGTTATACGTTATAACCTAATAGTATATAACGTTATACGTCACAACGTAACACTATATAACGTTATACGTTATAACGTATTAGTATATAACTTTGTACGTTAGTACGTAATTCTATATAACGTTATACGATATAACGTAGTAGTCTGTAACGTTATACGTCATAACGTAACACTATATAACGTTATACGTTATAACGTATTAGTATATAACTTTGTACGTTATTACGTATTAGTATAGAACGTTATACGTTATTACGTAGTAGTATATAACGTTATACGTCATAACGTAATAGTATATAACGTTATACGTTAGTACGTAAAAGTATATAACGTTATACGTTATTACGTATTAGTATATAACGTTATACGTTATTACGTAACAGTATATAACGTTATACGTTATTACGTAACAGTATATAACGTTATACGTTATAACGTAATAGTATATAACGTTATACGTTATTACGTATTAGTATATAACGTTATACGTTATTACGTAATAGTATATAACGATATACGTTGTTACGTAATAGTATATAACGTTATACGTAATAACGTAATAGTATATAACGTTATACGTTATAACGTAATAATATATAACGTTATACGTTAGTACGTAATAGTATATAACGTTATACGTTATAACGTAGTAGTATATAACGTTATACGTTTTTACGTAATAGTTTATAACGTTAAACGTCATTACGTATTAGTATATAACGTTATACGTTATAACGTAGTAGTATATAACGTTATACGTCATAACGTAACACTATATAACGTTATACGTTATAACGTATTAGTATATAACTTTGTACGTTATTACGTATTAGTATATAACGTTATACGTTATTACGTAACAGTATCTAACGTTATACGTTAGTACGTAATAGTATATAACCTTATACGTCATAACGTAACACTATATAACGTTATACGTTATCACGTAACAGTATATAACGTTATACGTTATAACGTAATAGTATATAACGTTATACGGTAGTACGTAATACTATGTAACTTTACACGTTATAACGTAGTAGTCTGTAACGTTATACGTCATAACGTAACACTATATAACGTTATACGTTATAACGTATTAGTATATAACTTTGTACGTTATTACGTATTAGTATATAACGTTATACGTTATTACGTAACAGTATATAACGTCATACGTTATAACGTAATAGCATATAACGTTATACGTCATAACGTAATACTATATAACGTTATACGTTATTACGTAATAGTATATAACGTTATACGTTATAACGTAATAGTATATAACGTTATACGGTAGTACGTAATACTATGTAACTTTACACGTTATAACGTAGTAGTCTGTAACGTTATACGTCATAACGTAACACTATATAACGTTATACGTTATAACGTATTAGTATATAACTTTGTACGTTATTACGTAATAGTATATAACGTTATACGTTATTACGTAACAGTATATAACGTTATACGTTATAACGTAATAGCATATAACGTTATACGTCATAACGTAATACTATATAACGTTATACGTTATTACGTAATACTATATAACGTTATACGTTATAACATAATAGTGTATAACGTTATACGTCATAACGTAATACTATATAACGTTATACGTTATAACGTAGTAGTATATAACGTTATACGTCATAACGTAATAGTATATAACGTTATACGTTATAACGTAGTAGTATATAACGTTATACGTTTTTACGTAATAGTTTATAACGTTAAACGTCATTACGTATTAGTATATAACGTTATACGTTATAACGTAGTAGTATATAACGTTATACGTCATAACGTAACACTATATAACGTTATACGTTATAACGTATTAGTATATAACTTTGTACGTTATTACGTATTAGTATATAACGTTATACGTTATTACGTAACAGTATATAACGTTATACGTTATAACGTAATAGCATATAACGTTATACGTTATTACGTAACAGTATATAACGTTATACGTTATAACGTAATAGTATATAACGTTATACGTCATAACGTAATACTATATAACGTTATACGTTATTACGTGTTAGTATATAACGTTATACGTTATTACGTAATACTATATAACGTTATACGTTATAACATAATAGTATATAACGTTATACGTCATAACGTAATACTATATAACGTTTTACGTTCTAACGTAGTAGTATATAACGTTATACGTCATAACGTAATAGTATATAACGTTATACGTTAGTACGTAATAGTATATAACGTTATACGTTATTACGTGTTAGTATATAACGTTATACGTTATTACGTAATACTATATAACGTTATACGTTATAACATAATAGTATATAACGTTATACGTCATAACGTAATACTATATAACGTTTTACGTTATAACGTAGTAGTATATAACGTTATACGTCATAACGTAATAGTATATAACGTTATACGTTAGTACGTAATAGTATATAACGTTATACGTTATTACGTAACAGTATATAACGTTATACGTTATAACGTAATAGTATATAACGTTATACGTTATTACGTATTAGTATATAACGTTATACGTTATTACGTAATAGTATATAACGTTATACGTTGTTACGTAATAGTATGTAACGTTATACGTAATAACGTAATAGTATATAACGTTATACGTCATAAAGTATTAGTATATAACGTTATACGTCATAACGTAACACTATATAACGTTATGCGTTATAACATAATAGTATATAACGTTATAATTTATAACGTAATACTATATAACGTTATACGTTATTACGTATTTGTATATAACGTTATACGTTATTACGTAATACTATATTACGTTATACGTTATTACGTATTAGTATATATCGTTATACGTTAGTACGTAATTCTATATAACGTTATACGATATAATGTAGTAGTCTGTAACGTTATACGTCATAACGTAACACTATATAACGTTATACGTTATAACGTATTAGTAAATAACTTTGTACGTTATTACGTATTAGTATATAACGATATACGTTATTACGTAACAGTATATAACGTTATACGTTATAACGTAATAGCATATAACGTTAAACGTCATAACGTAATACTATATAACGTTATACGTTATTACGTAATACTATATAACGTTATACGTTAGTACGTAATAGTATATAACGTTATACGTTATTACGTATTAGTATATAACGTTATACGTTTGTACGTAATAGTATATAACGTTATACGTTATAACGTAATACTATGTAACGTTATACGTAATAACGTAATAGTATATAAAGTTATACTTCATAACGTAATAGTATATAACGTTATACGTCATTACGTATTGGTATATAACGTTATACATTATTACGTATTAGTATATAACTTCATACCTTAGTACGTATTACGCTATTACGTAATAGTATATAACGTTATACGTTTTTACGTAATAGTTTATAACGTTATACGTTGTTACGTAATAGTATGTAACGTTATACGTAATAACGTAATAGTATATAACGTTATACGTCATAAAGTATTAGTATATAACGTTATACGTCATAACGTAACACTATATAACGTTATGCGTTATAACATAATAGTATATAACGTTATAATTTATAACGTAATACTATATAACGTTATACGTTATTACGTATTTGTATATAACGTTATACGTTATTACGTAATACTATATTACGTTATACGTTATTACGTATTAGTATATATCGTTATACGTTAATACGTAATTCTATATAACGTTATACGATATAACGTAGTAGTCTGTAACGTTATACGTCATAACGTAACACTATATAACGTTATACGTTATAACGTATTAGTAAATAACTTTGTACGTTATTACGTATTAGTATATAACGATATACGTTATTACGTAACAGTATATAACGTTATACGTTATAACGTAATAGCATATAACGTTAAACGTCATAACGTAATACTATATAACGTTATACGTTATTACGTAATACTATATAACGTTATACGTTAGTACGTAATAGTATATAACGTTATACGTTATTACGTATTAGTATATAACGTTATACGTTAGTACGTAATAGTATATAACGTTATACGTTATAACGTAATACTATGTAACGTTATACGTAATAACGTAATAGTATATAAAGTTATACTTCATAACGTAATAGTATATAACGTTATACGTCATTACGTATTGGTATATAACGTTATACATTATTACGTATTAGTATATAACTTCATACCTTAGTACGTATTACGCTATTACGTAATAGTATATAACGTTATACGTTTTTACGTAATAGTTTATAACGTTATACGTCATTACGTATTAGTATATAGCGTTATACGTTATTACGTAATACTATATAACGTTATACGTTATTACGTATTATTATATAACGTTATACCTTAGTACGTAATAGTATATAACGTTATACGTTATTACGTAACAGTATATAACGTTATACGTTATAACGTCATAGTATATAACGTTATACGTTATTACGTATTAGTATATAACGTTATACGTTATTACGTATTAGTATATAACGTTATACCTTAGTACGTAACAGTATATAACGTTATACGCTATTACGTAATAGTATATAACGTTATACGTTATTACGTATTAGTATATAGCGTTATACGTTATTACGTAATACTATATAACTTTATACGTTATACGATAATACTATATAACGTTATACGTTATTACGCAATACTATATAACGTTATACGATATAACGTAGTAGTATATAACGTTATACGTCATAACGTAATACTATATAACGTTATACGTTATAACGTATTAGTATATAACTTTGTACGTTAGTACGTAATTCTATATAACGTTATACGATATAACGTAGTAGTCTGTAACGTTATACGTCATAACGTAACACTATATAACGTTATACGTTATAACGTATTAGTATATAACTTTGTACGTTATTACGTATTAGTATATAACGTTATACGTTATTACGTAGTAGTATATAACGTTATACCCTAATACGTAATAGTATATAACGTTATACGTTATTACGTAACAGTATATAACGTTATACGTTATAACGTAATAGTATATAACGTTATACGTTATTACGTATTAGTATATAACTTCATACCTTAGTACGTAATAGTATATAACGTTATACCTTAGTACGTAATAGTATATAACGTTATACGTTATAACGTAATAGTATATAACGTTATACGTTAGTACGTAATAGTATATAACGTTATACGTTATTACGCATTAATATATAACGTTATACCTTAATACGTAATAGTATATAGCGTTATACGTTATTACGTAACAGTATATAACGTTATACGTTATAACGTAATAGTATATAACGTTATACGTTATTAGGTATTAGTATATAACGTTAGACGTTATTACGTAATATTATATAACGTTATACGTTGTTACGTAATAGTATATAACGTTATACGTTATTACGTATTAGTATATAACGTTATACCCTAACACGTAATAGTATATAACGTTATACGTTATTACGTAACAGTATATAACGTTATACGTTATAACGTAATAGTATATAACGTTATACGTTATTACGTATTAGTATATAACTTCATACCTTAGTACGTAATAGTATATAACGTTATACGTTATAACGTAATAGTATGTAACGTTATACGTTATTACGTATTAGTATATAACGTTATACGTTATTACGTAACAGTATATAACGTTATACGGTATAACGTAATAGTATATAACGTTCTACGTCATAACGTAGTAGTATATAACGTTATACTTCATAACGTAATAATATATAACGTTATACGTCATAACGTAATACTATATAACGTTATACGTTTTTACGTAATAGTTTATAACGTTATACGTCATTACGTATTAGTATATAACATTATACGTTATTACGTAATACTATATAACGTTATACGTTATACGGTAATACTATATAACGTTATACGTTATTACGCAATACTATATAACGTTATACTTGATACGATAATACTATATAACGTTATACGTTATTACGTAACAGTATATAACGTTATACGTTATTACGTAATAGTTTATAACGTTATACGTAATAACGTAATCGTATATAACGTTATACGTCATAACGTAATACTATATAACGTTATACGTTATAACGTAGTAGTATATAACGTTATACGTTATAACGTAATAGTATATAACGTTATACGTTATTACGTATTTGTATATAACGTTATACGTTATTACGTAATAGTTTATAACGTTATACGTCATAACGTAATAGTATATGACGTTATACGTTATAACGTAGTAGTCTATAACGTTATACGTCATAACGTAACACTATATAACGTTATACGTTATAACGTATTAGTATATAACGTTATACGTTATTACGTATTAGTATATAACGTTATACGTTATTACGTAACAGTATATAACGTTATATGTCATAACGTAATACTATGTAACGTTATACGTTATAACGTAGTAGTATATAACGTTATACGTCATAACGTAACTCTATATATCGTTATACGTTATTACGTAACAGTATATAACGTTATACGTTATTACGTAACAGTATATAACGTTATACGTTATTACGTAACAGTATATAACGTTATACGTTATAACGTATTAGTATATAACTTTGTACGTTATTACGTATTAGTAATAACGTTCTACGTTATTACGTAACAGTATATAACGTTATACGTTTTTACGTAATAGTTTATAACGTTATACGTCATAACGTAATCGTATATAACGTTATACGTCATTACGTATTAGTATGTAACGTTATACGTTATTACGTAATACTATATAACGTTATACGTTATTACGTATTAGTATATAACGTTATACGTTAGTACGTAATAGTATATAACGTTATACGTTATAACGTATTAGTATATAACTTTGTACGTTATTACGTATTAGTATATAACGTTATACGTTATTACGTAACAGTATATAACGTTATACGTTATTACGTATTAGTATATAACGTTATACGTTAGTACGTAATACTATATAACGTTATACGTTATTACGTATTAGTATATAACGTTATACGTTAGTACGTAATAGTATATAACGTTATACGTTATAACGTATTAGTATATAACTTTGTACGTTATTACGTATTAGTATATAACGTTATACGTTATTACGTAACAGTATATAACGTTATACGTTATTACGTATTAGTATATAACGTTATACGTTAGTACGTAATAGTATATAACGTTATACGTTATTACGTAATAGTTTATAACGTTATACGTCATAACGTAATCGTATATAACGTTATACGTCATAACGTAATACTATATAACGTTATACGTTATAACTTAGTAGTAAATAACGTTATACGTTATTACGTATTAGTATATAACGTTATACGTTATTACGTAATACTATATCACGTTATACGTTATACGATAATACTATATAACGTTATACGTTATTACGCAATACTATATAACGTTATACTTGATACGATAATACTATATAACGTTATACGTTATTACGTAACAGTATATAACGTTATACGTTATTACGTAATAGTTTATAACGTTATACGTCATAACGTAATCGTATATAACGTTATACGTCATAACGTAATACTATATAACGTTATACGTTATTACGTATTAGTATATAACGTTATACGTTAGTACGTAATAGTATATAACGTTATACGTTATAACGTAATACTATGTAACTTTATACTTTATAACGTAGTAGTATATAACGTTATACGTCATAACGTAATAGTATATAACGTTATACGTTAGTACGTAATAGTTTATAACGTTATACGTCATAACGTAATCGTATATAACGTTATACGTCATTACGTATTAGTATATAACGTTATACGTTATTACGTAATACTATATAACGTTATACGTTATTACGTATTAGTATATAACGTTATACGTTAGTACGTAATAGTATATATCGTTATACGTTATAACGTATTAGTATATAACTTTGTACGTTATTACGTATTAGTATATAACGTTATACGTTATTCCGTAACAGTATATAACGTTATACGTTATTACGTATTAGTATATAACGTTATACGTTAGTACGTAATAGTATATAACGTTATACGTTATTACGTAATAGTTTATAACGTTATACGTCATAACGTAATCGTATATAACGTTATACGTCATAACGTAATACTATATAACGTTATACGTTATAACTTAGTAGTATATAACGTTATACGTTATTACGTATTAGTATATAACGTTATACGTTATTACGTAATACTATATCACGTTATACGTTATACGATAATACTATATAACGTTATACGTTATTACGCAATACTATATAACGTTATTCTTGATACGATAATACTATATAACGTTATACGTTATTACGTAACAGTATATAACGTTATACGTTATTACGTAATAGTTTATAACGTTATACGTCATAACGTAATCGTATATAACGTTATACGTTATTACGTAATACTATATAACGTTATACGTTATTACGTATTAGTATATAACGTTATACGTTAGTACGTAATAGTATATAACGTTATACGTTATAACGTAATAGTATATAACGTTATACGTTAGTACGTAATAGTATATAACGTTATACGTTATAACGTAATACTATGTAACTTTATACGTTATAACGTAGTAGTCTGTAACGTTATACGTCATAACGTAACACTATATAACGTTATACATCATCACGTAATACTATATAACGTTATACGTTATTACGTATTAGTATATAACGTTATACGTTATTACGTAACAGTATATAACGCTATACGTTATTGGGTATTAGTATATAACGTTATACGTTATTACGTATTAGTATATAACGTTATACCTTAGTACGTAACAGTATATAACGTTATACGCTATTACGTAATAGTATATAACGTTATACGTTATTACGTATTAGTATATAACGTTATACGTTATTACGTAATACTATATAACGTTATACGTTATTACGTAACAGTATATAACGTTATACGTTATTACGTAATAGTTTATAACGTGATACGTCAAAGCGTAATCGTATATAACGTTATACGTCATAACGTAATACTATATAACGTTATACGTTATAACGTAGTAGTATGTAACGTCATATGTTATAACGTAGTAGTATATAACGTTATACGTTATAACGTAATAGTATATAACGTTATACGTTATAACGTAATCGTATATAATGTTATACGTCATAACGTAATACTATATAACGTTATACGTTATAACGTAGTAGTATATAACGTTATACGTTATTACGTATTAGTATATAACGTTATACGGTAGTACGTAATAGTATATAACGTTATACGTTATTACGTAATACTATATAACGTTATACGTTATACGATAATACAATATAACGTTATACGTTATTACGTAACAGTATATAACGTTATACTTTATTACGTAACAGTATATAACGTTATACGTTATAACGTAATAGTATATAACGTTATACGTTATTACGTAATACTATATAACGTTATACCTTAGTACGTAATAGTATATAACGTTATACTTTATTACGTAACAGTATATAACGTTATACGTTATAACGTAATAGTATATAACGTTGTACGTTATTACGTATTAGTATATAACGTTATACGTTATTACGTATTAGTATATAACGTTATACGTTATTACGTAATACTATATAACGTTATACGTTATTACGTATTAGTATATAACGTTATACGGTAGTACGTAATAGTATATAACGTTATACGTTATAACGTAATACTATGTAACTTTATACGTTATAACGTAGTAGTCTGTAACGTTATACGTCATAACGTAACACTATATAACGTTATACGTTATAACGTATTAGTATATAACTTTGTACGTTATTACGTATTAGTATATAACGTTATACGTTATTACGTAACAGTATATAACGTTATACGTCATAACGTAATACTATATAACGTTATACGTTATTACGTAATACTATATAACGTTATACGTTATAACATAATAGTATATAACGTTATACATCATCACGTAATACTATATAACGTTATACGTTATAACGTAGTAGTATATAACGTTATACGTCATAACGTAATAGTATATAACGTTATACGTTAGAACGTAATAGTATATAACGATATACATTATAACGTAATACTATGTAACTTTATGCGTTATAACGTAGTAGTCTGTAACGTTATACGTCATAACGTAACACTATATAACGTTATACATCATCACGTAATATTATATAACGTTATACGTTACTACGTATTAGTATATAACGTTATACGTTATTACGTAACAGTATATAACGCTATACGTTATTGCGTATTAGTATATAACGTTATACGTTATTACGTATTAGTATATAACGTTATACCTTAGTACGTAACAGTATATAACGTTATACGCTATTACGTAATAGTATATAACGTTATACGTTATTACGTATTAGTATATAACGTTATACGTTATTACGTAATACTATATAACGTTATACGTTATACGATAATACTATATAACGTTATACTTGATGCGATAATACTATATAACGTTATATGTTATTACGTAACAGTATATAACGTTATATGTTATAACGTAGTAGTATATAACGTTATACGTTATAACGTAGTAGTAAAGAACGTTATATGTTATTACGTATTTGTATATAACGTTATACGTTATTACGTATTAGTATATAACGTGATACGTCATAACGTAATCGTATATAACGTTATACGTCATAACGTAATACTATATAACGTTATACGTTATAACGTAGTAGTATATAACGTTATATGTTATAACGTAGTAGTATATAACGTTATACGTTATAACGTAGTAGTATATAACGTTATATGTTATTACGTATTTGTATATAACGTTATACGTTATTACGTATTAGTATATAACGTTATACGGTAGTACGTAATAGTATATAACGTTATACGTTATTACGTAATACTATATAACGTTATACGTTATACGATAATACTATATAACGTTATACGTTATTACGTAACAGTATATAACGTTATACGTTATAACGTAATAGTTTATAACGTGATACGTCATAACGTAGTAGTATATAACGTTATACGTTATAACGTAATCGTATATAACGTTATACGTCATAACGTAATACTATATAACGTTATACGTTATAACGTAGTAGTATATAACGTTATACGTTATAACGTAATAGTATATAACGTTATACGTTATTACGTAACAGTATATAACGTTATACGTTATAACGTATTAGTATATAACTTTGTACGTTATTACGTATTAGTATATAACGTTATACGTTATTACGTAACAGTATATAACGTTATACGTTATTACGTATTAGTATATAACGTTATACGTTAGTACGTAATAGTATATAACGTTATACGTTATTACGTATTAGTATATAACGTTATACGTTATTACGTAATACTATATAACGTTATACGTTATACGATAATACTATATAACGTTATACGTTATTACGCAATACTATATAACGTTATACGTTATTACGTATTAGTATATAACGTTATACGTTAGTACGTAATAGTATATAACGTTATACGTTATAACGTAATAGTATATAACGTTATACGTTATTACGTATTTGTATATAACGTTATACGTTATTAGGTATTAGTATATAACGTTATACGGTAGTACGTAATAGTATATAACGTTATACGTTATTACGTATTAGTATATAACGTTATACGTTATTACGTAATACTATATAACGTTATACGTTATACGATAATACTATATAACGTTATACGTTATTACGCAATACTATATAACGTTATACTTGATACGATAATACTATATAACGTTATACTTTATAGCGTAATACTATGTAACTTTATACGTTATAACGTAGTAGTCTGTAACGTTATACGTCATAACGTAACACTATATAACGTTATAGATCATCACGTAATACTATATAACGTTATAGATCATCACGTAATACTATATAACGTTATACGATACTACGTATTAGCATATAACGTTATACGTTATTACGTAACAGTATATAACGCTATGCGTTATTGCGTATTAGTATATAACGTTATACGTTATTACGTATTAGTATATAACGTTATACCTTAGTACGTAACAATATATAACGTTATACGCTATTACGTAATAGTATATAATGTTATACGTTATTACGTATTAGTATATAACGTTATACGTTATTACGTAATACTATATAGCGTTATACGTTATACGATAATACTATATAACGTTATACTTGATGCGATAATACTATATAACGTTATACGTTATTACGTAACAGTATATAACGTTAGACGTTATTACGTAATAGTTTATAACGTGATACGTCATAACGTAATCGTATATAACGTTATACGTCATAACGTAATACTATATAACGTTATACGTTATAACGTAGTAGTATATAACGTTATATGTTATAACGTAGTAGTATATAACGTTATACGTTATAACGTAATAGTATATAACGTTATATGTTATTACGTATTTGTATATAACGTTATACGTTATTACGTATTAGTATATAACGTTATACGGTAGTACGTAATAGTATATAACGTTATACGTTATTACGTAATACTATATAACGTTATACGTTATACGATAATACTATATAACGTTATACGTTATTATGTAACAGTATATAACGTTATACGTTATTACGTAATAGTTTATAACGTGATACGTCATAACGTAGTAGTATATAACGTTATACGTTATAACGTAATCGTATATAACGTTATACGTCATAACGTAATACTATATAACGTTATACGTTATAACGTAGTAGTATATAACGTTATACGTTATAACGTAATAGTATATAACGTTATACGTTATTACGTAACAGTATATAACGTTATACGCTATTACGTAATAGTATATAACGTTATACGTTATTACGTATTAGTATATAACGTTATACGTTATTACGTAATACTATATAGCGTTATACGTTATACGATAATACTATATAACGTTATACTTGATGCGATAATACTATATAACGTTATACGTTATTACGTAACAGTATATAACGTTATACGTTATTACGTAATAGTTTATAACGTGATACGTCATAACGTAATCGTATATAACGTTATACGTCATAACGTAATACTATATAACGTTATACGTTATACGATAATACTATATAACGTTATACGTTATTACGTAACAGTATATAACGTTATACGTTATTACGTAATAGTTTATAACGTGATACGTCATAACGTAGTAGTATATAACGTTATACGTTATAACGTAATCGTATATAACGTTATACGTCATAACGTAATACTATATAACGTTATACGTTATAACGTAGTAGTATATAACGTTATACGTTATAACGTAATAGTATATAACGTTATACGTTATTACGTAACAGTATATAACGTTATACGTTATAACGTATTAGTATATGACTTTGTACGTTATTACGTATTAGTATATAACGTTATACGTTATTACGTAACAGTATATAACGTTATACGTTATTACGTATTAGTATATAACGTTATACGTTAGTACGTAATAGTATATAACGTTATACGTTATTACGTATTAGTATATAACGTTATACGTTATTACGTAATAGTTTATAACGTTATACGTCAAAACGTAATCGCATATAACGTTATACGTCATAACGTAATACTATATAACGTTATACGTTATAACTTAGTAGTATATAACGTTATACGTTATTACGTATTAGTATATAACGTTATACGTTATTACGTATTTGTATATAACGTTATACGTTATTACGTAATACTATATCACGTTATTCGTTATACGATAATACTATATAACGTTATACGTTATTACGCAATACTATATAACGTTATACTTGATACGATAATACTATATAACGTTATACGTTATTACGTAACAGTATATAACGTTATACGTTATTACGTAATAGTTTATAACGTTATACGTCATAACGTAATCGTATATAACGTTATACGTTATTACGTAATACTATATAACGTTATACGTTATTACGTATTAGTATATAACGTTATACGTTAGTACGTAATTCTATATAACGTTATACGATATAACGTGGTAGTCTGTAACGTTATACGTCATAACGTAACACTATATAACGTTATACGTTATAACGTATTAGTATATAACTTTGTACGTTATTACGTATTAGTATATAACGTTATACGTTATTACGTAGTAGTATATAACGTTATACCCTAATACGTAATAGTATATAACGTTATACGTTATTACGTAACAGTATATAACGTTATACGTTATAACGTAATAGTATATAACGTTATACGTTATTACGTATTAGTATATAACTTCATACCTTAGTACGTAATAGTATATAACGTTATACCTTAGTACGTAATAGTATATAACGTTATACGTTATAACGTAATAGTATATAACGTTATACGTTAGTACGTAATAGTATATAACGTTATACGTTATTACGTATTAGTATATAACGTTATACCTTAATACGTAATAGTATATAGCGTTATACGTTATTACGTAACAGTATATAACGTTATACGTTATAACGTAATAGTATATAACGTTATACGTTATTAGGTATTAGTATATAACGTTATACGTTATTACGTAATATTATATAACGTTATACGTTGTTACGTAATAGTATATAACGTTATACGTTAGAACGTAATAGTATATAACGTTATACGTTATTACGTATTAGTATATAACGTTATACCCTAACACGTAATAGTATATAACGTTATACGTTATTACGTAACAGTATATAACGTTATACGTTATAACGTAATAGTATATAACGTTATACGTTATTACGTATTAGTATATAACTTCATACCTTAGTACGTAATATTATATAACGTTATACCTTAGTACGTAATAGTATATAACGTTATACGTTATAACGTAATAGTATGTAACGTTATACGTTATTACGTATTAGTATATAACGTTATACGTTATTACGTAACAGTATATAACGTTATACGGTATAACGTAATAGTATATAACGTTCTACGTCATAACGTAGTAGTATATAACGTTATACTTCATAACGTAATAATATATAACGGTATACGTCATAACGTAATACTATATAACGTTATACGTTTTTACGTAATAGTTTATAACGTTATACGTCATTACGTATTAGTATATAACGTTATACGTTATTACGTAATACTATATAACGTTATACGTTATACGGTAATACTATATAACGTTATACGTTATTACGCAATACTATATAACGTTATACTTGATACGATAATACTATATAACGTTATACGTTATTACGTAACAGTATATAACGTTATACGTTATTACGTAATAGTTTATAACGTTATACGTCATAACGTAATCGTATATAACGTTATACGTCATAACGTAATACTATATAACGTTATACGTTATAACGTAGTAGTATATAACGTTATACGTTATAACGTAATACTATATAACGTTATACGTTATAACGTATTAGTATATAACGTTATACGTTATTACGTATTAGTATATAACGTTATACGTTATTACGTAACAGTATATAACGTTATACGTCATAACGTAATACTATGTAACGTTATACGTTATAACGTAGTAGTATATAACGTTATACGTCATAACGTAACTCTATATATCGTTTTACGTTATTACGTAACAGTATATAACGTTATACGTTATTACGTAACAGTATATAACGTTATACGTTATTACGTAACAGTATATAACGTTATACGTTATAACGTATTAGTATATAACTTTGTACGTTATTACGTAACAGTATATAACGTTATACGTTATTACGCAATAGTTTATAACGTTATACGTCATAACGTAATCGTATATAACGTTATACGTCATTACGTATTAGTATATAACGTTATACGTGATTACGTAATACTATATAACGTTATACGTTATTACGTATTAGTATATAACGTTATACGTTATTACGTAATACTATATAACGTTATACGTTATTACGTATTAGTATATAACGTTATACGTTAGTACGTAATAGTATATAACGTTATACGGTAGTACGTAATAGTATATAACGTTATACGTTATTACGTAATACTATATAACGTTATACGTTATACGATAATACTATATAACGTTATACGTTATTATGTAACAGTATATAACGTTATACGTTATTACGTAATAGTTTATAACGTGATACGTCATAACGTAGTAGTATATAACGTTATACGTTATAACGTAATCGTATATAACGTTATACGTCATAACGTAATACTATATAACGTTATACGTTATAACGTAGTAGTATATAACGTTATACGTTATAACGTAATAGTATATAACGTTATACGTTATTACGTAACAGTATATAACGTTATACGCTATTACGTAATAGTATATAACGTTATACGTTATTACCTATTAGTATATAACGTTATACGTTATTACGTAATACTATATAGCGTTATACGTTATACGATAATACTATATAACGTTATACTTGATGCGATAATACTATATAACGTTATACGTTATTACGTAACAGTATATAACGTTATACGTTATTACGTAATAGTTTATAACGTGATACGTCATAACGTAATCGTATATAACGTTATACGTCATAACGTAATACTATATAACGTTATACGTTATAACGTAGTAGTACATAACGTTAAATGTTATAACGTAGTAGTATATAACGTTATACGTTATAACGTAATAGTATATAACGTTATATGTTATTACGTATTTGTATATAACGTTATACGTTATTACGTATTAGTATATAACGTTATACGGTAGTACGTAATAGTATATAACGTTATACGTTATTACGTAATACTATATAACGTTATACGTTATACGATAATACTATATAACGTTATACGTTATTACGTAACAGTATATAACGTTATACGTTATTACGTAATAGTTTATAACGTGATACGTCATAACGTAGTAGTATATAACGTTATACGTTATAACGTAATCGTATATAACGTTATACGTCATAACGTAATACTATATAACGTTATACGTTATAACGTAGTAGTATATAACGTTACACGTTATAACGTAATAGTATATAACGTTATACGTTATTACGTAACAGTATATAACGTTATACGTTATAACGTAATAGTATATAACGTTATACGTTATTACGTATTAGTATATAACTTCATACCTTAGTACGTAATAGTATATAACGTTATACCTTAGTACGTAATAGTATATAACATTATACGTTATAACGTAATAGTATATAACGTTATACGTTAGTACGTAATAGTATATAACGTTATACGTTATTACGTATTAGTATATAACGTTATACCTTAATACGTAATAGTATATAGCGTTATACGTTATTACGTAACAGTATATAACGTTATACGTTATAACGTAATAGTATATAACGTTATACGTTATTAGGTATTAGTATATAACGTTATACGTTATTACGTAATATTATATAACGTTATACGTTGTTACGTAATAGTATATAACGTTATACGTTAGAACGTAATAGTATATAACGTTATACGTTATTACGTATTAGTATATAACGTTATACCCTAACACGTAATAGTATATAACGTTATACGTTATTACGTAACAGTATATAACGTTATACGTTATAACGTAATAGTATATAACGTTATACGTTATTACGTATTAGTATATAACTTCATACCTTAGTACGTAATAGTATATAACGTTATACCTTAGTACGTAATAGTATATAACGTTATACGTTATAACGTAATAGTATGTAACGTTATACGTTATTACGTATTAGTATATAACGTTATACGTTATTACGTAACAGTATATAACGTTATACGGTATAACGTAATAGTATATAACGTTCTACGTCATAACGTAGTAGTATATAACGTTATACTTCATAACGTAATAATATATAACGTTATACGTCATAACGTAATACTATATAACGTTATACGTTTTTACGTAATAGTTTATAACGTTATACGTCATTACGTATTAGTATATAACGTTGTACGTTATTACGTAATACTATATAACGTTATACGTTATACGGTAATACTATATAACGTTATACGTTATTACGCAATACTATATAACGTTATACTTGATACGATAATACTATATAACGTTATACGTTATTACGTAACAGTATATAACGTTATACGTTATTACTTAATAGTTTATAACGTTATACGTCATAACGTAATCGTATATAACGTTATACGTCATAACGTAATACTATATAACGTTATACGTCATTACGTATTAGTATATAACGTTATACGTTATTACGTAATACTATATAACGTTATACGTTATTACGTATTAGTATATAACGTTATACGTTAGTACGTAATAGTATATAACGTTATACGTTATAACGTATTAGTATATAACTTTGTACGTTATTACGTATTAGTATATAACGTTATACGTTATTACGTAACAGTATATAACGTTATACGTTATTACGTATTAGTATATAACGTTATACGTTAGTACGTAATAGTATATAACGTTATACGTTATTACGTAATAGTTTATGACGTTATACGTCATAACGTAATCGTATATAACGTTATACGTCATAACGTAATACTATATAACGTTATACGTTATAACTTAGTAGTATATAACGTTATACGTTATTACGTATTAGTATATAACGTTATACGTTATTACGTAATACTATATCACGTTATACGTTATACGATAATACTATATAACGTTATACGTTATTACGCAATACTATATAACGTTATACTTGATACGATAATACTATATAACGTTATACGTTATTACGTAACAGTATATAACGTTATACGTTATTACGTAATAGTTTATAACGTTATACGTCATAACGTAATCGTATATAACGTTATACGTCATAACGTAATACTATATAACGTTATACGTTATAACTTAGTAGTATATAACGTTATACGTCATAACGTAATCGTATATAACGTTATACGTTATTACGTAATACTATATAACGTTATACGTTATTACGTGTTAGTATATAACGTTATACGTTAGTACGTAATAGTATATAACGTTATACGTTATAACGTAATACTATGTAACTTTATACTTTATAACGTAGTAGTATATAACGTTATACGTCATAACGTAATAGTATATAACGTTATACGTTAGTACGTAATAGTTTATAACGTTATACGTCATAACGTAGTCGTATATAACGTTATACGTCATTACGTATTAGTATATAACGTTATACGTTATTACGTAATACTATATAACGTTATACGTTATTACGTATTAGTATATAACGTTATACGTTAGTACGTAATAGTATATATCGTTATACGTTATAACGTATTAGTATATAACTTTGTACGTTATTACGTATTAGTATATAACGTTATACGTTATTCCGTAACAGTATATAACGTTATACGTTATTACGTATTAGTATATAACGTTATACGTTAGTACGTAATAGTATATAACGTTATACGTTATTACGTAATAGTTTATAACGTTATACGTCATAACGTAATCGTATATAACGTTATACGTCATAACGTAATACTATATAACGTTATACGTTATAACTTAGTAGTATATAACGTTATACGTTATTACGTATTAGTATATAACGTTATACGTTATTACGTAATACTATATCACGTTATACGTTATAACGTATTAGTATATAACTTTGTACGTTATTACGTATTAGTATATAACGTTATACGTTATTCCGTAACAGTATATAACGTTATACGTTATTACGTATTAGTATATAACGTTATACGTTAGTACGTAATAGTATATAACGTTATACGTTATTACGTAATAGTTTATAACGTTATACGTCATAACGTAATAGTATATAACGTTATACGTCATAACGTAATACTATATAACGTTATACGTTATAACTTAGTAGTATATAACGTTATACGTTATTACGTATTAGTATATAACGTTATACGTTATTACGTAATACTATATCACGTTATACGTTATACGATAATACTATATAACGTTATACGTTATTACGCAATACTATATAACGTTATACTTGATACGATAATACTATATAACGTAATACGTTATTACGTAATACTATATAACGTTATACGTTATTACGTATTAGTATATAACGTTATACGTTAGTACGTAATAGTATATAACGTTATACGTTATAACGTAATAGTATATAACGTTATACGTTAGTACGTAATAGTTTATGACGTTATACGTCAAAACGTAATCGCATATAACGTTATACGTCATAACGTAATACTATATAACGTTATACGTTATAACTTAGTAGTATATAACGTTATACGTTATTACGTATTAGTATATAACTTCATACCTTAGTACGTAATAGTATATAACGTTATACCTTAGTACGTAATAGTATATAACGTTATACGTTATAACGTAATAGTATGTAACGTTATACGTTATTACGTATTAGTATATAACGTTATACATTATTACGTATTAGTATATAACTTCATACCTTAGTACGTAATAGTATATAACGTTATACCTTAGTACGTATTAGTATATAACTTTGTACGTTATTACGTATTAGTATATAACGTTATACGTTATTACGTAACAGTATATAACGTTATACGTTATTACGTATTAGTATATAACGTTATACGTTAGTACGTAATAGTATATAACGTTATACGTTATTACGTATTAGTATATAACGTTATACGTTATTACGTAATAGTTTATGACGTTATACGTCAAAACGTAATCGCATATAACGTTATACGTCATAACGTAATACTATATAACGTTATACGTTATAACTTAGTAGTATATAACGTTATACGTTATTACGTATTAGTATATAACGTTATACGTTATTACGTATTTGTATATAACGTTATACGTTATTACGTAATACTATATCACGTTATACGTTATACGATAATACTATATAACGTTATACGTTATTACGTAATACTATATAACGTTATACTTGATACGATAATACTATATAACGTTATACGTTATTACGTAACAGTATATAACGTTATACGTTATTACGTAATAGTTTATAACGTTATACGTCATAACGTAATCGTATATAACGTTATACGTTATTACGTAATACTATATAACGTTATACGTTATTACGTATTAGTATATAACGTTATACGTTAGTACGTAATTCTATATAACGTTATACGATATAACGTAGTAGTCTGTAACGTTATACGTCATAACGTAACACTATATAACGTTATACGTTATAACGTATTAGTATATAACTTTGTACGTTATTACGTATTAGTATATAACGTTATACGTTATTACGTAGTAGTATATAACGTTATACCCTAATACGTAATAGTATATAACGTTATACGTTATTACGTAACAGTATATAACGTTATACGTTATAACGTAATAGTATATAACGTTATACGTTATTACGTATTAGTATATAACTTCATACCTTAGTACGTAATAGTATATAACGTTATACCTTAGTACGTAATAGTATATAACGTTATACGTTATAACGTAATAGTATATAACGTTATACGTTAGTACGTAATAGTATATAACGTTATACGTTATTACGTATTAGTATATAACGTTATACCTTAATACGTAATAGTATATAGCGTTATACGTTATTACGTAACAGTATATAACGTTATACGTTATAACGTAATAGTATATAACGTTATACGTTATTAGGTATTAGTATATAACGTTATACGTTATTACGTAATATTATATAACGTTATACGTTGTTACGTAATAGTATATAACGTTATACGTTAGAACGTAATAGTATATAACGTTATACGTTATTACGTATTAGTATATAACGTTATACCCTAACACGTAATAGTATATAACGTTATACGTTATTACGTAACAGTATATAACGTTATACGTTATAACGTAATAGTATATAACGTTATACGTTAGTACGTAATAGTTTATGACGTTATACGTCAAAACGTAATCGCATATAACGTTATACGTCATAACGTAATACTATATAACGTTATACGTTATAACTTAGTAGTATATAACGTTATACGTTATTACGTATTAGTATATAACTTCATACCTTAGTACGTAATAGTATATAACGTTATACCTTAGTACGTAATAGTATATAACGTTATACGTTATAACGTAATAGTATGTAACGTTATACGTTATTACGTATTAGTATATAACGTTATACATTATTACGTATTAGTATATAACTTCATACCTTAGTACGTAATAGTATATAACGTTATACCTTAGTACGTATTAGTATATAACTTTGTACGTTATTACGTATTAGTATATAACGTTATACGTTATTACGTAACAGTATATAACGTTATACGTTATTACGTATTAGTATATAACGTTATACGTTAGTACGTAATAGTATATAACGTTATACGTTATTACGTATTAGTATATAACGTTATACGTTATTACGTAATAGTTTATGACGTTATACGTCAAAACGTAATCGCATATAACGTTATACGTCATAACGTAATACTATATAACGTTATACGTTATAACTTAGTAGTATATAACGTTATACGTTATTACGTATTAGTATATAACGTTATACGTTATTACGTATTTGTATATAACGTTATACGTTATTACGTAATACTATATCACGTTATACGTTATACGATAATACTATATAACGTTATACGTTATTACGTAATACTATATAACGTTATACTTGATACGATAATACTATATAACGTTATACGTTATTACGTAACAGTATATAACGTTATACGTTATTACGTAATAGTTTATAACGTTATACGTCATAACGTAATCGTATATAACGTTATACGTTATTACGTAATACTATATAACGTTATACGTTATTACGTATTAGTATATAACGTTATACGTTAGTACGTAATTCTATATAACGTTATACGATATAACGTAGTAGTCTGTAACGTTATACGTCATAACGTAACACTATATAACGTTATACGTTATAACGTATTAGTATATAACTTTGTACGTTATTACGTATTAGTATATAACGTTATACGTTATTACGTAGTAGTATATAACGTTATACCCTAATACGTAATAGTATATAACGTTATACGTTATTACGTAACAGTATATAACGTTATACGTTATAACGTAATAGTATATAACGTTATACGTTATTACGTATTAGTATATAACTTCATACCTTAGTACGTAATAGTATATAACGTTATACCTTAGTACGTAATAGTATATAACGTTATACGTTATAACGTAATAGTATATAACGTTATACGTTAGTACGTAATAGTATATAACGTTATACGTTATTACGTATTAGTATATAACGTTATACCTTAATACGTAATAGTATATAGCGTTATACGTTATTACGTAACAGTATATAACGTTATACGTTATAACGTAATAGTATATAACGTTATACGTTATTAGGTATTAGTATATAACGTTATACGTTATTACGTAATATTATATAACGTTATACGTTGTTACGTAATAGTATATAACGTTATACGTTAGAACGTAATAGTATATAACGTTATACGTTATTACGTATTAGTATATAACGTTATACCCTAACACGTAATAGTATATAACGTTATACGTTATTACGTAACAGTATATAACGTTATACGTTATAACGTAATAGTATATAACGTTATACGTTATTACGTATTAGTATATAACTTCATACCTTAGTACGTAATAGTATATAACGTTATACCTTAGTACGTAATAGTATATAACGTTATACGTTATAACGTAATAGTATGTAACGTTATACGTTATTACGTATTAGTATATAACGTTATACGTTATTACGTAACAGTATATAACGTTATACGGTATAACGTAATAGTATATAACGTTCTACGTCATAACGTAGTAGTATATAACGTTATACTTCATAACGTAATAATATATAACGTTATACGTCATAACGTAATACTATATAACGTTATACGTTTTTACGTAATAGTTTATAACGTTATACGTCATTACGTATTAGTATATAACGTTATACGTTATTACGTAATACTATATAACGTTATACGTTATACGGTAATACTATATAACGTTATACGTTATTACGCAATACTATATAACGTTATACTTGATACGATAATACTATATAACGTTATACGTTATTACGTAACAGTATATAACGTTATACGTTATTACGTAATAGTTTATAACGTTATACGTCATAACGTAATCGTATATAACGTTATACGTCATAACGTAATACTATATAACGTTATACGTCATTACGTATTAGTATATAACGTTATACGTTATTACGTAATACTATATAACGTTATACGTTATTACGTATTAGTATATAACGTTATACGTTAGTACGTAATAGTATATAACGTTATACGTTATAACGTATTAGTATATAACTTTGTACGTTATTACGTATTAGTATATAACGTTATACGTTATTACGTAACAGTATATAACGTTATACGTTATTACGTATTAGTATATAACGTTATACGTTAGTACGTAATAGTATATAACGTTATACGTTATTACGTAATAGTTTATAACGTTATACGTCATAACGTAATCGTATATAACGTTATACGTCATAACGTAATACTATATAACGTTATACGTTATAACTTAGTAGTATATAACGTTATACGTTATTACGTATTAGTATATAACGTTATACGTTATTACGTAATACTATATCACGTTATACGTTATACGATAATACTATATAACGTTATACGTTATTACGCAATACTATATAACGTTATACTTGATACGATAATACTATATAACGTTATACGTTATTACGTAACAGTATATAACGTTATACGTTATTACGTAATAGTTTATAACGTTATACGTCATAACGTAATCGTATATAACGTTATACGTCATAACGTAATACTATATAACGTTATACGTTATAACTTAGTAGTATATAACGTTATACGTCATAACGTAATCGTATATAACGTTATACGTTATTACGTAATACTATATAACGTTATACGTTATTACGTATTAGTATATAACGTTATACGTTAGTACGTAATAGTATATAACGTTATACGTTATAACGTAATACTATGTAACTTTATACTTTATAACGTAGTAGTATATAACGTTATACGTCATAACGTAATAGTATATAACGTTATACGTTAGTACGTAATAGTTTATAACGTTATACGTCATAACGTAATCGTATATAACGTTATACGTCATTACGTATTAGTATATAACGTTATACGTTATTACGTAATACTATATAACGTTATACGTTATTACGTATTAGTATATAACGTTATACGTTAGTACGTAATAGTATATATCGTTATACGTTATAACGTATTAGTATATAACTTTGTACGTTATTACGTATTAGTATATAACGTTATACGTTATTCCGTAACAGTATATAACGTTATACGTTATTACGTATTAGTATATAACGTTATACGTTAGTACGTAATAGTATATAACGTTATACGTTATTACGTAATAGTTTATAACGTTATACGTCATAACGTAATCGTATATAACGTTATACGTCATAACGTAATACTATATAACGTTATACGTTATAACTTAGTAGTATATAACGTTATACGTTATTACGTATTAGTATATAACGTTATACGTTATTACGTAATACTATATCACGTTATACGTTATAACGTATTAGTATATAACTTTGTACGTTATTACGTATTAGTATATAACGTTATACGTTATTCCGTAACAGTATATAACGTTATACGTTATTACGTATTAGTATATAACGTTATACGTTAGTACGTAATAGTATATAACGTTATACGTTATTACGTAATAGTTTATAACGTTATACGTCATAACGTAATAGTATATAACGTTATACGTCATAACGTAATACTATATAACGTTATACGTTATAACTTAGTAGTATATAACGTTATACGTTATTACGTATTAGTATATAACGTTATACGTTATTACGCAATACTATATAACGTTATACTTGATACGATAATACTATATAACGTTATACGTTATTACGTAACAGTATATAACGTTATACGTTATTACGTAATAGTTTATAACGTTATACGTCATAATGTAATCGTATATAACGTTATACGTTATTACGTAATACTATATAACGTTATACGTTATTACGTATTAGTATATAACGTTATACGTTAGTACGTAATAGTATATAACGTTATACGTTATAACGTAATAGTATATAACGTTATACGTTAGTACGTAATAGTATATAACGTTATACGTTATAACGTAATACTATGTAACTTTATACGTTATAACGTAGTAGTCTGTAACGTTATAGGTCATAACGTAACACTATATAACGTTATACATCATCACGTAATACTATATAACGTTATACGTTATTACGTATTAGTATATAACGTTATACGTTATTACGTAACAGTATATAACGCTATACGTTATTGGGTATTAGTATATAACGTTATACGTTATTACGTATTAGTATATAACGTTATACCTTAGTACGTAACAGTATATAACGTTATACGCTATTACGTAATAGTATATAACGTTATACGTTATTACGTATTAGTATATAACGTTATACGTTATTACGTAATACTATATAACGTTATACGTTATTACGTAACAGTATATAACGTTATACGTTATTACGTAATAGTTTATAACGTGATACGTCAAAGCGTAATCGTATATAACGTTATACGTCATAACGTAATACTATATAACGTTATACGTTATAACGTAGTAGTATATAACGTCATATGTTATAACGTAGTAGTATATTACGTTATACGTTATAACGTAATAGTATATAACGTTATACGTTATAACGTAATCGCATATAATGTTATACGTCATAACGTAATACTATATAACGTTATACGTTATAACGTAGTAGTATATAACGTTATACGTTATTACGTATTAGTATATAACGTTATACGTTATTACGTAACAGTATATAACGTTATACGTTATTACGTATTAGTATATAACGTTATACGTTATTACGTATTAGTATATAACGTTATACGTTATTACGTAATACTATATAACGTTATACGTTATACGATAATACTATATAACGTTATACGTTATTACGCAATACTATATAACGTTATACTTGATACGATAATACTATATAACGTTATACGTTATTACGAAACAGTATATAACGTTATACGTTATAACGTAATCGTATATAACGTTATACGTTATTACGTAATACTATATAACGTTATACCTTAGTACGTAATAGTATATAACGTTATACTTTATTACGTAACAGTATATAACGTTATACGTTATAACGTAATAGTATATAACGTTATACGTCATAACGTAATACTATATAACGTTATACGTTTTTACGTAATAGTTTATAACGTTATACGTCATTACGTATTAGTATATAACGTTATACGTTATTACGTAATACTATATAACGTTATACGTTATTACGTATTAGTATATAACGTTATACGGTAGTACGTAATAGTATATAACGTTATACGTTATAACGTAATACTATGTAACTTTATACGTTATAACGTAGTAGTCTGTAACGTTATGCGTCATAACGTAACACTATATAACGTTATACGTTATAACGTATTAGTATATAACTTTGTACGTTATTACGTATTAGTATATAACGTTATACGTTATTACGTAACAGTATATAACGTTATACGTCATAACGTAATACTATATAACGTTATACGTTATTACGTAATACTATATAACGTTATACGTTATTACGTAATACTATATAACGTTATACGTTATTACGTATTAGTATATAACGTTATACGGTAGTACGTAATAGTATATAACGTTATACGTTATAACGTAATACTATGTAACTTTATACGTTATAACGTAGTAGTCTGTAACGTTATACGTCATAACGTAACACTATATAACGTTATACGTTATAACGTATTAGTATATAACTTTGTACGTTATTACGTATTAGTATATAACGTTATACGTTATTACGTAACAGTATATAACGTTATACGTTATTACGTAACAGTATATAACGTTATACGTTATTACGTATTAGTATATAACGTTATACGTTATAACGTAATCGCATATAATGTTATACGTCATAACGTAATACTATATAACGTTATACGTTATAACGTAGTAGTATATAACGTTATACGTTATTACGTATTAGTATATAACGTTATACGTTATAACGTAGTAGTCTGTAACGTTATGCGTCATAACGTAACACTATATAACGTTATACGTTATAACGTATTAGTATATAACTTTGTACGTTATAACGTAATAGTATATAACGTTATACGTCATAACGTAATACTATATAACGTTATACGTTTTTACGTAACAGTATATAACGTTATACGTTATTACGTAATAGTTTATAACGTGATACGTCAAAGCGTAATCGTATATAACGTTATACGTCATAACGTAATACTATATAACGTTATACGTTATAACGTAGTAGTATATAACGTCATATGTTATAACGTAGTAGTATATTACGTTATACGTTATAACGTAATAGTATATAACGTTATACGTTATAACGTAATCGCATATAATGTTATACGTCATAACGTAATACTATATAACGTTATACGTTATAACGTAGTAGTATATAACGTTATACGTTATTACGTATTAGTATATAACGTTATACGTTATTACGTAACAGTATATAACGTTATACGTTATTACGTATTAGTATATAACGTTATACGTTATTACGTATTAGTATATAACGTTATACGTTATTACGTAATACTATATAACGTTATACGTTATACGATAATACTATATAACGTTATACGTTATTACGCAATACTATATAACGTTATACTTGATACGATAATACTATATAACGTTATACGTTATTACGAAACAGTATATAACGTTATACGTTATAACGTAATCGTATATAACGTTATACGTTATTACGTAATACTATATAACGTTATACCTTAGTACGTAATAGTATATAACGTTATACTTTATTACGTAACAGTATATAACGTTATACGTTATAACGTAATAGTATATAACGTTGTACGTTATTACGTATTAGTATATAACGTTATACGTTATTACGTATTAGTATATAACGTTATACGTTATTACGTAATACTATATAACGTTATACGTTATACGATAATACTATATAACGTTATACGTTATTACGCAATACTATATAACGTTATACGATATAACGTAGTAGTATATAACGTTATACGTCATAACGTAATACTATATAACGTTATACGTTTTTACGTAATAGTTTATAACGTTATACGTCATTACGTATTAGTATATAACGTTATACGTTATTACGTAATACTATATAACGTTATACGTTATTACGTATTAGTATATAACGTTATACGGTAGTACGTAATAGTATATAACGTTATACGTTATAACGTAATACTATGTAACTTTATACGTTATAACGTAGTAGTCTGTAACGTTATGCGTCATAACGTAACACTATATAACGTTATACGTTATAACGTATTAGTATATAACTTTGTACGTTATTACGTATTAGTATATAACGTTATACGTTATTACGTAACAGTATATAACGTTATACGTCATAACGTAATACTATATAACGTTATACGTTATTACGTAATACTATATAACGTTATACGTTATAACATAATAGTATATAACGTTATACATCATCACGTAATACTATATAACGTTATACGTTATAACGTAGTAGTATATAACGTTATACGTCATAACGTAATAGTATATAACGTTATACGTTAGAACGTAATAGTATATAACGATATACGTTATAACGTAATACTATGTAACTTTATGCGTTATAACGTAGTAGTCTGTAACGTTATACGTCATAACGTAACACTATATAACGTTATACATCATCACGTATTAGTATATAACGTTATACGTTATTACGTAATACTATATAACGTTATACGTTATACGATAATACTATATAACGTTATACGTTATTACGCAATACTATATAACGTTATACTTGATACGATAATACTATATAACGTTATACGTTATTACGAAACAGTATATAACGTTATACGTTATAACGTAATCGTTTATAACGTTATACGTTATTACGTATTACTATATAACGTTATACCTTAGTACGTAATAGTATATAACGTTATACTTTATTACGTAACAGTATATAACGTTATACGTTATAACGTAATAGTATATAACGTTGTACGTTATTACGTATTAGTATATAACGTTATACGTTATTACGTATTAGTATATAACGTTATACGTTATTACGTAATACTATATAACGTTATACGTTATACGATAATACTATATAACGTTATACGTTATTACGCAATACTATATAACGTTATACGATATAACGTAGTAGTATATAACGTTATACGTCATAACGTAATACTATATAACGTTATACGTTTTTACGTAATAGTTTATAACGTTATACGTCATTACGTATTAGTATATAACGTTATACGTTATTACGTAATACTATATAACGTTATACGTTATTACGTATTAGTATATAACGTTATACGGTAGTACGTAATAGTATATAACGTTATACGTTATAACGTAATACTATGTAACTTTATACGTTATAACGTAGTAGTCTGTAACGTTATACGTCATAACGTAACACTATATAACGTTATACGTTATAACGTATTAGTATATAACTTTGTACGTTATTACGTATTAGTATATAACGTTATACGTTATTACGTAACAGTATATAACGTTATACGTCATAACGTAATACTATATAACGTTATACGTTATTACGTAATACTATATAACGTTATACGTTATAACATAATAGTATATAACGTTATACATCATCACGTAATACTATATAACGTTATACGTTATAACGTAGTAGTATATAACGTTATACGTCATAACGTAATAGTATATAACGTTATACGTTAGAACGTAATAGTATATAACGATATACGTTATAACGTAATACTATGTAACTTTATGCGTTATAACGTAGTAGTCTGTAACGTTATACGTCATAACGTAACACTATATAACGTTATACATCATCACGTAATACTATATAACGTTATACGTTACTACGTATTAGTATATAACGTTATACGTTATTACGTAACAGTATATAACGCTATACGTTATTGCGTATTAGTATATAACGTTATACGTTATTACGTATTAGTATATAACGTTATACCTTAGTACGTAACAGTATATAACGTTATACGCTATTACGTAATAGTATATAACGTTATACGTTATTACGTATTAGTATATAGCGTTATACGTTATTACGTAATACTATATAACGTTATACGTTATACGATAATACTATATAACGTTATACTTGATGCGATAATACTATATAACGTTATACGTTATTACGTAACAGTATATAACGTTATACGTTATTACGTAATAGTTTATAACGTGATACGTCATAACGTAGTAGTATATAACGTTATACGTTATAACGTAATCGTATATAACGTTATACGTCATAACGTAATACTATATAACGTTATACGTTATAACGTAGTAGTATATAACGTTATACGTTATTACGTATTAGTATATAACGTTATACGTTATTACGTAATACTATATAACGTTATACGTTATACGATAATACTATATAACGTTATACGTTATTACGCAATACTATATATCGTTATACTTGATACGATAATACTATATAACGTTATACGTTATAGCGTAATACTATGTAACTTTATACGTTATAACGTAGTAGTCTGTAACGTTATACGTCATAACGTAACACTATATAACGTTATAGATCATCACGTAATACTATATAACGTTATAGATCATCACGTAATACTATATAACGTTATACGTTATTACGTATTAGTATATAACGTTATACGGTAGTACGTAATAGTATATAACGTTATACGTTATAACGTAATACTATGTAACTTTATACGTTATAACGTAGTAGTCTGTAACGTTATACGTCATAACGTAACACTATATAACGTTATACGTTATAACGTATTAGTATATAACTTTGTACGTTATTACGTATTAGTATATAACGTTATACGTTATTACGTAACAGTATATAACGTTATACGTCATAACGTAATACTATATAACGTTATACGTTATTACGTAATACTATATAACGTTATACGTTATAACATAATAGTATATAACGTTATACATCATCACGTAATACTATATAACGTTATACGTTATAACGTAGTAGTATATAACGTTATACGTCATAACGTAATAGTATATAACGTTATACGTTAGAACGTAATAGTATATAACGATATACGTTATAACGTAATACTATGTAACTTTATGCGTTATAACGTAGTAGTCTGTAACGTTATACGTCATAACGTAACACTATATAACGTTATACATCATCACGTAATACTATATAACGTTATACGTTACTACGTATTAGTATATAACGTTATACGTTATTACGTAACAGTATATAACGCTATACGTTATTGCGTATTAGTATATAACGTTATACGTTATTACGTATTAGTATATAACGTTATACCTTAGTACGTAACAGTATATAACGTTATACGCTATTACGTAATAGTATATAACGTTATACGTTATTACGTATTAGTATATAACGTTATACGTTATTACGTAATACTATATAACGTTATACGTTATACGATAATACTATATAACGTTATACTTGATGCGATAATACTATATAACGTTATACGTTATTACGTAACAGTATATAACGTTATACGTTATTACGTAATAGTTTATAACGTGATACGTCATAACGTAGTAGTATATAACGTTATACGTTATAACGTAATCGTATATAACGTTATACGTCATAACGTAATACTATATAACGTTATACGTTATAACGTAGTAGTATATAACGTTATACGTTATTACGTATTAGTATATAACGTTATACGTTATTACGTAATACTATATAACGTTATACGTTATACGATAATACTATATAACGTTATACGTTATTACGCAATACTATATATCGTTATACTTGATACGATAATACTATATAACGTTATACGTTATAGCGTAATACTATGTAACTTTATACGTTATAACGTAGTAGTCTGTAACGTTATACGTCATAACGTAACACTATATAACGTTATAGATCATCACGTAATACTATATAACGTTATAGATCATCACGTAATACTATATAACGTTATACGATACTACGTATTAGTATATAACGTTATACGTTATTACGTAACAGTATATAACGCTATGCGTTATTGCGTATTAGTATATAACGTTATACGTTATTACGTATTAGTATATAACGTTATACCTTAGTACGTAACAATATATAACGTTATACGCTATTACGTAATAGTATATAACGTTATACGTTATTACGTATTAGTATATAACGTTATACGTTATTACGTAATACTATATAGCGTTATACGTTATACGATAATACTATATAACGTTATACTTGATGCGATAATACTATATAACGTTATACGTTATTACGTAACAGTATATAACGTTAGACGTTATTACGTAATAGTTTATAACGTGATACGTCATAACGTAATCGTATATAACGTTATACGTCATAACGTAATACTATATAACGTTATACGTTATTACGTAATACTATATCACGTTATACGTTATACGATAATACTATATAACGTTATACGTTATTACGCAATACTATATAACGTTATACTTGATACGATAATACTATATAACGTTATACGTTATTACGTAACAGTATATAACGTTATACGTTATTACGTAATAGTTTATAACGTTATACGTCATAACGTAATCGTATATAACGTTATACGTTATTACGTAATACTATATAACGTTATACGTTATTACGTATTAGTATATAACGTTATACGTTAGTACGTAATAGTATATAACGTTATACGTTATAACGTAATACTATGTAACTTTATACTTTATAACGTAGTAGTATATAACGTTATACGTCATAACGTAATAGTATATAACGTTATACGTTAGTACGTAATAGTATATAACGTTATACGTTATTACGTATTAGTATATAACGTCATACCTTAGTACGTAATAGTATATAACGTTATACGTTATTACTTAACAGTATATAACGTTATACGTTATAACGTAATAGTATATAACGTTATACGTTATTACGTATTAGTATATAACGTTATACGTTATTACGTATTAGTATATAACGTTATACCTTAGTACGTAACAGTATATAACGTTATACGCTATTACGTAATAGTATATAACGTTATACGTTATTACGTATTAGTATATAACGTTATACGTTATTACGTAATACTATACAACGTTATACGTTATACGATAATACTATATAACGTTATACGTTATTACGCAATACTATATAACGTTATACGATATAACGTAGTAGTATATAACGTTATACGTCATAACGTAATACTATATAACGTTATACGTTATTACGTAATACTATATAACGTTATACGTTATAACATAATAGTATATAACGTTATATATCATCACGTAATACTATATAACGTTATACGTTATAACGTAGTAGTATATAACGTTATACGTCATAACGTAATAGTATATAACGTTATACGTTAGTACGTAATAGTATATAACGTTATACGTTATAACGTAATACTATGTAACTTTATACGTTATAACGTAGTAGTCTGTAACGTTATACGTCATAACGTAACACTATATAACGTTATACATCATCACGTAATACTATATAACGTTATACGTTATTACGTATTAGTATATAACGTTATACGTTATTACGTAACAGTATATAACGCTATACGTTATTGGGTATTAGTATATAACGTTATACGTTATTACGTATTAGTATATAACGTTATACCTTAGTACGTAACAGTATATAACGTTATACGCTATTACGTAATAGTATATAACGTTATACGTTATTACGTATTAGTATATAACGTTATACGTTATTACGTAATACTATATAACGTTATACGTTATACGATAATACTATATAACGTTATACTTGATGCGGTAATACTATATAACGTTATACGTTATTACGTAACAGTATATAACGTTATACGTTATTACGTAATAGTTTATAACGTGATACGTCATAACGTAATCGTATATAACGTTATACGTCATAACGTAATACTATATAACGTTATACGTTATAACGTAGTAGTATATAACGTCATATGTTATAACGTAGTAGTATATAACGTTATACGTTATTACGTATTAGTATATAACGTTATACGGTAGTACGTAATAGTATATAACGTTATACGTTATTACGTAATACTATATAACGTTATACGTTATACGATAATACTATATAACGTTATACGTTATTACGTAACAGTATATAACGTTATACGTTATTACGTAATAGTTTATAACGCTATACGTCATAACGTAATAGTATATGACGTTATACGTTATAACGTAGTAGTCTATAACGTTATACGTCATAACGTAACACTATCTAACGTTATACGTTATAACGTATTAGTATATAACGTTATACGTCATAACGTAATACTATATAACGTTATACGTTTTTACGTAATAGTTTATAACGTTATACGGTAGTACGTAATAGTATATAACGTTATACGTTATTACGTAATACTATATAACGTTATACGTTATACGATAATACTATATAACGTTATACGTTATTACGTAACAGTATATAACGTTATACGTTATTACGTAATAGTTTATAACGCTATACGTCATAACGTAATAGTATATGACGTTATACGTTATAACGTAGTAGTCTATAACGTTATACGTCATAACGTAACACTATCTAACGTTATACGTTATAACGTATTAGTATATAACGTTATACGTTATTACGTATTAGTATATAACGTTATACGTTATTACGTAACACTATATAACGTTATACATCATCACGTAATACTATATAACGTTATACGTTACTACGTATTAGTATATAACGTTATACGTTATTACGTAACAGTATATAACGCTATACGTTAGTACGTAATAGTATATAACGTTATACGTTATAACGTAATAGTATATAACGTTATACGTTATTACGTATTTGTATATAACGTTATACGTTATTAGGTATTAGTATATAACGTTATACGGTAGTACGTAATAGTATATAACGTTATACGTTATTACGTATTAGTATATAACGTTATACGTTATTACGTAATACTATATAACGTTATACGTTATACGATAATACTATATAACGTTATACGTTATTACGCAATACTATATAACGTTATACGTTATTACGCAATACTATATAACGTTATACGTTATTACGTATTAGTATATAACGTTATACGTTAGTACGTAATAGTATATAACGTTATACGTTATAACGTAATAGTATATAACGTTATACGTTATTACGTATTTGTATATAACGTTATACGTTATTAGGTATTAGTATATAACGTTATACGGTAGTACGTAATAGTATATAACGTTATACGTTATTACGTATTAGTATATAACGTTATACGTTATTACGTAATACTATATAACGTTATACGTTATACGATAATACTATATAACGTTATACGTTATTACGCAATACTATATAACGTTATACTTGATACGATAATACTATATAACGTTATACGTTATAGCGTAATACTATGTAACTTTATACGTTATAACGTAGTAGTCTGTAACGTTATACGTCATAACGTAACACTATATAACGTTATAGATCATCACGTAATACTATATAACGTTATAGATCATCACGTAATACTATATAACGTTATACGATACTGCGTATTAGTATATAACGTTATACGTTATTACGTAACAGTATATAACGCTATGCGTTATTGCGTATTAGTATATAACGTTATACGTTATTACGTATTAGTATATAACGTTATACCTTAGTACGTAACAATATATAACGTTATACGCTATTACGTAATAGTATATAACGTTATACGTTATAACGTAATACTATGTAACTTTATACGTTATAACGTAGTAGTCTGTAACGTTATACGTCATAACGTAACACTATATAACGTTATACATCATCACGTAATACTATATAACGTTATACGTTATTACGTATTAGTATATAACGTTATACGTTATTACGTAACAGTATATAACGCTATACGTTATTGGGTATTAGTATATAACGTTATACGTTATTACGTATTAGTATATAACGTTATACCTTAGTACGTAACAGTATATAACGTTATACGCTATTACGTAATAGTATATAACGTTATACGTTATTACGTATTAGTATATAACGTTATACGTTATTACGTAATACTATATAACGTTATACGTTATACGATAATACTATATAACGTTATACTTGATGCGGTAATACTATATAACGTTATACGTTATTACGTAACAGTATATAACGTTATACGTTATTACGTAATAGTTTATAACGTGATACGTCATAACGTAATCGTATATAACGTTATACGTCATAACGTAATACTATATAACGTTATACGTTATAACGTAGTAGTATATAACGTCATATGTTATAACGTAGTAGTATATAACGTTATACGTTATTACGTATTAGTATATAACGTTATACGGTAGTACGTAATAGTATATAACGTTATACGTTATTACGTAATACTATATAACGTTATACGTTATACGATAATACTATATAACGTTATACGTTATTACGTAACAGTATATAACGTTATACGTTATTACGTAATAGTTTATAACGCTATACGTCATAACGTAATAGTATATGACGTTATACGTTATAACGTAGTAGTCTATAACGTTATACGTCATAACGTAACACTATCTAACGTTATACGTTATAACGTATTAGTATATAACGTTATACGTTATTACGTAACAGTATATAACGTTATACGTTATTACGTATTAGTATATAACGTTATACGTTATTACGTAATACTATATAACGTTATACGTTATTACGTATTAGTATATAACGTTATACGGTAGTACGTAATAGTATATAACGTTATACGTTATAACGTAATACTATGTAACTTTATACGTTATAACGTAGTAGTCTGTAACGTTATACGTCATAACGTAACACTATATAACGTTATACGTTATAACGTAGTAGTATATAACGTTATACGTCATAACGTAATACTATATAACGTTATACGTTTTTACGTAATAGTTTATAACGTTATACGGTAGTACGTAATAGTATATAACGTTATACGTTATTACGTAATACTATATAACGTTATACGTTATACGATAATACTATATAACGTTATACGTTATTACGTAACAGTATATAACGTTATACGTTATTACGTAATAGTTTATAACGCTATACGTCATAACGTAATAGTATATGACGTTATACGTTATAACGTAGTAGTCTATAACGTTATACGTCATAACGTAACACTATCTAACGTTATACGTTATAACGTATTAGTATATAACGTTATACGTTATTACGTATTAGTATATAACGTTATACGTTATTACGTAACACTATATAACGTTATACATCATCACGTAATACTATATAACGTTATACGTTACTACGTATTAGTATATAACGTTATACGTTATTACGTAACAGTATATAACGCTATACGTTAGTACGTAATAGTATATAACGTTATACGTTATAACGTAATTGTATATAACGTTATACGTTATTACGTATTTGTATATAACGTTATACGTTATTAGGTATTAGTATATAACGTTATACGGTAGTACGTAATAGTATATAACGTTATACGTTATTACGTATTAGTATATAACGTTATACGTTATTACGTAATACTATATAACGTTATACGTTATACGATAATACTATATAACGTTATACGTTATTACGCAATACTATATAACGTTATACGTTATTACGTATTAGTATATAACGTTATACGTTAGTACGTAATAGTATATAACGTTATACGTTATAACGTAATAGTATATAACGTTATACGTTATTACGTATTTGTATATAACGTTATACGTTATTAGGTATTAGTATATAACGTTATACGGTAGTACGTAATAGTATATAACGTTATACGTTATTACGTATTAGTATATAACGTTATACGTTATTACGTAATACTATATAACGTTATACGTTATACGATAATACTATATAACGTTATACGTTATTACGCAATACTATATAACGTTATACTTGATACGATAATACTATATAACGTTATACGTTATAGCGTAATACTATGTAACTTTATACGTTATAACGTAGTAGTCTGTAACGTTATACGTCATAACGTAACACTATATAACGTTATAGATCATCACGTAATACTATATAACGTTATAGATCATCACGTAATACTATATAACGTTATACGATACTACGTATTAGTATATAACGTTATACGTTATTACGTAACAGTATATAACGCTATGCGTTATTGCGTATTAGTATATAACGTTATACGTTATTACGTATTAGTATATAACGTTATACCTTAGTACGTAACAATATATAACGTTATACGCTATTACGTAATAGTATATAACGTTATACGTTATTACGTATTAGTATATAACGTTATACGTTATTACGTAATACTATATAGCGTTATACGTTATACGATAATACTATATAACGTTATACTTGATGCGATAATACTATATAACGTTATACGTTATTACGTAACAGTATATAACGTTATACGTCATAACGTAATACTATATAACGTTATACGTTATAACGTAGTAGTATATAACGTTATATGTTATAACGTAGTAGTATATAACGTTATACGTTATAACGTAATAGTATATAACGTTATATGTTATTACGTATTTGTATATAACGTTATACGTTATTACGTATTAGTATATAACGTTATACGGTAGTACGTAACAGTATATAACGTTATACGTTATTACGTAATAGTTTATAACGTGATACGTCATAACGTAGTAGTATATAACGTTATACGTCATAACGTAGTAGTATATAACGTTATACGTTATAACGTAATCGTATATAACGTTATACGTCATAACGTAATATTATATAACGTTATACGTTATAACGTAGTAGTATATAACGTTATACGTTATAACGTAATAGTATATAACGTTATACGTTATTACGTAACAGTATATAACGTTATACGCTATTACGTAATAGTATATAACGGTATACGTTATTACGTATTAGTATATAACGTTATACGTTATTACGTAATACTATATAGCGTTATACGTTATACGATAATACTATATAACGTTATACTTGATGCGATAATACTATATAACGTTATACGTTATTACGTAACAGTATATAACGTTATACGTTATTACGTAATAGTTTATAACGTGATACGTCATAACGTAATCGTATATAACGTTATACGTCATAACGTAATACTATATAACGTTATACGTTATAACGTAGTAGTATATAACGTTAAATGTTATAACGTAGTAGTATATAACGTTATACGTTATAACGTAATAGTATATAACGTTATATGTTATTACGTATTTGTATATAACGTTATACGTTATTACGTATTAGTATATAACGTTATACGGTAGTACGTAATAGTATATAACGTTATACGTTATTACGTAATACTATATAACGTTATACGTTATACGATAATACTATATAACGTTATACGTTATTACGTAACAGTATATAACGTTATACGTTATTACGTAATAGTTTATAACGTGATACGTCATAACGTAGTAGTATATAACGTTATACGTTATAACGTAATCGTATATAACGTTATACGTCATAACGTAATACTATATAACGTTATACGTTATAACGTAGTAGTATATAACGTTATACGTTATAACGTAATAGTATATAACGTTATACGTTATTACGTAACAGTATATAACGTTATACGTTATAACGTATTAGTATATGACTTTGTACGTTATAACGTAGTAGTATATAACGTTAAATGTTATAACGTAGTAGTATATAACGTTATACGTTATAACGTAATAGTATATAACGTTATATGTTATTACGTATTTGTATATAACGTTATACGTTATTACGTATTAGTATATAACGTTATACGGTAGTACGTAATAGTATATCACGTTATACGTTATTACGTAATACTATATAACGTTATACGTTATACGATAATACTATATAACGTTATACGTTATTACGTAATACTATATAGCGTTATACGTTATACGATAATACTATATAACGTTATACTTGATGCGATAATACTATATAACGTTATACGTTATTACGTAACAGTATATAACGTTATACGTTATTACGTAATAGTTTATAACGTGATACGTCATAACGTAATCGTATATAACGTTATACGTCATAACGTAATACTATATAACGTTATACGTTATAACGTAGTAGTATATAACGTTAAATGTTATAACGTAGTAGTATATAACGTTATACGTTATAACGTAATAGTATATAACGTTATATGTTATTACGTATTTGTATATAACGTTATACGTTATTACGTATTAGTATATAACGTTATACGGTAGTACGTAATAGTATATAACGTTATACGTTATTACGTAATACTATATAACGTTATACGTTATACGATAATACTATATAACGTTATACGTTATTACGTAACAGTATATAACGTTATACGTTATTACGTAATAGTTTATAACGTGATACGTCATAACGTAGTAGTATATAACGTTATACGTTATAACGTAATCGTATATAACGTTATACGTTATAACGTAATCGTATATAACGTTATACGTCATAACGTAATACTATATAACGTTATACGTTATAACGTAATAGTATATAACGTTATACGTTATTACGTAACAGTATATAACGTTATACGTTATAACGTATTAGTATATGACTTTGTACGTTATTACGTATTAGTATATAACGTTATACGTTATTACGTAACAGTATATAACGTTATACGTTATTACGTATTAGTATATAACGTTATACGTTATTACGTATTTGTATATAACGTTATACGTTATTACGTAATACTATATCACGTTATACGTTATACGATAATACTATATAACGTTATACGTTATTACGCAATACTATATAACGTTATACTTGATACGATAATACTATATAACGTTATACGTTATTACGTAACAGTATATAACGTTATACGTTATTACGTAATAGTTTATAACGTTATACGTCATAACGTAATCGTATATAACGTTATACGTTATTACGTAATACTATATAACGTTATACGTTATTACGTATTAGTATATAACGTTATACGTTAGTACGTAATAGTATATAACGTTATACGTTATAACGTAATACTATGTAACTTTATACTTTATAACGTAGTAGTATATAACGTTATACGTCATAACGTAATAGTATATAACGTTATACGTTAGTACGTAATAGTATATAACGTTATACGTTATTACGTATTAGTATATAACGTCATACCTTAGTACGTAATAGTATATAACGTTATACGTTATTACTTAACAGTATATAACGTTATACGTTATAACGTAATAGTATATAACGTTATACGTTATTACGTATTAGTATATAACGTTATACGTTATTACGTATTAGTATATAACGTTATACCTTAGTACGTAACAGTATATAACGTTATACGCTATTACGTAATAGTATATAACGTTATACGTTATTACGTATTAGTATATAACGTTATACGTTATTACGTAATACTATACAACGTTATACGTTATACGATAATACTATATAACGTTATACGTTATTACGCAATACTATATAACGTTATACGATATAACGTAGTAGTATATAACGTTATACGACATAACGTAATACTATATAACGTTATACGTTATTACGTAATACTATATAACGTTATACGTTATAACATAATAGTATATAACGTTATACATCATCACGTAATACTATATAACGTTATACGTTATAACGTAGTAGTATATAACGTTATACGTCATAACGTAATAGTATATAACGTTATACGTTAGTACGTAATAGTATATAACGTTATACGTTATAACGTAATACTATGTAACTTTATACGTTATAACGTAGTAGTCTGTAACGTTATACGTCATAACGTAACACTATATAACGTTATACATCATCACGTAATACTATATAACGTTATACGTTATTACGTATTAGTATATAACGTTATACGTTATTACGTAACAGTATATAACGCTATACGTTATTGGGTATTAGTATATAACGTTATACGTTATTACGTATTAGTATATAACGTTATACCTTAGTACGTAACAGTATATAACGTTATACGCTATTACGTAATAGTATATAACGTTATACGTTATTACGTATTAGTATATAACGTTATACGTTATTACGTAATACTATATAACGTTATACGTTATACGATAATACTATATAACGTTATACTTGATGCGATAATACTATATAACGTTATACGTTATTACGTAACAGTATATAACGTTATACGTTATTACGTAATAGTTTATAACGTGATACGTCATAACGTAATCGTATATAACGTTATACGTCATAACGTAATACTATATAACGTTATACGTTATAACGTAGTAGTATATAACGTCATTTGTTATAACGTAGTAGTATATAACGTTATACGTTATAACGTAATAGTATATAACGTTATACGTTATAACGTAATCGTATATAACGTTATACGTCATAAGGTAATACTATATAACGTTATACGTTATAACGTAGTAGTATATAACGTTATATGTTATAACGTAGTAGTATATAACGTTATACGTTATAACGTAGTAGTATATAACGTTATATGTTATTACGTATTTGTATATAACGTTATACGTTATTACGTATTAGTATATAACGTTATACGGTAGTACGTAATAGTATATAACGTTATACGTTATTACGTAATACTATATAACGTTATACGTTATACGATAATACTATATAACGTTATACGTTATTACGTAACAGTATATAACGTTATACGTTATTACGTAATAGTTTATAACGCTATACGTCATAACGTAATAGTATATGACGTTATACGTTATAACGTAGTAGTCTATAACGTTATACGTCATAACGTAACACTATATAACGTTATACGTTATAACGTATTAGTATATAACGTTATACGTTATTACGTAACAGTATATAACGTTATACGTTATTACGTATTAGTATATAACGTTATACGTTATTACGTAATACTATATAACGTTATACGTTATTACGTATTAGTATATAACGTTATACGGTAGTACGTAATAGTATATAACGTTATACGTTATAACGTAATACTATGTAACTTTATACGTTATAACGTAGTAGTCTGTAACGTTATACGTCATAACGTAACACTATATAACGTTATACGTTATAACGTAGTAGTATATAACGTTATACGTCATAACGTAATACTATATAACGTTATACGTTTTTACGTAATAGTTTATAACGTTATACGTCATTACGTATTAGTATATAACGTTATACGTTATTACGTAACACTATATAACGTTATACATCATCACGTAATACTATATAACGTTATACGTTACTACGTATTAGTATATAACGTTATACGTTATTACGTAACAGTATATAACGCTATACGTTATTGCGTAACAGTATATAACGCTATACGTTATTGCGTATTAGTATATAACGTTATACGTTATTACGTATTAGTATATAACGTTATACCTTAGTACGTAACAGTATATAACGTTATACGCTATTACGTAATAGTATATAACGTTATACGTTATTACGTATTAGTATATAACGTTATACGTCATAACGTAATGATATATAACGTTATACGTTATTACGTATTAGTATATAACGTTATACCTTAGTACGTAACAGTATATAACGTTATACGCTATTACGTAATAGTATATAACGTTATACGTTATTACGTATTAGTATATAACGTTATACGTCATAACGTAATGATATATAACGTTATACGTTATTACGTATTAGTATATAACGTTATACGTTATTACGTAATACTATATAACGTTATACGTTATTACGTATTAGTATATAACGTTATACGTTAGTACGTAATAGTATATAACGTTATACGTTATAACGTAATACTATGTAACGTTATACGTTATAACGTAGTAGTATATAACGTTATACGTCATAACGTAACACTATATAACGTTATACGTTATTATGTAACAGTATATAACGTTATACGTTATTACGTATTAGTATATAACGTTATACCTTATTACGTAATAGTATATAACGTTATACGTTGTTACATAATAGTATATAACGTTATACGTTATTACGTAACAGTATATAACGTTATACGTCATAACGTAATAATATATAACGTTATACGTTATTACGTATTAGTATATAACGTTATACCTTAGTACGTAACAGTATATAACGTTATACGCTATTACGTAATAGTATATAACGTTATACGTTATTACGTATTAGTATATAACGTTATACGTCATAACGTAATGATATATAACGTTATACGTTATTACGTATTAGTATATAACGTTATACGTTATTACGTAATACTATATAACGTTATACGTTATTACGTATTAGTATATAACGTTATACGTTAGTACGTAATAGTATATAACGTTATACGTTATAACGTAATACTATGTAACGTTATACGTTATAACGTAGTAGTATATAACGTTATACGTCATAACGTAACACTATATAACGTTATACGTTATTATGTAACAGTATATAACGTTATACGTTATTACGTATTAGTATATAACGTTATACCTTATTACGTAATAGTATATAACGTTATACGTTGTTACATAATAGTATATAACGTTATACGTTATTACGTAACAGTATATAACGTTATACGTCATAACGTAATAATATATAACGTTATACGTTATTACGTATTAGTATATAACGTTATACGTTATTACGTAACAGTATATAACGTTATACGTTATTACGTAACAGAATAAAACGTTATACGTTATAACGTATTAGTATATAACTTTGTACGTTATTACGTATTAGTATATAACGTTATACGTTATTACGTATTAGTATATAACGTTATACGTTATTACGTAATACTATATAACGTTATACGTTATTACGTATTAGTATATAACGTTATACCTTAGTACGTAATAGTATATAACGTTATACGTTATTACGTAACAGTATATAACGTTACACGTTATAACGTATTAGTATATAACTTTGTACGTTATTACGTATTAGTATATAACGTTATACGTTATTACGTAATAGTTTATAACGTTATACGTCATAACGTAATCGTATATAACGTTATACGTCATAACGTAATACTATATAACGTTATACGTTATAAAGTAGTAGTATATAACGTTATACGTTATTACGTATTAGTATATAACGTTATACGTTATTACGTAATACTATATAACGTTATACGTTATACGATAATACTATATAACGTTATACGTTATTACGCAATACTATATAACGTTATATTTGATACGATAATACTATATAACGTTATACGTTATTACGTAACAGTATATAACGTTATACGTTATTACGTAATAGTTTATAACGTTATACGTCATAACGTAATCGTATATAACATTATACGTCATAACGTAATACATTATAACGTTATACGTTATAACGTAGTAGTATATAACGTTATACGTTATAACGTAATAGTATATAACGTTATACGTTATTACGTATCTGTATATAACGTTATACGTTATTACGTAATAGTTTATAACGTTATACGTCATAACGTAATAGTATATGACGTTATACGTTATAACGTAGTAGTCTATAATGTTATACGTTATAACGTAACACTATATAACGTTATACGTTATAACGTATTAGTATATAACGTTATACGTTATTTCGTATCAGTATATAACTTTATACGTTATTACGTAACAGTATATAACGTTATACGTCATAACGTAATGATATATAACGTTATACGTTATTACGTATTAGTATATAACGTTATACGTTATTACGTAATACTATATAACGTTATACGTTATACGATAATACTATATAACGTTATACTTGATGCGATAATACTATATAACGTTATACGTTATTACGTAACAGTATATAACGTTATACGTTATTACGTAATAGTTTATAACGTGATACGTCATAACGTAATCGTATATAACGTTATACGTCATAACGTAATACTATATAACGTTATACGTTATAACGTAGTAGTATATAACGTCATTTGTTATAACGTAGTAGTATATAACGTTATACGTTATAACGTAATAGTATATAACGTTATACGTTATAACGTAATCGTATATAACGTTATACGTCATAAGGTAATACTATATAACGTTATACGTTATAACGTAGTAGTATATAACGTTATATGTTATAACGTAGTAGTATATAACGTTATACGTTATAACGTAGTAGTATATAACGTTATATGTTATTACGTATTTGTATATAACGTTATACGTTATTACGTATTAGTATATAACGTTATACGGTAGTACGTAATAGTATATAACGTTATACGTTATTACGTAATACTATATAACGTTATACGTTATACGATAATACTATATAACGTTATACGTTATTACGTAACAGTATATAACGTTATACGTTATTACGTAATAGTTTATAACGCTATACGTCATAACGTAATAGTATATGACGTTATACGTTATAACGTAGTAGTCTATAACGTTATACGTCATAACGTAACACTATATAACGTTATACGTTATAACGTATTAGTATATAACGTTATACGTTATTACGTAACAGTATATAACGTTATACGTTATTACGTATTAGTATATAACGTTATACGTTATTACGTAATACTATATAACGTTATACGTTATTACGTATTAGTATATAACGTTATACGGTAGTACGTAATAGTATATAACGTTATACGTTATAACGTAATACTATGTAACTTTATACGTTATAACGTAGTAGTCTGTAACGTTATACGTCATAACGTAACACTATATAACGTTATACGTTATAACGTAGTAGTATATAACGTTATACGTCATAACGTAATACTATATAACGTTATACGTTTTTACGTAATAGTTTATAACGTTATACGTCATTACGTATTAGTATATAACGTTATACGTTATTACGTAACACTATATAACGTTATACATCATCACGTAATACTATATAACGTTATACGTTACTACGTATTAGTATATAACGTTATACGTTATTACGTAGCAGTATATAACGCTATACGTTATTGCGTAACAGTATATAACGCTATACGTTATTGCGTATTAGTATATAACGTTATACGTTATTACGTATTAGTATATAACGTTATACCTTAGTACGTAACAGTATATAACGTTATACGCTATTACGTAATAGTATATAACGTTATACGTTATTACGTATTAGTATATAACGTTATACGTCATAACGTAATGATATATAACGTTATACGTTATTACGTATTAGTATATAACGTTATACGTTATTACGTAATACTATATAACGTTATACGTTATAACGTAGTAGTATATAACGTTATACGTCATAACGTAACACTATATAACGTTATACGTTATTATGTAACAGTATATAACGTTATACGTTATTACGTATTAGTATATAACGTTATACCTTATTACGTAATAGTATATAACGTTATACGTTGTTACATAATAGTATATAACGTTATACGTTATTACGTATTAGTATATAACGTTATACGTTATTACGTAACAGTATATAACGTTATACGTTATTACGTAACAGAATAAAACGTTATACGTTATAACGTATTAGTATATAACTTTGTACGTTATTACGTATTAGTATATAACGTTATACGTTATTACGTATTAGTATATAACGTTATACGTTATTACGTAATACTATATAACGTTATACGTTATTACGTACTAGTATATAACGTTATACCTTAGTACGTAATAGTATATAACGTTATACGTTATTACGTAACAGTATATAACGTTACACGTTATAACGTATTAGTATATAACTTTGTACGTTATTACGTATTAGTATATAACGTTATACGTTATTACGTAATAGTTTATAACGTTATACGTCATAACGTAATCGTATATAACGTTATACGTCATAACGTAATACTATATAACGTTATACGTTATAAAGTAGTAGTATATAACGTTATACGTTATTACGTATTAGTATATAACGTTATACGTTATTACGTAATACTATATAACGTTATACGTTATACGATAATACTATATAACGTTATACGTTATTACGCAATACTATATAACGTTATACTTGATACGATAATACTATATAACGTTATACGTTATTACGTAACAGTATATAACGTTATACGTTATTACGTAATAGTTTATAACGTTATACGTCATAACGTAATCGTATATAACATTATACGTCATAACGTAATACTATATAACGTTATACGTTATAACGTAGTAGTATATAACGTTATACGTTATAACGTAATAGTATATAACGTTATACGTTATTACGTATCTGTATATAACGTTATACGTTATTACGTAATAGTTTATAACGTTATACGTCATAACGTAATAGTATATGACGTTATACGTTATAACGTAGTAGTCTATAATGTTATACGTTATAACGTAACACTATATAACGTTATACGTTATAACGTATTAGTATATAACGTTATACGTTATTTCGTATCAGTATATAACTTTATACGTTATTACGTAACAGTATATAACGTTATACGTCATAACGTAATGATATATAACGTTATACGTTATTACGTATTAGTATATAACGTTATACGTTATTACGTAATACTATATAACGTTATACGTTATTACGTATTAGTATATAACGTTATACGTTAGTACGTAATAGTATATAACGTTGTACGTTATAACGTAATACTATGTAACGTTATACGTTATAACGTAGTAGTATATAACGTTATACGTCATAACGTAACACTATATAACGTTATACGTTATTATGTAACAGTATATAACGTTATACGTTATTACGTATTAGTATATAACGTTATACGTTATTACGTAATACTATATAACGTTATACGTTATTACGTATTAGTATATAACGTTATACGTTAGTACGTAATAGTATATAACGTTATACGTCATAACGTAATACTATATAACGTTATACGTTATAACGTAGTAGTATATAACGTTATACGTTATTACGTATTAGTATATAACGTTATACGTCATAACGTAATGATATATAACGTTATACGTTATTACGTATTAGTATATAACGTTATACGTTATTACGTAATACTATACAACGTTCAACGTTATTACGTATTAGTATATAACGTTATACGTTAGTACGTAATAGTTTATAACGTTATACGTTATAACGTAATACTATGTAACGTTATACGTTATAACGTAGTAGTCTATAACGTTATACGTTATAACGTAACACTATATAACGTTATACGTTATAACGTATTAGTATATAACGTTATACGTTATTACGTATTAGTATATAACTATATACGTTATTACGTAACAGTATATAACGCTATACGTCATAACGTAATGATATATAACGTTATACGTTATTACGTATTAGTATATAACGTTATACGTTATTACGTAATACTATATAACGTTATACGTTATTACGTATTAGTATATAACGTTATACGTTAGTACGTAATAGTATATAACGTTATACGTTATAACGTAATACTATGTAACGTTATACGTTATAACGTAGTAGTATATAACGTTATACGTCATAACGTAACACTATATAACGTTATACGTTATTATGTAACAGTATATAACGTTATACGTTATTACGTATTAGTATATAATGTTATACGTTATTACGTAATACTATATAACGTTATACGTTATTACGTATTAGTATATAACGTTATACGTTAGTACGTAATAGTATATAACGTTATACGTCATAACGTAATACTATATAACGTTATACGTTATAACGTAGTAGTATATAACGTTATACGTTATTACGTATTAGTATATAACGTTATACGTCATAACGTAATGATATATAACGTTATACGTTATTACGTATTAGTATATAACGTTATACGTTATTACGTAATACTATATAACGTTCTACGTTATTACGTATTAGTATATAACGTTATACGTTAGTACGTAATAGTATATAACGTTATACGTTATAACGTAATACTATGTAACGTTATACGTTATAACGTAGTAGTATATAACGTTATACGTCATAACGTAACACTATATAACGTTATACGTTATTATGTAACAGTATACAACGTTATACGTTATTACGTATTAGTATATAACGTTATACGTTATTACGTAATAGTATATAACGTTATACGTTGTTACATAATAGTATATAACGTTACACGTTATTACGTAACAGTATATAACGTTATACGCCATAACGTAATAATATATAACGTTATACGTTATTACGTATTAGTATATAACGTTATACGTTAGTACGTAATAGTATGTAACGTTATACGTTATAACGTAATACTATGTAACGTTATACGTTATAACGTAGTAGTATATAACGTTATACGTCATAACGTAACACTATATAACGTTATACGTTATTATGTAACAGTATATAACGTTATACGTTATTACGTATTAGTATATAATGTTATACGTTATTACGTAATACTATATAACGTTATACGTTATAACGTAGTAGTATATAACGTTATACGTTATTACGTATTAGTATATAACGTTATACGTCATAACGTAATGATATATAACGTTATACGTTATTACGTATTAGTATATAACGTTATACGTTATTACGTAATACTATATAACGTTCTACGTTATTACGTATTAGTATATAACGTTATACGTTAGTACGTAATAGTTTATAACGTTATACGTTATAACGTAATACTATGTAACGTTATACGTTATAACGTAGTAGTCTATAACGTTATACGTTATAACGTAACACTATATAACGTTATACGTTATACCGTATTAGTATATAACGTTATACGTTATTACGTATTAGTATATAACTATATACGTTATTACGTAACAGTATATAACGTTATACGTCATAACGTAATGATATATAACGTTATACGTTATTACGTATTAGTATATAACGTTATACGTTATTACGTAATACTATATAACGTTATACGTTATTACGTATTAGTATATAACGTTATACGTTAGTACGTAATAGTATATAACGTTATACGTTATAACGTAATACTATGTAACGTTATACGTTATAACGTAGTAGTATATAACGTTATACGTCATAACGTAACACTATATAACGTTATACGTTATTATGTAACAGTATATAACGTTATACGTTATTACGTATTAGTATATAATGTTATACGTTATTACGTAATACTATATAACGTTATACGTTATTACGTATTAGTATATAACGTTATACGTTAGTACGTAATAGTATATAACGTTATACGTCATAACGTAATACTATATAACGTTATACGTTATAACGTAGTAGTATATAACGTTATACGTTATTACGTATTAGTATATAACGTTATACGTCATAACGTAATGATATATAACGTTATACGTTATTACGTATTAGTATATAACGTTATACGTTATTACGTAATACTATATAACGTTCTACGTTATTACGTATTAGTATATAACGTTATACGTTAGTACGTAATAGTATATAACGTTATACGTTATAACGTAATACTATGTAACGTTATACGTTATAACGTAGTAGTATATAACGTTATACGTCATAACGTAACACTATATAACGTTATACGTTATTATGTAACAGTATACAACGTTATACGTTATTACGTATTAGTATATAACGTTATACGTTATTACGTAATAGTATATAACGTTATACGTTGTTACATAATAGTATATAACGTTACACGTTATTACGTAACAGTATATAACGTTATACGCCATAACGTAATAATATATAACGTTATACGTTATTACGTATTAGTATATAACGTTATACGTTATTACGTAATACTATATAACGTTATACGTTATTACGTATTAGTATATAACGTTATACGTTAGTACGTAATAGTATATAACGTTATACGTTAAAACGTAATACTATGTAACGTTATACGTTATAACGTAGTAGTATATAACGTTATACGTCATAACGTAACACTATATAACGTTATACGTTATTACGTAACATTATATAACGTTATACGTTATTACGTAACAGTATATAACGTTACACGTTATAACGTATTAGTATATAACTTTGTACGTTATTACGTATTAGTATATAACGTTATACGTTATTACGTAATAGTTTATAACGTTATACGTCATAACGTAATCGTATATAACGTTATACGTCATAACGTAATACTATATAACGTTATACGTTATAACGTAGTAGTATATAACGTTATACGTTATTACGTATTAGTATATAACGTTATACGTTATTACGTAATACTATATAACGTTATACGTTATACGATAATACTATATAACGTTATACGTTATTACGCAATACTATATAACGTTATACTTGATACGATAATACTATATAACGTTATACGGTATTACGTAACAGTATATAACGTTATACGTTATTACGTAATAGTTTATAACGTTATACGTCATAACGTAATCGTATATAACATTATACGTCATAACGTAATACTATATAACGTTATACGTTATAACGTAGTAGTATATAACGTTATACGTTATAACGTAATAGTATATAACGTTATACGTTATTACGTATTTGTATATAACGTTATACGTTATTACGTAATAGTTTATAACGTTATACGTCATAACGTAATAGTATATGACGTTATACGTTATAACGTAGTAGTCTATAACGTTATACGTTATAACGTAACACTATATAACGTTATACGTTATAACGTATTAGTATATAACGTTATACGTTATTACGTATTAGTATATAACTTTATACGTTATTACGTAACAGTATATAACGTTATACGTCATAACGTAATGATATATAACGTTATACGTTATTACGTATTAGTATATAACGTTATACGTTATTACGTAATACTATATAACGTTATACGTTATTACGTATTAGTATATAACGTTATACGTTAGTACGTAATAGTATATAACGTTATACGTTATAACGTAATACTATGTAACGTTATACGTTATAACGTAGTAGTATATAACGTTATACGTCATAACGTAACACTATATAACGTTATACGTTATTATGTAACAGTATATAACGTTATACGTTATTACGTATTAGTATATAACGTTATACGTTATTACGTAATACTATATAACGTTATACGTTATTACGTATTAGTATATAACGTTATACGTTAGTACGTAATAGTATATAACGTTATACGTCATAACGTAATACTATATAACGTTATACGTTAGTACGTAATAGTATATAACGTTATACGTCATAACGTAATACTATATAACGTTATACGTTATAACGTAGTAGTATATAACGTTATACGTTATTACGTATTAGTATATAACGTTATACGTTATTACGTAATACTATATAACGTTATACGTTATACGATAATACTATATAACGTTATACGTTATTACGTATTAGTATATAACGTTATACGTTATTACATAATACTATATAACGTTCTACGTTATTACGTATTAGTATATAACGTTATACGTTAGTACGTAATAGTATATAACGTTATACGTTATAACGTAATACTATGTAACGTTATACGTTATAACGTAGTAGTATATAACGTTATACGCCATAACGTAATAATATATAACGTTATACGTTATTACGTATTAGTATATAACGTTATACGTTATCACGTAATACTATATAACGTTATACGTTATTACGTATTAGTATATAACGTTATACGTTAGTACGTAATAGTATATAACGTTATACGTTAAAACGTAATACTATGTAACGTTATACGTTATAACGTAGTAGTATATAACGTTATACGTCATAACGTAACACTATATAACGTTATACGTTATTACGTAACAGTATATAACGTTATACGTTATTACGTAACAGAATAAAACGTTATACGTTATAACATATTAGTATATAACTTTGTACGTTATTACGTATTAGTATATAACGTTATACGTTAGTACGTAATAGTATATAACGTTATACGTCATAACGTAATACTATATAACGTTATACGTTATAACGTAGTAGTATATAACGTTATACGTTATTACGTATTAGTATATAACGTTATACGTTATTACGTAATAGTTTATAACGTTATACGTCATAACGTAATAGTATATGACGTTATACGTTATAACGTAGTAGTTTATAACGTTATACGTTATAACGTAACACTATATAACGTTATACGTTATAAAGTATTAGTATATAGCGTTATACGTTATTACGTATTAGTATATAACGTTATACGTTATTACGTATTTGTATATAACGTTATACGTTATTACGTAATAGTTTATAACGTTATACGTCATAACGTAATAGTATATGACGTTATACGTTATAACGTAGTAGTCTATAACGTTATACGTTATAACGTAACACTATATAACGTTATACGTTATAACGTATTAGTATATAACGTTATACGTTATTACGTATTAGTATATAACTTTATACGTTATTACGTAACAGTATATAACGTTATACGTCATAACGTAATGATATATAACGTTATACGTTATTACGTATTAGTATATAACGTTATACGTTATTACGTAATACTATATAACGTTATACGTTATTACGTATTAGTATATAACGTTATACGTTAGTACGTAATAGTATATAACGTTATACGTTATAACGTAATACTATGTAACGTTATACGTTATAACGTAGTAGTATATAACGTTATACGTCATAACGTAACACTATATAACGTTATACGTTATTATGTAACAGTATATAACGTTATACGTTATTACGTATTAGTATATAACGTTATACGTTATTACGTAATACTATATAACGTTATACGTTATTACGTATTAGTATATAACGTTATACGTTAGTACGTAATAGTATATAACGTTATACGTCATAACGTAATACTATATAACGTTATACGTTAGTACGTAATAGTATATAACGTTATACGTCATAACGTAATACTATATAACGTTATACGTTATAACGTAGTAGTATATAACGTTATACGTTATTACGTATTAGTATATAACGTTATACGTTATTACGTAATACTATATAACGTTATACGTTATACGATAATACTATATAACGTTATACGTTATTACGTATTAGTATATAACGTTATACGTTATTACATAATACTATATAACGTTCTACGTTATTACGTATTAGTATATAACGTTATACGTTAGTACGTAATAGTATATAACGTTATACGTTATAACGTAATACTATGTAACGTTATACGTTATAACGTAGTAGTATATAACGTTATACGCCATAACGTAATAATATATAACGTTATACGTTATTACGTATTAGTATATAACGTTATACGTTATCACGTAATACTATATAACGTTATACGTTATTACGTATTAGTATATAACGTTATACGTTAGTACGTAATAGTATATAACGTTATACGTTAAAACGTAATACTATGTAACGTTATACGTTATAACGTAGTAGTATATAACGTTATACGTCATAACGTAACACTATATAACGTTATACGTTATTACGTAACAGTATATAACGTTATACGTTATTACGTAACAGAATAAAACGTTATACGTTATAACATATTAGTATATAACTTTGTACGTTATTACGTATTAGTATATAACGTTATACGTTAGTACGTAATAGTATATAACGTTATACGTCATAACGTAATACTATATAACGTTATACGTTATAACGTAGTAGTATATAACGTTATACGTTATTACGTATTAGTATATAACGTTATACGTTATTACGTAATAGTTTATAACGTTATACGTCATAACGTAATAGTATATGACGTTATACGTTATAACGTAGTAGTTTATAACGTTATACGTTATAACGTAACACTATATAACGTTATACGTTATAAAGTATTAGTATATAGCGTTATACGTTATTACGTATTAGTATATAACGTTATACGTTATTACGTAACAGTATATAACGTTATACGTCATAACGTAATAATATATAACGTTATACGATATAACGTATTAGTATATAACGTTATACGTTATAACGTAATAGTATATAACGTTATACGTTATTACGTATTAGTATATAACGTTATACGTCATTACGTATTAGTATATAACGTTATACGTTATTACGTAATACTATATAACGTTATACGTTATTACGTATTAGTATATAACGTTATACGGTAGTACGTAATATTATATAACGTTATACGTTATAACGGAATACTATGTAACTTTATACGTTATAACGTAGTAGTCTGTAACGTTATACGTCATAACGTAACACTATATAACGTTATACGTTATAACGTATTAGTATATAACTTTGTACGTTATTACGTATTAGTATATAACGTTATACGTTATTACGTAACAGTATATACCGTTATACGTTATAACGTAACACCATATAACGTTATACGTCATAACGTAATACTATATAACGTTATACGTTATTACGTAATACTGTATAACGTTATACGTTATAACATAATAGTATATAACGTTATACATCATAACGTAATACTATATAACGTTATACGTTATAACGTAGTAGTATATAACGTTATACGTCATAACGTAATAGTATATAACGTTATACGTTAGTACGTAATAGTATATAACGTTATACGTTATTACGTATTAGTATATAACGTTATACCTTAGTACGTAACAGTATATAACGTTATACGTTATACGATAATACTATATAACGTTATACGTTATTACGCAATACTATATAACGTTATACTTGATACGATAATACTATATAACGTTATACGTTATTACGTAACAGTATATAACGTTATACGTTATTACGTAATAGTTTATAACGTGATACGTCATAACGTAATCGTATATAACGTTATACGTCATAACGTAATACTATATAACGTTATACGTTATAACGTAGTAGTATATAACGTTATACGTTATAACGTAATAGTATATAACGTTATACGATATTACGTATTTGTATATAACGTTATACGTTATTACGTAATAGTTTATAACGTTATACGTCATAACGTAATAGTATATGACGTTATACGTTATAACGTAGTAGTCTATAATGTTATACGTTATAACGTAACACTATATAACGTTATACGTTATAACGTATTAGTATATAACGTTATACGTTATTTCGTATCAGTATATAACTTTATACGTTATTACGTAACAGTATATAACGTTATACGTCATAACGTAATGATATATAACGTTATACGTTATTACGTATTAGTATATAACGTTATACGTTATTACGTAATACTATATAACGTTATACGTTATTACGTATTAGTATATAACGTTATACGTTAGTACGTAATAGTATATAACGTTATACGTTATAACGTAATACTATGTAACGTTATACGTTATAACGTAGTAGTATATAACGTTATACGTCATAACGTAACACTATATAACGTTATACGTTATTATGTAACAGTATATAACGTTATACGTTATTACGTATTAGTATATAACGTTATACGTTATTACGTAATACTATATAACGTTATACGTTATTACGTATTAGTATATAACGTTATACGTTAGTACGTAATAGTATATAACGTTATACGTCATAACGTAATACTATATAACGTTATACGTTATAACGTAGTAGTATATAACGTTATACGTTATTACGTATTAGTATATAACGTTATACGTCATAACGTAATGATATATAACGTTATATGTTATTACGTATTAGTATATAACGTTATACGTTATTACGTAATACTATACAACGTTCTACGTTATTACGTATTAGTATATAACGTTATACGTTAGTACGTAATAGTTTATAACGTTATACGTTATAACGTAATACTATGTAACGTTATACGTTATAACGTAGTAGTCTATAACGTTATACGTTATAACGTAACACTATATAACGTTATACGTTATAACGTATTAGTATATAACGTTATACGTTATTACGTATTAGTATATAACTATATACGTTATTACGTAACAGTATATAACGTTATACGTCATAACGTAATGATATATAACGTTATACGTTATTACGTATTAGTATATAACGTTATACGTTATTACGTAATACTATATAACGTTATACGTTATTACGTATTAGTATATAACGTTATACGTTAGTACGTAATAGTATATAACGTTATACGTTATAACGTAATACTATGTAACGTTATACGTTATAACGTAGTAGTATATAACGTTATACGTCATAACGTAACACTATATAACGTTATACGTTATTATGTAACAGTATATAACGTTATACGTTATTACGTATTAGTATATAATGTTATACGTTATTACGTAATACTATATAACGTTATACGTTATTACGTATTAGTATATAACGTTATACGTTAGTACGTAATAGTATATAACGTTATACGTCATAACGTAATACTATATAACGTTATACGTTATTACGTATTAGTATATAACGTTATACGTTATTACGTAACAGTATATAACGTTATACGTCATAACGTAATAATATATAACGTTATACGATATAACGTATTAGTATATAACGTTATACGTTATAACGTAATAGTATATAACGTTATACGTTATTACGTATTAGTATATAACGTTATACGTCATTACGTATTAGTATATAACGTTATACGTTATTACGTAATACTATATAACGTTATACGTTATTACGTATTAGTATATAACGTTATACGGTAGTACGTAATATTATATAACGTTATACGTTATAACGGAATACTATGTAACTTTATACGTTATAACGTAGTAGTCTGTAACGTTATACGTCATAACGTAACACTATATAACGTTATACGTTATAACGTATTAGTATATAACTTTGTACGTTATTACGTATTAGTATATAACGTTATACGTTATTACGTAACAGTATATACCGTTATACGTTATAACGTAACAGCATATAACGTTATACGTCATAACGTAATACTATATAACGTTATACGTTATTACGTAATACTGTATAACGTTATACGTTATAACATAATAGTATATAACGTTATACGATATTACGTATTTGTATATAATGTTATACGTTATTACGTAGTAGTTTATAACGTTATACGTCATAACGTAATAGTATATGACGTTATACGTTATAACGTAGTAGTCTATAACGTTATACGTTATAACGTATTAGTATATAACGTTATACGTTATTTCGTATCAGTATATAACTTTATACGTTATTACGTAACAGTATATAACGTTATACGTCATAACGTAATGATATATAACGTTATACGTTATTACGTATTAGTATATAACGTTATACGTTATTACGTAATACTATATAACGTTATACGTTATTACGTATTAGTATATAACGTTATACGTTAGTACGTAATAGTATATAACGTTATACGTTATAACGTAATACTATGTAACGTTATACGTTATAACGTAGTAGTATATAACGTTATACGTCATAACGTAACACTATATAACGTTATACGTTATTATGTAACAGTATATAACGTTATACGTTATTACGTATTAGTATATAACTATATACGTTATTACGTAACAGTATATAACGTTATACGTCATAACGTAATGATATATAACGTTATACGTTATTACGTATTAGTATATAACGTTATACGTTATTACGTAATACTATATAACGTTATACGTTATTACGTATTAGTATATAACGTTATACGTTAGTACGTAATAGTATATAACGTTATACGTTATAACGTAATACTATGTAACGTTATACGTTATAACGTAGTAGTATATAACGTTATACGTCATAACGTAACACTATATAACGTTATACGTTATTATGTAACAGTATATAACGTTATACGTTATTACGTATTAGTATATAATGTTATACGTTATTACGTAATACTATATAACGTTATACGTTATTACGTATTAGTATATAACGTTATACGTTAGTACGTAATAGTATATAACGTTATACGTCATAACGTAATACTATATAACGTTATACGTTATAACGTAGTAGTATATAACGTTATACGTTATTACGTATTAGTATATAACGTTATACGTCATAACGTAATGATATATAACGTTATACGTTATTACGTATTAGTATATAACGTTATACGTTATTACGTAATACTATATAACGTTCTACGTTATTACGTATTAGTATATAACGTTATACGTTATTACGTAATACTATATAACGTTATACGTTATTACGTATTAGTATATAACGTTATACGTTAGTACGTAATAGTATATAACGTTATACGTTATAACGTAATACTATGTAACGTTATACGTTATAACGTAGTAGTATATAACGTTATACGTCATAACGTAACACTATATAACGTTATACGTTATAACGTAGTAGTATATAACGTTATACGTTATTACGTATTAGTATATAACGTTATACGTCATAACGTAATGATATATAACGTTATACGTTATTACGTATTAGTATATAACGTTATACGTTAGTACGTAATAGTATATAACGTTATACGTTATTACGTATTAGTATATAACGTTATACGTTAGTACGTAATAGTATATAACGTTATACGTCATAACGTAATACTATATAACGTTATACGTTATAACGTAGTAGTATATAACGTTATACGTTATTACGTATTAGTATATAACGTTATACGTCATAACGTAATGATATATAACGTTATACGTTATTACGTATTAGTATATAACGTTATACGTTATTACGTAATACTATATAACGTTCTACGTTATTACGTATTAGTATATAACGTTATACGTTAGTACGTAATAGTATATAACGTTATACGTTATAACGTAATACTATGTAACGTTATACGTTATAACGTAGTAGTATATAACGTTATACGTCATAACGTAACACTATATAACGTTATACGTTATTATGTAACAGTATACAACGTTATACGTTATTACGTATTAGTATATAACGTTATACGTTATTACGTAATGGTATATAACGTTATACGTTGTTACATAATAGTATATAACGTTACACGTTATTACGTAACAGTATATAACGTTATACGCCATAACGTAATAATATATAACGTTATACGTTATTACGTATTAGTATATAACGTTATACGTTATTACGTAATACTATATAACGATATACGTTATTACGTATTAGTATATAACGTTATACGTTAGTACGTAATAGTATATAACGTTATACGTTAAAACGTAATACTATGTAACGTTATACGTTATAACGTAGTAGTATATAACGTTATACGTCATAACGTAACACTATATAACGTTATACGTTATTACGTAACATTATATAACGTTATACGTTATTACGTAACAGTATATAACGTTACACGTTATAACGTATTAGTATATAACTTTGTACGTTATTACGTATTAGTATATAACGTTATACGTTATTACGTAATAGTTTATAACGTTATACGTCATAACGTAATCGTATATAACGTTATACGTCATAACGTAATACTATATAACGTTATACGTTATAACGTAGTAGTATATAACGTTATACGTTATTACGTATTAGTATATAACGTTATACGTTATTACGTAATACTATATAACGTTATACGTTATACGATAATACTATATAACGTTATACGTTATTACGCAATACTATATAACGTTATACTTGATACGATAATACTATATAACGTTATACGTTATTACGTAACAGTATATAACGTTATACGTTATTACGTAATAGTTTATAACGTTATACGTCATAACGTAATCGTATATAACATTATACGTCATAACGTAATACTATATAACGTTATACGTTATAACGTAGTAGTATATAACGTTATACGTTATAACGTAATAGTATATAACGTTATACGTTATTACGTATTTGTATATAACGTTATACGTTATTACGTAATAGTTTATAACGTTATACGTCATAACGTAATAGTATATGACGTTATACGTTATAACGTAGTAGTCTATAACGTTATACGTTATAACGTAACACTATATAACGTTATACGTTATAACGTATTAGTATATAACGTTATACGTTATTACGTATTAGTATATAACTTTATACGTTATTACGTAACAGTATATAACGTTATACGTCATAACGTAATGATATATAACGTTATACGTTATTACGTATTAGTATATAACGTTATACGTTATTACGTAATACTATATAACGTTATACGTTATTACGTATTAGTATATAACGTTATACATTAGTACGTAATAGTATATAACGTTATACGTTATAACGTAATACTATGTAACGTTATACGTTATTACGTATTAGTATATAACGTTATACGTTATTACGTAATACTATATAACGTTATACGTTATTACGTATTAGTATATAACGTTATACGTTAGTACGTAATAGTATATAACGTTATACGTTATAACGTAATACTATGTAACGTTATACGTTATAACGTAGTAGTATATAACGTTATACGCCATAACGTAATAATATATAACGTTATACGTTATTACGTATTAGTATATAACGTTATACGTTATTACGTAATACTATATAACGTTATACGTTATTACGTATTAGTATATAACGTTATACGTTAGTACGTAATAGTATATAACGTTATACGTTAAAACGTAATACTATGTAACGTTATACGTTATAACGTAGTAGTATATAACGTTATACGTCATAACGTAACACTATATAACGTTATACGTTATTACGTAACAGTATATAACGTTATACGTTATTACGTAACAGAATAAAACGTTATACGTTATAACATATTAGTATATAACTTTGTACGTTATTACGTATTAGTATATAACGTTATACGTTAGTACGTAATAGTATATAACGTTATACGTCATAACGTAATACTATATAACGTTATACGTTATAACGTAGTAGTATATAACGTTATACGTTATTACGTATTAGTATATAACGTTATACGTTATTACGTAATACTATATAACGTTATACGTTATACGATAATACTATATAACGTTATACGTTATTACGCAATACTATATAACGTTATACTTGATACGACAATACTATATAACGTTATACGTTATTACGTAACAGTATATAACGTTATACGTTATTACGTAATAGTTTATAACGTTATACGTCATAACGTAATCGTATATAACGTTATACGTCATAACGTAATAGTATATGACGTTATACGTTATAACGTAGTAGTTTATAACGTTATACGTTATAACGTAACACTATATAACGTTATACGTTATAAAGTATTAGTATATAACGTTATACGTTATTACGTATTAGTATATAACGTTATACGTTATTACGTAACAGTATATAACGTTATACGTCATAACGTAATAATATATAACGTTATACGATATAACGTATTAGTATATAACGTTATACGTTATAACGTAATAGTATATAACGTTATACGTTATTACGTATTAGTATATAACGTTATACGTCATTACGTATTAGTATATAACGTTATACGTTATTACGTAATACTATATAACGTTATACGTTATTACGTATTAGTATATAACGTTATACGGTAGTACGTAATATTATATAACGTTATACGTTATAACGGAATACTATGTAACTTTATACGTTATAACGTAGTAGTCTGTAACGTTATACGTCATAACGTAACACTATATAACGTTATACGTTATAACGTATTAGTATATAACTTTGTACGTTATTACGTATTAGTATATAACGTTATACGTTATTACGTAACAGTATATACCGTTATACGTTATAACGTAACAGCATATAACGTTATACGTCATAACGTAATACTATATAACGTTATACGTTATTATGTAATACTGTATAACGTTATACGTTATAACATAATAGTATATAACGTTATACATCATAACGTAATACTATATAACGTTATACGTTATAACGTAGTAGTATATAACGTTATACGTCATAACGTAATAGTATATAACGTTATACGTTAGTACGTAATAGTATATAACGTTATACGTTATTACGTAATAGTTTATAACGTTATACGTCATAACGTAATCGTATATAACGTTATACGTCATAACGTAATAGTGTATGACGTTATACGTTATAACGTAGTAGTTTATAACGTTATACGTTATAACGTAACACTATATAACGTTATACGTTATAAAGTATTAGTATATAACGTTATACGTTATTACGTATTAGTATATAACGTTATACGTTATTACGTAACAGTATATAACGTTATACGTCATAACGTAACACTATATAACGTTATACGTTATAACGTATTAGTATATAACTTTGTACGTTATTACGTATTAGTATATAACGTTATACGTTATTACGTAACAGTATATACCGTTATACGTTATAACGTAACAGCATATAACGTTATACGTCATAACGTAATACTATATAACGTTATACGTTATTATGTAATACTGTATAACGTTATACGTTATAACATAATAGTATATAACGTTATACATCATAACGTAATACTATATAACGTTATACGTTATAACGTAGTAGTATATAACGTTATACGTCATAACGTAATAGTATATAACGTTATACGTTAGTACGTAATAGTATATAACGTTATACGTTATTACGTATTAGTATATAACGTTATACCTTAGTACGTAACAGTATATAACGTTATACGTTATACGATAATACTATATAACGTTATACGTTATTACGCAATACTATATAACGTTATACTTGATACGATAATACTATATAACGTTATACGTTATTACGTAACAGTATATAACGTTATACGTTATTACGTAATAGTTTATAACGTGATACGTCATAACGTAATCGTATATAACGTTATACGTCATAACGTAATACTATATAACGTTATACGTTATAACGTAGTAGTATATAACGTTATACGTTATAACGTAATAGTATATAACGTTATACGATATTACGTATTTGTATATAATGTTATACGTTATTACGTAGTAGTTTATAACGTTATACGTCATAACGTAATAGTATATGACGTTATACGTTATAACGTAGTAGTCTATAACGTTATACGTCATAACGTAACACTATATAACGTTATACGTTATAACGTATTAGTATATAACGTTATACGTTATTACGTATAAGTATATAACGTTATACGTTATTACGTAGCAGTATATAACGTTATACGTTATTACGTAATACTATATAACGTTATACGTTATTACGTAATAGTTTATAACGTTATACGTCATAACGTAATCGTATATAACGTTATACGTCATAACGTAATACTATATAACGTTATACGTTATAACGTAATAGTATATAACGTTATACGTTATACGATAATACTATATAACGTTATACGTAATTACGTTATAGAATATAACGTTATACGTTGTTACGTAATAGTATATAACTTTATAACTTATTACGTATTAGTATGTAACGTTATACGTTATAACATAATAGTATATAACGTTATACGTTATTACGTAATACTATATAACGTTATACGTTATTACGTATTAGTATATAACGTTATACGTAATAACGTAATAGTATATTACGTTATACGTTTTTACGTAACACTATATAACGTTATACGATATTACGTAACAGTATATAACGTTATACGTTATAACGTAATACTATGTAACTTTATACGTTATAACGTAGTAGTATATGACGTTACACGTCATAACGTAATAGTATATAACGTTATACGTTAGTACGTAATAGTATATAACGTTATACGTTATTACGTATTAGTATATAACGTTATACCTTAGTACGTAATAGTATATAACGTTATACGTTATAACGTAATACTATGTAACGTTATACGTTATAACGTAGTAGCATATAACGTTATACGTCATAACGTAACACTATATAACGTTATACGATATTACGTAACAGTATATAACGTTATACGTTATTACGTAACATTATATAACGTTATACGTTATTACGTAACAGTATATAACGTTACACGTTATAACGTATTAGTATATAACTTTGTACGTTATTACGTATTAGTATATAACGTTATACGTTATTACGTAATAGTTTATAACGTTATACGTCATAACGTAATCGTATATAACGTTATACGTCATAACGTAATACTATATAACGTTATACGTTATAACGTAGTAGTATATAACGTTATGCGTTATTACGTATTTGTATATAACGTTATACGTTATTACGTAATACTATATAACGTTATACGTTATACGATAATACTATATAACGTTATACGTTATTACGCAATACTACATAACGTTATACTTGATACGATAATACTATATAACGTTATACGTTATACGATAATACTATATAACGTTATACGTTATTACGCAATACTATATAACGTTATACTTGATACGATAATACTATATAACGTTATACGTTATAACGTAGTAGTATATAACGTTATACGTTATAACGTAATAGTATATAACGTTATACGTTATTACGTATTTGTATATAACGTTATACGTTATTACGTAATAGTTTATAACGTTATACGTCATAACGTAATAGTATATGACGTTATACGTTATAACGTAGTAGTCTATAACGTTATACGTTATAACGTAACACTATATAACGTTATACGTTATAACGTATTAGTATATAACGTTATACGTTATTACGTATTAGTATATAACTTTATACGTTATTATGTAACAGTATATAACGTTATACGCCATTACGTAATGATATATAACGTTATACGTTATTACGTATTAGTATATAACGTTATACGTTATTACGTATTTGTATATAACGTTATACGTTATTACGTATTTGTATATAACGTTATACGTTATTACGTAATAGTTTATAACGTTATACGTCATAACGTAATAGTATATGACGTTATACGTTATAACGTAGTAGTCTATAACGTTATACGTTATAACGTAACACTATATAACGTTATACGTTATAACGTATTAGTATATAACGTTATACGTTATTACGTAATAGTTTATAACGTTATACGTCATAACGTAATAGTATATGACGTTATACGTTATAACGTAGTAGTCTATAACGTTATACGTTATAACGTAACACTATATAACGTTATACGTTATAACGTATTAGTATATAACGTTATACGTTATTACGTATTAGTATATAACTTTGTACGTTATTACGTATTAGTATATAACGTTATACGTTAGTACGTAATAGTATATAACGTTATATGTTATAACGTAATACTATGTAACGTTATACGTTATAACGTAGTAGTATATAACGTTATACGTCATAACGTAACACTATATAACGTTATACGTTATTATGTAACAGTATATAACGTTATACGTTATTACGTATTAGTATATAACGTTATACGTTATTACGTAATAGTATATAACGTTATACGTTGTTACATAATAGTATATAACGTTATACGTTATTACGTAACAGTATATAACGTTATACGTCATAACGTAATAATATATAACGTTATACGTTATTACGTATTAGTATATAACGTTATACGTTATTACGTAACAGTATATAACGTTATACGTTATTACGTAACAGAATAAAACGTTATACGTTATAACGTATTAGTATATAACTTTGTACGCTATTACGTATTAGTATATAACGTTATACGTTATTACGTATTAGTATATAACGTTATACGTTATTACGTAATACTATATAACGTTATACGTTATTACGTATTAGTATATAACGTTATACCTTAGTACGTAATAGTATATAACGTTATACGTTATAACGTAATACTATGTAACGTTATACGTTATAACGTAGTAGCATATAACGTTATACGTCATAACGTAACACTATATAACGTTATACGATATTACATAACAGTATATAACGTTATACGTTATTACGTAACATTATATAACGTTATACGTTATTACGTAACAGTATATAACGTTACACGTTATAACGTATTAGTATATAACTTTGTACGTTATTACGTATTAGTATATAACGTTATACGTTATTACGTAATAGTTTATAACGTTATACGTCATAACGTAATCGTATATAACGTTATACGTCATAACGTAATCGTATATAACATTATACGTCATAACGTAATACTATATAACGTTATACGTTATAACGTAGTAGTATATAACGTTATTCGTTATAACGTAATAGTATATAACGTTATACGTTATTACGTATTTGTATATAACGTTATACGTTATTACGTAATAGTTTATAACGTTATACGTCATAACGTAATCGTATATAACGTTATACGTCATAACGTAATACTATATAACGTTATACGTTATAACGTAGTAGTATATAACGTTATACGTTATTACGTATTAGTATATAACGTTATACGTTATTACGTAATACTATATAACGTTATACGTTATACGATAATACTATATAACGTTATACGTTATTACGCAATACTATATAACGTTATACTTGATACGATAATACTATATAACGTTCTACGTTATTACGTAACAGTATATAACGTTATACGTTATTACGTAATAGTTTATAACGTTATACGTCATAACGTAATCGTATATAACATTATACGTCATAACGTAATACTATATAACGTTATACGTTATAACGTAGTAGTATATAACGTTATACGTTATAACGTAATAGTATATAACGTTATACGTTATTACGTATTTGTATATAACGCTATACGTTATTACGTAATAGTTTATAACGTTATACGTCATAACGTAATCGTATATAACGTTATACGTCATAACGTAATACTATATAACGTTATACGTTATAACGTAGTAGTATATAACGTTATACGTTATTACGTATTAGTATATAACGTTATACGTTATTACGTAATACTATATAACGTTATACGTTATACGATAATACTATATAACGTTATACGTTATTACGCAATACTATATAACGTTATACTTGATACGATAATACTATATAACGTTCTACGTTATTACGTAACAGTATATAACGTTATACGTTATTACGTAATAGTTTATAACGTTATACGTCATAACGTAATCGTATATAACATTATACGTCATAACGTAATACTATATAACGTTATACGTTATAACGTAGTAGTATATAACGTTATACGTTATAACGTAATAGTATATAACGTTATACGTTATTACGTATTTGTATATAACGTTATACGTTATTACGTAATAGTTTATAACGTTATACGTCATAACGTAATAGTATATGACGTTATACGTTATAACGTAGTAGTCTATAACGTTATACGTTATAACGTAACACTATATAACGTTATACGTTATAACGTATTAGTATATAACGTTATACGTTATTACGTATTAGTATATAACTTTATACGTTATTACGTAACAGTATATAACGTTATACGTCATAACGTAATGATATATAACGTTATACGTTATTACGTATTAGTATATAACGTTATACGTTATTACGTAATACTATATAACGTTATACGTTATTACGTATTAGTATATAACGTTATACGTTAGTACGTAATAGTATATAACGTTATACGTTATAACGTAATACTATGTAACGTTATGCGTTATAACGTAGTAGTATATAACGTTATACGTTAGTACGTAATAGTATATAACGTTATACGTCATAACGTAATACTATATAACGTTATACGTTATAACGTAGTAGTATATAACGTTATACGTTATTACGTATTAGTATATAACGTTATACGTCATAACGTAATGATATATAACGTTATACGTTATTACGTATTAGTATATAACGTTATACGTTATTACGTAATACTATATAACGTTCTACGTTATTACGTAATACTATATAACGTTATACGTTATTACGTATTAGTATATAACGTTATACGTTAGTACGTAATAGTATATAACGTTATACGTCATAACGTAATACTATATAACGTTATACGTTATAGCGTAGTAGTATATAACGTTATACGTTATTACGTATTAGTATATAACGTTATACGTCATAACGTAACACTATATAACGTTATACGTTATTACGTAACAGTATATAAGGTTATACGTTATTACGTAACAGAATAAAACGTTATACGTTATAACATATTAGTATATAACTTTGTACGTTATTACGTATTAGTATATAACGTTATACGTTATTACGTAACAGTATATAACGTTATACGTTATTACGTAACAGAATAAAACGTTATACGTTATAACGTATTAGTATATAACTTTGTACGTTATTACGTATTAGTATATAACGTTATACGTTATAACGTATTAGTATATAACTTTGTACGTTATTACGTATTAGTATATAACGTTATACGTTATTACGTAATAGTTTATAACGTTATACGTCATAACGTAATCGTATATAACGTTATACGTCATAACGTAATACTATATAACGTTATACGTTATAACGTAGTAGTATATAACGTTATACGTTATTACGTATTAGTATATAACGTTATACGTTATTACGTAATACTATATAACGTTATACGTTATACGATAATACTATATAACGTTATACGTTATTACGCAATACTATATAACGTTATACTTGATACGATAATACTATATAACGTTATACGTTATACGATAATACTATATAACGTTATACGTTATTACGCAATACTATATAACGTTATACTTGATACGATAATACTATATAACGTTATACGTTATAACGTAGTAGTATATAACGTTATACGTTATAACGTAATAGTATATAACGTTATACGTTATTACGTATTTGTATATAACGTTATACGTTATTACGTAATAGTTTATAACGTTATACGTCATAACGTAATAGTATATGACGTTATACGTTATAACGTAGTAGTCTATAACGTTATACGTTATAACGTAACACTATATAACGTTATACGTTATAACGTATTAGTATATAACGTTATACGTTATTACGTATTAGTATATAACTTTATACGTTATTACGTAACAGTATATAACGTTATACGTCATTACGTAATTATATATAACGTTATACGTTATTACGTATTAGTATATAACGTTATACGTTATTACGTAATACTATATAACGTTATACGTTATTACGTATTAGTATATAACGTTATACGTTAGTACGTAATAGTATATAACGTTATACGTTATAACGTAATACTATGTAACGTTATACGTTATAACGTAGTAGTATATAACGTTATACGTCATAACGTAACACTATATAACGTTATACGTTATTATGTAACAGTATATAACGTTATACGTTATTACGTATTAGTATATAACGTTATACGTTATTACGTAATTGTATATAACGTTATACGTTGTTACATAATAGTATATAACGTTATACGTTATTACGTAACAGTATATAACGTTATACGTCATAACGTAATAATATATAACGTTATACGTTATTACGTATTAGTATATAACGTTATACGTTATTACGTAACAGTATATAACGTTATACGTTATTACGTAACAGAATAAAACGTTATACGTTATAACGTATTAGTATATAACTTTGTACGTTATTACGTATTAGTATATAACGTTATACGTTATTACGTATTAGTATATAACGTTATACGTTATTACGTAATACTATATAACGTTATACGTTATTACGTATTAGTATATAACGTTATACCTTAGTACGTAATAGTATATAACGTTATACGTTATAACGTAATACTATGTAACGTTATACGTTATAACGTAGTAGCATATAACGTTATACGTCATAACGTAACACTATATAACGTTATACGATATTACGTAACAGTATATAACGTTATACGTTATTACGTAACATTATATAACGTTATACGTTATTACGTAACAGTATATAACGTTACACGTTATAACGTATTAGTATATAACTTTGTACGTTATTACGTATTAGTATATAACGTTATACGTTATTACGTAATAATTTATAACGTTATACGTCATAACGTAATCGTATATAACGTTATACGTCATAACGTAATACTATATAACGTTATACGTTATAACGTAGTAGTATATAACGTTATACGTTATTACGTATTAGTATATAACGTTATACGTTATTACGTAATACTGTATAACGTTATACGTTATACGATAATACTATATAACGTTATACGTTATTACGCAATACTATATAACGTTATACTTGATACGATAATAGTATATAACGTTATACGTTATTACGTAACAGTATATAACGTTATACGTTATTACGTAATAGTTTATAACGTTATACGTCATAACGTAATCGTATATAACATTATACGTCATAACGTAATACTATATAACGTTATACGTTATAACGTAGTAGTATATAACGTTATACGTTATAATGTAATAGTATATAACGTTATACGTTATTACGTATTTGTATATAACGTTATACGTTATTACGTAATAGTTTATAACGTTATACGTCATAACGTAATAGTATATGACGTTATACGTTATAACGTAGTAGTCTATAACGTTATACGTTATAACGTGACACTATATAACGTTATACGTTATAACGTATTAGTATATAACGTTATACGTTATTACGTATTAGTATATAACTTTATACGTTATTACGTAACAGTATATAACGTTATACGTCATAACGTAATGATATATAACGTTATACGTTATTACGTATTAGTATATAACGTTATACGTTATTACGTAATACTATATAACGTTATACGTTATTACGTATTAGTATATAACGTTATACGTTAGTACGTAATAGTATATAACGTTATACGTTATAACGTAATACTATGTAACGTTATACGTTATAACGTAGTAGTATATAACGTTATACGTCATAACGTAACACTATATAACGTTATACGATATTACGTAACAGTATATCACGTTATACGTTATTACGTAACATTATATAACGTTATACGTTATTACGTAACAGTATATAACGTTACACGTTATAACGTATTAGTATATAACTTTGTACGTTATTACGTATTAGTATATAACGTTATACGTTATTACGTAATAGTTTATAACGTTATACGTCATAACGTAATCGTATATAACGTTATACGTCATAACGTAATACTATATAACGTTATACGTTATAACGTAGTAGTATATAACGTTATACGTTATTACGTATTAGTATATAACGTTATACGTTATTACGTAATACTGTATAACGTTATACGTTATACGATAATACTATATAACGTTATACGTTATTACGCAATACTATATAACGTTATACTTGATACGATAATAGTATATAACGTTATACGTTATTACGTAACAGTATATAACGTTATACGTTATTACGTAATAGTTTATAACGTTATACGTCATAACGTAATCGTATATAACATTATACGTCATAACGTAATACTATATAACGTTATACGTTATAACGTAGTAGTATATAACGTTATACGTTATTACGTATTAGTATATAACGTTATACGTTATTACGTAATACTGTATAACGTTATACGTTACACGATAATACTATATAACGTTATACGTTATTACGCAATACTATATAACGTTATACTTGATACGATAATAGTATATAACGTTATACGTTATTACGTATTAGTATATAACGTTATACGTTATTACGTAATACTATAAAACGTTCTACGTTATTACGTATTAGTATATAACGTTATACGTTAGTACGTAATAGTATATAACGTTATACGTTATAACGTAATACTATGTAACGTTATACGTTATAACGTAGTAGTATATAACGTTATACGTCATAACGTAACACTATATAACGTTATACGTTATTATGTAACAGTATACAACGTTATACGTTATTACGTATTAGTATATAACGTTATACGTTATTACGTAATAGTATATAACGTTATACGTTGTTACATAATAGTATATAACGTTACACGTTATTACGTAACAGTATATAACGTTATACGCCATAACGTAATAATATATAACGTTATACGTTATTACGTATTAGTATATAACGTTATACGTTATTACGTAATACTATATAACGTTATACGTTATTACGTATTAGTATATAACGTTATACGTTAGTACGTAATAGTATATAACGTTATACGTTAAAACGTAATACTATGTAACGTTATACGTTATAACGTAGTAGTATATAACGTTATACGTCATAACGTAACACTATATAACGTTATACGTTATTACGTAACAGTATATAACGTTATACGTTATTACGTAACAGAATAAAACGTTATACGTTATAACATATTAGTATATAACTTTGTACGTTATTACGTATTAGTATATAACGTTATACGTTATTACGTATTAGTATATAACGTTATACGTTATTACGTAATACTATATAACGTTATACGTTATTACGTATTAGTATATAACGTTATACGTTAGTACGTAATAGTATATAACGTTATACGTCATAACGTAATACTATATAACGTTATACGTTATAACGTAGTAGTATATAACGTTATACGTTATTACGTATTAGTATATAACGTTATACGTTATTACGTAATACTATATAACGTTATATGTTATACGATAATACTATATAATGTTATACGATATTTCGCAATACTATATAACGTTATACTTGATACGATAATACTATATAACGTTATACGTTATTACGTATTAGTATATAACGTTATACGTTATTACGTAACAGTATATAACGTTATACGTAATAACGTAATAGTATATAACGTTATACGTTACTACGTATTAGTATATAACGTTATACGTTATTACGTAACAGTATATAACGTCATACGTTATAACGTAATAGTATATTACGTTCTACGTCATAACGTAGTAGTATATAACGTTATACGTTATTACGTATTAGTATATAACGTTATACGTTAGTACGTAATAGTATATAACGTTATACGTTATAACGTAATACTATGTAACTTTATACGTTATAACGTAGTAGTATATAACGTTATACGTCATAACGTAATAGTATATAACGTTATACGTTAGTACGTAATAGTATATAACGTTATACGTTATTACGTATTAGTATATAACGTTATACCTTAGTACGTAATAGTATATAACGTTATACGTTATAACGTAATACTATGTAGCGTTATACGTTATTACGTAACAGTATATAACGTTATACGTTATAACGTAATAGTATATAACGTTATACGTTATTACGTATTAGTATATAACGTTATACGTTATTACGTATTAGTATATAACGTTATACCTTAGTACGTAACAGTATATAACGTTATACGCTATTACGTAATAGTATATAACGTTATACCTTATTACGTATTAGTATATAACGTTATACGTTATTACGTAATACTATATAACGTTATACGTTAAACGATGATACTAAATAACGTTATACGTTATTACGCAATACTATATAACGTTATTCTTGATACGATAATACTATATAACGTTATACGTTATTACGTAACAGTATATAACGTTATACGTTATTACGTAATAGTTTATAACGTTATACGTCATAACGTAATCGTATATAACGTTATACGTCATAACGTAATACTATATAACGTTATACGTTATAACGTAGTAGTATATAACGTTATACGTTATAACGTAATAGTATATAACGTTATACGTTATTACGTATTTGTATATAACGTTATACGTAATTACGTAATAGTTTATAACGTTATACGTCATAACGTAATAGCATATGACGTTATACGTTATAACGTAGTAGTCTATGACGTTATACGTCATAACGTAACACTATATAACGTTATACGTTATAACGTATTAGTATATAACGTTATACGTTATTACGTATTAGTATATAACGTTATACGTTATTACGTAACAGTATATAACGTTATACGTTATAACGTAATAGTATATAACGTTATACGTTATTACGTATTAGTATATAACGTTATACGTTATTACGTATTAGTATATAACGTTATACCTTAGTACGTAACAGTATATAACGTTATACGCTATTACGTAATAGTATATAACGTTATACGTTATAACGTGGTAGTATATAACGTTATACGTTATTACGTAATACTATATAACGTTATACGCTAAACGATAATACTATATAACGTTATACGTTATTACGCAATACTATATAACGTTATACTTGATACGATAATACTATATAACGTTATACGTTATTACGTAACAGTATATAACGTTATACGTTATTACGTAATAGTTTATAACGTTATACGTCATAACGTAATCGTATATAACGTTATACGTCATAACGTAATACTATATAACGTTATACGTTATATCGTAGTAGTATATAACGTTATACGTTATAACGTGATAGTATATAACGTTATACGTCATAACGTAACACTATATAACGTTATACGTTATTACGTAACAGTATATAACGTTATACGTTATAACGTAATAGTATATAACGTTATACGTTATACGATAATACTATATAACGTTATACGTAATTACGTTATAGAATATAACGTTATACGTTGTTACGTAATAGTATATAACTTTATAACTTATTACGTATTAGTATGTAACGTTATACGTTATAAAATAATAGTATATAACGTTATACGTCATAACGTAATAGTATATGACGTTATACGTTATAACGTAGTAGTCTATAACGTTATACGTCATAACGTAACACTATATAACGTTATACGTTATAACGTAGTAGTATATAACGTTATACGTCATAACGTAATAGTATATAACGTTATACGTTAGTACGTAATAGTATATAACGTTATACGTTATTACGTATTAGTATATAACGTTATACCTTAGTACGTAATAGTATATAACGTTATACGTTATAACGTAATACTATGTAGCGTTATACGTTATTACGTAACAGTATATAACGTTATACGTTATAACGTAATAGTATATAACGTTATACGTTATTACGTATTAGTATATAACGTTATACGTTATTACGTATTAGTATATAACGTTATACCTTAGTACGTAACAGTATATAACGTTATACGCTATTACGTAATAGTATATAACGTTATACCTTATTACGTATTAGTATATAACGTTATACGTTATTACGTAATACTATATAACGTTATACGTTAAACGATGATACTATATAACGTTATACGTTATTACGCAATACTATATAACGTTATTCTTGATACGATAATACTATATAACGTTATACGTTATTACGTAACAGTATATAACGTTATACGTTATTACGTAATAGTATATAACGTTATACGTTATTACGTATTAGTATATAACGTTATACGTTATTACGTATTAGTATATAACGTTATACCTTAGTACGTAACAGTATATAACGTTATACGCTATTACGTAATAGTATATAACGTTATACCTTATTACGTATTAGTATATAACGTTATACGTTATTACGTAATACTATATAACGTTATACGTTAAACGATGATACTATATAACGTTATACGTTATTACGCAATACTATATAACGTTATACTTGATACGATAATACTATATAACGTTATACGTTATTACGTAACAGTATATAACGTTATACGTTATTACGTAATAGTTTATAACGTTATACGTCATAACGTAATCGTATATAACGTTATACGTCATAACGTAATACTATATAACGTTATACGTTATAACGTAGTAGTATATAACGTTATACGTTATAACGTAATAGTATATAACGTTATACGTTATTACGTATTTGTATATAACGTTATACGTAATTACGTAATAGTTTATAACGTTATACGTCATAACGTAATAGCATATGACGTTATACGTTATAACGTAGTAGTCTATGACGTTATACGTCATAACGTAACACTATATAACGTTATACGTTATAACGTATTAGTATATAACGTTATACGTTATTACGTATTAGTATATAACGTTATACGTTATTACGTAACAGTATATAACGTTATACGTTATAACGTAATAGTATATAACGTTATACGTTATTACGTATTAGTATATAACGTTATACGTTATTACGTATTAGTATATAACGTTATACCTTAGTACGTAACAGTATATAACTTTATACGCTATTACGTAATAGTATATAACGTTATACGTTATAACGTGGTAGTATATAACGTTATACGTTATTACGTAACAGTATATAACGTTATACGTTATTACGTAATAGTTTATAACGTTATACGTCATAACGTAATCGTATATAACGTTATACGTTATTACGTAATACTATATAACGTTATACGTTATTACGTAATAGTTTATAACGTTATACGTCATAACGTAATCGTATATAACGTTATACGTCATAACGTAATACTATATAACGTTATACGTTATAACGTAATAGTATATAACGTTATACGTTATACGATAATACTATATAACGTTATACGTAATTACGTTATAGAATATAACGTTATACGTTGTTACGTAATAGTATATAACTTTATAACTTATTACGTATTAGTATGTAACGTTATACGTTATAACATAATAGTATATAACGTTATACGTTATTACGTAATACTATATAACGTTATACGTTATTACGTATTAGTATATAACGTTATACGTAATAACGTAATAGTATATTACGTTATACGTTTTTACGTAACACTATATAACGTTATACGATATTACGTAACAGTATATAACGTTATACGTTATAACGTAATACTATGTAACTTTATACGTTATAACGTAGTAGTATATGACGTTACACGTCATAACGTAATAGTATATAACGTTATACGTTAGTACGTAATAGTATATAACGTTATACGTTATTACGTATTAGTATATAACGTTATACCTTAGTACGTAATAGTATATAACGTTATACGTTATAACGTAATACTATGTAACGTTATACGTTATAACGTAGTAGCATATAACGTTATACGTCATAACGTAACACTATATAACGTTATACGATATTACGTAACAGTATATAACGTTATACGTTATTACGTAACATTATATAACGTTATACGTTATTACGTAACAGTATATAACGTTACACGTTATAACGTATTAGTATATAACTTTGTACGTTATTACGTATTAGTATATAACGTTATACGTTATTACGTAATAGTTTATAACGTTATACGTCATAACGTAATCGTATATAACGTTATACGTCATAACGTAATACTATATAACGTTATACGTTATAACGTAGTAGTATATAACGTTATGCGTTATTACGTATTTGTATATAACGTTATACGTTATTACGTAATACTATATAACGTTATACGTTATACGATAATACTATATAACGTTATACGTTATTACGCAATACTACATAACGTTATACTTGATACGATAATACTATATAACGTTATACGTTATACGATAATACTATATAACGTTATACGTTATTACGCAATACTATATAACGTTATACTTGATACGATAATACTATATAACGTTATACGTTATAACGTAGTAGTATATAACGTTATACGTTATAACGTAATAGTATATAACGTTATACGTTATTACGTATTTGTATATAACGTTATACGTTATTACGTAATAGTTTATAACGTTATACGTCATAACGTAATAGTATATGACGTTATACGTTATAACGTAGTAGTCTATAACGTTATACGTTATAACGTAACACTATATAACGTTATACGTTATAACGTATTAGTATATAACGTTATACGTTATTACGTATTAGTATATAACTTTATACGTTATTATGTAACAGTATATAACGTTATACGCCATTACGTAATGATATATAACGTTATACGTTATTACGTATTAGTATATAACGTTATACGTTATTACGTAATACTATATAACGTTATACGTTATTACGTATTAGTATATAACGTTATACGTTAGTACGTAATAGTATATAACGTTATATGTTATAACGTAATACTATGTAACGTTATACGTTATAACGTAGTAGTATATAACGTTATACGTCATAACGTAACACTATATAACGTTATACGTTATTATGTAACAGTATATAACGTTATACGTTATTACGTATTAGTATATAACGTTATACGTTATTACGTAATAGTATATAACGTTATACGTTGTTACATAATAGTATATAACGTTATACGTTATTACGTAACAGTATATAACGTTATACGTCATAACGTAATAATATATAACGTTATACGTTATTACGTATTAGTATATAACGTTATACGTTATTACGTAACAGTATATAACGTTATACGTTATTACGTAACAGAATAAAACGTTATACGTTATAACGTATTAGTATATAACTTTGTACGTTATTACGTATTAGTATATAACGTTATACGTTATTACGTATTAGTATATAACGTTATACGTTATTACGTAATACTATATAACGTTATACGTTATTACGTATTAGTATATAACGCTATACCTTAGTACGTAATAGTATATAACGTTATACGTTATAACGTAATACTATGTAACGTTATACGTTATAACGTAGTAGCATATAACGTTATACGTCATAACGTAACACTATATAACGTTATACGATATTACATAACAGTATATAACGTTATACGTTATTACGTAACATTATATAACGTTATACGTTATTACGTAACAGTATATAACGTTACACGTTATAACGTATTAGTATATAACTTTGTACGTTATTACGTATTAGTATATAACGTTATACGTTATTACGTAATAGTTTATAACGTTATACGTCATAACGTAATCGTATATAACGTTATACGTCATAACGTAATCGTATATAACATTATACGTCATGACGTAATACTATATAACGTTATACGTTATAACGTAGTAGTATATAACGTTATTCGTTATAACGTAATAGTATATAACGTTATACGTTATTACGTATTTGTATATAACGTTATACGTTATTACGTAATAGTTTATAACGTTATACGTCATAACGTAATCGTATATAACGTTATACGTCATAACGTAATACTATATAACGTTATACGTTATAACGTAGTAGTATATAACGTTATACGTTATTACGTATTAGTATATAACGTTATACGTTATTACGTAATACTATATAACGTTATACGTTATACGATAATACTATATAACGTTATACGTTATTACGCAATACTATATAACGTTATACTTGATACGATAATACTATATAACGTTATACGTTATTACGTATTAGTATATAACGTTATACGTTATTACGTAACAGTATATAACGTTATACGTAATAACGTAATAGTATATAACGTTATACGTTACTACGTATTAGTATATAACGTTATACGTTATTACGTAACAGTATATAACGTCATACGTTATAACGTAATAGTATATTACGTTCTACGTCATAACGTAGTAGTATATAACGTTATACGTTATTACGTATTAGTATATAACGTTATACGTTAGTACGTAATAGTATATAACGTTATACGTTATAACGTAATACTATGTAACTTTATACGTTATAACGTAGTAGTATATAACGTTATACGTCATAACGTAATAGTATATAACGTTATACGTTATAACGTAATACTATGTAACGTTATACGTTATAACGTAGTAGCATATAACGTTATACGTCATAACGTAACACTATATAACGTTATACGATATTACGTAACAGTATATAACGTTATACGTTATTACGTAACATTATATAACGTTATACGTTATTACGTAACAGTATATAACGTTACACGTTATAACGTATTAGTATATAACTTTGTACGTTATTACGTATTAGTATATAACGTTATACGTTATTACGTAATAATTTATAACGTTATACGTCATAACGTAATCGTATATAACGTTATACGTCATAACGTAATACTATATAACGTTATACGTTATAACGTAGTAGTATATAACGTTATACGTTATTACGTATTAGTATATAACGTTATACGTTATTACGTAATACTGTATAACGTTATACGTTATACGATAATACTATATAACGTTATACGTTATTACGCAATACTATATAACGTTATACTTGATACGATAATAGTATATAACGTTATACGTTATTACGTAACAGTATATAACGTTATACGTTATTACGTAATAGTTTATAACGTTATACGTCATAACGTAATCGTATATAACATTATACGTCATAACGTAATACTATATAACGTTATACGTTATAACGTAGTAGTATATAACGTTATACGTTATAATGTAATAGTATATAACGTTATACGTTATTACGTATTTGTATATAACGTTATACGTTATTACGTAATAGTTTATAACGTTATACGTCATAACGTAATAGTATATGACGTTATACGTTATAACGTAGTAGTCTATAACGTTATACGTTATAACGTGACACTATATAACGTTATACGTTATAACGTATTAGTATATAACGTTATACGTTATTACGTATTAGTATATAACTTTATACGTTATTACGTAACAGTATATAACGTTATACGTCATAACGTAATGATATATAACGTTATACGTTATTACGTATTAGTATATAACGTTATACGTTATTACGTAATACTATATAACGTTATACGTTATTACGTATTAGTATATAACGTTATACGTTAGTACGTAATAGTATATAACGTTATACGTTATAACGTAATACTATGTAACGTTATACGTTATAACGTAGTAGTATATAACGTTATACGTCATAACGTAACACTATATAACGTTATACGATATTACGTAACAGTATATCACGTTATACGTTATTACGTAACATTATATAACGTTATACGTTATTACGTAACAGTATATAACGTTACACGTTATAACGTATTAGTATATAACTTTGTACGTTATTACGTATTAGTATATAACGTTATACGTTATTACGTAATAGTTTATAACGTTATACGTCATAACGTAATCGTATATAACGTTATACGTCATAACGTAATACTATATAACGTTATACGTTATAACGTAGTAGTATATAACGTTATACGTTATTACGTATTAGTATATAACGTTATACGTTATTACGTAATACTGTATAACGTTATACGTTATACGATAATACTATATAACGTTATACGTTATTACGCAATACTATATAACGTTATACTTGATACGATAATAGTATATAACGTTATACGTTATTACGTAACAGTATATAACGTTATACGTTATTACGTAATAGTTTATAACGTTATACGTCATAACGTAATCGTATATAACATTATACGTCATAACGTAATACTATATAACGTTATACGTTATAACGTAGTAGTATATAACGTTATACGTTATTACGTATTAGTATATAACGTTATACGTTATTACGTAATACTGTATAACGTTATACGTTACACGATAATACTATATAACGTTATACGTTATTACGCAATACTATATAACGTTATACTTGATACGATAATAGTATATAACGTTATACGTTATTACGTATTAGTATATAACGTTATACGTTATTACGTAATACTATAAAACGTTCTACGTTATTACGTATTAGTATATAACGTTATACGTTAGTACGTAATAGTATATAACGTTATACGTTATAACGTAATACTATGTAACGTTATACGTTATAACGTAGTAGTATATAACGTTATACGTCATAACGTAACACTATATAACGTTATACGTTATTATGTAACAGTATACAACGTTATACGTTATTACGTATTAGTATATAACGTTATACGTTATTACGTAATAGTATATAACGTTATACGTTGTTACATAATAGTATATAACGTTACACGTTATTACGTAACAGTATATAACGTTATACGCCATAACGTAATAATATATAACGTTATACGTTATTACGTATTAGTATATAACGTTATACGTTATTACGTAATACTATATAACGTTATACGTTATTACGTATTAGTATATAACGTTATACGTTAGTACGTAATAGTATATAACGTTATACGTTAAAACGTAATACTATGTAACGTTATACGTTATAACGTAGTAGTATATAACGTTATACGTCATAACGTAACACTATATAACGTTATACGTTATTACGTAACAGTACATAACGTTATACGTTATTACGTAACAGAATAAAACGTTATACGTTATAACATATTAGTATATAACTTTGTACGTTATTACGTATTAGTATATAACGTTATACGTTATTACGTATTAGTATATAACGTTATACGTTATTACGTAATACTATATAACGTTATACGTTATTACGTATTAGTATATAACGTTATACGTTAGTACGTAATAGTATATAACGTTATACGTCATAACGTAATACTATATAACGTTATACGTTATAACGTAGTAGTATATAACGTTATACGTTATTACGTATTAGTATATAACGTTATACGTTATTACGTAATACTATATAACGTTATATGTTATACGATAATACTATATAATGTTATACGATATTTCGCAATACTATATAACGTTATACTTGATACGATAATACTATATAACGTTATACGTTATTACGTATTAGTATATAACGTTATACGTTATTACGTAACAGTATATAACGTTATACGTAATAACGTAATAGTATATAACGTTATACGTTACTACGTATTAGTATATAACGTTATACGTTATTACGTAACAGTATATAACGTCATACGTTATAACGTAATAGTATATTACGTTCTACGTCATAACGTAGTAGTATATAACGTTATACGTTATTACGTATTAGTATATAACGTTATACGTTAGTACGTAATAGTATATAACGTTATACGTTATAACGTAATACTATGTAACTTTATACGTTATAACGTAGTAGTATATAACGTTATACGTCATAACGTAATAGTATATAACGTTATACGTTAGTACGTAATAGTATATAACGTTATACGTTATTACGTATTAGTATATAACGTTATACCTTAGTACGTAATAGTATATAACGTTATACGTTATAACGTAATACTATGTAGCGTTATACGTTATTACGTAACAGTATATAACGTTATACGTTATAACGTAATAGTATATAACGTTATACGTTATTACGTATTAGTATATAACGTTATACGTTATTACGTATTAGTATATAACGTTATACCTTAGTACGTAACAGTATATAACGTTATACGCTATTACGTAATAGTATATAACGTTATACCTTATTACGTATTAGTATATAACGTTATACGTTATTACGTAATACTATATAACGTTATACGTTAAACGATGATACTAAATAACGTTATACGTTATTACGCAATACTATATAACGTTATTCTTGATACGATAATACTATATAACGTTATACGTTATTACGTAACAGTATATAACGTTATACGTTATTACGTAATAGTTTATAACGTTATACGTCATAACGTAATCGTATATAACGTTATACGTCATAACGTAATACTATATAACGTTATACGTTATAACGTAGTAGTATATAACGTTATACGTTATAACGTAATAGTATATAACGTTATACGTTATTACGTATTTGTATATAACGTTATACGTAATTACGTAATAGTTTATAACGTTATACGTCATAACGTAATAGCATATGACGTTATACGTTATAACGTAGTAGTCTATGACGTTATACGTCATAACGTAACACTATATAACGTTATACGTTATAACGTATTAGTATATAACGTTATACGTTATTACGTATTAGTATATAACGTTATACGTTATTACGTAACAGTATATAACGTTATACGTTATAACGTAATAGTATATAACGTTATACGTTATTACGTATTAGTATATAACGTTATACGTTATTACGTATTAGTATATAACGTTATACCTTAGTACGTAACAGTATATAACGTTATACGCTATTACGTAATAGTATATAACGTTATACGTTATAACGTGGTAGTATATAACGTTATACGTTATTACGTAATACTATATAACGTTATACGCTAAACGATAATACTATATAACGTTATACGTTATTACGCAATACTATATAACGTTATACTTGATACGATAATACTATATAACGTTATACGTTATTACGTAACAGTATATAACGTTATACGTTATTACGTAATAGTTTATAACGTTATACGTCATAACGTAATCGTATATAACGTTATACGTCATAACGTAATACTATATAACGTTATACGTTATATCGTAGTAGTATATAACGTTATACGTTATAACGTGATAGTATATAACGTTATACGTCATAACGTAACACTATATAACGTTATACGTTATTACGTAACAGTATATAACGTTATACGTTATAACGTAATAGTATATAACGTTATACGTTATACGATAATACTATATAACGTTATACGTAATTACGTTATAGAATATAACGTTATACGTTGTTACGTAATAGTATATAACTTTATAACTTATTACGTATTAGTATGTAACGTTATACGTTATAAAATAATAGTATATAACGTTATACGTCATAACGTAATAGTATATGACGTTATACGTTATAACGTAGTAGTCTATAACGTTATACGTCATAACGTAACACTATATAACGTTATACGTTATAACGTAGTAGTATATAACGTTATACGTCATAACGTAATAGTATATAACGTTATACGTTAGTACGTAATAGTATATAACGTTATACGTTATTACGTATTAGTATATAACGTTATACCTTAGTACGTAATAGTATATAACGTTATACGTTATAACGTAATACTATGTAGCGTTATACGTTATTACGTAACAGTATATAACGTTATACGTTATAACGTAATAGTATATAACGTTATACGTTATTACGTATTAGTATATAACGTTATACGTTATTACGTATTAGTATATAACGTTATACCTTAGTACGTAACAGTATATAACGTTATACGCTATTACGTAATAGTATATAACGTTATACCTTATTACGTATTAGTATATAACGTTATACGTTATTACGTAATACTATATAACGTTATACGTTAAACGATGATACTATATAACGTTATACGTTATTACGCAATACTATATAACGTTATTCTTGATACGATAATACTATATAACGTTATACGTTATTACGTAACAGTATATAACGTTATACGTTATTACGTAATAGTTTATAACGTTATACGTCATAACGTAATCGTATATAACGTTATACGTCATAACGTAATACTATATAACGTTATACGTTATAACGTAGTAGTATATAACGTTATACGTTATAACGTAATAGTATATAACGTTATACGTTATTACGTATTTGTATATAACGTTATACGTAATTACGTAATAGTTTATAACGTTATACGTCATAACGTAATAGCATATGACGTTATACGTTATAACGTAGTAGTCTATGACGTTATACGTCATAACGTAACACTATATAACGTTATACGTTATAACGTATTAGTATATAACGTTATACGTTATTACGTATTAGTATATAACGTTATACGTTATTACGTAACAGTATATAACGTTATACGTTATAACGTAATAGTATATAACGTTATACGTTATTACGTATTAGTATATAACGTTATACGTTATTACGTATTAGTATATAACGTTATACCTTAGTACGTAACAGTATATAACGTTATACGCTATTACGTAATAGTATATAACGTTATACGTTATAACGTGGTAGTATATAACGTTATACGTTATTACGTAATACTATATAACGTTATACGCTAAACGATAATACTATATAACGTTATACGTTATTACGCAATACTATATAACGTTATACTTGATACGATAATACTATATAACGTTATACGTTATTACGTAACAGTATATAACGTTATACGTTATTACGTAATAGTTTATAACGTTATACGTCATAACGTAATCGTATATAACGTTATACGTCATAACGTAATACTATATAACGTTATACGTTATATCGTAGTAGTATATAACGTTATACGTTATAACGTGATAGTATATAACGTTATACGTCATAACGTAACACTATATAACGTTATACGTTATTACGTAACAGTATATAACGTTATACGTTATAACGTAATAGTATATAACGTTATACGTTATACGATAATACTATATAACGTTATACGTAATTACGTTATAGAATATAACGTTATACGTTGTTACGTAATAGTATATAACTTTATAACTTATTACGTATTAGTATGTAACGTTATACGTTATAAAATAATAGTATATAACGTTATACGTCATAACGTAATAGTATATGACGTTATACGTTATAACGTAGTAGTCTATAACGTTATACGTCATAACGTAACACTATATAACGTTATACGTTATAACGTATTAGTATATAACGTTATACGTTATTACGTATTAGTATATAACGTTATACGTTATTACGTAACAGTATATAACGTTATACGTTATAACATAATAGTATATAACGTTATACGTCATAACATAATAATATATAACGTTATACGTTATTACGTAATACTATGTAGCGTTATACGTTATAACGTAGTAGTATATAACGTTATACGTCATAATGTAACACTATATAACGTTATACGTTATTACGTAACAGTATATAACGTTATACGTTATAACGTAATAGTATATAACGTTGTACGTTATACGATAATACTATATAACGTTATACGTAATTACGTTATAGAATATAACGTTATATGTTGTTACGTTATAGTATATAACTTTATAACTTATTACGTATTAGTATGTAACGTTATACGTTATAACATAATAGTATATAACGTTATACGTCATAACGTAATACTATATAACGTTATACGTTATAACGTAGTAGTATATAACGTTATACGTCATAACGTAATAATATATAACGTTATACGTCATAATGTAATCGTATATAATGTTATACGTCATAACGTAATACTATATAACGTTATACGTTATAACGTAGTAGTATATAACGTTATACGCTATTACGTAAGAGTATATAACGTTATACGTTATTACGTATTAGTATATAACGTTATACGTTATTACGTAATACTATATAACGTTACACGTTATACGATAATACTATATAACGTTATACGTTATAACGTAATAGTATATAACGTTATACGTTACTACGTATTAGTATATAACGTTATACGTTATTACGTAACAGTATATAACGTCATACGTTATAACGTAATAGTATATTACGTTCTACGTCATAACGTAGTAGTATATAACGTTATACGTTATTACGTATTAGTATATAACGTTATACGTTAGTACGTAATAGTATATAACGTTATACGTTATAACGTAATACTATGTAACTTTATACGTTATAACGTAGTAGTATATAACGTTATACGTCATAACGTAATAGTATATAACGTTATACGTTAGTACGTAATAGTATATAACGTTATACGTTATTACGTATTAGTATATAACGTTATACCTTAGTACGTAATAGTATATAACGTTATACGTTATAACGTAATACTATGTAGCGTTATACGTTATAACGTAATAGTATATAACGTTATACGTTATTACGTATTAGTATATAACGTTATACGTTATTACGTATTAGTATATAACGTTATACCTTAGTACGTAACAGTATATAACGTTATACGCTATTACGTAATAGTATATAACGTTATACCTTATTACGTATTAGTATATAACGTTATACGTTATTACGTAATACTATATAACGTTATACGTTAAACGATGATACTATATAACGTTATACGTTATTACGCAATACTATATAACGTTATACTTGATACGATAATACTATATAACGTTATACGTTATTACGTAACAGTATATAACGTTATACGTTATTACGTAATAGTTTATAACGTTATACGTCATAACGTAATCGTATATAACGTTATACGTCATAACGTAATACTATATAACGTTATACGTTATAACGTAGTAGTATATAACGTTATACGTTATAACGTAGTAGTATATAACGTTATACGTTATAACGTAATAGTATATAACGTTATACGTTATTACGTATTTGTATATAACGTTATACGTAATTACGTAATAGTTTATAACGTTATACGTCATAACGTAATAGCATATGACGTTATACGTTATAACGTAGTAGTCTATGTCGTTATACGTCATAACGTAACACTATATAACGTTATACGTTATAACGTATTAGTATATAACGTTATACGTTATTACGTATTAGTATATAACGTTATACGTTATTACGTAACAGTATATAACGTTATACGTTATAACGTAGTAGTATATAACGTTATACGTTATTACGTATTAGTATATAACGTTATACGTTATTACGTATTAGTATATAACGTTATACCTTAGTACGTAACAGTATATAACTTTATACGCTATTACGTAATAGTATATAACGTTATACGTTATAACGTGGTAGTATATAACGTTATACGTTATTACGTAACAGTATATAACGTTATACGTTATTACGTAATAGTTTATAACGTTATACGTCATAACGTAATCGTATATAACGTTATACGTTATTACGTAATACTATATAACGTTATACGTTATTACGTAATAGTTTATAACGTTATACGTCATAACGTAATCGTATATAACGTTATACGTCATAACGTAATACTATATAACGTTATACGTTATAACGTAATAGTATATAACGTTATACGTTATACGATAATACTATATAACGTTATACGTAATTACGTTATAGAATATAACGTTATACGTTGTTACGTAATAGTATATAACTTTATAACTTATTACGTATTAGTATGTAACGTTATACGTTATAACATAATAGTATATAACGTTATACGTTATTACGTAATACTATATAACGTTATACGTTATTACGTATTAGTATATAACGTTATACGTAATAACGTAATAGTATATTACGTTATACGTTTTTACGTAACACTATATAACGTTATACGATATTACGTAACAGTATATAACGTTATACGTTATAACGTAATACTATGTAACTTTATACGTTATAACGTAGTAGTATATGACGTTACACGTCATAACGTAATAGTATATAACGTTATACGTTAGTACGTAATAGTATATAACGTTATACGTTATTACGTATTAGTATATAACGTTATACCTTAGTACGTAATAGTATATAACGTTATACGTTATAACGTAATACTATGTAACGTTATACGTTATAACGTAGTAGCATATAACGTTATACGTCATAACGTAACACTATATAACGTTATACGATATTACGTAACAGTATATAACGTTATACGTTATTACGTAACATTATATAACGTTATACGTTATTACGTAACAGTATATAACGTTACACGTTATAACGTATTAGTATATAACTTTGTACGTTATTACGTATTAGTATATAACGTTATACGTTATTACGTAATAGTTTATAACGTTATACGTCATAACGTAATCGTATATAACGTTATACGTCATAACGTAATACTATATAACGTTATACGTTATAACGTAGTAGTATATAACGTTATGCGTTATTACGTATTTGTATATAACGTTATACGTTATTACGTAATACTATATAACGTTATACGTTATACGATAATACTATATAACGTTATACGTTATTACGCAATACTGCATAACGTTATACTTGATACGATAATACTATATAACGTTATACGTTATACGATAATACTATATAACGTTATACGTTATTACGCAATACTATATAACGTTATACTTGATACGATAATACTATATAACGTTATACGTTATAACGTAGTAGTATATAACGTTATACGTTATAACGTAATAGTATATAACGTTATACGTTATTACGTATTTGTATATAACGTTATACGTTATTACGTAATAGTTTATAACGTTATACGTCATAACGTAATAGTATATGACGTTATACGTTATAACGTAGTAGTCTATAACGTTATACGTTATAACGTAACACTATATAACGTTATACGTTATAACGTATTAGTATATAACGTTATACGTTATTACGTATTAGTATATAACTTTATACGTTATTATGTAACAGTATATAACGTTATACGCCATTACGTAATGATATATAACGTTATACGTTATTACGTATTAGTATATAACGTTATACGTTATTACGTAATACTATATAACGTTATACGTTATTACGTATTAGTATATAACGTTATACGTTAGTACGTAATAGTATATAACGTTATATGTTATAACGTAATACTATGTAACGTTATACGTTATAACGTAGTAGTATATAACGTTATACGTCATAACGTAACACTATATAACGTTATACGTTATTATGTAACAGTATATAACGTTATACGTTATTACGTATTAGTATATAACGTTATACGTTATTACGTAATAGTATATAACGTTATACGTTGTTACATAATAGTATATAACGTTATACGTTATTACGTAACAGTATATAACGTTATACGTCATAACGTAATAATATATAACGTTATACGTTATTACGTATTAGTATATAACGTTATACGTTATTACGTAACAGTATATAACGTTATACGTTATTACGTAACAGAATAAAACGTTATACGTTATAACGTATTAGTATATAACTTTGTACGTTATTACGTATTAGTATATAACGTTATACGTTATTACGTATTAGTATATAACGTTATACGTTATTACGTAATACTATATAACGTTATACGTTATTACGTATTAGTATATAACGTTATACCTTAGTACGTAATAGTATATAACGTTATACGTTATAACGTAATACTATGTAACGTTATACGTTATAACGTAGTAGCATATAACGTTATACGTCATAACGTAACACTATATAACGTTATACGATATTACATAACAGTATATAACATTATACGTCATAACGTAATACTATATAACGTTATACGTTATAACGTAGTAGTATATAACGTTATACGTTATAACGTAATAGTATATAACGTTATACGTTATTACGTATTTGTATATAACGTTATACGTTATTACGTAATAGTTTATAACGTTATACGTCATAACGTAATCGTATATAACGTTATACGTCATAACGTAATACTATATAACGTTATACGTTATAACGTAGTAGTATATAACGTTATACGTTATTACGTATTAGTATATAACGTTATACGTTATTACGTAATACTATATAACGTTATACGTTATACGATAATACTATATAACGTTATACGTTATTACGCAATACTATATAACGTTATACTTGATACGATAATACTATATAACGTTCTACGTTATTACGTAACAGTATATAACGTTATACGTTATTACGTAATAGTTTATAACGTTATACGTCATAACGTAATCGTATATAACATTATACGTCATAACGTAATACTATATAACGTTATACGTTATAACGTAGTAGTATATAACGTTATACGTTATAACGTAATAGTATATAACGTTATACGTTATTACGTATTTGTATATAACGTTATACGTTATTACGTAATAGTTTATAACGTTATACGTCATAACGTAATAGTATATGACGTTATACGTTATAACGTAGTAGTCTATAACGTTATACGTTATAACGTAACACTATATAACGTTATACGTTATAACGTATTAGTATATAACGTTATACGTTATTACGTATTAGTATATAACTTTATACGTTATTACGTAACAGTATATAACGTTATACGTCATAACGTAATGATATATAACGTTATACGTTATTACGTATTAGTATATAACGTTATACGTTATTACGTAATACTATATAACGTTATACGTTGTTACATAATAGTATATAACGTTACACGTTATTACGTAACAGTATATAACGTTATACGCCATAACGTAATAATATATAACGTTATACGTTATTACGTATTAGTATATAACGTTATACGTTATTACGTAATACTATATAACGTTATACGTTATTACGTATTAGTATATAACGTTATACGTTAGTACGTAATAGTATATAACGTTATACGTTATAACGTAATACTATGTAACGTTATACGTTATAACGTAGTAGTATATAACGTTATACGTCATAACGTAACACTATATAACGTTATACGTTATTATGTAACAGTATATAACGTTATACGTTATTACGTATTAGTATATAACGTTATACGTTATTACGTAATACTATATAACGTTATACGTTATTACGTATTAGTATATAACGTTATACGTTAGTACGTAATAGTATATAACGTTATACGTCATAACGTAATACTATATAACGTTATACGTTATAACGTAGTAGTATATAACGTTATACGTTATTACGTATTAGTATATAACGTTATACGTCATAACGTAATGATATATAACGTTATACGTTATTACGTATTAGTATATAACGTTATACGTTATTACGTAATACTATATAACGTTCTACGTTATTACGTAATACTATATAACGTTATACGTTATTACGTATTAGTATATAACGTTATACGTTAGTACGTAATAGTATATAACGTTATACGTCATAACGTAATACTATATAACGTTATACGTTATAGCGTAGTAGTATATAACGTTATACGTTATTACGTATTAGTATATAACGTTATACGTCATAACGTAACACTATATAACGTTATACGTTATTACGTAACAGTATATAAGGTTATACGTTATTACGTAACAGAATAAAACGTTATACGTTATAACATATTAGTATATAACTTTGTACGTTATTACGTATTAGTATATAACGTTATACGTTATTACGTAACAGTATATAACGTTATACGTTATTACGTAACAGAATAAAACGTTATACGTTATAACGTATTAGTATATAACTTTGTACGTTATTACGTATTAGTATATAACGTTATACGTTACAACGTATTAGTATATAACTTTGTACGTTATTACGTATTAGTATATAACGTTATACGTTATTACGTAATAGTTTATAACGTTATACGTCATAACGTAATCGTATATAACGTTATACGTCATAACGTAATACTATATAACGTTATACGTTATAAAGTAGTAGTATATAACGTTATACGTTATTACGTATTAGTATATAACGTTATACGTTATTACGTAATACTATATAACGTTATACGTTATACGATAATACTATATAACGTTATACGTTATTACGCAATACTATATAACGTTATACTTGATACGATAATACTATATAACGTTATACGTTATACGATAATACTATATAACGTTATACGTTATTACGCAATACTATATAACGTTATACTTGATACGATAATACTATATAACGTTATACGTTATAACGTAGTAGTATATAACGTTATACGTTATAACGTAATAGTATATAACGTTATACGTTATTACGTATTTGTATATAACGTTATACGTTATTACGTAATAGTTTATAACGTTATACGTCATAACGTAATAGTATATGACGTTATACGTTATAACGTAGTAGTCTATAACGTTATACGTTATAACGTAACACTATATAACGTTATACGTTATAACGTATTAGTATATAACGTTATACGTTATTACGTATTAGTATATAACTTTATACGTTATTACGTAACAGTATATAACGTTATACGTCATTACGTAATTATATATAACGTTATACGTTATTACGTATTAGTATATAACGTTATACGTTATTACGTAATACTATATAACGTTATACGTTATTACGTATTAGTATATAACGTTATACGTTAGTACGTAATAGTATATAACGTTATACGTTATAACGTAATACTATGTAACGTTATACGTTATAACGTAGTAGTATATAACGTTATACGTCATAACGTAACACTATATAACGTTATACGTTATTATGTAACAGTATATAACGTTATACGTTATTACGTATTAGTATATAACGTTATACGTTATTACGTAATAGTATATAACGTTATACGTTGTTACATAATAGTATATAACGTTATACGTTATTACGTAACAGTATATAACGTTATACGTCATAACGTAATAATATATAACGTTATACGTTATTACGTATTAGTATATAACGTTATACGTTATTACGTAACAGTATATAACGTTATACGTTATTACGTAACAGAATAAAACGTTATACGTTATAACGTATTAGTATATAACTTTGTACGTTATTACGTATTAGTATATAACGTTATACGTTATTACGTATTAGTATATAACGTTATACGTTATTACGTAATACTATATAACGTTATACGTTATTACGTATTAGTATATAACGTTATACCTTAGTACGTAATAGTATATAACGTTATACGTTATAACGTAATACTATGTAACGTTATACGTTATAACGTAGTAGCATATAACGTTATACGTCATAACGTAACACTATATAACGTTATACGATATTACGTAACAGTATATAACGTTATACGTTATTACGTAACATTATATAACGTTATACGTTATTACGTAACAGTATATAACGTTACACGTTATAACGTATTAGTATATAACTTTGTACGTTATTACGTATTAGTATATAACGTTATACGTTATTACGTAATAATTTATAACGTTATACGTCATAACGTAATCGTATATAACGTTATACGTCATAACGTAATACTATATAACGTTATACGTTATAACGTAGTAGTATATAACGTTATACGTTATTACGTATTAGTATATAACGTTATACGTTATTACGTAATACTGTATAACGTTATACGTTATACGATAATACTATATAACGTTATACGTTATCACGCAATACTATATAACGTTATACTTGATACGATAATAGTATATAACGTTATACGTTATTACGTAACAGTATATAACGTTATACGTTATTACGTAATAGTTTATAACGTTATACGTCATAACGTAATCGTATATAACATTATACGTCATAACGTAATACTATATAACGTTATACGTTATAACGTAGTAGTATATAACGTTATACGTTATAATGTAATAGTATATAACGTTATACGTTATTACGTATTTGTATATAACGTTATACGTTATTACGTAATAGTTTATAACGTTATACGTCATAACGTAATAGTATATGACGTTATACGTTATAACGTAGTAGTCTATAACGTTATACGTTATAACGTAGTAGTATATAACGTTATACGTTATAATGTAATAGTATATAACGTTATACGTCATAACGTAATCGTATATAACATTATACGTCATAACGTAATACTATATAACGTTATACGTTATAACGTAGTAGTATATAACGTTATACGTTATAATGTAATAGTATATAACGTTATACGTTATTACGTATTTGTATATAACGTTATACGTTATTACGTAATAGTTTATAACGTTATACGTCATAACGTAATAGTATATGACGTTATACGTTATAACGTAGTAGTCTATAACGTTATACGTTATAACGTAACACTATATAACGTTATACGTTATAACGTATTAGTATATAACGTTATACGTTATTACGTATTAGTATATAACGTTATACGTTATTACGTAATACTATATAACGTTATACGTTATTACGTATTAGTATATAACGTTATACGTTATTACGTAATACTATAAAACGTTCTACGTTATTACGTATTAGTATATAACGTTATACGTTAGTACGTAATAGTATATAACGTTATACGTTATAACGTAATACTATGTAACGTTATACGTTATAACGTAGTAGTATATAACGTTATACGTCATAACGTAACACTATATAACGTTATACGTTATTATGTAACAGTATACAACGTTATACGTTATTACGTATTAGTATATAACGTTATACGTTATTACGTAATAGTATATAACGTTATACGTTGTTACATAATAGTATATAACGTTACACGTTATTACGTAACAGTATATAACGTTATACGCCATAACGTAATAATATATAACGTTATACGTTATTACGTATTAGTATATAACGTTATACGTTATTACGTAATACTATATAACGTTATACGTTATTACGTATTAGTATATAACGTTATACGTTAGTACGTAATAGTATATAACGTTATACGTTAAAACGTAATACTATGTAACGTTATACGTTATAACGTAGTAGTATATAACGTTATACGTCATAACGTAACACTATATAACGTTATACGTTATTACGTAACAGTATATAACGTTATACGTTATTACGTAACAGAATAAAACGTTATACGTTATAACATATTAGTATATAACTTTGTACGTTATTACGTATTAGTATATAACGTTATACGTTATTACGTATTAGTATATAACGTTATACGTTATTACGTAATACTATATAACGTTATACGTTATTACGTATTAGTATATAACGTTATACGTTAGTACGTAATAGTATATAACGTTATACGTCATAACGTAATACTATATAACGTTATACGTTATAACGTAGTAGTATATAACGTTATACGTTATTACGTATTAGTATATAACGTTATACGTTATTACGTAATACTATATAACGTTATATGTTATACGATAATACTATATAATGTTATACGATATTTCACAATACTATATAACGTTATACTTGATACGATAATACTATATAACGTTATACGTTATTACGTATTAGTATATAACGTTATACGTTATTACGTAACAGTATATAACGTTATACGTAATAACGTAATAATATATAACGTTATACGTTATTACGTATTAGTATATAACGTTATACGTCAGAACGTAATAGTATATAACGTTATACCTCATAACGTAATACTATATAACGTTATACGTGATAACGTAGAAGTATATAACGTTATACGTCATAACGTAATACTATATAACGTTATACGTTATAACGTAATAGTATATAACGTTATACGTTACTACGTATTAGTATATAACGTTATACGTTATTACGTAACAGTATATAACGTCATACGTTATAACGTAATAGTATATTACGTTCTACGTCATAACGTAGTAGTATATAACGTTATACGTTATTACGTATTAGTATATAACGTTATACGTTAGTACGTAATAGTATATAACGTTATACGTTATAACGTAATACTATGTAACTTTATACGTTATAACGTAGTAGTATATAACGTTATACGTCATAACGTAATAGTATATAACGTTATACGTTAGTACGTAATAGTATATAACGTTATACGTTATTACGTATTAGTATATAACGTTATACCTTAGTACGTAATAGTATATAACGTTATACGTTATAACGTAATACTATGTAGCGTTATACGTTATTACGTAACAGTATATAACGTTATACGTTATAACGTAATAGTATATAACGTTATACGTTATTACGTATTAGTATATAACGTTATACGTTATTACGTATTAGTATATAACGTTATACCTTAGTACGTAACAGTATATAACGTTATACGCTATTACGTAATAGTATATAACGTTATACCTTATTACGTATTAGTATATAACGTTATACGTTATTACGTAATACTATATAACGTTATACGTTAAACGATGATACTATATAACGTTATACGTTATTACGCAATACTATATAACGTTATTCTTGATACGATAATACTATATAACGTTATACGTTATTACGTAACAGTATATAACGTTATACGTCAGAACGTAATAGTATATAACGTTATACCTCATAACGTAATACTATATAACGTTATACGTGATAACGTAGAAGTATATAACGTTATACGTCATAACGTAATACTATATAACGTTATACGTTATAACGTAATAGTATATAACGTTATACGTTACTACGTATTAGTATATAACGTTATACGTTATTACGTAACAGTATATAACGTCATACGTTATAACGTAATAGTATATTACGTTCTACGTCATAACGTAGTAGTATATAACGTTATACGTTATTACGTATTAGTATATAACGTTATACGTTAGTACGTAATAGTATATAGCGTTATACGTTATAACGTAATACTATGTAACTTTATACGTTATAACGTAGTAGTATATAACGTTATACGTCATAACGTAATAGTATATAACGTTATACGTTAGTACGTAATAGTATATAACGTTATACGTTATTACGTATTAGTATATAACGTTATACCTTAGTACGTAATAGTATATAACGTTATACGTTATAACGTAATACTATGTAGCGTTATACGTTATTACGTAACAGTATATAACGTTATACGTTATAACGTAATAGTATATAACGTTATACGTTATTACGTATTAGTATATAACGTTATACGTTATTACGTATTAGTATATAACGTTATACCTTAGTACGTAACAGTATATAACGTTATACGCTATTACGTAATAGTATATAACGTTATACCTTATTACGTATTAGTATATAACGTTATACGTTATTACGTAATACTATATAACGTTATACGTTAAACGATGATACTATATAACGTTATACGTTATTACGCAATACTATATAACGTTATACTTGATACGATAATACTATATAACGTTATACGTTATTACGTAACAGTATATAACGTTATACGTTATTACGTAATAGTTTATAACGTTATACGTCATAACGTAATCGTATATAACGTTATACGTCATAACGTAATATTATATAACGTTATACGTTATAACGTAGTAGTATATAACGTTATACGTTATAACGTAATAGTATATAACGTTATACGTTATTACGTATTTGTATATAACGTTATACGTAATTACGTAATAGTTTATAACGTTATACGTCATAACGTAATAGCATATGACGTTATACGTTATAACGTAGTAGTCTATGACGTTATACGTCATAACGTAACACTATATAACGTTATACGTTATAACGTATTAGTATATAACGTTATACGTTATTACGTATTAGTATATAACGTTATACGTTATTACGTAACAGTATATAACGTTATACGTTATAACGTAATAGTATATAACGTTATACGTTATTACGTATTAGTATATAACGTTATACGTTATTACGTATTAGTATATAACGTTATACCTTAGTACGTAACAGTATATAACTTTATACGCTATTACGTAATAGTATATAACGTTATACGTTATAACGTGGTAGTATATAACGTTATACGTTATTACGTAACAGTATATAACGTTATACGTTATTACGTAATAGTTTATAACGTTATACGTCATAACGTAATCGTATATAACGTTATACGTCATAACGTAATACTATATAACGTTATACGTTATAACGTAGTAGTATATAACGTTATACGTTATAACGTGATAGTATATAACGTTATACGTCATAACGTATCACTATATAACGTTATACGTTATTACGTAACAGTATATAACGTTATACGTTATAACGTAATAGTATATAACGTTATACGTTATACGATAATACTATATAACGTTATACGTAATTACGTTATAGAATATAACGTTATACGTTGTTACGTAATAGTATATAACTTTATAACTTATTACGTATTAGTATGTAACGTTATACGTTATAAAATAATAGTATATAACGTTATACGTCATAACGTAATAGTATATGACGTTATACGTTATAACGTAGTAGTCTATAACGTTATACGTCATAACGTAACACTATATAACGTTATACGTTATAACGTATTAGTATATAACGTTATACGTTATTACGTATTAGTATATAACGTTATACGTTATTACGTAACAGTATATAACGTTATACGTTATAACATAATAGTATATAACGTTATACGTCATAACATAATAATATATAACGTTATACGTTATTACGTAATACTATGTAGCGTTATACGTTATTACGTAATACTATATAACGTTATACGTTATTACGTATTAGTATATAACGTTATACGTTAGTACGTAATAGTATATAACGTTATACGTTATAACGTAATACTATGTAGCGTTATACGTTATAACGTAGTAGTATATAACGTTATACGTCATAATGTAACACTATATATCGTTATACGTTATTACGTAACAGTATATAACGTTATACGTTATAACGTAATAGTATATAACGTTGTACGTTATACGATAATACTATATAACGTTATACGTAATTACGTTATAGAATATAACGTTATATGTTGTTACGTAATAGTATATAACTTTATAACTTATTACGTATTAGTATGTAACGTTATACGTTATAACATAATAGTATATAACGTTATACGTCATAACGTAATACTATATAACGTTATACGTTATAACGTAGTAGTATATAACGTTATACGTCATAACGTAATAATATATAACGTTATACGTCATAATGTAATCGTATATAATGTTATACGTCATAACGTAATACTATATAACGTTATACGTTATAACGTAGTAGTATATAACGTTATACGCTATTACGTAATAGTATATAACGTTATACGTTATTACGTATTAGTATATAACGTTATACGTTATTACGTAATACTATATAACGTTATACGTTATACGATAATACTATATAACGTTATACGTTATTACGCAATACTATATAACGTTATACTTGATACGAAAATACTATATAACGTTATACGTTATTACGTAACAGTATATAACGTTATACGTCATTACGTATTAGTATATAACGGTATACGTTATTACGTATTAGTATATAACGTTATACGTTATAGCGTAATAGTCTATAAAGTTATACTTCATAACGTAATAGCATATAACGTTATACGTCATAACGTAATACTATATAACGTTATACGTTATTACGTATTAGTATATAACGTTATACGTTAGTACGTAATAGTATATAACGTTATACGTTATACGATAACACTAGATAACGTTATACGTTATTACGCAATACTATATAACGTTATACTTGATACGACAATACTATATAACGTTATACGTTATTACGTAACAGTATATAACGTTATACGTTATTACGTAATAGTTTATAACGTTATACGTCATAACGTAATCGTATATAACGTTATACGTCATAACGTAATACTATATAACGTTATACGTTATAACGTAGTAGTATATAACGTTATACGTTATAACGTAATAGTATATAACGTTATACGTTATTACGTATTTGTATATAACGTTATACGTTATTACGTAATAGTTTATAACGTTATACGTCATAACGTAATAGTATATGACGTTATACGTTATAACGTAGTAGTCTATAACGTTATACGTCATAACGTAACACTATATAACGTTATACGTTATAACCTATTAGTATATAACGTTATACGTTATTACGTAATAGTTTATAACGTTATACGTCATAACGTAATAGTATATGACGTTATACGTTATAACGTAGTAGTATATAACGTTATACGTCATAACGTAGCACTATATAACGTTATACGTTATTACGTAACAGTATATAACGTTATACGTTATTACGTAACAGTATATAAAGTTATACGTTATAACGTATTAGTATATAACTTTGTACGTTATTACGTATTAGTATATAACGTTATACGTATTACGTAACAGTATATAACGTTATACGTTATAACGTAATAGCATATAACGTTATACGTCATAACGTAATACTATATAACGTTATACGTTATTACGTAATATTATATAACGTTAAACGTTATAACATAATAGTATATAACGTTATACGTCATAACGTAATACTATATAACGTTATACGTTATAACGTAGTAGTATATAACGTTATACGTCATAACGTAATAGTATATAACGTTATACGTTAGTACGTAATAGTATATAACGTTATATGTTATTACGTATTAGTATATAACGTTATACGTCATTACGTAACAGTATATAACGTTATACGTTATAACGTAATAGTATATAACGTTATACGTTATTACGAATTAGTATATAACGTTATACGTTATTACGTAATAGTATATAACGTTATACGTTGTTACATAATAGTATATAACGTTATACGTTATAACGTATTAGTATATAACTTTGTACGTTATTACGTATTAGTATATAACGTTATACGTTATTACGTAACAGTATATAACGTTATACGTTATAAAATAATAGTATATAACGTTATACGTCATAACGTAATAGTATATGACGTTATACGTTATAACGTAGTAGTCTATAACGTTATACGTCATAACGTAACACTATATAACGTTATACGTTATAACGTATTAGTATATAACGTTATACGTTATTACGTATTAGTATATAACGTTATACGTTATTACGTAACAGTATATAACGTTATACGTTATAACATAATAGTATATAACGTTATACGTCATAACATAATAATATATAACGTTATACGTTATTACGTAATACTATGTAGCGTTATACGTTATAACGTAGTAGTATATAACGTTATACGTCATAATGTAACACTATATAACGTTATACGTTATTGCGTAACAGTATATAACGTTATACGTTATAACGTAATAGTATATAACGTTGTACGTTATACGATAATACTATATAACGTTATACGTAATTACGTTATAGAATATAACGTTATATGTTGTTACGTTATAGTATATAACTTTATAACTTATTACGTATTAGTATGTAACGTTATACGTTATAACATAATAGTATATAACGTTATACGTCATAACGTAATACTATATAACGTTATACGTTATAACGTAGTAGTATATAACGTTATACGTCATAACGTAATAATATATAACGTTATACGTCATAATGTAATCGTATATAATGTTATACGTCATAACGTAATACTATATAACGTTATACGTTATAACGTAGTAGTATATAACGTTATACGCTATTACGTAATAGTATATAACGTTATACGTTATTACGTATTAGTATATAACGTTATACGTTATTACGTAATACTATATAACGTTACACGTTATACGATAATACTATATAACGTTATACGTTATTACGCAATACTATATAACGTTATACTTGATACGAAAATACTATATAACGTTATACGTTATTACGTAACAGTATATAACGTTATAGGTCATAATGTAATCGTATATAATGTTATACGTCATAACGTAATACTATATAACGTTATACGTTATAACGTAGTAGTATATAACGTTATACGTTAGTACGTAATAGTATATAACGTTATACGTCATAACGTAACAGTATATAACGTTATACGTTATAACGTAGTAGTATATAACGTTATACGTTATTACGTATTAGTATATAACGTTATACGTTATTACGTAATACTATATAACGTTATATGTTATACGATAATACTATATAACGTTATACGATATTTCGCAATACTATATAACGTTATACTTGATACGATAATACTATATAACGTTATACGTTATTACGTATTAGTATATAACGTTATACGTTATTATGTAACAGTATATAACGTTATACGTAATAACGTAATAATATATAACGTTATACGTTATTACGTATTAGTATATAACGTTATACGTCAGAACGTAATAGTATATAACGTTATACCTCATAACGTAATACTATATAACGTTATACGTGATAACGTAGAAGTATATAACGTTATACGTCATAACGTAATACTATATAACGTTATACGTTATAACGTAATAGTATATAACGTTATACGTTACTACGTATTAGTATATAACGTTATACGTTATTACGTAACAGTATATAACGTCATACGTTATAACGTAATAGTATATTACGTTCTACGTCATAACGTAGTAGTATATAACGTTATACGTTATTACGTATTAGTATATAACGTTATACGTTAGTACGTAATAGTATATAACGTTATACGTTATAACGTAATACTATGTAACTTTATACGTTATAACGTAGTAGTATATAACGTTATACGTCATAACGTAATAGTATATAACGTTATACGTTAGTACGTAATAGTATATAACGTTATACGTTATTACGTATTAGTATATAACGTTATACCTTAGTACGTAATAGTATATAACGTTATACGTTATAACGTAATACTATGTAGCGTTATACGTTATTACGTAACAGTATATAACGTTATACGTTATAACGTAATAGTATATAACGTTATACGTTATTACGTATTAGTATATAACGTTATACGTTATTACGTATTAGTATATAACGTTATACCTTAGTACGTAACAGTATATAACGTTATACGCTATTACGTAATAGTATATAACGTTATACCTTATTACGTATTAGTATATAACGTTATACGTTATTACGTAATACTATATAACGTTATACGTTAAACGATGATACTATATAACGTTATACGTTATTACGCAATACTATATAACGTTATACTTGATACGATAATACTATATAACGTTATACGTTATTACGTAACAGTATATAACGTTATACGTTATTACGTAATAGTTTATAACGTTATACGTCATAACGTAATCGTATATAACGTTATACGTCATAACGTAATACTATATAACGTTATACGTTATAACGTAGTAGTATATAACGTTATACGTTATAACGTAATAGTATATAACGTTATACGTTATTACGTATTTGTATATAACGTTATACGTAATTACGTAATAGTTTATAACGTTATACGTCATAACGTAATAGCATATGACGTTATACGTTATAACGTAGTAGTCTATGACGTTATACGTCATAACGTAACACTATATAACGTTATACGTTATAACGTATTAGTATATAACGTTATACGTTATTACGTATTAGTATATAACGTTATACGTTATTACGTAACAGTATATAACGTTATACGTTATAACGTAATAGTATATAACGTTATACGTTATTACGTATTAGTATATAACGTTATACGTTATTACGTATTAGTATATAACGTTATACCTTAGTACGTAACAGTATATAACTTTATACGCTATTACGTAATAGTATATAACGTTATACGTTATAACGTGGTAGTATATAACGTTATACGTTATTACGTAACAGTATATAACGTTATACGTTATTACGTAATAGTTTATAACGTTATACGTCATAACGTAATCGTATATAACGTTATACGTCATAACGTAATACTATATAACGTTATACGTTATAACGTAGTAGTATATAACGTTATACGTTATAACGTGATAGTATATAACGTTATACGTCATAACGTAACACTATATAACGTTATACGTTATTACGTAACAGTATATAACGTTATACGTTATAACGTAATAGTATATAACGTTATACGTTATACGATAATACTATATAACGTTATACGTAATTACGTTATAGAATATAACGTTATACGTTGTTACGTAATAGTATATAACTTTATAACTTATTACGTATTAGTATGTAACGTTATACGTTATAAAATAATAGTATATAACGTTATACGTCATAACGTAATAGTATATGACGTTATACGTTATAACGTAGTAGTCTATAACGTTATACGTCATAACGTAACACTATATAACGTTATACGTTATAACGTATTAGTATATAACGTTATACGTTATTACGTATTAGTATATAACGTTATACGTTATTACGTAACAGTATATAACGTTATACGTTATAACATAATAGTATATAACGTTATACGTCATAACATAATAATATATAACGTTATACGTTATTACGTAATACTATGTAGCGTTATACGTTATTACGTAATACTATATAACGTTATACGTTATTACGTATTAGTATATAACGTTATACGTTAGTACGTAATAGTATATAACGTTATACGTTATAACGTAATACTATGTAGCGTTATACGTTATAACGTAGTAGTATATAACGTTATACGTCATAATGTAACACTATATAACGTTATACGTTATTACGTAACAGTATATAACGTTATACGTTATAACGTAGTAGTATATAACGTTATACGCTATTACGTAATAGTATATAACGTTATACGTCATTACGTATTAGTATATAACGGTATACGTTATTACGTATTAGTATATAACGTTATACGTTATAGCGTAATAGTCTATAAAGTTATACTTCATAACGTAATAGCATATAACGTTATACGTCATAACGTAATACTATATAACGTTATACGTTATTACGTATTAGTATATAACGTTATACGTTAGTACGTAATAGTATATAACGTTATACGTTATACGATAATACTAGATAACGTTATACGTTATTACGCAATACTATATAACGTTATACTTGATACGACAATACTATATAACGTTATACGTTATTACGTAACAGTATATAACGTTATACGTTATTACGTAATAGTTTATAACGTTATACGTCATAACGTAATCGTATATAACGTTATACGTCATAACGTAATACTATATAACGTTATACGTTATAACGTAGTAGTATATAACGTTATACGTTATAACGTAATAGTATATAACGTTATACGTTATTACGTATTTGTATATAACGTTATACGTTATTACGTAATAGTTTATAACGTTATACGTCATAACGTAATAGTATATGACGTTATACGTTATAACGTAGTAGTCTATAACGTTATACGTCATAACGTAACACTATATAACGTTATACGTTATAACCTATTAGTATATAACGTTATACGTTATTACGTAATAGTTTATAACGTTATACGTCATAACGTAATAGTATATGACGTTATACGTTATAACGTAGTAGTATATAACGTTATACGTCATAACGTAGCACTATATAACGTTATACGTTATTACGTAACAGTATATAACGTTATACGTTATTACGTAACAGTATATAAAGTTATACGTTATAACGTATTAGTATATAACTTTGTACGTTATTACGTATTAGTATATAACGTTATACGTTATTACGTAACAGTATATAACGTTATACGTTATAACGTAATAGCATATAACGTTATACGTCATAACGTAATACTATATAACGTTATACGTTATTACGTAATATTATATAACGTTAAACGTTTTAACATAATAGTATATAACGTTATACGTCATAACGTAATACTATATAACGTTATACGTTATAACGTAGTAGTATATAACGTTATACGTCATAACGTAATAATATATAACGTTATACGTTATTACGTATTAGTATATAACGTTATACGTCAGAACGTAATAGTATATAACGTTATACCTCATAACGTAATACTATATAACGTTATACGTGATAACGTAATAGTATATAACGTTATACGTTATTACGAATTAGTATATAACGTTATACGTTATTACGTAATAGTATATAACGTTATACGTTGTTACATAATAGTATATAACGTTATACGTTATAACGTATTAGTATATAACTTTGTACGTTATTACGTATTAGTATATAACGTTATACGTTATTACGTAACAGTATATAACGTTATACGTTATAACGTAATAGCATATAACGTTATACGTCATAACGTAATACTATATAACGTTATACGTTATTACGTAATATTATATAACGTTAAACGTTATAACATAATAGTATATAACGTTATACGTGATAGCGTAGTAGTATATAACGTTATACGTCATAACGTAATACTATATAACGTTATACGTCATAACGTAATACTATATAACGTTATACGTTATAACGTAATAGTATATAACGTTATACGTTATTACGTATTAGTATATAACGTTATACGTTGTTACATAATAGTATATAACGTTATACGTTATAACGTATTAGTATATAGCTTTGTACGTTATTACGTATTAGTATATAACGTTATACGTTATTACGTAACAGTATATAACGTTATACGTTAAAACGTAATAGCATATAACGTTATACGTCATAACGTAATACTATATAACGTTATACGTTATTACGTATTAGTATATAACGTTATACGTTAGTACGTAATAGTATATAACGTTATACGTTATAACGTAATACTATGTAGCGTTATACGTTATAACGTAGTAGTATATAACGTTATACGTCATAATGTAACACTATATAACGTTATACGTTATTACGTAACAGTATATAACGTTATACGTTATAACGTAATAGTATATAACGTTGTACGTTATACGATAATACTATATAACGTTATACGTAATTACGTTATAGAATATAACGTTATATGTTGTTACGTAATAGTATATAACTTTATAACTTATTACGTATTAGTATGTAACGTTATACGTTATAACATAATAGTATATAACGTTATACGTCATAACGTAATAATATATAACGTTATACGTCATAATGTAATCGTATATAATGTTATACGTCATAACGTAATACTATATAACGTTATACGTTATAACGTAGTAGTATATAACGTTATACGCTATTACGTAATAGTATATAACGTTATACGTTATTACGTATTAGTATATAACGTTATACGTTATTACGTAATACTATATAACGTTATACGTTATACGATAATACTATATAACGTTATACGTTATTACGCAATACTATATAACGTTATACTTGATACGAAAATACTATATAACGTTATACGTTATTACGTAACAGTATATAACGTTATACGTCATTACGTATTAGTATATAACGGTATACGTTATTACGTATTAGTATATAACGTTATACGTTATAGCGTAATAGTCTATAAAGTTATACTTCATAACGTAATAGCATATAACGTTATACGTCATAACGTAATACTATATAACGTTATACGTTATTACGTATTAGTATATAACGTTATACGTTAGTACGTAATAGTATATAACGTTATACGTTATACGATAATACTAGATAACGTTATACGTTATTACGCAATACTATATAACGTTATACTTGATACGACAATACTATATAACGTTATACGTTATTACGTAACAGTATATAACGTTATACGTTATTACGTAATAGTTTATAACGTTATACGTCATAACGTAATCGTATATAACGTTATACGTCATAACGTAATACTATATAACGTTATACGTTATAACGTAGTAGTATATAACGTTATACGTTATAACGTAATAGTATATAACGTTATACGTTATTACGTATTTGTATATAACGTTATACGTTATTACGTAATAGTTTATAACGTTATACGTCATAACGTAATAGTATATGACGTTATACGTTATAACGTAGTAGTCTATAACGTTATACGTCATAACGTAACACTATATAACGTTATACGTTATAACCTATTAGTATATAACGTTATACGTTATTACGTAATAGTTTATAACGTTATACGTCATAACGTAATAGTATATGACGTTATACGTTATAACGTAGTAGTATATAACGTTATACGTCATAACGTAGCACTATATAACGTTATACGTTATTACGTAATATTATATAACGTTAAACGTTATAACATAATAGTATATAACGTTATACGTGATAGCGTAGTAGTATATAACGTTATACGTCATAACGTAATAGTATATAACGTTATACGTTAGTACGTAATAGTATATAACGTTATATGTTATTACGTATTAGTATATAACGTTATACGTCATTACGTAACAGTATATAACGTTATACGTTATAACGTAATAGTATATAACGTTATACGTTATTACGAATTAGTATATAACGTTATACGTTATTACGTAATAGTATATAACGTTATACGTTGTTACATAATAGTATATAACGTTATACGTTATAACGTATTAGTATATAACTTTGTACGTTATTACGTATTAGTATATAACGTTATACGTTATTACGTAACAGTATATAACGTTATACGTTATAACGTAATAGCATATAACGTTATACGTCATAACGTAATACTATATAACGTTATACGTTATTACGTAATATTATATAACGTTAAACGTTATAACATAATAGTATATAACGTTATACGTGATAGCGTAGTAGTATATAACGTTATACGTCATAACGTAATACTATATAACGTTATACGTCATAACGTAATACTATATAACGTTATACGTTATAACGTAATAGTATATAACGTTATACGTTATTACGTATTAGTATATAACGTTATACGTTGTTACATAATAGTATATAACGTTATACGTTATAACGTATTACTATATAGCTTTGTACGTTATTACGTATTAGTATATAACGTTATACGTTATTACGTAACAGTATATAACGTTATACGTTATAACGTAATAGCATATAACGTTATACGTCATAACGTAATACTATATAACGTTATACGTTATTACGTATTAGTATATAACGTTATACGTTATTACGTAACAGTATATAACGTTATACGTTATAACGTAATAGTATATAACGTTCTACGTCATAACGTAGTAGCATATGACGTTATACGTCATTACGTAACAGTATATAACGTTATACGTTATAACGTAATAGTATATAACGTTATACGTTATTACGTATTAGTATATAACGCTATACGTGATAACGTAGTAGTATATAACGTTATACGTCATAACGTAATACTATATAACGTTATACGTCATAACGTAATACTATATAACGTTATACGTTATAACGTAATATTATATAACGTTATACGTTATTACGTATTAGTATATAACGTTATACGTTATTACGTAACAGTATATAACGTTATACGTTATAACGTAATAGTATATAACGTTCTACGTCATAACGTAGTAGCATATGACGTTATACGTTATTACGTATTAGTATATAACGTTATACGTTAGTACGTAATAGTATATAACGTTATACGTTATAACGTAATACTATGTAACTTTATACGTTATAACGTAGTAGTATATAACGTTATACGTCATAACGTAATAGTATATAACGTTATACGTTAGTACGTAATAGTATATAACGTTATACGTTATTACGTATTAGTATATAACGTTATACCTTAGTACGTAATAGTATATAACGTTATACGTTATTACGTAATAGTTTATAACGATATACGTCATAACGTAATCGTATATAACGTTATACGTTATTACGTAATAGTATATAACGTTATACGTTATAACGTAATACTATGTAGCGTTATACGTTATAACGTAGTAGTCTATAACGTTATACGTCATAACGTAACACTATATAACGTTATACGTTATAACCTATTAGTATATAACGTTATACGTTATTACGTATTAGTATATAACGTTATACGTTATTACGTAACAGTATATAACGTTATACGTCATAACGTAATAATATATAACGTTATACGTTATTACGTATTAGTATATAACGTTATACGTTATTACGTAATACTATATAACGTTATACGTTATTACGTATTAGTATATAACGTTATCCGTTAGTACGTAATAGTATATAACGTTATACGTTATAACGTAATACTATGTAACGTTATACGTTATAACGTAGTAGTATATAACGTTATACGTCATAACGTAACACTATATAACGTTATACGTTATTACGTAACGGTATATAACGTTATACGTTATTACGTAACAGTATATAACGTTATACGTTATTACGTAACAGTATATAACGTTATACGTTATAACGTATTAGTATATAACTTTGTACGTTATTACGTATTAGTATATAACGTTATACGTTATTACGTAACAGTATATAACGTTATACGTTATAACGTAATAGCATATAACGTTATACGTCATAACGTAATACTATATAACGTTATACGTTATTACGTAATAATATATAACGTTATACGTTATAACATAATAGTATATAACGTTATACGTCATAACGTAATACTATATAACGTTATACGTTATAACGTAGTAGTATATAACGTTATACGTCATAACGTAATAGTATATAACGTTATACGTTATTACGTAACAGTATATAACGTTATACGTTATAACGTATTAGTATATAACTTTGTACGTTATTACGTATTAGTATATAACGTTATACGTTATTACGTAACAGTATATAACGTTATACGTTATAACGTAATACTATATAACGTTATACGTTATAACGTAATAGTATATAACGTTATACGTTATTACGTATTAGTATATAACGTTATACGTTATTACGTAACAGTATATAACGTTATACGTTATAACGTAATAGTATATAACGTTCTACGTCATAACGTAGTAGCATATAACGTTATACGTTATTACGTATTAGTATGTAACGTTATACGTTAGTACGTAATAGTATATAACGTTATACGTTATAACGTAATACTATGTAACTTTATACGTTATAACGTAGTAGTATATAACGTTATACGTCATAACGTAATAGTATATAACGTTATACGTTAGTACGTAATAGTATATAGCGTTATACGTTATTACGTATTAGTATATAACGTTATACCTTAGTACGTAATAGTATATAACATTATACGTTATTACGTAACAGTATATAACGTTATACGTTATAACGTAATAGTATATAACGTTATACGTTATTACTTATTAGTATATAACGTTATACGCTATTACGTATTAGTATATACCGTTATACCTTAGTACGTAACAGTATATAACGTTATACGCTATTACGTAATAGTATATAACGTTATACGTTATTACGTATTAGTATATAACGTTATACGTTATTACGTAATACTATATAACGTTATACGTTAAACGATAATACTATATAACGTTATACGTTATTACGCAATACTATATAACGTTATACGTTAAACGATAATACTATATAACGTTATACGTTATTACGCAATACTATATAACGCTATACTTGATACGATAATACTATATAACGTTATACGTTATTACGTAACAGTATATAACGTTATACGTTATTACGTAATAGTTTATAACGTTATACGTCATAACGTAATCGTATATAGCGTTATACGTCATAACGTAATACTATATAACGTTATACGTTATAACGTAGTAGTATATAACGTTATACGTTATAACGTAATACTATGTAGCGTTATACTTTATAACGTAGTAGTATATAACGTTATACGTTATAACGTAATAGTATATAACGTTATACGTTATTACGTATTAGTATATAACGTTATACGTTATTACGTAATACTATATAACGTTATACGTTATTACGTATTAGTATATAACGTTATACGGTAGTACGTAATAGTATATAACGTTATACGTTATAACGTAATACTATGTAACTTTATACGTTATAACGTAGTAGTCTGTAACGTTATACGTCATATCGTAATAGTATATAACGTTATACGTTAGTACGTAATACTATATAACGTTATACGTTATAACATAGTAGTATATAACGTTATACGTTATAACGTAATAGTATATAACGTTATACGTTATTACGTATTTGTATATAACGTTATACGTTATAACGTAATACTATGTAACTTTATACGTTATAACGTAGTAGTCTGTAACGTTATACGTCATATCGTAATAGTATATAACGTTATACGTTAGTACGTAATACTATATAACGTTATACGTTATAACATAGTAGTATATAACGTTATACGATATAACGTAGTAGTATATAACGTTATACGTCATAACGTAATACTATATAACGTTATACGTTTTTACGTAATAGTTTATAACGTTATACGTCATTACGTATTAGGATATAACGTTATACGTTATTACGTAATACTATATAACGTTATACGTTATTACGTATTAGTATATAACGTTATACGTTAGTACGTAATTCTATATAACGTTATACGATATAACGTAGTAGTATATAACGTTATACGTCATAACGTAATACTATATAACGTTATACGTTTTTACGTAATAGTTTATAACGTTATACGTCATTACGTATTAGGATATAACGTTATACGTTATTACGTAATACTATATAACGTTATACGTTATTACGTAATACTATATAACGTTATACGTTATTACGTATTAGTATATAACGTTATACGGTAGTACGTAATAGTATATAACGTTATACGATATTACGTAATATTTTATAACGTTATACGTTATTTCGTATTAGTATATAACGTTATACGTTATTACGAAATACTATATTACGTTATACGTTATTACGTAATACTATATAACGTTATACGTTATTACGTATTAGTATATAACGTTATACGGTAGTACGTAATAGTATATAACGTTATACGTTATAACGTAGTAGTATATAACGTTATACGTTATAACATAATAGTATATAACGTTATACGTCATAACGTAATACTATATAACGTTATACGTTATAACGTAGTAGTATATAACGTTATACGTCATAACGTAATAGTATATAACGTTATACGTTATTACGTAACAGTATATAACGTTATACGTTATAACGTATTAGTATATAACTTTGTACGTTATTACGTATTAGTATATAACGTTATACGTTATTACGTAACAGTATATAACGTTATACGTTATAACGTAGTAGTATATAACGTTATACGTTATAACGTAATAGTATATAACGATATACGTTGTTACGTAATAGTATATAACGTTATACGTAATAACGTAATAGTATATAACGTTATACGTTATAACGTAGTAGTATATAACGTTATACGTCATAACGTAATAGTATATAACGTTATACCTCATAACGTAATACTATATAACGTTTACGTGATAACGTAGTAGTATATAACGTTATACGTCATAACGTAATACTATATAACGTTATACGTCATAACGTAATACTATATAACGTTATACGTCATAACGTAATACTATATAACGTTATACGTTATAACGTAATAGTATATAACGTTATACGTTATTACGTATTAGTATATAACGTTATACGTTATTACGTAACAGTATATAACGTTATACGTTATAACGTAATAGTATATAACGTTCTACGTCATAACGTAGTAGCATATAACGTTATACGTTATTACGTATTAGTATGTAACGTTATACGTTAGTACGTAATAGTATATAACGTTATACGTTATAACGTAATGCTATGTAACTTTATACGTTATAACGTAGTAGTATATAACGTTATACGTCATAACGTAATAGTATATAACGTTATACGTTAGTACGTAATAGTATATAACTTTATACGTTATTACGTATTAGTATATAACGTTATACCTTAGTACGTAATAGTATATAACGTTATACGTTATTACGTAACAGTATATAACGTTATACGTTATAACGTAATAGTATATAACGTTATACGTTATTACTTATTAGTATATAACGTTATACGTTATTACGTATTAGTATATACCGTTATACCTTAGTAACTAACAGTATATAACGTTATACGCTATTACGTAATAGTATATAACGTTATACGTTATAACGTAATACTATATAACGTTATACGTTATAACGTATTAGTATATAACTTTGTACGTTATTACGTATTAGTATATAACGTTATACGTTATTACGTAACAGTATATAACGTTATACGTTATAACGTAATACTATATAACGTTATACGTTATAACGTAATAGTATATAACGTTATACGTTATTACGTATTAGTATATAACGTTATACGTTATTACGTAACAGTATATAACGTTATACGTTATAACGTAATAGTATATAACGTTCTACGTCATAACGTAGTAGCATATAACGTTATACGTTATTACGTATTAGTATGTAACGTTATACGTTAGTACGTAATAGTATATAACGTTATACGTTATAACGTAATACTATGTAACTTTATACGTTATAACGTAGTAGTATATAACGTTATACGTCATAACGTAATAGTATATAACGTTATACGTTAGTACGTAATAGTATATAACGTTATACGTTATTACGTATTAGTATATAACGTTATACCTTAGTACGTAATAGTATATAACATTATACGTTATTACGTAACAGTATATAACGTTATACGTTATAACGTAATAGTATATAACGTTATACGTTATTACTTATTAGTATATAACGTTATACGCTATTACGTATTAGTATATACCGTTATACCTTAGTACGTAACAGTATATAACGTTATACGCTATTACGTAATAGTATATAACGTTATACGTTATTACGTATTAGTATATAACGTTATACGTTATTACGTAATACTATATAACGTTATACGTTAAACGATAATACTATATAACGTTATACGTTATTACGCAATACTATATAACGTTATACGTTAAACGATAATACTATATAACGTTATACGTTATTACGCAATACTATATAACGCTATACTTGATACGATAATACTATATAACGTTATACGTTATTACGTAACAGTATATAACGTTATACGTTATTACGTAATAGTTTATAACGTTATACGTCATAACGTAATCGTATATAGCGTTATACGTCATAACGTAATACTATATAACGTTATACGTTATAACGTAGTAGTATATAACGTTATACGTTATAACGTAATACTATGTAGCGTTATACTTTATAACGTAGTAGTATATAACGTTATACGTTATAACGTAATAGTATATAACGTTATACGTTATTACGTATTAGTATATAACGTTATACGTTATTACGTAATACTATATAACGTTATACGTTATTACGTATTAGTATATAACGTTATACGGTAGTACGTAATAGTATATAACGTTATACGTTATAACGTAATACTATGTAACTTTATACGTTATAACGTAGTAGTCTGTAACGTTATACGTCATATCGTAATAGTATATAACGTTATACGTTAGTACGTAATACTATATAACGTTATACGTTATAACATAGTAGTATATAACGTTATACGTTATAACGTAATAGTATATAACGTTATACGTTATTACGTATTTGTATATAACGTTATACGTTATTACGTAATACTATATAACATTATACGTTATACGATAATACTATATAACGTTATACGATATTACGTAATATTTTATAACGTTATACGTTATTTCGTATTAGTATATAACGTTATACGTTATTACGTAATACTATATTACGTTATACGTTATTACGTATTAGTATATAACGTTATACATTAGTACGTAATTCTATATAACGTTATACGATATAACGTAGTAGTATATAACGTTATACGTCATAACGTAATACTATATAACGTTATACGTTTTTACGTAATAGTTTATAACGTTATACGTCATTACGTATTAGGATATAACGTTATACGTTATTACGTAATACTATATAACGTTATACGTTATTACGTATTAGTATATAACGTTATACGTTAGTACGTAATTCTATATAACGTTATACGATATAACGTAGTAGTATATAACGTTATACGTCATAACGTAATACTATATAACGTTATACGTTTTTACGTAATAGTTTATAACGTTATACGTCATTACGTATTAGGATATAACGTTATACGTTATTACGTAATACTATATAACGTTATACGTTATTACGTAATACTATATAACGTTATACGTTATTACGTATTAGTATATAACGTTATACGGTAGTACGTAATAGTATATAACGTTATACGATATTACGTAATATTTTATAACGTTATACGTTATTTCGTATTAGTATATAACGTTATACGTTATTACGTAATACTATATTACGTTATACGTTATTACGTAATACTATATAACGTTATACGTTATTACGTATTAGTATATAACGTTATACGGTAGTACGTAATAGTATATAACGTTATACGTTATAACGTAGTAGTATATAACGTTATACGTTATAACATAATAGTATATAACGTTATACGTCATAACGTAATACTATATAACGTTATACGTTATAACGTAGTAGTATATAACGTTATACGTCATAACGTAATAGTATATAACGTTATACGTTATTACGTAACAGTATATAACGTTATACGTTATAACGTATTAGTATATAACTTTGTACGTTATTACGTATTAGTATATAACGTTATACGTTATTACGTAACAGTATATAACGTTATACGTTATAACGTAGTAGTATATAACGTTATACGTTATAACGTAGTAGTATATAACGTTATACGTTATAACGTAATAGTATATAACGATATACGTTGTTACGTAATAGTATATAACGTTATACGTAATAACGTAATAGTATATAACGTTATACGTTATAACGTAGTAGTATATAACGTTATACGTCATAACGTAATAGTATATAACGTTATACCTCATAACGTAATACTATATAACGTTTACGTGATAACGTAGTAGTATATAACGTTATACGTCATAACGTAATACTATATAACGTTATACGTCATAACGTAATACTATATAACGTTATACGTCATAACGTAATACTATATAACGTTATACGTTATAACGTAATAGTATATAACGATATACGTTGTTACGTAATAGTATATAACGTTATACGTAATAACGTAATAGTATATAACGTTATACGTTATAACGTAGTAGTATATAACGTTATACGTCATAACGTAATAGTATATAACGTTATACCTCATAACGTAATACTATATAACGTTTACGTGATAACGTAATAGTATATAACGTTATACGTTATAACGTAATGCTATGTAACTTTATACGTTATAACGTAGTAGTATATAACGTTATACGTCATAACGTAATAGTATATAACGTTATACGTTAGTACGTAATAGTATATAACTTTATACGTTATTACGTATTAGTATATAACGTTATACCTTAGTACGTAATAGTATATAACGTTATACGTTATTACGTAACAGTATATAACGTTATACGTTATAACGTAATAGTATATAACGTTATACGTTATTACTTATTAGTATATAACGTTATACGTTATTACGTATTAGTATATACCGTTATACCTTAGTAACTAACAGTATATAACGTTATACGCTATTACGTAATAGTATATAACGTTATACGTTATAACGTAGTAGTATATAACGTTATACGTTATAACGTAATACTATGTAGCGTTATACTTTATAACGTAGTAGTATATAACGTTATACGTTATAACGTAATAGTATATAACGTTATACGTTATTACGTATTAGTATATAACGTTATACGTTATTACGTAATACTATATAGCATTATACGTTATACGATAATACTATATAACGTTATACGATATTACGTAATATTTTATAACGTTATACGTTATTTCGTATTAGTATATAACGTTATACGTTATTACGTAATACTATATAACGTTATACGTTATTACGTATTAGTATATAACGTTATACGGTAGTACGTAATAGTATATAACGTTATACGTTATAACGTAATACTATGTAACTTTATACGTTATAACGTAGTAGTCTGTAACGTTATACGTCATAACGTAATAGTATATAACGTTATACGTTAGTACGTAATACTATATAACGTTATACGTTATAACGGAGTAGTATATAACGTTATACGTTATAACGTAATAGTATATAACGTTATACGTTATTACGTATTTGTATATAACGTTATACGTTATGACGTAATACTATATAACATTATACGTTATACGATAATACTATATAACGTTATACGATATTACGTAATATTTTATAACGTTATACGTTATTTCGTATTAGTATATAACGTTATACGTTATTACGTAATACTATATTACGTTATACGTTATTACGTATTAGTATATAACGTTATACGTTAGTACGTAATTCTATATAACGTTATACGATATAACGTAGTAGTATATAACGTTATACGTCATAACGTAATACTATATAACGTTATACGTTTTTACGTAATAGTTTATAACGTTATACGTCATTACGTATTAGGATATAACGTTATACGTTATTACGTAATACTATATAACGTTATACGTTATTACGTATTAGTATATAACGTTATACGGTAGTACGTAATAGTATATAACGTTATACGTTATAACGTAATACTATGTAACTTTATACGTTATAACGTAGTAGTCTGTAACGTTATACGTCATAACGTAATAGTATATAGCGTTATACGTTAGTACGTAATAGTGTATAACGTTATACGTTATTACGTATTAGTATATAACGTTATACGTTATTACGTAACAGTATATAACGTTATACGTTATAACGTAATAGTATATAACGTTATGCGTTATTACGTATTAATATATAACGTTATACGTTATTACGTAATAGTATATAACGTTATACGTTGTTACGTAATAGTATATAACGTTATACGTAATAACGTAATAGTATATAACGTTATACGTTATTACGTATTAGTATATAACGTTATACGTTATTACGTAATAGTATATAACGTTATACGTTGTTACGTAATAGTATATGACGTTATACGTAATAACGTAATAGTATATAACGTTATACGTTATTACGTAACAGTATATAACGTTATACGTTATTACGTAACACTATATAACATTATACGTTATACGATAATACTATATAACGTTATACGATATTACGTAATATTTTATAACGTTATACGTTATTTCGTATTAGTATATAACGTTATACGTTATTACGTAATACTATGTAACTTTATACGTTATAACGTAGTAGTCTGTAACGTTATACGTCATAACGTAATAGTATATAACGTTATACGTTATTACGTATTTGTATATAACGTTATACGTTATAACGTAATAGTATATAACGTTATACGTAACAACGTAATAGTATATAACGTTATACGTTATTACGTATTAGTATATAACGTTATACGTTATTACGTAATAGTATATAACGTTATACGTTGTTACGTAATAGTATATGACGTTATACGTAATAACGTAATAGTATATAACGTTATACGTTATTACGTAACAGTATATAACGTTATACGTTATTACGTAACACTATATAACATTATACGTTATACGATAATACTATATAACGTTATACGATATTACGTAATATTTTATAACGTTATACGTTATTTCGTATTAGTATATAACGTTATACGTTATTACGTAATACTATGTAACTTTATACGTTATAACGTAGTAGTCTGTAACGTTATACGTCATAACGTAACACTATATAACGTTATACGTTATAACGTATTAGTATATAACTTTGTACGTTATTACATATTAGTATATAACGTTATACGTTATTACGTAACAGTATATAACGTTATACGTTATAACGTAATAGTATATAACGTTATACGTCATAACGTAATAGTATATAACGTTATACGTTATAACATAATAGTATATAACGTTATACGTCATAACGTAATACTATATAACGTTATACGTTATTAAGTAATACTATATAACGTTATACGTTATAACATAATAGTATATAACGTTATACGTTATTACGTATTAGTATATAACGTTATACGTTATTACGTAGTAGTATATAACGTTATACGTTATTACGTAACAGTATATAACGTTATACGTTATAACGTAATAGTATATAACGTTATACGTCATAACGTAATAGTATATAACGTTATACGTTATTACGTATATGTATATAACGTTATACGTTATTACGTAACAGTATATAACGTTATACGTTATAACGTAATAGTATATAACGTTATACGTCATAACGTAATAGTATATAACGTTATACGTTATTACGTATATGTATATAACGTTATACGTTATAACGTAATAGTATATAACGTTATACGTTATTACGTATTTGTATATAACGTTATACGTTATAACGTAATAGTATATAACGTTATACGTTATTACGTAACAGTATATAACGTTATACGTTATTACGTAATACTATATAACATTATACGTTATACGATAATACTCTATAACGTTATACGATATTACGTAATATTTTATAACGTTATACGTTATTTCGTATTAGTATATATCGTTATACGTCATAACGTAATAGTATATATCGTTATACGTTAGTACGTAATAGTGTATAACGTTATACGTTATTACGTATTAGTATATAACGTTATACGTTATTACGTAATAGTATATAACGTTATACGTTGTTACGTAATAGTATATAACGTTATACGTAATAACGTAATAGTATATAACGTTATACGTTATTACGACTTAGTATATAACGTTATACGTTATTACGTAATAGTATATAACGTTATACGTTGTTACGTAATAGTATATAACGTTATACGTAATAACGTAATAGTATATAACGTTATACGTTATTACGTAACAGTATATAACATTATACGTTATTACGTAATACTATATAACATTATACGTTATACGATAATACTATATAACGTTATACGGTATTACGTAATATTTTATAACGTTATACGTTATTTCGTATTAGTATATAACGTTATACGTTATTACGTAATACTATGTAACTTTATACGTTATAACGTAGTAGTCTGTAACGTTATACGTCATAACGTAACACTATATAACGTTATACGTTATAACGTATTAGTATATAACTTTGTACGTTATTACGTATTAGTATATAACGTTATACGTTATTACGTAACAGTATATAACGTTATACGTCATAACGTAATACTATATAACGTTATACGGTATAACGTAATAGTATGTAACGTTATACGTTATTACGTATTTGTATATAACGTTATGCGTTATTACGTATTAGTATATAACGTTATACGTTATAACGTAATAGTATATAACGTTATACGTTAGTACGTAATAGTGTATAACGTTATACGTTATTACGTATTAGTATATAACGTTATACGTTATTACGTAATAGTATATAACGTTATACGTTATAACGTAATAGTATATAACGTTATACGTTATTACGTATATGTATATAACGTTATACATTATAACGTAATAGTATATAACGTTATACGTTATTACGTATTTGTATATAACGTTATACGTTATAACGTAATAGTATATAACGTTATACGTTATTACGTAACAGTATATAACGTTATACGTTATTACGTAATACTATATAACATTATACGTTATACGATAATACTCTATAACGTTATACGATATTACGTAATATTTTATAACGTTATACGTTATTTCGTATTAGTATATATCGTTATACGTCATAACGTAATAGTATATAACGTTATACGTTAGTACGTAATAGTGTATAACGTTATACGTTATTACGTATTAGTATATAACGTTATACGTTATTACGTAATAGTATATAACGTTATACGTTGTTACGTAATAGTATATAACGTTATACGTAATAACGTAATAGTATATAACATTATACGTTATACGATAATACTATATAACGTTATACGATATTACGTAATATTTTATAACGTTATACGTTATTTCGTATTAGTATATAACGTTATACGTTATTACGTAATACTATGTAACTTTATACGTTATAACGTAGTAGTCTGTAACGTTATACGTCATAACGTAACACTATATAACGTTATACGTTATAACGTATTAGTATATAACTTTGTACGTTATTACGTATTAGTATATAACGTTATACGTTATTACGTAACAGTATAAAACGTTATACGTCATAACGTAATACTATATAACGTTATACGGTATAACGTAATAGTATGTAACGTTATACGTTATTACGTATTTTTTATATAACGTTATACGTTATTACGTATTAGTATATAACGTTATACGTTATAACGTAATAGTATATAAAGTTATACTTCATAACGTAATAATATATAACATTATACGTTACTTCGTATTAGTATATAACGTTATACATTATTACGTATTAGTATATAACTTCATACCTTAGTACGTAATAGTATATAACGTTATACCTTAGTACGTAATAGTATATAACGTTATACGTTATAACGTAATAGTATATAACGTTATACGTTATTACGTAACAGTATATAACGTTATACGTTATTACGTAATACTATATAACATTATACGTTATACGATAATACTCTATAACGTTATACGATATTACGTAATATTTTATAACGTTGTACGTTATTTCGTATTAGCATATAACGTTATACGTTATTACGTAATACTATATTACGTTATACGTTATTACGTAATAGTATATAACGTTATACGTTGTTACGTAATAGTATATAACGTTATACGTAATAACGTAATAGTATATAACGTTATACGTTATTACGTAACAGTATATAACGTTATACGTTATTACGTAATACTATATAACATTGTACGTTATACGATAATACTATATAACGTTATACGATATTACGTAATATTTTATAACGTTATACGTTATTTCGTATTAGTATATAACGTTATACGTTATTACGTAATACTATGTAACTTTATACGTTATAACGTAGTAGTCTGTAACGTTATACGTCATAACGTAACACTATATAACGTTATACGTTATAACGTATTAGTATATAACTTTGTACGTTATTACGTATTAGTATATAACGTTATACGTTATTACGTATTAGTATATAACGTTATACGTTATAACATAATAGTATATAACGTTATACGTCATAACGTAATACTATATAACTTTATACGTTATTACGTAATACTATATAACGTTATACGTTATAACATAATAGTATATAACGTTATTCGTTATTACGTATTAGTATATAACGTTATACGTTATTACGTAGTAGTATATAACGTTATACGTTATGACGTAACAGTATATAACGTTATACGTTATAACGTAATACTATATAACGTTATACGTCATAACGTAATAGTATATAACGTTATACGTTATTACGTATATGTATATAACGTTATACGTTATAACGTATTAGTATATAACTTTGTACGTTATTACGTATTATTATATAACGTTATACGTTATTACGTAATACTATATAACATTATACGTTATACGATAATACTATATAACGTTATACGATATTACGTAATATTTTATAACGTTATACGTTATTTCGTATTAGTATATATCGTTATACGTCATAACGTAATAGTATATAACGTTATACGTTAGTACGTAATAGTGTATAACGTTATACGTTATTACGTATTAGTATATAACGTTATACGTTATTACGTAACAGTATATAACGTTATACGTTATAACGTAATAGTATATAACGTTATACGTTATTACGTATTAGTATATAACGTTATACGTTATTACGTAATAGTATATAACGTTATACGTTGTTACGTAATAGTATATAACGTTATACGTTATTACGTAATAGTATATAACGTTATACGTTATTACGTAATACTATATAACATTATACGTTGTACGATAATACTCTATAACGTTATACGATATTACGTAATATTTTATAACGTTATACGTTATTTCGTATTAGTATATATCGTTATACGTCATAACGTAATAGTATATAACGTTATACGTTAGTACGTAATAGTGTATAACGTTATACGTTATTACGTAATACTATATAACATTATACGTTATACGATAATACTATATAACGTTATACGATATTACGTAATATTTTATAACGTTATACGTTATTTCGTATTAGTATATAACGTTATACGTTATTACGTAATAGTATATAACGTTATACGTTGTTACGTAATAGTATATAACGTTATACGTAATAACGTAATAGTATATAACGTTATACGTTATTACGTAACAGTATATAACGTTATACGTTATTACGTAATGCTATATAACATTATACGTTATACGATAATACTATATAACGTTATACGATATTACGTAATATTTTATAACGTTATACGTTATTTCGTATTAGTATATAACGTTATACGTTATTACGTAATACTATGTAACTTTATACGTTATAACGTAGTAGTCTGCAACGTTATTCGTCATAACGTAACTCTATATATCGTTATACGTTATAACGTATTAGTATATAACTTTGTACGTTATTACGTATTAGTATATAACGTTATACGTTATTACGTAACAGTATATAACGTTATACGTCATAACGTAATACTATATAACGTTATACGTTATAACGTAATAGTATGTAACGTTATACGTTATTACGTATTTGTATATAACGTTATACGTTATTACGTATTAGTATATAACGTTATACGTTATAACGTAATAGTATATAAAGTTATACTTCATAACGTAATAATATATAACGTTATACGTTATTTCGTATTAGTATATAACGTTATACATTATTACGTATTAGTATATAAATTCATACCTTAGTACGTAATAGTATATAACGTTATACCTTAGTACGTAATAGTATATAACGTTATACGTTATAACGTAATAGTATATAACGTTATACGTTATTACGTAACAGTATATAACGTTATACGTTATTACGTAATACTATATAACAATATACGTTATACGATAATACTATATAACGTTATACGATATTACGTAATATTTTATAACGTTGTACGTTATTTCGTATTAGCATATAACGTTATACGTTAGTGCGTAATTCTATATAACGTGATACAATATAACGTAGTAGTATATAACGTTATACGTCATAACGTAATACTATATAACGTTATACGTTAGTACGTAATAGTATATAACGTTATACGTTATTACGCAATACTATATAACGTTATACTTGATACGATAATACTATATAACGTTATACGTTATTACGTAACAGTATATAACGTTATACGTTATTACGTAATAGTTTATAACGTTATACGTCATAACGTAATCGTATATAACGTTATACGTCATAACGTAATACTATATAACGTTATACGTCATAACGTAATACTATATAACGTTATACGTTAGTACGTAATAGTATATAACGTTATACGTTATTACGCAATACTATATAACGTTATACTTGATACGATAATACTATATAACGTTATACGTTATTACGTATTAGTATATACCGTTATACCTTAGTACGTAACAGTATATAACGTTATATGCTAGTACGTAATAGTATATAACGTTATACGTTATTACGTATTAGTATATAACGTTATACGTTATTACGCAATACTATATAACGTTATACTTGATACGATAATACTATATAACGTTATACGTTATTACGTAACAGTATATAACGTTATACGTTATTACGTAATAGTTTATAACGTTATACGTCATAACGTAATCGTATATAACGTTATACGTCATAACGTAATACTATATAACGTTATACGTTATAACGTAGTAGTATATAACGTTATACGTTATAACGTAATAGTATATAACGTTATACGTTATTACGTATTTGTATATAACGTTATACGTTATTACGTAATAGTATATAACGTTATACGTTATAACGTAATACTATGTAGCGTTATACGTTATAACGTAGTAGTATATAACGTTATACGTTATAACGTAATAGTATATAACGTTATACGTTATTACGTATTAGTATATAACGTTATACGTTATTACGTAATAGTATATAACGTTATACGTTGTTACGTAATAGTATATAACGTTATTCGTAATAACGTAATAGTATATAACGTTATACGTTATAACGTAATAGTATATAACGTTATACGTTATAACGTAGTAGTATATAACGTTATACGTCATAACGTAATAGTATATAACGTTATACGTCATAACGTAATACTATATAACGTTATACGTCATAACGTAATACTATATAACGTTATACGTTATAACGTAATAGTATATAACGTTATACGTTATTACGTATTAGTATATAACGTTATACGTTATTACGTAACAGTATATAACGTTATACGTTATAACGTAATAGTACATAACGTTCTACGTCATAACGTAGTAGCATATAACGTTATACGTTATAACGTAATAGTATATAACGTTATACGTTATTACGTATTAGTATATAACGTTATACGTTATTACGTAATAGTATATAACGTTATACGTTGTTACGTAATAGTATATAACGTTATTCGTAATAACGTAATAGTATATAACGTTATACGTTATAACGTAATAGTATATAACGTTATACGTTATAACGTAGTAGTATATAACGTTATACGTCATAACGTAATAGTATATAACGTTATACGTCATAACGTAATACTATATAACGTTATACGTCATAACGTAATACTATATAACGTTATACGTTATAACGTAATAGTATATAACGTTATACGTTATTACGTATTAGTATATAACGTTATACGTTATTACGTAACAGTATATAACGTTATACGTTATAACGTAATAGTACATAACGTTCTACGTCATAACGTAGTAGCATATAACGTTATACGTTATTACGTATTAGTATATAACGTTATACGTTAGTACGTAATAGTATATAACGTTATATGTTATAACGTAATACTATGTAACTTTATACGTTATAACGTAGTAGTATATAACGTTATACGTCATAACGTAATAGTATATAACGTTATACGTTAGTACGTAATAGTATATAACGTTATACGTTATTACGTATTAGTATATAACGTTATACCTTAGTACGTAATAGTATATAACGTTATACGTTATTACGTAACAGTATATAACGTTATACGTTATAACGTAATAGTATATAACGTTATACGTTATTACTTATTAGTATATAACGTTATACGTTATTACGTATTAGTATATACCGTTATACCTTAGTACGTAACAGTATATAACGTTATACGCTATTACGTAATAGTATATAACGTTATACGTTATTACGTATTAGTATATAACGTTATACGTTATTACGTAATACTATACAACGTTATACGTTAAACGACAATACTATATAACGTCATACGTTATTACGCAATACTATATAACGTTATACTTGATACGATAATACTATATAACGTTATACGTTATTACGTAACAGTATATAACGTTATACGTTATTACGTAATAGTTTATAACGTTATACGTCATAACGTAATCGTATATAACGTTATACGTCATAACGTAATACTATATAACGTTATACGTTATAACGTAGTAGTATATAACGTTATACGTTATAACGTAATAGTATATAACGTTATACGTAATAACGTAATAGTATATAACGTTATACGTTATAACGTAATAGTATATAACGTTATACGTTATAACGTAATAGTATATAACGTTATACGTTATTTCGTATTAGTATATAATGTTATACGTTATAACGTAACAGTATATAACGTTATACGTTATAACGTAATAGTATATAACGTTATACGTTATTACGTATTAGTATATACCGTTATACCTTAGTACGTAACAGTATATAACGTTATACGCTATTACGTAATAGTATATAACGTTATACGTTATTACGTATTAGTATATAACGTTATACGTTATTACGTAATACTATACAACGTTATACGTTAAACGACAATACTATATAACGTCATACGTTATTACGCAATACTATATAACGTTATACTTGATACGATAATACTATATAACGTTATACGTTATTACGTAACAGTATATAACGTTATACGTTATTACGTAATAGTTTATAACGTTATACGTCATAACGTAATCGTATATAACGTTATACGTCATAACGTAATACTATATAACGTTATACGTTATAACGTAGTAGTATATAACGTTATACGTTATAACGTAATAGTATATAACGTTATACGTAATAACGTAATAGTATATAACGTTATACGTTATAACGTAATAGTATATAACGTTATACGTTATAACGTAATAGTATATAACGTTATACGTTATTACGTAACAGTATATAACGTTATACGTTATAACGTAATAGTACATAACGTTCTACGTCATAACGTAGTAGCATATAACGTTATACGTTATAACGTAATAGTATATAACGTTATACGTTATTACGTATTAGTATATAACGTTATACGTTATTACGTAATAGTATATAACGTTATACGTTGTTACGTAATAGTATATAACGTTATTCGTAATAACGTAATAGTATATAACGTTATACGTTATAACGTAATAGTATATAACGTTATACGTTATAACGTAGTAGTATATAACGTTATACGTCATAACGTAATAGTATATAACGTTATACGTCATAACGTAATACTATATAACGTTATACGTCATAACGTAATACTATATAACGTTATACGTTATAACGTAATAGTATATAACGTTATACGTTATTACGTATTAGTATATAACGTTATACGTTATTACGTAACAGTATATAACGTTATACGTTATAACGTAATAGTACATAACGTTCTACGTCATAACGTAGTAGCATATAACGTTATACGTTATTACGTATTAGTATATAACGTTATACGTTAGTACGTAATAGTATATAACGTTATATGTTATAACGTAATACTATGTAACTTTATACGTTATAACGTAGTAGTATATAACGTTATACGTCATAACGTAATAGTATATAACGTTATACGTTAGTACGTAATAGTATATAACGTTATACGTTATTACGTATTAGTATATAACGTTATACCTTAGTACGTAATAGTATATAACGTTATACGTTATTACGTAACAGTATATAACGTTATACGTTATAACGTAATAGTATATAACGTTATACGTTATTACTTATTAGTATATAACGTTATACGTTATTACGTATTAGTATATACCGTTATACCTTAGTACGTAACAGTATATAACGTTATACGCTATTACGTAATAGTATATAACGTTATACGTTATTACGTATTAGTATATAACGTTATACGTTATTACGTAATACTATACAACGTTATACGTTAAACGACAATACTATATAACGTCATACGTTATTACGCAATACTATATAACGTTATACTTGATACGATAATACTATATAACGTTATACGTTATAACGTAGTAGTATATAACTTTATACGTTATAACGTAGTAGTATATAACGTTATACGTCATAACGTAATAGTATATAACGTTATACGTTAGTACGTAATAGTATATAACGTTATACGTTATTACGTATTAGTATATAACGTTATACCTTAGTACGTAATAGTATATAACGTTATACGTTATTACGTAACAGTATATAACGTTATACGTTATAACGTAATAGTATATAACGTTATACGTTATTACTTATTAGTATATAACGTTATACGTTATTACGTATTAGTATATACCGTTATACCTTAGTACGTAACAGTATATAACGTTATACGCTATTACGTAATAGTATATAACGTTATACGTTATTACGTATTAGTATATAACGTTATACGTTATTACGTAATACTATACAACGTTATACGTTAAACGACAATACTATATAACGTCATACGTTATTACGCAATACTATATAACGTTATACTTGATACGATAATACTATATAACGTTATACGTTATTACGTAACAGTATATAACGTTATACGTTATTACGTAATAGTTTATAACGTTATACGTCATAACGTAATCGTATATAACGTTATACGTCATAACGTAATACTATATAACGTTATACGTTATAACGTAGTAGTATATAACGTTATACGTTATAACGTAATAGTATATAACGTTATACGTAATAACGTAATAGTATATAACGTTATACGTTATAACGTAATAGTATATAACGTTATACGTTATAACGTAATAGTATATAACGTTATACGTTATTTCGTATTAGTATATAATGTTATACATTATTACATATTAGTATATAACTTCATACCTTAGTACGTAATAGTATATAACGTTATACCTTAGTACGTAATAGTATATAACGTTATACGTTATAACGTAACACTATATAACGTTATACGTTATAACGTATTAGTATATAACTTTGTACGTTATTACGTATTAGTATATAACGTTATACGTTATTACGAATCAGTATATAACGTTATACGTCATAACGTAGTACTATATAACGTTATACGTTATAACGTAATAGTACATAACGTTATACGTTATAACGTAATAGTATATAACGTTATACGTTATTTCGTATTAGTATATAACGTTATACGTTATTACGTAATACTATATTACGTTATACGTTATTACGTAATACTATATAACGTTATACGTTATAACATAATAGTATATAACGTTATTCGTTATTACGTATTAGTATATAACGTTATACGTTATTACGTATTAGTATATAACGTTATACGTTATTACGTATTAGTATATAACGTTATACGTTATAACATAATAGTATATAACGTTATACGTCATAACGTAATACTATATAACTTTATACGTTATTACGTAATACTATATAACGTTATACGTTATAACATAATAGTATATAACGTTATTCGTTATTACGTATTAGTATATAACGTTATACGTTATTACGTAGTAGTATATAACGTTATACGTTATGACGTAACAGTATATAACGTTATACGTTATAACGTAATACTATATAACGTTATACGTCATAACGTAATAGTATATAACGTTATACGTTATTACGTATATGTATATAACGTTATACGTTATAACGTATTAGTATATAACTTTGTACGTTATTACGTATTATTATATAACGTTATACGTTATTACGTAATACTATATAACATTATACGTTATACGATAATACTATATAACGTTATACGATATTACGTAATATTTTATAACGTTATACGTTATTTCGTATTAGTATATATCGTTATACGTCATAACGTAATAGTATATAACGTTATACGTTAGTACGTAATAGTGTATAACGTTATACGTTATTACGTATTAGTATATAACGTTATACGTTATTACGTAACAGTATATAACGTTATACGTTATAACGTAATAGTATATAACGTTATACGTTATTACGTATTAGTATATAACGTTATACGTTATTACGTAATAGTATATAACGTTATACGTTGTTACGTAATAGTATATAACGTTATACGTTATTACGTAATAGTATATAACGTTATACGTTATTACGTAATACTATATAACATTATACGTTGTACGATAATACTCTATAACGTTATACGATATTACGTAATATTTTATAACGTTATACGTTATTTCGTATTAGTATATATCGTTATACGTCATAACGTAATAGTATATAACGTTATACGTTAGTACGTAATAGTGTATAACGTTATACGTTATTACGTAATACTATATAACATTATACGTTATACGATAATACTATATAACGTTATACGATATTACGTAATATTTTATAACGTTATACGTTATTTCGTATTAGTATATAACGTTATACGTTATTACGTAATAGTATATAACGTTATACGTTGTTACGTAATAGTATATAACGTTATACGTAATAACGTAATAGTATATAACGTTATACGTTATTACGTAACAGTATATAACGTTATACGTTATTACGTAATACTATATAACATTATACGTTATACGATAATACTATATAACGTTATACGATATTACGTAATATTTTATAACGTTATACGTTATTTCGTATTAGTATATAACGTTATACGTTATTACGTAATACTATGTAACTTTATACGTTATAACGTAGTAGTCTGCAACGTTATTCGTCATAACGTAACTCTATATATCGTTATACGTTATAACGTATTAGTATATAACTTTGTACGTTATTACGTATTAGTATATAACGTTATACGTTATTACGTAACAGTATATAACGTTATACGTCATAACGTAATACTATATAACGTTATACGTTATAACGTAATAGTATGTAACGTTATACGTTATTACGTATTTGTATATAACGTTATACGTTATTACGTATTAGTATATAACGTTATACGTTATAACGTAATAGTATATAAAGTTATACTTCATAACGTAATAATATATAACGTTATACGTTATTTCGTATTAGTATATAACGTTATACATTATTACGTATTAGTATATAAATTCATACCTTAGTACGTAATAGTATATAACGTTATACCTTAGTACGTAATAGTATATAACGTTATACGTTATAACGTAATAGTATATAACGTTATACGTTATTACGTAACAGTATATAACGTTATACGTTATTACGTAATACTATATAACAATATACGTTATACGATAATACTATATAACGTTATACGATATTACGTAATATTTTATAACGTTGTACGTTATTTCGTATTAGCATATAACGTTATACGTTAGTGCGTAATTCTATATAACGTGATACAATATAACGTAGTAGTATATAACGTTATACGTCATAACGTAATACTATATAACGTTATACGTTAGTACGTAATAGTATATAACGTTATACGTTATTACGCAATACTATATAACGTTATACTTGATACGATAATACTATATAACGTTATACGTTATTACGTAACAGTATATAACGTTATACGTTATTACGTAATAGTTTATAACGTTATACGTCATAACGTAATCGTATATAACGTTATACGTCATAACGTAATACTATATAACGTTATACGTCATAACGTAATACTATATAACGTTATACGTTAGTACGTAATAGTATATAACGTTATACGTTATTACGCAATACTATATAACGTTATACTTGATACGATAATACTATATAACGTTATACGTTATTACGTATTAGTATATACCGTTATACCTTAGTACGTAACAGTATATAACGTTATATGCTAGTACGTAATAGTATATAACGTTATACGTTATTACGTATTAGTATATAACGTTATACGTTATTACGCAATACTATATAACGTTATACTTGATACGATAATACTATATAACGTTATACGTTATTACGTAACAGTATATAACGTTATACGTTATTACGTAATAGTTTATAACGTTATACGTCATAACGTAATCGTATATAACGTTATACGTCATAACGTAATACTATATAACGTTATACGTTATAACGTAGTAGTATATAACGTTATACGTTATAACGTAATAGTATATAACGTTATACGTTATTACGTATTTGTATATAACGTTATACGTTATTACGTAATAGTATATAACGTTATACGTTATAACGTAATACTATGTAGCGTTATACGTTATAACGTAGTAGTATATAACGTTATACGTTATAACGTAATAGTATATAACGTTATACGTTATTACGTATTAGTATATAACGTTATACGTTATTACGTAATAGTATATAACGTTATACGTTGTTACGTAATAGTATATAACGTTATTCGTAATAACGTAATAGTATATAACGTTATACGTTATAACGTAATAGTATATAACGTTATACGTTATAACGTAGTAGTATATAACGTTATACGTCATAACGTAATAGTATATAACGTTATACGTCATAACGTAATACTATATAACGTTATACGTCATAACGTAATACTATATAACGTTATACGTTATAACGTAATAGTATATAACGTTATACGTTATTACGTATTAGTATATAACGTTATACGTTATTACGTAACAGTATATAACGTTATACGTTATAACGTAATAGTACATAACGTTCTACGTCATAACGTAGTAGCATATAACGTTATACGTTATAACGTAATAGTATATAACGTTATACGTTATTACGTATTAGTATATAACGTTATACGTTATTACGTAATAGTATATAACGTTATACGTTGTTACGTAATAGTATATAACGTTATTCGTAATAACGTAATAGTATATAACGTTATACGTTATAACGTAATAGTATATAACGTTATACGTTATAACGTAGTAGTATATAACGTTATACGTCATAACGTAATAGTATATAACGTTATACGTCATAACGTAATACTATATAACGTTATACGTCATAACGTAATACTATATAACGTTATACGTTATAACGTAATAGTATATAACGTTATACGTTATTACGTATTAGTATATAACGTTATACGTTATTACGTAACAGTATATAACGTTATACGTTATAACGTAATAGTACATAACGTTCTACGTCATAACGTAGTAGCATATAACGTTATACGTTATTACGTATTAGTATATAACGTTATACGTTAGTACGTAATAGTATATAACGTTATATGTTATAACGTAATACTATGTAACTTTATACGTTATAACGTAGTAGTATATAACGTTATACGTCATAACGTAATAGTATATAACGTTATACGTTAGTACGTAATAGTATATAACGTTATACGTTATTACGTATTAGTATATAACGTTATACCTTAGTACGTAATAGTATATAACGTTATACGTTATTACGTAACAGTATATAACGTTATACGTTATAACGTAATAGTATATAACGTTATACGTTATTACTTATTAGTATATAACGTTATACGTTATTACGTATTAGTATATACCGTTATACCTTAGTACGTAACAGTATATAACGTTATACGCTATTACGTAATAGTATATAACGTTATACGTTATTACGTATTAGTATATAACGTTATACGTTATTACGTAATACTATACAACGTTATACGTTAAACGACAATACTATATAACGTCATACGTTATTACGCAATACTATATAACGTTATACTTGATACGATAATACTATATAACGTTATACGTTATTACGTAACAGTATATAACGTTATACGTTATTACGTAATAGTTTATAACGTTATACGTCATAACGTAATCGTATATAACGTTATACGTCATAACGTAATACTATATAACGTTATACGTTATAACGTAGTAGTATATAACGTTATACGTTATAACGTAATAGTATATAACGTTATACGTAATAACGTAATAGTATATAACGTTATACGTTATAACGTAATAGTATATAACGTTATACGTTATAACGTAATAGTATATAACGTTATACGTTATTTCGTATTAGTATATAATGTTATACGTTATAACGTAACAGTATATAACGTTATACGTTATAACGTAATAGTATATAACGTTATACGTTATTACGTATTAGTATATACCGTTATACCTTAGTACGTAACAGTATATAACGTTATACGCTATTACGTAATAGTATATAACGTTATACGTTATTACGTATTAGTATATAACGTTATACGTTATTACGTAATACTATACAACGTTATACGTTAAACGACAATACTATATAACGTCATACGTTATTACGCAATACTATATAACGTTATACTTGATACGATAATACTATATAACGTTATACGTTATTACGTAACAGTATATAACGTTATACGTTATTACGTAATAGTTTATAACGTTATACGTCATAACGTAATCGTATATAACGTTATACGTCATAACGTAATACTATATAACGTTATACGTTATAACGTAGTAGTATATAACGTTATACGTTATAACGTAATAGTATATAACGTTATACGTAATAACGTAATAGTATATAACGTTATACGTTATAACGTAATAGTATATAACGTTATACGTTATAACGTAATAGTATATAACGTTATACGTTATTTCGTATTAGTATATAATGTTATACGTTATAACGTAACAGTATATAACGTTATACGTTATAACGTAATAGTATATAACGTTATACGTTATTACGTAACAGTATATAACGTTATACGTTATAACGTAATAGTACATAACGTTCTACGTCATAACGTAGTAGCATATAACGTTATACGTTATAACGTAATAGTATATAACGTTATACGTTATTACGTATTAGTATATAACGTTATACGTTATTACGTAATAGTATATAACGTTATACGTTGTTACGTAATAGTATATAACGTTATTCGTAATAACGTAATAGTATATAACGTTATACGTTATAACGTAATAGTATATAACGTTATACGTTATAACGTAGTAGTATATAACGTTATACGTCATAACGTAATAGTATATAACGTTATACGTCATAACGTAATACTATATAACGTTATACGTCATAACGTAATACTATATAACGTTATACGTTATAACGTAATAGTATATAACGTTATACGTTATTACGTATTAGTATATAACGTTATACGTTATTACGTAACAGTATATAACGTTATACGTTATAACGTAATAGTACATAACGTTCTACGTCATAACGTAGTAGCATATAACGTTATACGTTATTACGTATTAGTATATAACGTTATACGTTAGTACGTAATAGTATATAACGTTATATGTTATAACGTAATACTATGTAACTTTATACGTTATAACGTAGTAGTATATAACGTTATACGTCATAACGTAATAGTATATAACGTTATACGTTAGTACGTAATAGTATATAACGTTATACGTTATTACGTATTAGTATATAACGTTATACCTTAGTACGTAATAGTATATAACGTTATACGTTATTACGTAACAGTATATAACGTTATACGTTATAACGTAATAGTATATAACGTTATACGTTATTACTTATTAGTATATAACGTTATACGTTATTACGTATTAGTATATACCGTTATACCTTAGTACGTAACAGTATATAACGTTATACGCTATTACGTAATAGTATATAACGTTATACGTTATTACGTATTAGTATATAACGTTATACGTTATTACGTAATACTATACAACGTTATACGTTAAACGACAATACTATATAACGTCATACGTTATTACGCAATACTATATAACGTTATACTTGATACGATAATACTATATAACGTTATACGTTATAACGTAGTAGTATATAACTTTATACGTTATAACGTAGTAGTATATAACGTTATACGTCATAACGTAATAGTATATAACGTTATACGTTAGTACGTAATAGTATATAACGTTATACGTTATTACGTATTAGTATATAACGTTATACCTTAGTACGTAATAGTATATAACGTTATACGTTATTACGTAACAGTATATAACGTTATACGTTATAACGTAATAGTATATAACGTTATACGTTATTACTTATTAGTATATAACGTTATACGTTATTACGTATTAGTATATACCGTTATACCTTAGTACGTAACAGTATATAACGTTATACGCTATTACGTAATAGTATATAACGTTATACGTTATTACGTATTAGTATATAACGTTATACGTTATTACGTAATACTATACAACGTTATACGTTAAACGACAATACTATATAACGTCATACGTTATTACGCAATACTATATAACGTTATACTTGATACGATAATACTATATAACGTTATACGTTATTACGTAACAGTATATAACGTTATACGTTATTACGTAATAGTTTATAACGTTATACGTCATAACGTAATCGTATATAACGTTATACGTCATAACGTAATACTATATAACGTTATACGTTATAACGTAGTAGTATATAACGTTATACGTTATAACGTAATAGTATATAACGTTATACGTAATAACGTAATAGTATATAACGTTATACGTTATAACGTAATAGTATATAACGTTATACGTTATTTCGTATTAGTATATAATGTTATACATTATTACATATTAGTATATAACTTCATACCTTAGTACGTAATAGTATATAACGTTATACCTTAGTACGTAATAGTATATAACGTTATACGTTATAACGTAACACTATATAACGTTATACGTTATAACGTATTAGTATATAACTTTGTACGTTATTACGTATTAGTATATAACGTTATACGTTATTACGAATCAGTATATAACGTTATACGTCATAACGTAGTACTATATAACGTTATACGTTATAACGTAATAGTACATAACGTTATACGTTATAACGTAATAGTATATAACGTTATACGTTATTTCGTATTAGTATATAACGTTATACGTTATTACGTAATACTATATTACGTTATACGTTATTACGTAATACTATATAACATTATACGTTATACGATAATACTATATAACGTTATACGATATTACGTAATATTTTATAACGTTATACGTTCTTTCGTATTAGTATATATCGTTATACGTCATAACGTAATAGTATATAACGTTATACGTTAGTACGTAATAGTGTATAACGTTATACGTTATTACGTAATACTATATAACATTATACGTTATACGATAATACTATATAACGTTATACGATATTACGTAATATTTTATAACGTTATACGTTATTTCGTATTAGTATATAACGTTATACGTTATTACGTAATACTATGTAACTTTATACGTTATAACGTAGTAGTCTGCAACGTTATTCGTCATAACGTAACTCTATATATCGTTATACGTTATAACGTATTAGTATATAACTTTGTACGTTATTACGTATTAGTATATAACGTTATACGTTATTACGTATTAGTATATAACGTTATACGTTATTACGTAACAGTATATAACGTTATACGTCATAACGTAATGCTATATAACGTTATACGTTATAACGTAATGGTATGTAACGTTATACGTTATTACGTATTTGTATATAACGTTATACGTTATTACGTATTAGTATATAACGTTATACGTTATAACGTAATAGTATATAAAGTTATACTTCATAACGTAATTATATATAACGTTATACGTTATTTCGTATTAGTATATAACGTTATACATTATTACGTATTAGTATATAACTTCATACCTTAGTACGTAATAGTATATAACGTTATACCTTAGTACGTAATAGTATATAACGTTATACGTTAAACGATAATACTATATAACGTTATACGTTATTACGCAATACTATATAACGTTATACGTTAAACGATAATACTATATAACGTTATACGTTATTACGCAATACTATATAACGTTATACTTGATACGATATTACTATATAACGTTATACGTTATTACGTAACAGTATATAACGTTATACGTTATTACGTAATAGTATATAACGTTATACGTTATAACGTAGTAGTATATAACGTTATACGTTAGTACGTAATTCTATATAACGTGATACGATATAACGTAGTAGTATATAACGTTTTACGTCATAACGTAATACTATATAACGTTATACGTTACTACGTAATAGTATATAACGTTATACGTTATTACGTATTAGTATATAACGTTATACCTTAGTACGTAATAGTATATAACGTTATACGTTATTACGTAACAGTATATAACGTTATGCGTTATAACGTAATAGTATATAACGTTATACGTTATTACTTACTAGTATATAACGTTATACGTTATTACGTATTAGTATATACCGTTATACCTTAGTACGTAACAGTATATAACGTTATACGCTATTACGTAATAGTATATAACGTTATACGTTATTACGTATTAGTATATAACGTTATACGTTATTACGCAATACTATATAACGTTATACTTGATACGATAATACTATATAACGTTATACGTTATTACGTAACAGTATATAACGATATACGTTATTACGTAATAGTTTATAACGTTATACGTCATAACGTAATCGTATATAACGTCATACGTCATAACGTAATACTATATAACGTTATACGTTATAACGTAGTAGTATATAACGTTATACGTTATAACGTAATAGTATATAACGTTATACGTTATTACGTATTTGTATATAACGTTATACGTTATTACGTAATAGTATATAACGTTATACGTTATAACGTAATACTATGTAGCGTTATACGTTATAACGTAGTAGTATATAACGTTATACGTTATAGCGTAATAGTATATAACGTTATACGTTATTACGTATTAGTATATAACGTTATACGTTATAACGTAGTAGTATATAACGTTATACGTCATAACGTAATAGTATATAACGTTATACGTCATAACGTAATACTATATAACGTTATACGTCATAACGTAATACTATATAACGTTATACGTCATAACGTAATACTATATAACGTTATACGTTATAACGTAATAGTATATAACGTTATACGTTATTACGTATTAGTATATAACGTTATACGTTATTACGTAACAGTATATAACGTTATACGTTATAACGTAATAGTATATAACGTTATACGTTATTACTTATTAGTATATAACGTTATACGTTATTACGTATTAGTATATACCGTTATACCTTAGTACGTAACAGTATATAACGTTATACGCTATTACGTAATAGTATATAACGTTATACGTTATTACGTATTAGTATATAACGTTATACGTTATTACGTAATACTATATAACGTTATACGTTAAACGATAATACTATATAACGTCATACGTTATTACGCAATACTATATAACGTTATACTTGATACGATAATACTATATAACGTTATACGTTATTACGTAACAGTATATAACGTTATACGTTATTACGTAATAGTTTATAACGTTATACGTCATAACGTAATCGTATATAACGTTATACGTCATAACGTAATACTATATAACGTTATACGTTATAACGTAGTAGTATATAACGTTATACGTTATAACGTAATAGTATATAACGTTATACGTAATAACGTAATAGTATATAACGTTATACGTTATAACGTAATAGTATATAACGTTATACGTTATAACGTAATAGTATATAACGTTATACGTTATTTCGTATTAGTATATAACGTTATACATTATTACATATTAGTATATAACTTCATACCTTAGTACGTAATAGTATATAACGTTATACCTTAGTACGTAATAGTATATAACGTTATACGTTATAACGTAACACTATATAACGTTATACGTTATAACGTATTAGTATATAACTTTGTACGTTATTACGTATTAGTATATAACGTTATACGTTATTACGTAACAGTATATAACGTTATACGTCATAACGTAGTACTATATAACGTTATACGTTATAACGTAATAGTACATAACGTTATACGTTATTACGTATTTGTATATAACGTTATACGTTATTACGTATTAGTATATAACGTTATACGTTATAACGTAATAGTATATAAAGTTATACTTCATAACGTAATAATATGTAACGTTATACGTTATTTCGTATTAGTATATAACGTTATACATTATTACGTATTAGTATATAACTTCATACCTTAGTACGTAATAGTATATAACGTTATACCTTAGTACGTAATAGTATATAACGTTATACGTTATAACGTAATAGTATATAACGTTATACGTTATTTCGTATTAGTATATAACGTTATACGTTATTACGTAATACTATATTACGTTATACGTTATTACGTATTAGTATATAACGTTATACGTTAGTACGTAATTCTATATAACGTGATACGATATAACGTAGTAGTATATAACGTTATACGTCATAACGTAATACTATATAACGTTATAAGTTTTTACGTAATAGTTTATAACGTTATACGTCATTACGTATTAGTATATAACGTTATACGTTATAACCTAATACTATATAACGTTATACGTTATTACGTATATGTATATAACGTTATACGTTATAACGTAATAGTATATAACGTTATACGTTATTACGTATTTGTATATAACGTTATACGTTATAACGTAATAGTATATAACGTTATACGTTATTACGTAACAGTATATAACGTTATACGTTATTACGTAATACTATATAACATTATACGTTATACGATAATACTATATAACGTTATACGATATTACGTAATATTTTATAACGTTATACGTTATTTCGTATTAGTATATATCGTTATACGTCTTAACGTAATAGTATATAACGTTATACGTTAGTACGTAATAGTGTATAACGTTATACGTTATTACGTATTAGTATATAACGTTATACGTTATTACGTAACAGTATATAACGTTATACGTTATAACGTAATAGTATATAACGTTATACGTTATTACGTATTAGTATATAAAGTTATACGTTATTACGTAATAGTATATAACGTTATACGTTGTTACGTAATACTATATAACGTTATACGTAATAACGTAATAGTATATAACGTTATACGTTATTACGTATTAGTATATAACGTTATACGTTATTACGTAATAGTATATAACGTTATACGTTGTTACGTAATAGTATATAACGTTATACGTAATAACGTAATAGTATATAACGTTATACGTTATTACGTAACAGTATATAGCGTTATACGTTATTACGTAATACTATATAACATTATACGTTATACGATAATACTATATAACGTTATACGATATTACGTAATATTTTATAACGTTGTACGTTATTTCGTATTAGCATATAACGTTATACGTTATTACGTAATACTATATTACGTTATACGTTATTACGTATTAGTATATAACGTTATACGTTAGTACGTAATTCTATATAACGTGATACGATATAACGTAGTAGTATATAACGTTATACGTCATAACGTAATACTATATAACGTTATAAGTTTTTACGTAATAGTTTATAACGTTATACGTCATTACGTATTAGTATATAACGTTATACGTTATTACCTAATACTATATAACGTTATACGTTATTACGTATTAGTATATAACGTTATACGGTAGTACGTAATAGTATATAACGTTATACGTTATAACGTAATACTATGTAACTTTATACGTTATAACGTAGTAGTCTGTAACGTTATACGTCATAACGTAACACTATATAACGTTATACGTTATAACGTATTAGTATATAACTTTGTACGTTAATACGTATTAGTATATAACGTTATACGTTATTACGTAACAGTATATAACGTTATACGTTATAACGTAATAGCATATAACGTTATACGTCATAACGTAATACTATATAACGTTATACGTTATTACGTATTAGTATATAACGTTATACGTTATAACATAATAGTATATAACGTTATACGTCATAACGTAATACTATATAACGTTATACGTTATTACGTAATACTATATAACGTTATACGTTATAACATAATAGTATATAACGTTATACGTTATTACGTATTAGTATATAACGTTATACGTTATTGCGTAGTAGTATATAACGTTATACGTTATTACGTAACAGTATATAACGTTATACGCTATAACGTAATAGTATATAACGTTATACGTCATAACGTAATAGTATATAACGTTATACGTTATTACGTAACAGTATATAACGTTATACGTTATTACGTAATACTATATAACATTATACGTTATACGATAATACTAAATAACGTTATACGTTATTACGCAATACTATATAACGTTATACTTGATACGATAATACTATATAACGTTATACGTTATTACGTAACAGTATATAACGTTATACATTATTACGTAATATTTTATAACGTTATACGTTATTTCGTATTAGTATATATCGTTATACGTCATAACGTAATAGTATATAACGTTATACGTTAGTACGTAATTGTGTATAACGTTATACGTTATTACGTATTAGTATATAACGTTATACGTTATTACGTAACAGTATATAACGTTTTACGTTATAACGTAATAGTATATAACGTTATACGTTATTACGTAACAGTATATAACGTTATACGTTATAACGTAATAGTATATAAAGTTATACTTCATAACGTAATAATATATAACGTTATACGTTATTTCGTATTAGTATATAACGTTATACATTATTACGTATTAGTATATAACTTCATACCTTAGTACGTAATAGTATATAACGTTATACCTTAGTACGTAATAGTATATAACGTTATACGTCATAACGTAATCGTATATAACGTTATACGTCATAACGTAATACTATATAACGTTATACGTTATAACGTAGTAGTATATAACGTTATACGTTATAACGTAATAGTATATAACGTTATACGTAATAACGTAATAGTATATAACGTTATACGTAATAACGTAATAGTATATAACGTTATACGTTATAACGTAATAGTATATAACGTTATACGTTATAACGTAATAGTATATAACGTTATACGTTATTTCGTATTAGTATATAACGTTATACATTATTACATATTAGTATATAACTTCATACCTTAGTACGTAATAGTATATAACGTTATACCTTAGTACGTAATAGTATATAACGTTATACCTTAGTACGTAATAGTATATAACGTTATACGTTATAACGTAATAGTATATAACGTTATACGTTATTTCGTATTAGTATATAACGTTATACATTATTACATATTAGTATATAACTTCATACCTTAGTACGTAATAGTATATAACGTTATACCTTAGTACGTAATAGTATATAACGTTATACGTTATAACGTAACACTATATAACGTTATACGTTATAACGTATTAGTATATAACTTTGTACGTTATTACGTATTAGTATATAACGTTATACGTTATTACGTAACAGTATATAACGTTATACGTCATAACGTAGTACTATATAACGTTATACGTTATAACGTAATAGTACATAATGTTATACGTTATTACGTATTTGTATATAACGTTATACGTTATTACGTATTAGTATATAACGTTATACGTTATAACGTAATAGTATATAAAGTTATACTTCATAACGTAATAATATGTAACGTTATACGTTATTTCGTATTAGTATATAACGTTATACATTATTACGTATTAGTATATAACTTCATACCTTAGTACGTAATAGTATATAACGTTATACCTTAGTACGTAATAGTATATAACGTTATACGTTATAACGTAATAGTATATAACGTTATACGTTATAACGTAATAGTATATAACGTTATACGTTATTTCGTATTAGTATATAACGTTATACGTTATTACGTAATACTATATTACGTTATACGTTATTACGTATTAGTATATAACGTTATACGTTAGTACGTAATTCTATATAACGTGATACGATATAACGTAGTAGTATATAACGTTATACGTCATAACGTAATACTATATAACGTTATAAGTTTTTACGTAATAGTTTATAACGTTATACGTCATTACGTATTAGTATATAACGTTATACGTTATAACCTAATACTATATAACGTTATACGTTATTACGTATATGTATATAACGTTATACGTTATAACGTAATAGTATATAACGTTATACGTTATTACGTATTTGTATATAACGTTATACGTTATAACGTAATAGTATATAACGTTATACGTTATTACGTAACAGTATATAACGTTATACGTTATTACGTAATACTATATAACATTATACGTTATACGATAATACTATATAACGTTATACGATATTACGTAATATTTTATAACGTTATACGTTATTTCGTATTAGTATATATCGTTATACGTCTTAACGTAATAGTATATAACGTTATACGTTAGTACGTAATAGTGTATAACGTTATACGTTATTACGTATTAGTATATAACGTTATACGTTATTACGTAACAGTATATAACGTTATACGTTATAACGTAATAGTATATAACGTTATACGTTATTACGTATTAGTATATAAAGTTATACGTTATTACGTAATAGTATATAACGTTATACGTTGTTACGTAATAGTATATAACGTTATACGTAATAACGTAATAGTATATAACGTTATACGTTATTACGTATTAGTATATAACGTTATACGTTATTACGTAATAGTATATAACGTTATACGTTGTTACGTAATAGTATATAACGATATACGTAATAACGTAATAGTATATAACGTTATACGTTATTACGTAACAGTATATAGCGTTATACGTTATTACGTAATACTATATAACATTATACGTTATACGATAATACTATATAACGTTATACGATATTACGTAATATTTTATAACGTTGTACGTTATTTCGTATTAGCATATAACGTTATACGTTATTACGTAATACTATATTACGTTATACGTTATTACGTATTAGTATATAACGTTATACGTTAGTACGTAATTCTATATAACGTGATACGATATAACGTAGTAGTATATAACGTTATACGTCATAACGTAATACTATATAACGTTATAAGTTTTTACGTAATAGTTTATAACGTTATACGTCATTACGTATTAGTATATAACGTTATACGTTATTACCTAATACTATATAACGTTATACGTTATTACGTATTAGTATATAACGTTATACGGTAGTACGTAATAGTATATAACGTTATACGTTATAACGTAATACTATGTAACTTTATACGTTATAACGTAGTAGTCTGTAACGTTATACGTCATAACGTAACACTATATAACGTTATACGTTATAACGTATTAGTATATAACTTTGTACGTTATTACGTATTAGTATATAACGTTATACGTTATTACGTAACAGTATATAACGTTATACGTTATAACGTAATAGCATATAACGTTATACGTCATAACGTAATACTATATAACGTTATACGTTATTGCGTAGTAGTATATAACGTTATACGTTATTACGTAACAGTATATAACGTTATACGCTATAACGTAATAGTATATAACGTTATACGTCATAACGTAATAGTATATAACGTTATACGTTATTACGTAACAGTATATAACGTTATACGTTATTACGTAATACTATATAACATTATACGTTATACGATAATACTATATAACGTTATACGTTATTACGCAATACTATATAACGTTATACTTGATACGATAATACTATATAACGTTATACGTTATTACGTAACAGTATATAACGTTATACATTATTACGTAATATTTTATAACGTTATACGTTATTTCGTATTAGTATATATCGTTATACGTCATAACGTAATAGTATATAACGTTATACGTTAGTACGTAATTGTGTATAACGTTATACGTTATTACGTATTAGTATATAACGTTATACGTTATTACGTAACAGTATATAACGTTTTACGTTATAACGTAATAGTATATAACGTTATACGTTATTACGTAACAGTATATAACGTTATACGTCATAACGTAATACTATATAACGTTATACGTTATAACGTAATAGTACATAACGTTATACGTTATTACGTATTTGTATATAACGTTATACGTTATTACGTATTAGTATATAACGTTATACGTTATAACGTAATAGTATATAAAGTTATACTTCATAACGTAATAATATATAACGTTATACGTTATTTCGTATTAGTATATAACGTTATACATTATTACGTATTAGTATATAACTTCATACCTTAGTACGTAATAGTATATAACGTTATACCTTAGTACGTAATAGTATATAACGTTATACGTTATAACGTAATAGTATATAACGTTATACGTTATTTCGTATTAGTATATAACGTTATACGTTATTACGTAATACTATATTACGTTATACGTTATTACGTATTAGTATATAACGTTATACGTTAGTACGTAATTCTATATAACGTGATACGATATAACGTAGTAGTATATAACGTTATACGTCATAACGTAATACTATATAACGTTATAAGTTTTTACGTAATAGTTTATAACGTTATACGTCATTACGTATTAGGATATAACGTTATACGTTATTACGTAATACTATATAACGTTATACGTTATTACGTATTAGTATATAACGTTATACGGTAGTACGTAATTGTATATAACGTTATACGTTATAACGTAATACTATGTAACTTTATACGTTATAACGTAGTAGTCTGTAACGTTATACGTCATAACGTAATAGTATATAACGTTATACGTTATTACGTATATGTATATAACGTTATACGTTATAACGTAATAGTATATAACGTTATACGTTATTACGTATTTGTATATAACGTTATACGTTATAACGTAATAGTATATAACGTTATACGTTATTACGTAACAGTATATAACGTTATACGTTATTACGTAATACTATATAACATTATACGTTATACGATAATACTATATAACGTTAAACGATATTACGTAATATTTTATAACGTTATACGTTATTTCGTATTAGTATATATCGTTATACGTCATAACGTAATAGTATATAACGTTATACGTTAGTACGTAATAGTGTATAACGTTATACGTTATTACGTATTAGTATATAAAGTTATACGTTATTACGTAACAGTATATAACGTTATACGTTATAACGTAATAGTATATAACGTTATACGTTATTACGTAACAGTATATAACGTTATACGTTATTACGTAATACTATATAACATTATACGTTATACGATAATACTATATAACGTTATACGATATTACGTAATATTTTATAACGTTATACGTTATTTCGTATTAGTATATAACGTTATACGTTATTACGTATTAGTATATAACGTTATACGTTATAACGTAATAGTATATAAAGTTATACTTCATAACGTAATAATATATAACGTTATACGTTATTTCGTATTAGTATATAACGTTATACATTATTACTTATTAGTATATAACTTCATACCTTAGTACGTAATAGTATATAACGTTATACCTTAGTACGTAATAGTATATAACGTTATACGTTATAACGTAATAGTATATAACGTTATACGTTATTACGTAACAGTATATAACGTTATACGTTATTACGTAATACTATATAACATTATACGTTATACGATAATACTATATAACGTTATACGATATTACGTAATATTTTATAACGTTGTACGTTATTTCGTATTAGCATATAACGTTATACGTTATTACGTAATACTATATTACGTTATACGTTATTACGTATTAGTATATAACGTTATACGTTAGTACGTAATTCTATATAACGTGATACGATATAACGTAGTAGTATATAACGTTATACGTCATAACGTAATACTATATAACGTTATAAGTTTTTACGTAATAGTTTATAACGTTATACGTCATTACGTATTAGTATATAACGTTATACGTTATTACCTAATACTATATAACGTTATACGTTATTACGTATTAGTATATAACGTTATACGGTAGTACGTAATAGTATATAACGTTATACGTTATAACGTAATACTATGTAACTTTATACGTTATAACGTAGTAGTCTGTAACGTTATACGTCATAACGTAACACTATATAACGTTATACGTTATAACGTATTAGTATATAACTTTGTACGTTATTACGTATTAGTATATAACGTTATACGTTATTACGTAACAGTATATAACGTTATACGTTATAACGTAATAGCATATAACGTTATACGTCATAGCGTAATACTATATAACGTTATACGTTATTACGTATTAGTATATAACGTTATACGTTATAACATAATAGTATATAACGTTATACGTCATAACGTAATACTATATAACGTTATACGTTATTACGTAATACTATATAACGTTATACGTTATAACATAATAGTATATAACGTTATACGTCATAACGTAATACTATATAACGTTATACGTTATAACGTAGTAGTATATAACGTTATACGTTATTACGTAACAGTATATAACGTTATACGTTATAACGTAATAGTATATAACGTTATACGTTATTACGTATTAGTATATAACGTTATACGTTATTACGTAATAGTATATAACGTTATACGTTGTTACGTAATAGTATATAACGTTATACGTAATAACGTAATAGTATATAACGTTATACGTTATAACGTAATAGTATATAACGTTATACGTTAGTACGTAACAGTATATAACGTTATACGTTATAACGTAATAGTATATAACGTTATACGTTATTACGTAATAGTATATAACGTTATACGTTATTACGTAATAGTATATAACGTTATACGTTGTTACGTATTAGTATATAACGTTATACATTATAACGTAATAGTATATAAAGTTATACTTCATAACGTAATAGTATATAACGTTATACGTCATTACGTATTAGTATATAACGTTATACATTATTACGTATTAGTATATAACTTCATACCTTAGGACGTAATAGTATATAACGTTATACCTTAGTACGTAATAGTATATAACGTTATACGTTGTTACGTAATAGTATATAACGTTATACGTAATAACGTATTAGTATATAACGTTACACGTTATTACGTAACAGTATATAACGTTATACGTTATAACGTAATAGTATATAACGTTCTACGTCATAACGTAGTAGTATATAACGTTATACTTCATAACGTAATAATATATAACGTTATACGTCATAACGTAATACTATATAACGTTATACGATTTTACGTAATATTTTATAACGTTATACGTCATTACGTATTAGTATATAACGCTATACGTTATTACGTAATACTATATAACGTTATACGTTATACGATAATACTATATAACGTTATACGTTATTACGCAATACTATATAACGTTATACGATATAACGTAGTAGTATATAACGTTATACGTCATAACGTAATACTATGTAACTTTATACGTTATAACGTAATAGTATATAACGTTATACGTTAGTACGTAACAGTATATAACGTTATACGTTATAACGTAATAGTATATAACGTTATACGTTATTACGTAATAGTATATAACGTTATACGTTATTACGTAATAGTATATAACGTTATACGTTGTTACGTATTAGTATATAACGTTATACATTATAACGTAATAGTATATAAAGTTATACTTCATAACGTAATAGTATATAACGTTATACGTCATTACGTATTAGTATATAACGTTATACATTATCACGTATTAGTATATAACTTCATACCTTAGGACGTAATAGTATATAACGTTATACCTTAGTACGTAATAGTATATAACGTTATACGTTGTTACGTAATAGTATATAACGTTATACGTAATAACGTATTAGTATATAACGTTACACGTTATTACGTAACAGTATATAACGTTATACGTTATAACGTAATAGTATATAACGTTCTACGTCATAACGTAATAGTATATAACGTTATACGTTATTACGTATTAGTATATAACGTTATACGTTGTTACGTAATAGTATATAACGTTATACGTAATAACGTAATAGTATATAACGTTATACGTTATAACGTAATAGTATATAACGTTATACGTTAGTACGTAACAGTATATAACGTTATACGTCATAACGTAATACTATATAACGTTATACGATTTTACGTAATATTTTATAACGTTATACGTCATTACGTATTAGTCTATAACGCTATACGTTATTACGTAATACTATATAACGTTATACGTTATACGATAATACTATATAACGTTATACGTTATTACGCAATACTATATAACGTTATACGATATAACGTAGTAGTATATAACGTTATACGTCATAACGTAATACTATGTAACTTTATACGTTATAACGTAGTAGTCTGTAACGTTATACGTCATAACATAACACTATATAACGTTATACGTTATAACGTATTAGTATATAACTTTGTACGTTATTACGTATTAGTATATAACGTTATACGTTATTACGTAACAGTATACAACGTTATACGTTATAACGTAATAGCATATAACGTTATACGTCATAACGTAATACTATATAACGTTATACGTTATTACGTATTAGTATATAACGTTATACGTTATAACATAATAGTATATAACGTTATACGTCATAACGTAATACTATATAACGTTATACGTTATTACGTAATACTATATAACGTTATACGTTATAACATAATAGTATATAACGTTATACGTCATAACGTAATACTATATAACGTTATACGTTATAACGTAGTAGTATATAACGTTATACGTTATTACGTAACAGTATATAACGTTATACGTTATAACGTAATAGTATATAACGTTATACGTTATTACGTATTAGTATATAACGTTATACGTTATTACGTAATAGTATATAACGTTATACGTTGTTACGTAATAGTATATAACGTTATACGTAATAACGTAATAGTATATAACGTTATACGTTATAACGTAATAGTATATAACGTTATACGTTAGTACGTAACAGTATATAACGTTATACGTTATAACGTAATAGTATATAACGTTATACGTTATTACGTAATAGTATATAACGTTATACGTTATTACGTAATAGTATATAACGTTATACGTTGTTACGTATTAGTATATAACGTTATACATTATAACGTAATAGTATATAAAGTTATACTTCATAACGTAATAGTATATAACGTTATACGTCATTACGTATTAGTATATAACGTTATACATTATTACGTATTAGTATATAACTTCATACCTTAGGACGTAATAGTATATAACGTTATACCTTAGTACGTAATAGTATATAACGTTATACGTTGTTACGTAATAGTATATAACGTTATACGTAATAACGTATTAGTATATAACGTTACACGTTATTACGTAACAGTATATAACGTTATACGTTATAACGTAATAGTATATAACGTTCTACGTCATAACGTAGTAGTATATAACGTTATACTTCATAACGTAATAATATATAACGTTATACGTCATAACGTAATACTATATAACGTTATACGATTTTACGTAATATTTTATAACGTTATACGTCATTACGTATTAGTATATAACGCTATACGTTATTACGTAATACTATATAACGTTATACGTTATACGATAATACTATATAACGTTATACGTTATTACGCAATACTATATAACGTTATACGATATAACGTAGTAGTATATAACGTTATACGTCATAACGTAATACTATGTAACTTTATACGTTATAACGTAATAGTATATAACGTTATACGTTAGTACGTAATAGTATATAACGTTATACGTTATAACGTAATAGTATATAACGTTATACGTTATTACGTAATAGTTTATAACGTTATACGTTATTACGTAATAGTATATAACGTTATACGTTGTTACGTATTAGTATATAACGTTATACATTATAACGTAATAGTATATAAAGTTATACTTCATAACGTAATAGTATATAACGTTATACGTCATTACGTATTAGTATATAACGTTATACATTATCACGTATTAGTATATAACTTCATACCTTAGGACGTAATAGTATATAACGTTATACCTTAGTACGTAATAGTATATAACGTTATACGTTGTTACGTAATAGTATATAACGTTATACGTAATAACGTATTAGTATATAACGTTACACGTTATTACGTAACAGTATATAACGTTATACGTTATAACGTAATAGTATATAACGTTCTACGTCATAACGTAATAGTATATAACGTTATACGTTATTACGTATTAGTATATAACGTTATACGTTGTTACGTAATAGTATATAACGTTATACGTAATAACGTAATAGTATATAACGTTATACGTTATAACGTAATAGTATATAACGTTATACGTTAGTACGTAACAGTATATAACGTTATACGTCATAACGTAATACTATATAACGTTATACGATTTTACGTAATATTTTATAACGTTATACGTCATTACGTATTAGTCTATAACGCTATACGTTATTACGTAATACTATATAACGTTATACGTTATACGATAATACTATATAACGTTATACGTTATTACGCAATACTATATAACGTTATACGATATAACGTAGTAGTATATAACGTTATACGTCATAACGTAATACTATGTAACTTTATACGTTATAACGTAGTAGTCTGTAACGTTATACGTCATAACATAACACTATATAACGTTATACGTTATAACGTATTAGTATATAACTTTGTACGTTATTACGTAACAGTATATAACGTTATACGTTATAACGTAATAGTATATAACGTTATACGTTATTACGTATTAGTATATAACGTTATACGTTATTACGTAATAGTATATAACGTTATACGTTGTTACGTAATAGTATATAACGTTATACGTAATAACGTAATAGTATATAACGTTATACGTTATAACGTAATAGTATATAACGTTATACGTTAGTACGTAACAGTATATAACGTTATACGTTATAACGTAATAGTATATAACGTTATACGTTATTACGTAATAGTATATAACGTTATACGTTATTACGTAATAGTATATAACGTTATACGTTGTTACGTATTAGTATATAACGTTATACATTATAACGTAATAGTATATAAAGTTATACTTCATAACGTAATAGTATATAACGTTATACGTCATTACGTATTAGTATATAACGTTATACATTATTACGTATTAGTATATAACTTCATACCTTAGGACGTAATAGTATATAACGTTATACCTTAGTACGTAATAGTATATAACGTTATACGTTGTTACGTAATAGTATATAACGTTATACGTAATAACGTATTAGTATATAACGTTACACGTTATTACGTAACAGTATATAACGTTATACGTTATAACGTAATAGTATATAACGTTCTACGTCATAACGTAGTAGTATATAACGTTATACTTCATAACGTAATAATATATAACGTTATACGTCATAACGTAATACTATATAACGTTATACGATTTTACGTAATATTTTATAACGTTATACGTCATTACGTATTAGTATATAACGCTATACGTTATTACGTAATACTATATAACGTTATACGTTATACGATAATACTATATAACGTTATACGTTATTACGCAATACTATATAACGTTATACGATATAACGTAGTAGTATATAACGTTATACGTCATAACGTAATACTATGTAACTTTATACGTTATAACGTAATAGTATATAACGTTATACGTTAGTACGTAACAGTATATAACGTTATACGTTATAACGTAATAGTATATAACGTTATACGTTATTACGTAATAGTATATAACGTTATACGTTATTACGTAATAGTATATAACGTTATACGTTGTTACGTATTAGTATATAACGTTATACATTATAACGTAATAGTATATAAAGTTATACTTCATAACGTAATAGTATATAACGTTATACGTCATTACGTATTAGTATATAACGTTATACATTATCACGTATTAGTATATAACTTCATACCTTAGGACGTAATAGTATATAACGTTATACCTTAGTACGTAATAGTATATAACGTTATACGTTGTTACGTAATAGTATATAACGTTATACGTAATAACGTATTAGTATATAACGTTACACGTTATTACGTAACAGTATATAACGTTATACGTTATAACGTAATAGTATATAACGTTCTACGTCATAACGTAATAGTATATAACGTTATACGTTATTACGTATTAGTATATAACGTTATACGTTGTTACGTAATAGTATATAACGTTATACGTAATAACGTAATAGTATATAACGTTATACGTTATAACGTAATAGTATATAACGTTATACGTTAGTACGTAACAGTATATAACGTTATACGTCATAACGTAATACTATATAACGTTATACGATTTTACGTAATATTTTATAACGTTATACGTCATTACGTATTAGTCTATAACGCTATACGTTATTACGTAATACTATATAACGTTATACGTTATACGATAATACTATATAACGTTATACGTTATTACGCAATACTATATAACGTTATACGATATAACGTAGTAGTATATAACGTTATACGTCATAACGTAATACTATGTAACTTTATACGTTATAACGTAGTAGTCTGTAACGTTATACGTCATAACATAACACTATATAACGTTATACGTTATAACGTATTAGTATATAACTTTGTACGTTATTACGTATTAGTATATAACGTTATACGTTATTACGTAACAGTATACAACGTTATACGTTATAACGTAATAGCATATAACGTTATACGTCATAACGTAATACTATATAACGTTATACGTTATTACGTATTAGTATATAACGTTATACGTTATAACATAATAGTATATATCGTTATACGTCATAACGCAATACTATATAACGTTATACGTTATTACGTAATACTATATAACGTTATACGTTATAACATAATAGTATATAACGTTATACGTCATAACGTAATACTATATAACGTTATACATTATAACGTAGTAGTATATAACGTTATACGTTATTACGTAACAGTATATAACGTTATACGTTATAACGTAATAGTATATAACGTTATACGTTATTACGTATTAGTATATAACGTTATACGTTATTACGTATTAGTATATAACGTTATACGTTGTTACGTAATAGTATATAACGTTATACGTTGTTACGTAATAGTATATAACGTTATACGTTATAACGTAATAGTATATAACGTTATACGTTAGTACGTAATAGTATATAACGTTATACGTTATTACGTATTAGTATATAACGTTATACCTTAATACGTAATAGTATATAACGTTATACGTTATTACGTAACAGTATATAACGTTATACGTTATAACGTAATAGTATATAACGTTATACGTTATTACGTATTAGTATATAACGTTATACGTTGTTACGTAATAGTATATAACGTTATACGTTGTTACGTATTAGTATATAACGTTATACATTATAACGTAATAGTATATAAAGTTATACTTCATAACGTAATAGTATATAACGTTATACGTAATTACGTATTAGTATATAACGTTATACATTATTACGTATTAGTATATAACTTCATACCTTAGTACGTAATAGTATATAACGTTATACCGTATTACGTAAGAGTATATAACATTATACGTTATTACGTAACAGTATATAACGTTATACGTTATTACGTAACAGTATATAACGTTATACGTTAGTACGTAATAGTATATAACGTTATACATTATTACGTATAAGTATATAACGTTATACCGTATTACGTAAGAGTATATAACGTTATACGTTATTACGTAACAGTATATAACGTTATACGTTATTACGTATTATTATATAACGTTATACTTTATAACGTAATAGTATATAAAGTTATACTTCATAACGTAATAATATATAACGTTATACGTTATTTCGTATTAGTATATAACGTTATACATTATTACGTATTAGTATATAACTTCATACCTTAGTACGTAATAGTATATAACGTTATACCTTAGTACGTAATAGTATATAACGTTATACGTTATAACGTAATAGTATATAACGTTATACGTTATTACGTAACAGTATATAACGTTCTACGTCATAACGTAGTAGTATATAACGTTATACTTCATAACGTAATAATATATAACGTTATACGTCATAACGTAATACTATATAACGTTATACGTTTTTACGTAATAGTTTATAACGTTATACGTCATTACGTATTAGTATAAAACGTTATACGTTATTACGTAATACTATATAACGTTATACGTTATTGCGTATTAGTATATAACGTTATACGTTAGTAGGTAATGGTATATAACGTTATACGTTATTACGTATTAGTATATAACGTTATACCTTAGTACGTAATATTATATAACGTTATACGTTATTACGTAACAGTATATAACGTTATACGTTATAACGTAATAGTATATAACGTTATACGTTATTACGTATTAGGATATATCGTTATACGTTATTACGTATTAGTATATAACGTTATACCTTAGTACGTATCAGTATATAAAGTTATACGCTATTACGTAATAGTATATAACGTTATACGTTATTACGTATTAGTATATAACGTTATACGTTATTACGTAATACTATAGAACGTTATACGTTATTACGTAATACTAGATAACTTTATACGTTATTACGTATTAGTATATAACGTTATACGTTAGTACGTAATAGTATATAACGTTATACGTTATAACGTAATACTATGTAACGTTATACGTTATAACGTATTAGTATATAACGTTATACGTTAGTACGTAACAGTATATAACGTTATACGTTATAACGTATTAGTATATAACTTTGTACGTTATTACGTATTAGTAGATAACGTTATACGTTATTACGTAACAGTATATAACGTTATACGTCATAACGTAATAATATATAACGTTATACGTTATAACGTAGTAGTCTATAACGTTATACGTCATAACGTAACACTATATAACGTTATACGTTATTACGTAATACTAGATAACGTTATACGTTATTACGTATTAGTATATAACGTTATACGTTAGTACGTAACAGTATATAACGTTATACGTTATTACGTAACAGTATATAACGTTATATTAGGGGGACCGGAAAGTAATGTCGTTTCTGCGCATGCCGATGTTTGATTGTCTTTTGTCAGCTCATTGTGTATCTCAAAGGCGTGTTAAAGTTATTTTAAGGTTATTGTGACTTCTTTTCTTGTGAATATTGCATTATTAAACTTTTTTTTTGCTTTTTGGAGTGAAATGGGCAGCCAAATACCAGAAGAGCATATCCGGCATTGTATGCTTTATGAATTTCGCAAGGGTAGCAATGCAACAATTGCGACCAAAAACATTTGCGATGTTTATCCATCTGCATTAGACGTTCGTAAATGTCAAAGATGGTTTTCTAAGTTCAAATCTGGTAATTTTGATCTCTCGGACTCCTATCGATCAGGAAGACCAGTAACATTGGATAACAACATTCTCAAGGCAGAAGTGGAGGCAAATCCATGTCAAACTATTGAAGAATTGTCGAACACCCTCAACCAACCTTGGTCGACCATACAAGAACATTTAAAGCAAATTGGAAAAGTAAGCAGAGCAGGTGTTTGGGTCCCGCATAACCTGTCCGAAGAAAACAAAGCCAACCGATCCGTCACATGCAACGTATTGCTTCAGCGGCATCGTACCGAACCATTTTTTGATCGTTTGATCACAGGAAACGAAAAGTGGGTACTGTATGATAATCCAAAACGCAAAAGGCAGTGGCTCTCTGCAAGCGAATCACCACGAAGTACTGCAAAACCGGGTTTACATCCCAAAAAGGCGCTTCTGTGTGTTTGGTGGAGCATTCGCGGTATTGTTCACTTTGAAGTGCTCAAACCTGGACAAACAGTTAATGCAGAAGTTTATTGTGAACAATTGGATCGTGTGAAACAATCACTAATGGAAAAGTATCCGGCAATTGTCAACAGGAAAGGTGTCATTTTGCAACACGACAATGCAAGACCGCACTGTGCAAGACGAACTCTAGAAAAAATTAATGCATTGGGTTGGGAAGTATTGCCTCATCCACCATATTCACCCGATATCGCACCCTCGGATTTCCATTTATTCCGATCCCTGCAACATTTTCTAAGCGGTAAAAAATTTGATAATTTGGATGACGTTCAAAATGCTATTTCGGATTATTTTAATGAAAAACCAATTGATTTTTATCAATCCGGGATTGAAAATTTGCACACTAGATGGCAAAAGGTTGTTGAAAACGACGGCGATTATATTATTGATTAAAAATAAAGACTTCTTCAAAATATATTCGTTTGAATTTAATGTAAGAAAGCGACATTACTTTCCGGTCCCCCTAATACGTTATTACGTAACAGTATATAACGTTATACGTTATAACGTAGTAGTATATAACTTTGTACGTTATTACGTATTAGTATATAACGTTATACGTTATTACGTAATACTAGATAACTTTATACGTTATTACGTATTAGTATATAACGTTATACGTTAGTACGTAATAGTATATAACGTTATACGTTATAACGTAATACTATGTAACGTTATACGTTATAACGTATTAGTATATAACGTTATACGTTAGTACGTAACAGTATATAACGTTATACGTTATAACGTATTAGTATATAACTTTGTACGTTATTACGTATTAGTATATAACGTTATACGTTATTACGTAACAGTATATAACGTTATACGTCATAACGTAATAATATATAACGTTACACGTTATTACCTATTAGTATATAACGTTATACGTTATTACGTAATACTAGATAACGTTATACGTTATTACGTATTAGTATATAACGTTATACGTTAGTACGTAATAGTATATAACGTTATACGTTATAACGTAATACTATGTAACGTTACACGTTATAACGTAGTAGTATATAACGTTATACGTCATAACGTAACACTATATAACGTTATACGTTATTACGTAACAGTATATAACGATATACGTTATAACGTAATAGCATATAACGTTATTCGTCATAACGTAATACTATATAACGTTATACGTTATTACGTATTAGTATATAAAGTTGTACGTTAGTACGTAATAGTATATAACGTTATACGTTATAACGTAATACTATGTAACTTTATACGTTATAACGTAGTAGTATATAACGTTATACGTCATAACGTAATAGTATATAATGTTATACGTTAGTACGTAATAGCATATAACGTTATACGCTATTACGTATTAGTATATAACGTTATACGTTATTACGTATTAGTATATAACGTTATACGTTAGTACGTAACACTATATAACGTTATACGTTATAACGTATTAGTATATAACGTTATACGTTATTACGTATTAGTATATAACGTTATACGTTATTACGTAACAGTATATAACGTTATACGTCATAACGTAATAATATATAACGTTACACGTTATTACGTATTAGTATATAACGTTATACGTTATTACGTAATACTAGATAACGTTATACGTTATTACGTATTAGTATATAACGTTATACGTTAGTACGTAACAGTATATAACGTTATACGTTATTACGTAACAGTATATAACGTTATACGTTATTACGTAACAGTATATAACGTTATACGTTATAACGTAGTAGTATATAACTTTGTACGTTATTACGTATTAGTATATAACGTTATACGTTATAACGTAATACTATGTAACGTTATACGTTATAACGTATTAGTATATAACGTTATACGTTAGTACGTAACAGTATATAACGTTATACGTTATTACGTATTAGTATATAACGTTATACCTTAGTACGTAATATTATATAACGTTATACGTTATTACGTAACAGTATATAACGTTATACGTTATAACGTAATAGTATATAACGTTATACGTTATTACGTATTAGGATATATCGTTATACGTTATTACGTATTAGTATATAACGTTATACCTTAGTACGTATCAGTATATAAAGTTATACGCTATTACGTAATAGTATATAACGTTATACGTTATTACGTATTAGTATATAACGTTATACGTTATTACGTAATACTATAGAACGTTATACGTTATTACGTAATACTAGATAACTTTATACGTTATTACGTATTAGTATATAACGTTATACGTTAGTACGTAATAGTATATAACGTTATACGTTATAACGTAATACTATGTAACGTTATACGTTATAACGTATTAGTATATAACGTTATACGTTAGTACGTAACAGTATATAACGTTATACGTTATAACGTATTAGTATATAACTTTGTACGTTATTACGTATTAGTATATAACGTTATACGTTATTACGTAACAGTATATAACGTTATACGTCATAACGTAATAATATATAACGTTATACGTTATAACGTCGTAGTCTATAACGTTATACGTCATAACGTAACACTATATAACGTTATACGTTATTACGTAATACTAGATAACGTTATACGTTATTACGTATTAGTATATAACGTTATACGTTAGTACGTAACAGTATATAACGTTATACGTTATTACGTAACAGTATATAACGTTATACGTTATTACGTAACAGTATATAACGTTATACGTTATAACGTAGTAGTATATAACTTTGTACGTTATTACGTATTAGTATATAACGTTATACGTTATTACGTAATACTAGATAACTTTATACGTTATTACGTATTAGTATATAACGTTATACGTTAGTACGTAATAGTATATAACGTTATACGTTATAACGTAATACTATGTAACGTTATACGTTATAACGTATTAGTATATAACGTTATACGTTAGTACGTAACAGTATATAACGTTATACGTTATAACGTATTAGTATATAACTTTGTACGTTATTACGTATTAGTATATAACGTTATACGTTATTACGTAACAGTATATAACGTTATACGTCATAACGTAATAATATATAACGTTACACGTTATTACCTATTAGTATATAACGTTATACGTTATTACGTAATACTAGATAACGTTATACGTTATTACGTATTAGTATATAACGTTATACGTTAGTACGTAATAGTATATAACGTTATACGTTATAACGTAATACTATGTAACGTTACACGTTATAACGTAGTAGTATATAACGTTATACGTCATAACGTAACACTATATAACGTTATACGTTATTACGTAACAGTATATAACGATATACGTTATAACGTAATAGCATATAACGTTATTCGTCATAACGTAATACTATATAACGTTATACGTTATTACGTATTAGTATATAAAGTTGTACGTTAGTACGTAATAGTATATAACGTTATACGTTATAACGTAATACTATGTCACTTTATACGTTATAACGTAGTAGTATATAACGTTATACGTCATAACGTAATAGTATATAATGTTATACGTTAGTACGTAATAGCATATAACGTTATACGCTATTACGTATTAGTATATAACGTTATACGTTATTACGTATTAGTATATAACGTTATACGTTAGTACGTAACACTATATAACGTTATACGTTATAACGTATTAGTATATAACGTTATACGTTATTACGTATTAGTATATAACGTTATACGTTATTACGTAACAGTATATAACGTTATACGTCATAACGTAATAATATATAACGTTACACGTTATTACGTATTAGTATATAACGTTATACGTTATTACGTAATACTAGATAACGTTATACGTTATTACGTATTAGTATATAACGTTATACGTTAGTACGTAACAGTATATAACGTTATACGTTATTACGTAACAGTATATAACGTTATACGTTATTACGTAACAGTATATAACGTTATACGTTATAACGTAGTAGTATATAACTTTGTACGTTATTACGTATTAGTATATAACGTTATACGTTATAACGTAATACTATGTAACGTTATACGTTATAACGTATTAGTATATAACGTTATACGTTAGTACGTAACAGTATATAACGTTATACGTTATTACGTATTAGTATATAACGTTATACGTTATTACGTAATAGTTTATAACGTTATACGTCATAACGTAATCGTATATAACGTTATACGTCATAACGTAATACTATATAACGTTATACGTTATAACGTAGTAGTATATAACGTTATACGTTATAACGTAACGGTATATAACGTTATACGTCATAACGTAATAATATATAACGTTATACGTTATTACGTATTAGTATATAACGTTATACGTTAGTACGTAATAGTATATAACGTTATACGTTATAACGTAATACTATGTAACGTTATACGTTATAACGTAGTAGTATATAACGTTATACGTCATAACGTAACACTATATAACGTTATACGTTATTACGTAACAGTATATAACGTTATACGTTATTAAGTAATAGTATATAGCGTTATACGTTGTTACGTAATAGTATATAACGTAATACGTAATAACGTAATAGTATATAACGTTATACGTTATAACGTAATAGTATATAACGTTATACGTTAGTACGTAATAGTATATAACGTTATACGTTATTACGTATTAGTATATAACGTTATACCTTAATACGTAATAGTATATAACGTTATACGTTATTACGTAACAGTATATATCGTTATACGTTATAACGTAACAGTATATAACGTTATACGTTATTACGTATTAGTATATAACGTTATACGTTATTACGTAATAGTATATAACGTTATACGTTGTTACGTAATAGTATATAACGTTATACGTTATTACGTAACAGTATATATCGTTATACGTTATAACGTAACAGTATATAACGTTATACGTTATTACGTATTAGTATATAACGTTATACGTAATAACGTAATAGTATATAACGTTATACCTTAATACGTAATAGTATATAACGTTATACGTTATTACGTAACAGTATATAACGTTATACGTCATTACGTAATAGTATATAACGTTATACGTCATAACGTAATACTATATAACGTTATATGTGATAACGTAGTAGTATATAACGTTATACGTCATAACGTAATAATATATAACGTTATACGTCATAACGTAATACTATATAACGTTATACGTTTTTACGTAATAGTTTATAGCGTTATACGTCATTACGTATTAGTATATAACGTTATACGTTATTACGTAATACTATATAACGCTATACGTTATTACGTATTAGTATATAACGTTATACGTTGTTACGTAATAGTATATAACGTTATACGTAATAACGTAATAGTATATAACGTTATACGTTAGTACGTAATAGTATATAACGTAATAGTATATAACGTTATACGTTAGTACGTAATAGTATATAACGTTATACGTTATTACGTATTAGTATATAACGTTATACCTTAATACGTAATAGTATATAACGTTATACGTTATTACGTAACAGTATATAACGTTATACGTTATAACGTAATAGTATATAACGTTATACGTTATTACGTATTAGTATATAACTTCATACCTTAGTACGTAATAGTATATAACGTCATACGTTATTACGTAACAGAATATAACGTTATACGTTATAACGTAACAGTATATAACGTTATACGTTATTACGTATTAGTATATAATGTTATACGTTATTACGTAATAGTATATAACGTTATACGTTGTTACGTAATAGTATATAGCGTTATACGTTGTTACGTAATAGTATATAACGTAATACGTAATAACGTAATAGTATATAACGTTATACGTTATAACGTAATAGTATATAACGTTATACGTTAGTACGTAATAGTACATAACGTTATACGTTATTACGTATTAGTATATAACGTTATACCTTAATACGTAATAGTATATAACGTTATACGTTATTACGTAACAGTATATATCGTTATACGTTATAACGTAACAGTACATAACGTTATACGTTATTACGTATTAGTATATAACGTTATACGTTATTACGTAATAGTATATAACGTTATACGTTGTTACGTAATAGTATATAACGTTATACGTAATAACGTAATAGTATATAACGTTATACGTTATAACGTAGTAGTATATAACGTTATACGTCATTACGTAATAGTATATAACGTTATACGTCATAACGTAATACTATATAACGTTATACGTGATAACGTAGTAGTATATAACGTTATACGTCATAACGTAATAATATATAACGTTATACGTCATAACGTAATACTATATAACGTTATACGTTTTTACGTAATAGTTTATAGCGTTATACGTCATTACGTATTAGTATATAACGTTATACGTTATTACGTAATACTATATAACGCTATACGTTATTACGTATTAGTATATAACGTTATACGTTGTTACGTAATAGTATATAACGTTATACGTAATAACGTAATAGTATATAACGTTATACGTTAGTACGTAATAGTATATAACGTAATAGTATATAACGTTATACGTTAGTACGTAATAGTATATAACGTTATACGTTATTACGTATTAGTATATAACGTTATACCTTAATACGTAATAGTATATAACGTTATACGTTATTACGTAACAGTATATAACGTTATACGTTATAACGTAATAGTATATAACGTTATACGTTATTACGTATTAGTATATAACTTCATACCTTAGTACGTAATGGTATATAACGTTATACGTTATTACGTAACAGAATATAACGTTATACGTTATAACGTAACAGTATATAACGTTATACGTTATTACGTAATACTATATAACGTTATACGTAATAACGTAATAGTATATAACGTTATACGTTAGTACGTAATAGTATATAACGTAATAGTTTATAACGTTATACGTCATTACGTATTAGTATATAACGTTGTACGTTATTACGTAATACTATATAACGTTATACGTTATTGCGTATTAGTATATAACGTTATACGTTAGTACGTAATGGTATATTACGTTATACGTTATTACGTAGTAGTATATAACGTTATACCTTAGTACGTAATATTATATAACGTTATACGTTATTACGTAACAGTATATAACGTTATACGTTAGTACGTAATAGTATATAACGTCATACGTTATAACGTAATACTATGTAACGTTATACGTTATAACGTATTAGTATATAACGTTATACGTTAGTACGTAACAGTATATAACGTTATACCTTATAACGTATTAGTATATAACTTTGTACGTTTTCACGTATTAGTATATAACGTTATACGTTATTACGTAATACTAGATAACGTTATACGTTATTACGTATTAGTATATAACGTTATACGTTAGTACGTAATAGTATATAACGTTATACGTTATAACGTAATACTATGTAACGTTATACGTTATAACGTAGTAGTATATAACGTTATACGTCATAACGTAACACTATATAACGTTATACGTTATTACGTAACAGTATATAACGTTATACGTTATAACGTAATAGCATATAACGTTATACGTTATTACGTATTAGTATATAAAGTTATACGTTAGTACGTAATAGTATATAACGTTATACGTTATAACGTAATACTATGTAACTTTATACGTTATAACGTAGTAGTATATAACGTTATACGTCATAACGTCATAGTATATAACGTTATACGTTAGTACGTAATAGTATATAACGTTATACGTTATTACGTATTAGTATATAACGTTATACGTTATTACGTAATACTAGATAACGTCATACGTTATAACGTAATACTATATAACGTTATACGTTATTACGTATTAGTATATAAAGTTGTACGTTAGTACGTAATAGTATATAACGTTATACGTTATAACGTAATACTATGTAACTTTATACGTTATAACGTAGTAGTATATAGCGTTATACGTCATAACGTAATAGTATATAATGTTATACGTTAGTACGTAATAGCATATAACGTTATACGCTATTACGTATTAGTATATAACGTTATACGTTATTACGTATTAGTATATAACGTTATACGTTAGTACGTAACACTATATAACGTTATACGTTATAACGTATTAGTATATAACGTTATACGTTATTACGTATTAGTATATAACGTTATACGTTATTACGTAACAGTATATAACGTTATACGTCATAACGTAATAATATATAACGTTACACGTTATTACGTATTAGTATATAACGTTATACGTTATTACGTAATACTAGATAACGTTATACGTTATTACGTATTAGTATATAACGTTATACGTTAGTACGTAACAGTATATAACGTTATACGTTATTACGTAACAGTATATAACGTTATACGTTATTACGTAACAGTATATAACGTTATACGTTATAACGTAGTAGTATATAACTTTGTACGTTATTACGTATTAGTATATAACGTTATACGTTATAACGTAATACTATGTAACGTTATACGTTATAACGTATTAGTATATAACGTTATACGTTAGTACGTAATAGTATATAACGTTATACGTTATTACGTATTAGTATATAACGTTATACGTTATTACGTAATACTAGATAACGTCATACGTTATAACGTAATACTATATAACGTTATACGTTATTACGTATTAGTATATAAAGTTGTACGTTAGTACGTAATAGTATATAACGTTATACGTTATAACGTAATACTATGTAACTTTATACGTTATAACGTAGTAGTATATAGCGTTATACGTCATAACGTAATAGTATATAATGTTATACGTTAGTACGAAATAGCATATAACGTTATACGCTATTACGTATTAGTATATAACGTTATACGTTATTACGTATTAGTATATAACGTTATACGTTAGTACGTAACACTATATAACGTTATACGTTATAACGTATTAGTATATAACGTTATACGTTATTACGTATTAGTATATAACGTTATACGTTATTACGTAACAGTATATAACGTTATACGTCATAACGTAATAATATATAACGTTACACGTTATTACGTATTAGTATATAACGTTATACGTTATTACGTAATACTAGATAACGTTATACGTTATTACGTATTAGTATATAACGTTATACGTTAGTACGTAACAGTATATAACGTTATACGTTATTACGTAACAGTATATAACGTTATACGTTATTACGTAACAGTATATAACGTTATACGTTATAACGTAGTAGTATATAACTTTGTACGTTATTACGTATTAGTATATAACGTTATACGTTATAACGTAATACTATGTAACGTTATACGTTATAACGTATTAGTATATAACGTTATACGTTAGTACGTAACAGTATATAACGTTATACGTTATTACGTATTAGTATATAACGTTATACGTTAGTACGTAACAGTATATAACGTTATACGTTATTACGTAACAGTATATAACGTTATACGTTATAACGTAATAGCATATAACGTTATTCGTCATAACGTAATACTATATAACGTTATACGTTATTACGTATTAGTATATAAAGTTATACGTTAGTACGTAATAGTATATAACGTTATACGTTATAACGTAATACTATGTAACTTTATACGTTATAACGTAGTAGTATATAACGTTATACGTCATAACGTAATAGTATATAATGTTATACGTTAGTACGTAATAGTATATAACGTTATACGTTATTACGTATTAGTATATAACGTTATACGTTATTACGTATTAGTATATAACGTTATACGTTATTACGTAATAGTTTATAACGTTATACGTCATAACGTAATCGTATATAACGTTATACGTCATAACGTAATACTATATAACGTTATACGTTATAACGTAGTAGTATATAACGTTATACGTTATAACGTAACGGTATATAACGTTATACGTCATAACGTAATAATATATAACATTATACGTTATTACGTATTAGTATATAACGTTATACGTTATTACGTAATAGTATATAACGTTATACGTTATAACGTAATACTATGTAACGTTATACGTTATAACGTAGTAGTATATAACGTTATACGTCATAACGTAACACTATATAACGTTATACGTTATTACGTAACAGTATATAACGTTATACGTTATTAAGTAATAGTATATAGCGTTATACGTTGTTACGTAATAGTATATAACGTAATACGTAATAACGTAATAGTATATAACGTTATACGTTATAACGTAATAGTATATAACGTTATACGTTAGTACGTAATAGTATATAACGTTATACGTTATTACGTATTAGTATATAACGTTATACCTTAATACGTAATAGTATATAACGTTATACGTTATTACGTAACAGTATATATCGTTATACGTTATAACGTAACAGTATATAACGTTATACGTTATTACGTATTAGTATATAACGTTATACGTTATTACGTAATAGTATATAACGTTATACGTTGTTACGTAATAGTATATAACGTTATACGTAATAACGTAATAGTATATAACGTTATACGTTATAACGTAGTAGTATATAACGTTATACGTCATTACGTAATAGTATATAACGTTATACGTCATAACGTAATACTATATAACGTTATACGTGATAACGTAGTGGTATATAACGTTATACGTCATAACGTAATAATATATAACGTTATACGTCATAACGTAATACTATATAACGTTATACGTTTTTACGTAATAGTTTATAGCGTTATACGTCATTACGTATTAGTATATAACGTTATATGTTATTACGTAATACTATATAACGCTATACGTTATTACGTATTAGTATATAACGTTATACGTTGTTACGTAATAGTATATAACGTTATACGTAATAACGTAATAGTATATAACGTTATACGTTAGTACGTAATAGTATATAACGTAATAGTATATAACGTTATACGTTAGTACGTAATAGTATATAACGTTATACGTTATAACGTAATACTATGTAACTTTATACGTTATAACGTAGTAGTATATAACGTTATACGTCATAACGTAATAGTATATAATGTTATACGTTAGTACGTAATAGTATATAACGTTATACGTTATTACGTATTAGTATATAACGTTATACGTTATTACGTATTAGTATATAACGTTATACGTTATTACGTAATAGTTTATAACGTTATACGTCATAACGTAATCGTATATAACGTTATACGTCATAACGTAATACTATATAACGTTATACGTTATAACGTAGTAGTATATAACGTTATACGTTATAACGTAACGGTATATAACGTTATACGTCATAACGTAATAATATATAACATTATACGTTATTACGTATTAGTATATAACGTTATACGTTATTACGTAATAGTATATAACGTTATACGTTATAACGTAATACTATGTAACGTTATACGTTATAACGTAGTAGTATATAACGTTATACGTCATAACGTAACACTATATAACGTTATACGTTATTACGTAACAGTATATAACGTTATACGTTATTAAGTAATAGTATATAGCGTTATACGTTGTTACGTAATAGTATATAACGTAATACGTAATAACGTAATAGTATATAACGTTATACGTTATAACGTAATAGTATATAACGTTATACGTTAGTACGTAATAGTATATAACGTTATACGTTATTACGTATTAGTATATAACGTTATACCTTAATACGTAATAGTATATAACGTTATACGTTATTACGTAACAGTATATATCGTTATACGTTATAACGTAACAGTATATAACGTTATACGTTATTACGTATTAGTATATAACGTTATACGTTATTACGTAATAGTATATAACGTTATACGTTGTTACGTAATAGTATATAACGTTATACGTAATAACGTAATAGTATATAACGTTATACGTTATAACGTAGTAGTATATAACGTTATACGTCATTACGTAATAGTATATAACGTTATACGTCATAACGTAATACTATATAACGTTATACGTGATAACGTAGTGGTATATAACGTTATACGTCATAACGTAATAATATATAACGTTATACGTCATAACGTAATACTATATAACGTTATACGTTTTTACGTAATAGTTTATAGCGTTATACGTCATTACGTATTAGTATATAACGTTATATGTTATTACGTAATACTATATAACGCTATACGTTATTACGTATTAGTATATAACGTTATACGTTGTTACGTAATAGTATATAACGTTATACGTAATAACGTAATAGTATATAACGTTATACGTTAGTACGTAATAGTATATAACGTAATAGTATATAACGTTATACGTTAGTACGTAATAGTTTATAACGTTATACGTCATTACGTATTAGTATATAACGTTATACGTTATTACGTAATACTATATAACTTTATACGTTATTGCGTATTAGTATATAACGTTATACGTTAGTACGTAATGGTATATTACGTTATACGTTATTACGTAGTAGTATATAACGTTATACCTTAGTACGTAATATTATATAACGTTATACGTTATTACGTAACAGTATATAACGTTATACGTTAGTACGTAATAGTATATAACGTCATACGTTATAACGTAATACTATGTAACGTTATACGTTATAACGTATTAGTATATAACGTTATACGTTAGTACGTAACAGTATATAACGTTATACCTTATAACGTATTAGTATATAACTTTGTACGTTTTCACGTATTAGTATATAACGTTATACGTTATTACGTAATACTAGATAACGTTATACGTTATTACGTATTAGTATATAACGTTATACGTTAGTACGTAATAGTATATAACGTTATACGTTATAACGTAATACTATGTAACGTTATACGTTATAACGTAGTAGTATATAACGTTATACGTCATAACGTAACACTATATAACGTTATACGTTATTACGTAACAGTATATAACGTTATACGTTATTACGTATTAGTATATAAAGTTATACGTTAGTACGTAATAGTATATAACGTTATACGTTATAACGTAATACTATGTAACTTTATACGTTATAACGTAGTAGTATATAACGTTATACGTCATAACGTAATAGTATATAACGTTATACGTTAGTACGTAATAGTATATAACGTTATACGTTATTACGTATTAGTATATAACGTTATACGTCATAACGTCATAGTATATAACGTTATACGTTAGTACGTAATAGTATATAACGTTATACGTTATTACGTATTAGTATATAACGTTATACGTTATTACGTAATACTAGATAACGTCATACGTTATAACGTAATACTATATAACGTTATACGTTATTACGTATTAGTATATAAAGTTATACGTTAGTACGTAATAGTATATAACGTTATACGTTATAACGTAATACTATGTAACTTTATACGTTATAACGTAGTAGTATATAACGTTATACGTCATAACGTAATAGTATATAACGTTATACGTTAGTACGTAATAGTATATAACGTTATACGTTATTACGTATTAGTATATAACGTTATACGTTATTACGTATTAGTATATAACGTTATACGTTAGTACGTAACACTATATAACGTTGTACGTTATAACGTATTAGTATATAACGTTATACGTTATTACGTATTAGTATATAACGTTATACGTTATTACGTAACAGTATATAACGTTATACGTCATAACGTAATAATATATAACGTTACACGTTATTACGTATTAGTATATAACCTTATACGTTATTACGTAATACTAGATAACGTTATACGTTATTACGTATTAGTATATAACGTTATACGTTAGTACGTAACAGTATATAACGTTATACGTTATTACGTAACAGTATATAACGTTATACGTTATTACGTAACAGTATATAACGTTATACGTTATAACGTAGTAGTATATAACTTTGTACGTTATTACGTATTAGTATATAACGTTATACGTTATTACGTATTAGTATATAACGTTATACGTTATTACGTAATGCTATATAACGTTATACGTTATAACGTAATACTATGTAACTTTATACGTTATAACGTAGTAGTATATAACGTTATACGTCATAACGTAATAGTATATAACGTTATACGTTAGTACGTAATAGTATATAACGTTATACGTTATTACGTATTAGTATATAACGTTATCCGTTATTACGTATTAGTATATAACGTTATACGTTAGTACGTAACACTATATAACGTTGTACGTTATAACGTATTAGTATATAACGTTATACGTTATTACGTATTAGTATATAACGTTATACGTTATTACGTAACAGTATATAACGTTATTCGTCATAACGTAATAATATATAACGTTACACGTTATTACGTATTAGTATATAACCTTATACTTTATTACGTAATACTAGATAACGTTATACGTTATTACGTAACGGTATATAACGTTATACGTTATAACGTAATAGTTTATAACGTTATACGTTATTACGTAACAGTATATAACGTTATACGTTATTACGTAACAGTATATAACGTTATACGTTATAACGTATTAGTATATAACTTTGTACGTTATTACGTATTAGTGTATAACGTTATACGTTATTACGTAACAGTATATAACGTTATACGTTATAACGTAATAATATATAACGTTACACGTTATTACGTATTAGTATATAACGTTATACGTTATTACGTAATACTAGATAACGTTATACGTTATTACGTATTAGTATATAACGTTATACGTTAGTACGTAATAGTATATAACGTTATACGTTATAACGTAATAATATATAACGTTACACGTTATTACGTATTAGTATATAACGTTATACGTTATTACGTAATACTAGATAACGTTATACGTTATTACGTATTAGTATATAACGTTATACGTTAGTACGTAATAGTATATAACGTTATACGTTATAACGTAATACTATGTAACTTTATACGTTATAACGTAGTAGTATATAACGTTATACGTCATAACGTCATAGTATATAACGTTATACGTTAGTACGTAATAGTATATAACGTTATACGTTATTACGTATTAGTATATAACGTTATACGTTATTACGTAATACTAGATAACGTCATACGTTATAACGTAATACTATATAACGTTATACGTTATTACGTATTAGTATATAAAGTTATACGTTAGTACGTAATAGTATATAACGTTATACGTTATAACGTAATACTATGTAACTTTATACGTTATAACGTAGTAGTATATAACGTTATACGTCATAACGTAATAGTATATAACGTTATACGTTAGTACGTAATAGTATATAACGTTATACGTTATTACGTATTAGTATATAACGTTATACGTTATTACGTATTAGTATATAACGTTATACGTTAGTACGTAACACTATATAACGTTGTACGTTATAACGTATTAGTATATAACGTTATACGTTATTACGTATTAGTATATAACGTTATACGTTATTACGTAACAGTATATAACGTTATTCGTCATAACGTAATAATATATAACGTTACACGTTATTACGTATTAGTATATAACCTTATACTTTATTACGTAATACTAGATAACGTTATACGTTATTACGTATTAGTATATAACGTTATACGTTAGTACGTAACAGTATATAACGTTATACGTTATTACGTAACAGTATATAACGTTATACGTTATTACGTAACAGTATATAACGTTATACGTTATAACGTAGTAGTATATAACTTTGTACGTTATTACGTATTAGTATATAACGTTATACGTTATTACGTAATACTAGATAACTTTATACGTTATTACGTATTAGTATATAACGTTATACGTTAGTACGTAATAGTATATAACGTTATACGTTATAACGTAATACTATGTAACGTTATACGTTATAACGTATTAGTATATAACGTTATACGTTAGTACGTAATAGTATATAACGTTATACGTTATAACGTAATACTATGTAACGTTATACGTTATAACGTAGTAGTATATAACGTTATACGTCATAACGTAACACTATATAACGTTATACGTTATTACGTAACAGTATATAACGTTATACGTTATACGATAATACTATATTACGTTATACGTTATTACGCAATACTATATAACGTTATACTTGATACGATAATACTATATAACGTTATACGTTATTACGTAACGGTATATAACGTTATACGTTATAACGTAATAGTTTATAACGTTATACGTCATAACGTAATACTATATGACGTTATACGTTATTACGTATTAGTATATAACGTTATACGTTATTACGTAATACTATATAACGTTATACGTTATAACGTAGTAGTATATAACGTTATACGTTATTACGTATTAGTATATAACGTTATACGTTATTACGTAATGCTATATAACGTTATACGTTATACGATAATACTATATAACGTTATACGTTATTACGCAATACTATATAACGTTATACTTGATACGATAATACTATATAACGTTATACGTTATTACGTAACAGTATATAACGTTATACGTTATTACGTAATAGTTTATAACGTTATACGTCATAACGTACTCGTATATAACGTTATACGTCATAACGTAATACTATATAACGTTATATGTTATAACGTAGTAGTATACAACGTTATACGTTATAACGTAATAGTATATAACGTTATACGTTATTACGTATTTGTATATAACGTTATACGTTATTACGTAATAGTTTATAACGTTATACGTCATAACGTAATAGTATATGACGTTATACATTATAACGTAGTAGTCTATAACGTTATACGTTATAACGTATTAGTATATAACGTTATACGTTAGTACGTAATAGTATATAACGTTATACGTTATAACGTAATACTATGTAACGTTATACGTTATAACGTAGTAGTATATAACGTTATACGTCATAACGTAACACTATATAACGTTATACGTTATTACGTAACAGTATATAACGTTATACGTTATACGTTATTACGCAATACTATATAACGTTATACTTGATACGATAATACTATATAACGTTATACGTTATTACGTAACGGTATATAACGTTATACGTTATAACGTAATAGTTTATAACGTTATACGTCATAACGTAATACTATATGACGTTATACGTTATTACGTATTAGTATATAACGTTATACGTTATTACGTAATACTATATAACGTTATACGTTATTACGTATTAGTATATAACGTTATACGTTAGTACGTAATAGTATATAACGCTATACGTTATAACGTAATACTATGTAACGTTATACGTTATAACGTAGTAGTATATAACGTTATACTTCATAACGTAACACTATATAACGTTATACGCTATTACGTAACAGTATATAACGTTATACGTTATTACGTATTAGTATATAACGTTATACGTTATATCGTAGTAGTATATAACGTTATACGTCATAACGTAATCGTATATAACGTTATACGTCATAACGTAATACTATATAACGTTATACGTTATAACGTAGTAGTATATAACGTTATACGTTATTACGTATTAGTATATAACGTTATACGTTATTACGTAATGCTATATAACGTTATACGTTATACGATAATACTATATAACGTTATACGTTATTACGCAATACTATATAACGTTATACTTGATACGATAATACTATATAACGTTATACGTTATTACGTAACAGTATATAACGTTATACGTTATTACGTAATAGTTTATAACGTTATACGTCATAACGTACTCGTATATAACGTTATACGTCATAACGTAATACTATATAACGTTATATGTTATAACGTAGTAGTATACAACGTTATACGTTATAACGTAATAGTATATAACGTTATACGTTATTACGTATTTGTATATAACGTTATACGTTATTACGTAATAGTTTATAACGTTATACGTCATAACGTAATAGTATATGACGTTATACATTATAACGTAGTAGTCTATAACGTTATACGTTATAACGTATTAGTATATAACGTTATACGTTATTACGTATTAGTATATAGCGTTATACGTTATTACGTAACAGTATATAACGTTATACGTCATAACGTAATAATATATAACGTTATACGTTATTACGTATTAGTATATAACGTTATACGTTATTACGTATTAGTATATAACGTTATACGTTAGTACGTAATAGTATATAACGTTATACGTTATAACGTAATACTATGTAACGTTATACGTTATAACGTAGTAGTATATAACGTTATACGTCATAACGTAACACTATATAACGTTATACGTTATTACGTATTAGTATATAACGTTATACGTTATTACGTAATAGTATATAACGTTATACGTTGTTACGTAATAGTATATAACGTTATACGTAATAACGTAATAGTATATAACGTTATACGTTATAACGTAGTAGTATATAACGTTATACGTCATAACGTAATAGTATATAACGTTATACGTCATAACGTAATACTATATAACGTTATACGTGATAACGTAGTAGTATATAACGTTATACGTCATAACGTAATAATATATAACGTTATACGTCATAACGTAATACTATATAATGTTATACGTTTTTACGTAATAGTTTATAACGTTATACGTCATTACGTATTAGTATATAACGTTATACGTTATTACGTAATACTATATAACGTTATTCGTTATTACGTATTAGTATATAACGTTATACGTTGTTACGTAATAGTATATAACGTTATACGTAATAACGTAATAGTATATAACGTTATACGTTAGTACGTAATAGTATATAACGTTATACGTTATTACGTATTAGTATATAACGTTATACCTTAATACGTAATAGTATATAACGTTATACGTTATTACGTAACAGTATATAACGTTATACGTTATAACGTAAAAGTATATAACGTTATACGTTATTACGTATTAGTATATAACTTCATACCTTAGTACGTAATAGTATATAACGTTATACGTTATTACGTAACAGTATATAACGTAATACGTTATAACGTAATAGTATATAACGTTATACGTTATAACGTAGTAGTATATAACGTTCTACGTCATAACGTAGTAGTATATAACGTTATACTTCATAACGTAATAATATATAACGTTATACGTCATAACGTAATACTATATAACGTTATACGTTTTTACGTAATAGTTTATAACGTTATACGTCATTACGTATTAGTATATAACGTTATACGTTATTACGTAATACTATATAACGTTATACGTTATTGCGTATTAGTATATAACGTTATACGTTAGTACGTAATGGTATATAACGTTATACGTTATTACGTATTAGTATATAACGTTATACCTTAGTACGTAATATTATATAACGTTATACGTTATTACGTAACAGTATATAACGTTATACGTTATAACGTAATAGTATATAACGTTATACGTTATTACGTATTAGGATATATCGTTATACGTTATTACGTATTAGTATATAACGTTATACCTTAGTACGTATCAGTATATAAAGTTATACGCTATTACGTAATAGTATATAACGTTATACGTTATTACGTATTAGTATATAACGTTATACGTTATTACGTAATACTATAGAACGTTATACGTTATTACGTAATACTAGACAACTTTATACGTTATTACGTATTAGTATATAACGTTATACGTTAGTACGTAATAGTATATAACGTTATACGTTATAACGTAATACTATGTAACGTTATACGTTATAACGTATTAGTATATAACGTTATACGTTAGTACGTAACAGTATATAACGTTATACGTTATAACGTATTAGTATATAACTTTGTACGTTATTACGTATTAGTATATAACGTTATACGTTATGACGTAACAGTATATAACGTTATACGTCATAACGTAATAATATATAACGTTATACGTTATAACGTAGTAGTCTATAACGTTATACGTCATAACGTAACACTATATAACGTTATACGTTATTACGTAATACTAGATAACGTTATACGTTATTACGTATTAGTATATAACGTTATACGTTAGTACGTAACAGTATATAACGTTATACGTTATTACGTAACAGTATATAACGTTATACGTTATTACGTAACAGTATATAACGTTATACGTTATAACGTAATAGTATATAACGTTATACGTTATAACGTAGTAGTATATAACGTTCTACGTCATAACGTAGTAGTATATAACGTTATACTTCATAACGTAATAATATATAACGTTATACGTCATAACGTAATACTATATAACGTTATACGTTTTTACGTAATAGTTTATAACGTTATACGTCATTACGTATTAGTATATAACGTTATACGTTATTACGTAATACTATATAACGTTATACGTTATTGCGTATTAGTATATAACGTTATACGTTAGTACGTAATGGTATATAACGTTATACGTTATTACGTATTAGTATATAACGTTACACCTTAGTACGTAATATTATATAACGTTATACGTTATTACGTAACAGTATATAACGTTATACGTTATAACGTAATAGTATATAACGTTATACCTTATTACGTATTAGGATATATCGTTATACGTTATTACGTATTAGTATACAACGTTATACCTTAGTACGTATCAGTATATAAAGTTATACGCTATTACGTAATAGTATATAACGTTATACGTTATTACGTATTAGTATATAACGTTATACGTTATTACGTAATACTATAGAACGTTATACGTTATTACGTAATACTAGATAACTTTATACGTTATTACGTATTAGTATATAACGTTATACGTTAGTACGTAATAGTATATAACGTTATACGTTATAACGTAATACTATGTAACGTTATACGTTATAACGTATTAGTATATAACGTTATACGTTAGTACGTAACAGTATATAACGTTATACGTTATAACGTATTAGTATATAACTTTGTACGTTATTACGTATTAGTATATAACGTTATACGTTATTACGTAACAGTATATAACGTTATACGTCATAACGTAATAATATATAACGTTACACGTTATTACCTATTAGTATATAACGTTATACGTTATTACGTAATACTAGATAACGTTATACGTTATTACGTATTAGTATATAACGTTATACGTTAGTACGTAATAGTATATAACGTTATACGTTATAACGTAATACTATGTAACGTTACACGTTATAACGTAGTAGTATATAACGTTATACGTCATAACGTAACACTATATAACGTTATACGTTATTACGTAACAGTATATAACGATATACGTTATAACGTAATAGCATATAACGTTATTCGTCATAACGTAATACTATATAACGTTATACGTTATAACGTAATAGCATATAACGTTATTCGTCATAACGTAATACTATATAACGTTATACGTTATTACGTATTAGTATATAAAGTTGTACGTTAGTACGTAATAGTATATAACGTTATACGTTATAACGTAATACTATGTAACTTTATACGTTATAACGTAGTAGTATATAACGTTATACGTCATAACGTAATAGTATATAATGTTATACGTTAGTACGTAATAGCATATAACGTTATACGCTATTACGTATTAGTATATAACGTTATACGTTATTACGTATTAGTATATAACGTTATACGTTAGTACGTAACACTATATAACGTTATACGTTATAACGTATTAGTATATAACGTTATACGTTATTACGTATTAGTATATAACGTTATACGTTATTACGTAACAGTATATAACGTTATACGTCATAACGTAATAATATATAACGTTACACGTTATTACGTATTAGTATATAACGTTATACGTTATTACGTAATACTAGATAACGTTATACGTTATTACGTATTAGTATATAACGTTATACGTTAGTACGTAACAGTATATAACGTTATACGTTATTACGTAACAGTATATAACGTTATACGTTATTACGTAACAGTATATAACGTTATACGTTATAACGTAGTAGTATATAACTTTGTACGTTATTACGTATTAGTATATAACGTTATACGTTATAACGTAATACTATGTAACGTTATACGTTATAACGTATTAGTATATAACGTTATACGTTAGTACGTAACAGTATATAACGTTATACGTTATTACGTATTAGTATATAACGTTATACGTTAGTACGTAACAGTATATAACGTTATACGTTATTACGTAACAGTATATAACGTTATACGTTATAACGTAATAGCATATAACGTTATTCGTCATAACGTAATACTATATAACGTTATACGTTATTACGTATTAGTATATAAAGTTATACGTTAGTACGTAATAGTATATAACGTTATACGTTATAACGTAATACTATGTAACTTTATACGTTATAACGTAGTAGTATATAACGTTATACGTCATAACGTAATAGTATATAACGTTATACGTTAGTACGTAATAGTATATAACGTTATACGTTATTACGTATTAGTATATAACGTTATACGTTATTACGTATTAGTATATAACGTTATACGTTATTACGTAATAGTTTATAACGTTATACGTCATAACGTAATCGTATATAACGTTATACGTCATAACGTAATACTATATAACGTTATACGTTATAACGTAGTAGTATATAACGTTATACGTTATAACGTAACGGTATATAACGTTATACGTCATAACGTAATACTATATAACGTTATACGTTATAACGTAGTAGTATATAACGTTATACGTTATAACGTAACGGTATATAACGTTATACGTCATAACGTAATAATATATAACGTTATACGTTATTACGTATTAGTATATAACGTTATACGTTAGTACGTAATAGTATATAACGTTATACGTTATAACGTAATACTATGTAACGTTATACGTTATAACGTAGTAGTATATAACGTTATACTTCATAACGTAACACTATATAACGTTATACGTTATTACGTAACAGTATATAACGTTATACGTTATTACGTAATAGTATATAGCGTTATACGTTGTTACGTAATAGTATATAACGTAATACGTAATAACGTAATAGTATATAACGTTATACGTTATAACGTAATAGTATATAACGTTATACGTTAGTACGTAATAGTATATAACGTTATACGTTATTACGTAATAGTATATAACGTTATACGTTATTACGTAACAGTATATATCGTTATACGTTATAACGTAATAGTATATAACGTTATACGTTATTACGTATTAGGATATATCGTTATACGTTATTACGTATTAGTATATAACGTTATACCTTAGTACGTATCAGTATATAAAGTTATACGCTATTACGTAATAGTATATAACGTTATACGTTATTACGTATTAGTATATAACGTTATACGTTATTACGTAATACTATAGAACGTTATACGTTATTACGTAATACTAGATAACTTTATACGTTATTACGTATTAGTATATAACGTTATACGTTAGTACGTAATAGTATATAACGTTATACGTTATAACGTAATACTATGTAACGTTATACGTTATAACGTATTAGTATATAACGTTATACGTTAGTACGTAATACTAGATAACTTTATACGTTATTACGTATTAGTATATAACGTTATACGTTATAACGTATTAGTATATAACTTTGTACGTTATTACGTATTAGTATATAACGTTATACGTTATTACGTAACAGTATATAACGTTATACGTCATAACGTAATAATATATAACGTTATACGTTATAACGTAGTAGTCTATAACGTTATACGTCATAACGTAACACTATATAACGTTATACGTTATTACGTAATACTAGATAACGTTATACGTTATTACGTATTAGTATATAACGTTATACGTTAGTACGTAACAGTATATAACGTTATACGTTATTACGTAACAGTATATAACGTTATACGTTATTACGTAACAGTATATAACGTTATACGTTATAACGTAGTAGTATATAACTTTGTACGTTATTACGTATTAGTATATAACGTTATACGTTATTACGTAATAGTATATAACGTTATACGTTATAACGTAATACTATGTAACGTTATACGTTATAACGTATTAGTATATAGCGTTATACGTTGTTACGTAATAGTATATAACGTAATACGTAATAACGTAATAGTATATAACGTTATACGTTATAACGTAATAGTATATAACGTTATACGTTAGTACGTAATAGTATATAACGTTATACGTTATTACGTATTAGTATATAACGTTATACCTTAATACGTAATAGTATATAACGTTATACGTTATTACGTAACAGTATATATCGTTATACGTTATAACGTAATAGTATATAACGTTATACGTTATTACGTATTAGGATATATCGTTATACGTTATTACGTATTAGTATATAACGTTATACCTTAGTACGTATCAGTATATAAAGTTATACGCTATTACGTAATAGTATATAACGTTATACGTTATTACGTATTAGTATATAACATTATACGTTATTACGTATTAGTATATAACATTATACGTTATTACGTAATACTATAGAACGTTATACGTTATTACGTAATACTAGATAACTTTATACGTTATTACGTATTAGTATATAACGTTATACGTTAGTACGTAATAGTATATAACGTTATACGTTATAACGTAATACTATGTAACGTTATACGTTATAACGTATTAGTATATAACGTTATACGTTAGTACGTAACAGTATATAACGTTATACGTTATAACGTATTAGTATATAACTTTGTACGTTATTACGTATTAGTATATAACGTTATACGTTATTACGTAACAGTATGTAACGTTATACGTCATAACGTAATAATATATAACGTTATACGTTATAACGTAGTAGTCTATAACGTTATACGTCATAACGTAACACTATATAACGTTATACGTTATTACGTAATACTAGATAACGTTATACGTTATTACGTATTAGTATATAACGTTATACGTTAGTACGTAACAGTATATAACGTTATACGTTATTACGTAACAGTATATAACGTTATACGTTATTACGTAACAGTATATAACGTTATACGTTATAACGTAGTAGTATATAACTTTGTACGTTATTACGTATTAGTATATAACGTTATACGTCATAACGTAACACTATATAACGTTATACGTTATTACGTAACAGTATATAACGATATACGTTATAACGTAATAGCATATAACGTTATTCGTCATAACGTAATACTATATAACGTTATACGTTATTACGTATTAGTATATAAAGTTGTACGTTAGTACGTAATAGTATATAACGTTATATGTTATAACGTAATACTATGTAACTTTATACGTTATAACGTAGTAGTATATAACGTTATACGTCATAACGTAATAGTATATAATGTTATACGTTAGTACGTAATAGCATATAACGTTATACGCTATTACGTATTAGTATATAACGTTATACGTTATTACGTATTAGTATATAACGTTATACGTTAGTACGTAACACTATATAACGTTATACGTTATAACGTATTAGTATATAACGTTATACGTTATTACGTATTAGTATATAACGTTATACGTTATTACGTAACAGTATATAACGTTATACGTCATAACGTAATAATATATAACGTTACACGTTATTACGTATTAGTATATAACGTTATACGTTATTACGTAATACTAGATAACGTTATACGTTATTACGTATTAGTATATAACGTTATACGTTAGTACGTAACAGTATATAACGTTATACGTTATTACGTAACAGTATATAACGTTATACGTTATTACGTAACAGTATATAACGTTATACGTTATAACGTAGTAGTATATAACTTTGTACGTTATTACGTATTAGTATATAACGTTATACGTTATAACGTAATACTATGTAACGTTATACGTTATAACGTATTAGTATATAACGTTATACGTTAGTACGTAACAGTATATAACGTTATACGTTATTACGTATTAGTATATAACGTTATACGTTAGTACGTAACAGTATATAACGTTATACGTTATTACGTAACAGTATATAACGTTATACGTTATAACGTAATAGCATATAACGTTATTCGTCATAACGTAATACTATATAACGTTATACGTTATTACGTATTAGTATATAAAGTTATACGTTAGTACGTAATAGTATATAACGTTATACGTTATAACGTAATACTATGTAACTTTATACGTTATAACGTAGTAGTATATAACGTTATACGTCATAACGTAATAGTATATAACGTTATACGTTAGTACGTAATAGTATATAACGTTATACGTTATTACGTATTAGTATATAACGTTATACGTTATTACGTATTAGTATATAACGTTATACGTTATTACGTAATAGTTTATAACGTTATACGTCATAACGTAATCGTATATAACGTTATACGTCATAACGTAATACTATATAACGTTATACGTTATAACGTAGTAGTATATAACGTTATACGTTATAACGTAACGGTATATAACGTTATACGTCATAACGTAATAATATATAACGTTATACGTTATTACGTATTAGTATATAACGTTATACGTTAGTACGTAATAGTATATAACGTTATACGTTATAACGTAATACAATGTAACGTTATACGTTATAACGTAGTAGTATATAACGTTATACGTCATAACGTAACACTATATAACGTTATACGTTATTACGTAACAGTATATAACGTTATACGTTATTACGTAATAGTATATAGCGTTATACGTTGTTACGTAATAGTATATAACGTAATACGTAATAACGTAATAGTATATAACGTTATACGTTATAACGTAATAGTATATAACGTTATACGTTAGTACGTAATAGTATATAACGTTATACGTTATTACGTATTAGTATATAACGTTATACCTTAATACGTAATAGTATATAACGTTGTACGTTATTACGTAACAGTATATATCGTTATACGTTATAACGTAACAGTATATAACGTTATACGTTATTACGTATTAGTATATAACGTTATACGATATTACGTAATAGTATATAACGTTATACGTTGTTACGTAATAGTATATAACGTTATACGTAATAACGTAATAGTATATAACGTTATACGTTATAACGTAGTAGTATATAACGTTATACGTCATTACGTAATAGTATATAACGTTATACGTCATAACGTAATACTATATAACGTTATACGTGATAACGTAGTAGTATATAACGTTATACGTCATAACGTAATAATATATAACGTTATACGTCATAACGTAATACTATATAACGTTACACGTTATTACGTATTAGTATATAACCTTATACGTTATTACGTAATACTAGATAACGTTATACGTTATTACGTATTAGTATATAAAGTTATACGTTAGTACGTAATAGTATATAACGTTATACGTTATTACGTAACAGTATATAACGTTATACGTTATTACGTAACAGTAAATAACGTTATACGTTATAACGTAGTAGTATATAACTTTGTACGTTATTACGTATTAGTATATAACGTTATACGTTATTACGTAATACTAGATAACGTTATACGTTAGTACGTAATAGTATATAACGTTATACGTTATAACGTAATACTATGTAACGTTATACGTTATAACGTAGTAGTATATAACGTTATACGTCATAACGTAACACTATATAACGTTATACGTTATTACGTAACAGTATATAACGTTATACGTTATACGATAATACTATATTACGTTATACGTTATTACGCAATACTATATAACGTTATACTTGATACGATAATACTATATAACGTTATACGTTATTACGTAACGGTATATAACGTTATACGTTATAACGTAATACTTTATAACGTTATACGTCATAACGTAATACTATATGACGTTATACGTTATTACGTATTAGTATATAACGTTATACGTTATTACGTATTAGTATATAACGTTATACGTTATTACGTAATACTATATAACGTTATACGTTATTACGTATTAGTATATAACGTTATACGTTAGTACGTAATAGTATATAACGCTATACGTTATAACGTAATACTATGTAACGTTATACGTTATAACGTAGTAGTATATAACGTTATACGTCATAACGTAACACTATATAACGTTATACGTTATTACGTAACAGTATATAACGTTATACGTTATTACGTAACAGTATATAACGTTATACGTTATTACGTAACAGTATATAACGTTATACGTTATAACGTATTAGTATATAACTTTGTACGTTATTACGTATTAGTGTATAACGTTATACGTTATTACGTAACAGTATATAACGTTATACGTTATAACGTAATAGCATATAACGTTATACGGCATAACGTAATAGTATATAACGTTATACGTTATTACGTATTAGTATATAACGTTATACGTTATTACGTAATAGTTTATAACGTTATACGTCATAACGTAATCGTATATAACGTTATACGTCATAACGTAATACTATATAACGTTATACGTTATAACGTAGTAGTATATAACGTTATACGTTATTACGTATTAGTATATAACGTTATACGTTATTACGTAATGCTATATAACGTTATACGTTATAACGTAATACTATGTAACTTTATACGTTATAACGTAGTAGTATATAACGTTATACGTCATAACGTAATAGTATATAACGTTATACGTTAGTACGTAATAGTATATAACGTTATACGTTATTACGTATTAGTATATAACGTTATACGTTAGTACGTAATAGTATATAACGTTATACGTTATTACGTATTAGTATATAACGTTATACGTTATTACGTATTAGTATATAACGTTATACGTTATTACGTAACAGTATATAACGTTATACGTCATAACGTAATAATATATAACGTTACACGTTATTACGTATTAGTATATAACGTTATACGTTATTACGTAATACTAGATAACGTTATACGTTATTACGTATTAGTATATAACGTTATACGTTAGTACGTAACAGTATATAACGTTATACGTTATTACGTAACAGTATATAACGTTATACGTTATTACGTAACAGTATATAACGTTATACGTTATAACGTAGTAGTATATAACTTTGTACGTTATTACGTAATAGTATATAACGTTATACGTTATTACGTAATACTAGATAACTTTATACGTTATTACGTATTAGTATATAACGTTATACGTTAGTACGTAATAGTATATAACGTTATACGTTATAACGTAATACTATGTAACGTTATACGTTATAACGTATTAGTATATAACGTTATACGTTATTACGTATTAGTATATAACGTTATACGTTAGTACGTAACAGTATATAACGTTATACGTTAGTACGTAATAGTATATAACGTTATACGTCATAACGTATTAGTATATAACGTTATACGTTATTACGTAATACTAGAAACGTTACACGTTATTACGTATTAGTATATAACGTTATACGTTAGTACGTAATACTAGATAACGTTATACGTTATTACGTATTAGTATATAACGTTATACGTTAGTACGTAATAGTATATAACGTTATACGTTATAACGTAATACTATGTAACGTTATACGTTATAACGTAGTAGTATATAACGTTATACGTCATAACGTAACACTATATAACGTTATACGTTATTACGTAACAGTATATAACGTTATACGTTATACGATAATACTATATTACGTTATACGTTATTACGCAATACTATATAACGTTATACTTGATACGATAATACTATATAACGTTATACGTTATTACGTAACGGTATATAACGTTATACGTTATAACGTAGTAGTTTATAACGTTATACGTCATAACGTAATACTATATGACGTTATACGTTATTACGTATTAGTATATAACGTTATACGTTATTACGTAATACTATATAACGTTATACGTTATTACGTATTAGTATATAACGTTATACGCTAGTACGTAATAGTATATAACGCTATACGTTATAACGTAATACTATGTAACGTTATACGTTATAACGTAGTAGTATATAACGTTATACGTCATAACGTAACACTATATAACGTTATACGTTATTACGTAACAGTATATAACGTTATACGTTATAACGTAGTAGTATATAACGTTATACGTCATAACGTAACACTATATAACGTTATACGTCATAACGTAACACTATATAACGTTATACGTTATTACGTAACAGTATATAACGTTATACGTTATTACGTAATGCTATATAACGTTATACGTTATACGATAATACTATATAACGTTATACGTTATTACGCAATACTATATAACGTTATACTTGATACGATAATACTATATAACGTTATACGTTATTACGTAACAGTATATAACGTTATACGTTATTACGTAATAGTTTATAACGTTATACGTCATAACGTACTCGTATATAACGTTATACGTCATAACGTAATACTATATAACGTTATATGTTATAACGTAGTAGTATACAACGTTATACGTTATAACGTAATAGTATATAACGTTATACGTTATTACGTATTTGTATATAACGTTATACGTTATTACGTAATAGTTTATAACGTTATACGTCATAACGTAATAGTATATGACGTTATACATTATAACGTAGTAGTCTATAACGTTATACGTCATAACGTAACACTATATAACGTTATACGTCATAACGTAACACTATATAACGTTATACGTTATAACGTATTAGTATATAACGTTATACGTTATTACGTATTAGTATATAGCGTTATACGTTATTACGTAACAGTATATAACGTTATACGTCATAACGTAATAATATATAACGTTATACGTTATTACGTATTAGTATATAACGTTATACGTTATTACGTATTAGTATATAACGTTATACGTTAGTACGTAATAGTATATAACGTTATACGTTTTAACGTAATACTATGTAACGTTATACGTTATAACGTAGTAGTATATAACGTTATACGTCATAACGTAACACTATATAACGTTATACGTTATTACGTAACAGTATATAACGTTATACGTTATTACGTAACAGTATATAACGTTATACGTTATAACGTAATAGCATATAACGTTATACGTCATAACGTAATACTATATAATGTTATACGTTATTACGTAATACTATATAACGTTATACGTTATAACATAATAGTATATAACGTTATACGTCATAACGTAATACTATATAACGTTATACGTTATATCGTAGTAGTATATAACGTTATACGTCATAACGTATTAGTATATAACGTTATACGTTATTACGTAATACTATATAACGTTATACGTTATACGATAATACTATATAACGTTATACGTTATTACGCAATACTATATAACGTTATACGTTATAACGTAGTAGTATATAACGTTATACGTCATAACGTAACACTATATAACGTTATACGTTATTACGTAACAGTATATAACGTTATACGTTATTACGTAACAGTATATAACGTTATACGTTATAACGTAATAGCATATAACGTTATACGTCATAACGTAATACTATATAATGTTATACGTTTTTACGTAATAGTTTATAACGTTATACGTCATTACGTATTAGTATATAACGTTATACGTTTTTACGTATTAGTATATAACGTTATACATTATAACGTAATAGTATATAAAGTTATACTTCATAACGTAATAGCATATAACGTTATACGTTATTACGTATTAGTATATAACGTTATACGTTATTACGTAATACTATATAACGTTATACGTTATACGATAATACTATATAACGTTATACGTTATTACGCAATACTATATAACGTTATACTTGATACGATAATACTATATAACGTTATACGTTATTACGTAACAGTATATAACGTTATACGTTATTACGTAATAGTTTATAACGTTATACGTCATAACGTAATCGTATATAACGTTATACGTCATAACGTAATACTATATAACGTTATACGTTATAACGTAGTAGTATACAACGTTATACGTCATAACATAACACTATATAACGTTATACGTTATTACGTATTAGTATATAACGTTATACGTCATAACGTAATAATATATAACGTTATACGTTATTACGTATTAGTATATAACGTTATACGTTATTACGTAATACTATATAACGTTATACGTTATACGATAATACTATATAACGTTATACGTTATTACGCAATACTATATAACGTTATACTTGATACGATAATACTATATAACGTTATACGTTATTACGTAACGGTATATAACGTTATACGTTATAACGTAATACTTTATAACGTTATACGTCATAACGTAATACTATATGACGTTATACGTTATTACGTATTAGTATATAACGTTATACGTTATTACGTATTAGTATATAACGTTATACGTTATTACGTAATACTATATAACGTTATACGTTATTACGTATTAGTATATAACGTTATACGTTAGTACGTAATAGTATATAACGCTATACGTTATAACGTAATACTATGTAACGTTATACGTTATAACGTAGTAGTATATAACGTTATACGTCATAACGTAACACTATATAACGTTATACGTTATTACGTAACAGTATATAACGTTATACGTTATTACGTAACAGTATATAACGTTATACGTTATTACGTAACAGTATATAACGTTATACGTTATAACGTATTAGTATATAACTTTGTACGTTATTACGTATTAGTGTATAACGTTATACGTTATTACGTAACAGTATATAACGTTATACGTTATAACGTAATAGCATATAACGTTATACGGCATAACGTAATAGTATATAACGTTATACGTTATTACGTATTAGTATATAACGTTATACGTTATTACGTAATAGTTTATAACGTTATACGTCATAACGTAATCGTATATAACGTTATACGTCATAACGTAATACTATATAACGTTATACGTTATAACGTAGTAGTATATAACGTTATACGTTATTACGTATTAGTATATAACGTTATACGTTATTACGTAATGCTATATAACGTTATACGTTATAACGTAATACTATGTAACTTTATACGTTATAACGTAGTAGTATATAACGTTATACGTCATAACGTAATAGTATATAACGTTATACGTTAGTACGTAATAGTATATAACGTTATACGTTATTACGTATTAGTATATAACGTTATACGTTAGTACGTAATAGTATATAACGTTATACGTTATTACGTATTCGTATATAACGTTATACGTTATTACGTATTAGTATATAACGTTATACGTTATTACGTAACAGTATATAACGTTATACGTCATAACGTAATAATATATAACGTTACACGTTATTACGTATTAGTATATAACGTTATACGTTATTACGTAATACTAGATAACGTTATACGTTATTACGTATTAGTATATAACGTTATACGTTAGTACGTAACAGTATATAACGTTATACGTTATTACGTAACAGTATATAACGTTATACGTTATTACGTAACAGTATATAACGTTATACGTTATAACGTAGTAGTATATAACTTTGTACGTTATTACGTAATAGTATATAACGTTATACGTTATTACGTAATACTAGATAACTTTATACGTTATTACGTATTAGTATATAACGTTATACGTTAGTACGTAATAGTATATAACGTTATACGTTATAACGTAATACTATGTAACGTTATACGTTATAACGTATTAGTATATAACGTTATACGTTATTACGTATTAGTATATAACGTTATACGTTAGTACGTAACAGTATATAACGTTATACGTTAGTACGTAATAGTATATAACGTTATACGTCATAACGTATTAGTATATAACGTTATACGTTATTACGTAATACTAGAAACGTTATACGTTATTACGTATTAGTATATAACGTTATACGTTAGTACGTAATACTAGATAACGTTATACGTTATTACGTATTAGTATATAACGTTATACGTTAGTACGTAATAGTATATAACGTTATACGTTATAACGTAATACTATGTAACGTTATACGTTATAACGTAGTAGTATATAACGTTATACGTCATAACGTAACACTATATAACGTTATACGTTATTACGTAACAGTATATAACGTTATACGTTATACGATAATACTATATTACGTTATACGTTATTACGCAATACTATATAACGTTATACTTGATACGATAATACTATATAACGTTATACGTTATTACGTAACGGTATATAACGTTATACGTTATAACGTAATAGTTTATAACGTTATACGTCATAACGTAATACTATATGACGTTATACGTTATTACGTATTAGTATATAACGTTATACGTTATTACGTAATACTATATAACGTTATACGTTATTACGTATTAGTATATAACGTTATACGTTAGTACGTAATAGTATATAACGCTATACGTTATAACGTAATACTATGTAACGTTATACGTTATAACGTAGTAGTATATAACGTTATACGTCATAACGTAACACTATATAACGTTATACGTTATTACGTAACAGTATATAACGTTATACGTTATAACGTAGTAGTATATAACGTTATACGTCATAACGTAACACTATATAACGTTATACGTCATAACGTAACACTATATAACGTTATACGTTATTACGTAACAGTATATAACGTTATACGTTATTACGTAATGCTATATAACGTTATACGTTATACGATAATACTATATAACGTTATACGTTATTACGCAATACTATATAACGTTATACTTGATACGATAATACTATATAACGTTATACGTTATTACGTAACAGTATATAACGTTATACGTTATTACGTAATAGTTTATAACGTTATACGTCATAACGTACTCGTATATAACGTTATACGTCATAACGTAATACTATATAACGTTATATGTTATAACGTAGTAGTATACAACGTTATACGTTATAACGTAATAGTATATAACGTTATACGTTATTACGTATTTGTATATAACGTTATACGTTATTACGTAATAGTTTATAACGTTATACGTCATAACGTAATAGTATATGACGTTATACATTATAACGTAGTAGTCTATAACGTTATACGTCATAACGTAACACTATATAACGTTATACGTCATAACGTAACACTATATAACGTTATACGTTATAACGTATTAGTATATAACGTTATACGTTATTACGTATTAGTATATAGCGTTATACGTTATTACGTAACAGTATATAACGTTATACGTCATAACGTAATAATATATAACGTTATACGTTATTACGTATTAGTATATAACGTTATACGTTATTACGTATTAGTATATAACGTTATACGTTAGTACGTAATAGTATATAACGTTATACGTTTTAACGTAATACTATGTAACGTTATACGTTATAACGTAGTAGTATATAACGTTATACGTCATAACGTAACACTATATAACGTTATACGTTATTACGTAACAGTATATAACGTTATACGTTATTACGTAACAGTATATAACGTTATACGTTATAACGTAATAGCATATAACGTTATACGTCATAACGTAATACTATATAATGTTATACGTTATTACGTAATACTATATAACGTTATACGTTATAACATAATAGTATATAACGTTATACGTCATAACGTAATACTATATAACGTTATACGTTATATCGTAGTAGTATATAACGTTATACGTCATAACGTATTAGTATATAACGTTATACGTTATTACGTAATACTATATAACGTTATACGTTATACGATAATACTATATAACGTTATACGTTATTACGCAATACTATATAACGTTATACGTTATAACGTAGTAGTATATAACGTTATACGTCATAACGTAACACTATATAACGTTATACGTTATTACGTAACAGTATATAACGTTATACGTTATTACGTAACAGTATATAACGTTATACGTTATAACGTAATAGCATATAACGTTATACGTCATAACGTAATACTATATAATGTTATACGTTTTTACGTAATAGTTTATAACGTTATACGTCATTACGTATTAGTATATAACGTTATACGTTTTTACGTATTAGTATATAACGTTATACATTATAACGTAATAGTATATAAAGTTATACTTCATAACGTAATAGCATATAACGTTATACGTTATTACGTATTAGTATATAACGTTATACGTTATTACGTAATACTATATAACGTTATACGTTATACGATAATACTATATAACGTTATACGTTATTACGCAATACTATATAACGTTATACTTGATACGATAATACTATATAACGTTATACGTTATTACGTAACAGTATATAACGTTATACGTTATTACGTAATAGTTTATAACGTTATACGTCATAACGTAATCGTATATAACGTTATACGTCATAACGTAATACTATATAACGTTATACGTTATAACGTAGTAGTATACAACGTTATACGTCATAACATAACACTATATAACGTTATACGTTATTACGTATTAGTATATAACGTTATACGTCATAACGTAATAATATATAACGTTATACGTTATTACGTATTAGTATATAACGTTATACGTTATTACGTAATACTATATAACGTTATACGTTATACGATAATACTATATAACGTTATACGTTATTACGCAATACTATATAACGTTATACTTGATACGATAATACTATATAACGTTATACGTTATTACGTAACAGTATATAACGTTATACGTTATTACGTAATAGTTTATAATGTTATACGTCATAACGTAATAGTATATGACGTTATACGTTATAACGTAGTAGTCTATAACGTTATACATCATAACGTAACACTATATAACGTTATACGTCATAACGTAATACTATATAACGTTATACGTTATAACGTAGTAGTATACAACGTTATACGTCATAACATAACACTATATAACGTTATACGTTATTACGTATTAGTATATAACGTTATACGTCATAACGTAATAATATATAACGTTATACGTTATTACGTATTAGTATATAACGTTATACGTTATTACGTAACAGTATATAACGTTATACGTCATAACGTAATAATATATAACGTTATACGTTATTACGTATTAGTATATAACGTTATACGTTATTACGTAACAGTATATAACGTTATACGTTATAACGTAATAGCATATAACGTTATACGTCATAACGTAATACTATATAACGTTATACGTTATTACGTAATAGTTTATAACGTTATACGTCATAACGTAATAGTATATGACGTTATACGTTATAACGTAGTAGTCTATAACGTTATACATCATAACGTAACACTATATAACGTTATACGTCATAACGTAATACTATATAACGTTATACGTTATTACGTAATAGTTTATAACGTTATACGTCATAACGTAATCGTATATAACGTTATACGTCATAACGTAATACTATATAACGTTATACGTTATAACGTAGTAGTATATAACGTTATACGTTATTACGTATTAGTATATAACGTTATACGTTATTACGTAATGCTATATAACGTTATACGTTATAACGTAATACTATGTAACTTTATACGTTATAACGTAGTAGTATATAACGTTATACGTCATAACGTAATAGTATATAACGTTATACGTTAGTACGTAATAGTATATAACGTTATACGTTATTACGTATTAGTATATAACGTTATACGTTAGTACGTAATAGTATATAACGTTATACGTTATTACGTATTAGTATATAACGTTATACGTTATTACGTATTAGTATATAACGTTATACGTTATTACGTAACAGTATATAACGTTATACGTCATAACGTAATAATATATAACGTTACACGTTATTACGTATTAGTATATAACGTTATACGTTATTACGTAATACTAGATAACGTTATACGTTATTACGTATTAGTATATAACGTTATACGTTAGTACGTAACAGTATATAACGTTATACGTTATTACGTAACAGTATATAACGTTATACGTTATTACGTAACAGTATATAACGTTATACGTTATAACGTAGTAGTATATAACTTTGTACGTTATTACGTAATAGTATATAACGTTATACGTTATTACGTAATACTAGATAACTTTATACGTTATTACGTATTAGTATATAACGTTATACGTTAGTACGTAATAGTATATAACGTTATACGTTATAACGTAATACTATGTAACGTTATACGTTATAACGTATTAGTATATAACGTTATACGTTATTACGTATTAGTATATAACGTTATACGTTAGTACGTAACAGTATATAACGTTATACGTTAGTACGTAATAGTATATAACGTTATACGTCATAACGTATTAGTATATAACGTTATACGTTATTACGTAATACTAGAAACGTTATACGTTATTACGTATTAGTATATAACGTTATACGTTAGTACGTAATACTAGATAACGTTATACGTTATTACGTATTAGTATATAACGTTATACGTTAGTACGTAATAGTATATAACGTTATACGTTATAACGTAATACTATGTAACGTTATACGTTATAACGTAGTAGTATATAACGTTATACGTCATAACGTAACACTATATAACGTTATACGTTATTACGTAACAGTATATAACGTTATACGTTATACGATAATACTATATTACGTTATACGTTATTACGCAATACTATATAACGTTATACTTGATACGATAATACTATATAACGTTATACGTTATTACGTAACGGTATATAACGTTATACGTTATAACGTAATAGTTTATAACGTTATACGTCATAACGTAATACTATATGACGTTATACGTTATTACGTATTAGTATATAACGTTATACGTTATTACGTAATACTATATAACGTTATACGTTATTACGTATTAGTATATAACGTTATACGTTAGTACGTAATAGTATATAACGCTATACGTTATAACGTAATACTATGTAACGTTATACGTTATAACGTAGTAGTATATAACGTTATACGTCATAACGTAACACTATATAACGTTATACGTTATTACGTAACAGTATATAACGTTATACGTTATAACGTAGTAGTATATAACGTTATACGTCATAACGTAACACTATATAACGTTATACGTCATAACGTAACACTATATAACGTTATACGTTATTACGTAACAGTATATAACGTTATACGTTATTACGTAATGCTATATAACGTTATACGTTATACGATAATACTATATAACGTTATACGTTATTACGCAATACTATATAACGTTATACTTGATACGATAATACTATATAACGTTATACGTTATTACGTAACAGTATATAACGTTATACGTTATTACGTAATAGTTTATAACGTTATACGTCATAACGTACTCGTATATAACGTTATACGTCATAACGTAATACTATATAACGTTATATGTTATAACGTAGTAGTATACAACGTTATACGTTATAACGTAATAGTATATAACGTTATACGTTATTACGTATTTGTATATAACGTTATACGTTATTACGTAATAGTTTATAACGTTATACGTCATAACGTAATAGTATATGACGTTATACATTATAACGTAGTAGTCTATAACGTTATACGTCATAACGTAACACTATATAACGTTATACGTCATAACGTAACACTATATAACGTTATACGTTATAACGTATTAGTATATAACGTTATACGTTATTACGTATTAGTATATAGCGTTATACGTTATTACGTAACAGTATATAACGTTATACGTCATAACGTAATAATATATAACGTTATACGTTATTACGTATTAGTATATAACGTTATACGTTATTACGTATTAGTATATAACGTTATACGTTAGTACGTAATAGTATATAACGTTATACGTTTTAACGTAATACTATGTAACGTTATACGTTATAACGTAGTAGTATATAACGTTATACGTCATAACGTAACACTATATAACGTTATACGTTATTACGTAACAGTATATAACGTTATACGTTATTACGTAACAGTATATAACGTTATACGTTATAACGTAATAGCATATAACGTTATACGTCATAACGTAATACTATATAATGTTATACGTTATTACGTAATACTATATAACGTTATACGTTATAACATAATAGTATATAACGTTATACGTCATAACGTAATACTATATAACGTTATACGTTATATCGTAGTAGTATATAACGTTATACGTCATAACGTATTAGTATATAACGTTATACGTTATTACGTAATACTATATAACGTTATACGTTATACGATAATACTATATAACGTTATACGTTATTACGCAATACTATATAACGTTATACGTTATAACGTAGTAGTATATAACGTTATACGTCATAACGTAACACTATATAACGTTATACGTTATTACGTAACAGTATATAACGTTATACGTTATTACGTAACAGTATATAACGTTATACGTTATAACGTAATAGCATATAACGTTATACGTCATAACGTAATACTATATAATGTTATACGTTTTTACGTAATAGTTTATAACGTTATACGTCATTACGTATTAGTATATAACGTTATACGTTTTTACGTATTAGTATATAACGTTATACATTATAACGTAATAGTATATAAAGTTATACTTCATAACGTAATAGCATATAACGTTATACGTTATTACGTATTAGTATATAACGTTATACGTTATTACGTAATACTATATAACGTTATACGTTATACGATAATACTATATAACGTTATACGTTATTACGCAATACTATATAACGTTATACTTGATACGATAATACTATATAACGTTATACGTTATTACGTAACAGTATATAACGTTATACGTTATTACGTAATAGTTTATAACGTTATACGTCATAACGTAATCGTATATAACGTTATACGTCATAACGTAATACTATATAACGTTATACGTTATAACGTAGTAGTATACAACGTTATACGTCATAACATAACACTATATAACGTTATACGTTATTACGTATTAGTATATAACGTTATACGTCATAACGTAATAATATATAACGTTATACGTTATTACGTATTAGTATATAACGTTATACGTTATTACGTAATACTATATAACGTTATACGTTATACGATAATACTATATAACGTTATACGTTATTACGCAATACTATATAACGTTATACTTGATACGATAATACTATATAACGTTATACGTTATTACGTAACAGTATATAACGTTATACGTTATTACGTAATAGTTTATAATGTTATACGTCATAACGTAATAGTATATGACGTTATACGTTATAACGTAGTAGTCTATAACGTTATACATCATAACGTAACACTATATAACGTTATACGTCATAACGTAATACTATATAACGTTATACGTTATAACGTAGTAGTATACAACGTTATACGTCATAACATAACACTATATAACGTTATACGTTATTACGTATTAGTATATAACGTTATACGTCATAACGTAATAATATATAACGTTATACGTTATTACGTATTAGTATATAACGTTATACGTTATTACGTAACAGTATATAACGTTATACGTCATAACGTAATAATATATAACGTTATACGTTATTACGTATTAGTATATAACGTTATACGTTATTACGTAACAGTATATAACGTTATACGTTATAACGTAATAGCATATAACGTTATACGTCATAACGTAATACTATATAACGTTATACGTTATTACGTAATAGTTTATAACGTTATACGTCATAACGTAATCGTATATAACGTTATACGTCATAACGTAATACTATATAACGTTATCCGTTATAACGTAGTAGTATATAACGTTATACGTTATTACGTATTAGTATATAACGTTATACGTTATTACGTAATACTATATAACGTTATACGTTACACGATAATACTATATTACGTTATACGTTATTACGCAATACTATATAACGTTATACTTGATACGATAATACTATATAACGTTATACGTTATTACGTAACGGTATATAACGTTATACGTTATAACGTAATAGTTTATAACGTTATACGTCATAACGTAATACTATATGACGTTATACGTTATTACGTATTAGTATATAACGTTATACGTTATTACGTAATACTATATAACGTTATACGTTATTACGTATTAGTATATAACGTTATACGTTAGTACGTAATAGTATATAACGCTATACGTTATAACGTAATACTATGTAACGTTATACGTTATAACGTAGTAGTATGTAACGTTATACGTCATAACGTAACACTATATAACGTTATACGTTATTACGTAACAGTATATAACGTTATACGTTATTACGTAACAGTATATAACGTTATCCGTTATTACGTAACAGTATATAACGTTATACGTTATAACGTATTAGTATATAACTTTGTACGTTATTACGTATTAGTGTATAACGTTATACGTTATTACGTAACAGTATATAACGTTATACGTTATAACGTAATAGCATATAACGTTATACGGCATAACGTAATACTATATAACGTTATACGTTATTACGTATTAGTATATAACGTTATACGTTATTACGTAATAGTTTATAACGTTATACGTCATAACGTAATCGTATATAACGTTATACGTCATAACGTAATACTATATAACGTTATACGTTATAACGTAGTAGTATATAACGTTATACGTTATTACGTATTAGTATATAACGTTATACGTTATTACGTAATGCTATATAACGTTATACGTTATACGATAATACTATATAACGTTATACGTTATTACGCAATACTATATAACGTTATACTTGATACGATAATACTATATAACGTTATACGTTATTACGTAACAGTATATAACGTTATACGTTATTACGTAATAGTTTATAACGTTATACGTCATAACGTAATCGTATATAACGTTATACGTCATAACGTAATACTATATAACGTTATATGTTATAACGTAGTAGTATACAACGTTATACGTTATAACGTAATAGTATATAACGTTATACGTTATTACGTATTTTTATATAACGTTATACGTTATTACGTAATAGTTTATAACGTTATACGTCATAACGTAATAGTATATGACGTTATACGTTATAACGTAGTAGTCTATAACGTTATACGTCATAACGTAACACTATATAACGTTATACGTTATAACGTATTAGTATATAACGTTATACGTTATTACGTATTAGTATATAGCGTTATACGTTATTACGTAACAGTATATAACGTTATACGTCATAACGTAATAATATATAACGTTATACGTTATTACGTATCAGTATATAACGTTATACGTTTTTACGTATTAGTATATAACGTTATACGTTAGTACGTAATAGTATATAACGTTATACGTTATAACGTAATACTATGTAACGTTATACGTTATAACGTAGTAGTATATAACGTTATACGTCATAACGTAACACTATATAACCTTATACGTTATTACGTAACAGTATATAACGTTATACGTTATTACGTAACAGTATATAACGTTATACGTTATAACGTAATAGCATATAACGTTATACGTCATAACGTAATACTATATAATGTTATACGTTATTACGTAATACTATATAACGTTATACGTTATAACATAATAGTATATATCGTTATACGTCATAACGTAATACTATATAACGTTATACGTTATATCGTAGTAGTATATAACGTTATACGTCATAACGTAATAGTATATAACGTTATACGTTAGTACGTAATAGTATATAACGTTATACGTTATTACGTATTAGTATATAACGTTATACGTTATTACGTAACAGTATATAACGTTATACTTTGTTACGTAACAGTATATAACGTTATACGTTATAACGTAATACTATATAACGTTATACGTTGTTACGTAACAGTATATAACGTTATACGTTATTACGTAACAGTATATAACGTTATACGTTATTACGTAATAGTTTATAACGTTATACGTCATAACGTAATCGTATATAACGTTATACGTCATAACGTAATACTATATAACGTTATATGTTATAACGTAGTAGTATACAACGTTATACGTTATAACGTAATAGTATATAACGTTATACGTTATTACGTATTTGTATATAACGTTATACGTTATTACGTAATAGTTTATAACGTTATACGTCATAACGTAATAGTATATGACGTTATACGTTATAACGTAGTAGTCTATAACGTTATACGTCATAACGTAACACTATATAACGTTATACGTTATAACGTATTAGTATATAACGTTATACGTTATTACGTATTAGTATATAGCGTTATACGTTATTACGTAACAGTATATAACGTTATACGTCATAACGTAATAATATATAACGTTATACGTTATTACGTATCAGTATATAACGTTATACGTTTTTACGTATTAGTATATAACGTTATACGTTAGTACGTAATAGTATATAACGTTATACGTTATAACGTAATACTATGTAACGTTATACGTTATAACGTAGTAGTATATAACGTTATACGTCATAACGTAACACTATATAACGTTATACGTTATTACGTAACAGTATATAACGTTATACGTTATTACGTAACAGTATATAACGTTATACGTTATTACGTAACAGTATATAACGTTATACGTTATAACGTATTAGTATATAACTTTGTACGTTATTACGTATTAGTGTATAACGTTATACGTTATTACGTAACAGTATATAACGTTATACGTTATAACGTAATAGCATATAACGTTATACGGCATAACGTAATACTATATAACGTTATACGTTATTACGTATTAGTATATAACGTTATACGTTATTACGTAATAGTTTATAACGTTATACGTCATAACGTAATCGTATATAACGTTATACGTCATAACGTAATACTATATAACGTTATACGTTATAACGTAGTAGTATATAACGTTATACGTTATTACGTATTAGTATATAACGTTATACGTTATTACGTAATGCTATATAACGTTATACGTTATACGATAATACTATATAACGTTATACGTTATTACGCAATACTATATAACGTTATACTTGATACGATAATACTATATAACGTTATACGTTATTACGTAACAGTATATAACGTTATACGTTATTACGTAATAGTTTATAACGTTATACGTCATAACGTAATCGTATATAACGTTATACGTCATAACGTAATACTATATAACGTTATATGTTATAACGTAGTAGTATACAACGTTATACGTTATAGCGTAATAGTATATAACGTTATACGTTATTACGTATTTGTATATAACGTTATACGTTATTACGTAATAGTTTATAACGTTATACGTCATAACGTAATAGTATATGACGTTATACGTTATAACGTAGTAGTCTATAACGTTATACGTCATAACGTAACACTATATAACGTTATACGTTATAACGTATTAGTATATAACGTTATACGTTATTACGTATTAGTATATAGCGTTATACGTTATTACGTAACAGTATATAACGTTATACGTCATAACGTAATAATATATAACGTTATACGTTATTACGTATCAGTATATAACGTTATACGTTTTTACGTATTAGTATATAACGTTATACGTTAGTACGTAATAGTATATAACGTTATACGTTATAACGTAATACTATGTAACGTTATACGTTATAACGTAGTAGTATATAACGTTATACGTCATAACGTAACACTATATAACGTTATACGTTATTACGTAACAGTATATAACGTTATATGTTATTACGTAACAGTATATAACGTTATACGTTATAACGTAATAGCATATAACGTTATACGTCATAACGTAATACTATATAATGTTATACGTTATTACGTAATACTATATAACGTTATACGTTATAACATAATAGTATATATCGTTATACGTCATAACGTAATACTATATAACGTTATACGTTGTTACGTAATAGTATATAGCGTTATACGTCATTACGTATTAGTATATAACGTTATACGTTATTACGTAATACTATATAACGTTATACGTTATTACGTATTAGTATATAACGTTATACGTTGTTACGTAATAGTATATAACGTTATACGTTATAACGTATTAGTATATAACGTTATACGTTATTACGTATTAGTATATAACGTTATACGTTATTACGTAACAGTATATAACGTTATACGTCATAACGTAATAATATATAACGTTATACGTTATTACGTATTAGTATATAACGTTATACGTTATTACGTAATACTATATAACGTTATACGTTATTACGTATTAGTATATAACGTTATACGTTAGTACGTAATAGTATATAACGCTATACGTTATTACGTAACAGTATATAAGGTTATACGTTATTACGTAACAGTATATAACGTTATATGTTATTACGTAACAGTATATAACGTTATACGTTATAACGTATTAGTATATAACTTTGTACGTTATTACGTATTAGTATATAACGTTATACGTTATTACGTAACAGTATATAACGTTATACGTTATAACGTAATAGCATATAACGTTATACGTCATAACGTAATACTATATAACGTTATACGTTATTACGTAATAGTTTATAACGTTATACGTCATAACGTAATCGTATATAACGTTATACGTCATAACGTAATACTATATAACGTTATCCGTTATAACGTAGTAGTATATAACGTTATACGTTATTACGTATTAGTATATAACGTTATACGTTATTACGTAATACTATATAACGTTATACGTTATACGATAATACTATATTACGTTATACGTTATTACGCAATACTATATAACGTTATACTTGAAACGATAATACTATATAACGTTATACGTTATTACGTAACGGTATATAACGTTATATGTTATAACGTAATAGTTTATAACGTTATACGTCATAACGTAATACTATATGACGTTATACGTTATTACGTATTAGTATATAACGTTATACGTTATTACGTAATACTATATAACGTTATACGTTATTACGTATTAGTATATAACGTTATACGTTAGTACGTAATAGTATATAACGCTATACGTTATAACGTAATACTATGTAACGTTATACGTTATAACGTAGTAGTATATAACGTTATACGTCATAACGTAACACTATATAACGTTATACGTTATTACGTAACAGTATATAACGTTATACGTTATTACGTAACAGTATATAACGTTATACGTTATTACGTAACAGTATATAACGTTATACGTTATAACGTATTAGTATATAACTTTGTACGTTATTACGTATTAGTGTATAACGTTATACGTTATTACGTAACAGTATATAACGTTATACGTTATAACGTAATAGCATATAACGTTATACGGCATAACGTAATACTATATAACGTTATACGTTATTACGTATTAGTATATAACGTTATACGTTATTACGTAATAGTTTATAACGTTATACGTCATAACGTAATCGTATATAACGTTATACGTCATAACGTAATACTATATAACGTTATACGTTATAACGTAGTAGTATATAACGTTATACGTTATTACGTATTAGTATATAACGTTATACGTTATTACGTAATGCTATATAACGTTATACGTTATACGATAATACTATATAACGTTATACGTTATTACGCAATACTATATAACGTTATACTTGATACGATAATACTATATAACGTTATACGTTATTACGTAACAGTATATAACGTTATACGTTATTACGTAATAGTTTATAACGTCATACGTCATAACGTAATCGTATATAACGTTATACGTCATAACGTAATACTATATAACGTTATATGTTATAACGTAGTAGTATACAACGTTATACGTTATAACGTAATAGTATATAACGTTATACGTTATTACGTAACAGTATATAACGTTATATGTTACTACGTAACAGTATATAACGTTATACGTTATAACGTATTAGTATATAACTTTGTACGTTATTACGTATTAGTATATAACGTTATACGTTATTACGTAACAGTATATAACGTTATACGTTATAACGTAATAGCATATAACGTTATACGTCATAACGTAATACTATATAACGTTATACGTTATTACGTAATAGTTTATAACGTTATACGTCATAACGTAATCGTATATAACGTTATACGTCATAACGTAATACTATATAACGTTATCCGTTATAACGTAGTAGTATATAACGTTATACGTTATTACGTATTAGTATATAACGTTATACGTTATTACGTAATACTATATAACGTTATACGTTATACGATAATACTATATTACGTTATACGTTATTACGCAATACTATATAACGTTATACTTGAAACGATAATACTATATAACGTTATACGTTATTACGTAACGGTATATAACGTTATACGTTATAACGTAATAGTTTATAACGTTATACGTCATAACGTAATACTATATGACGTTATACGTTATTACGTATTAGTATATAACGTTATACGTTATTACGTAATACTATATAACGTTATACGTTATTACGTATTAGTATATAACGTTATACGTTAGTACGTAATAGTATATAACGCTATACGTTATAACGTAATACTATGTAACGTTATACGTTATAACGTAGTAGTATATAACGTTATACGTCATAACGTAACACTATATAACGTTATACGTTATTACGTAACAGTATATAACGTTATACGTTATTACGTAACAGTATATAACGTTATACGTTATTACGTAACAGTATATAACGTTATACGTTATAACGTATTAGTATATAACTTTGTACGTTATTACGTATTAGTGTATAACGTTATACGTTATTACGTAACAGTATATAACGTTATACGTTATAACGTAATAGCATATAACGTTATACGGCATAACGTAATACTATATAACGTTATACGTTATTACGTATTAGTATATAACGTTATACGTTATTACGTAATAGTTTATAACGTTATACGTCATAACGTAATCGTATATAACGTTATACGTCATAACGTAATACTATATAACGTTATACGTTATAACGTAGTAGTATATAACGTTATACGTTATTACGTATTAGTATATAACGTTATACGTTATTACGTAATGCTATATAACGTTATACGTTATACGATAATACTATATAACGTTATACGTTATTACGCAATACTATATAACGTTATACTTGATACGATAATACTATATAACGTTATACGTTATTACGTAACAGTATATAACGTTATACGTTATTACGTAATAGTTTATAACGTCATACGTCATAACGTAATCGTATATAACGTTATACGTCATAACGTAATACTATATAACGTTATATGTTATAACGTAGTAGTATACAACGTTATACGTTATAACGTAATAGTATATAACGTTATACGTTATTGCGTATTTGTATATAACGTTATACGTTATTACGTAATAGTTTATAACGTTATACGTCATAACGTAATAGTATATGACGTTATACGTTATAACGTAGTAGTCTATAACGTTATACGTCATAACGTAACACTATATAACGTTATACGTTATAACGTATTAGTATATAACGTTATACGTTATTACGTATTAGTATATAGCGTTATACGTTATTACGTAACAGTATATAACGTTATACGTCATAACGTAATAATATATAACGTTATACGTTATTACGTATCAGTATATAACGTTATACGTTTTTACGTATTAGTATATAACGTTATACGTTAGTACGTAATAGTATATAACGTTATACGTTATAACGTAATACTATGTAACGTTATACGTTATAACGTAGTAGTATATAACGTTATACGTCATAACGTAACACTATATAACGTTATACGTTATTACGTAACAGTATATAACGTTATACGTTATTACGTAACAGTATATAACGTTATACGTTATAACGTAATAGAATATAACGTTATACGTCATAACGTAATACTATATAATGTTATACGTTATTACGTAATACTATATAACGTTATACGTTATAACATAATAGTATATAACGTTATACGTCATAACGTAATACTATATAACGTTATACGTTATGTCGTAGTAGTATATAACGTTATACGTCATAACGTAATAGTATATAACGTTATACGTTAGTACGTAATAGTATATAACGTTATACGTTATTACGTATTAGTATATAACGTTATACGTTATTACGTAACAGTATATAACGTTATACGTTATAACGTTATAGTATATAACGTTATACGTTATTACGTATTAGTATATAACGTTATACGTAATAACGTAATAGTATATAACGTTATACGTTAGTACGTAATAGTATATAACGTTATACGTTATTACGTACTAGTATATAACGTTATACGATATTACGTACTAGTATATAACGTTATACCTTAATACGTAATAGTATATAACGTTATACGTTATTACGTAACAGTATATAACGTTATACGTTATAACGTAATACTATATAACGTTATACGTTGTTACGTAATAGTATATAACGTTATACGTAATAACGTAATAGTATATAACGTTATACGTTATAACGTAGTAGTATATAACGTTATACGTCATAACGTAATAGTATATAACGTTATACCTCATAACGTAATACTATATAACATTATACGTGATAACATAGTAGTATATAACGTTATACGTCATAACGTAATAATATATAATGTTATACGTTTTTACGTAATAGTTTATAACGTTATACGTCATAACGTAATAGTATATAACGTTATACCTCATAACGTAATACTATATAACATTATACGTGATAACGTAGTAGTATATAACGTTATACGTAATAACGTAATAGTATATAACGTTATACGTTATAACGTAGTAGTATTTAACGTTATACGTTATTACGTATTAGTATATAACGTTATACGTTATTACGTAATAGTATATAACGTTATACGTTGTTACGTAATAGTATATAACGTTATACGTAATAACGTAATAGTATATAACGTTATACGTTATAACGTAGTAGTATATAACGTTATACGTCATTACGTAATAGTATATAACGTTATACGTCATAACGTAATACTATATAACGTTATACGTGATAACGTAGTAGTATATAACGTTATACGTCATAACGTAATAATATATAACGTTATACGTCATAACGTAATACTATATAACGTTATACGTTTTTACGTAATAGTTTATAGCGTTATACGTCATTACGTATTAGTATATAACGTTATACGTTATTACGTAATACTATATAACGTTATACGTTATTACGTATTAGTATATAACGTTATACGTTGTTACGTAATAGTATATAACGTTATACGTAATAACGTAATAGTATATAACGTTATACGTTAGTACGTAATAGTATATAACGTTATACGTTATTACGTATTAGTATATAACGTTATACCTTAATACGTAATAGTATATAACGTTATACGTTATTACGTAACAGTATATAACGTTATACGTTATAACGTAATAGTATATAACGTTATACGTTATTACGTATTAGTATATAACTTCATACCTTAGTACGTAATAGTATATAACGTTATACGTTATTACGTAACAGTATATAACGTTATACGTTATAACGTTATAGTATATAACGTTATACGTTATTACGTATTAGTATATAACGTTATACGTAATAACGTAATAGTATATAACGTTATACGTTAGTACGTAATAGTATATAACGTTATACGTTATTACGTACTAGTATATAACGTTATACGATATTACGTACTAGTATATAACGTTATACCTTAATACGTAATAGTATATAACGTTATACGTTATTACGTAACAGTATATAACGTTATACGTTATAACGTAATACTATATAACGTTATACGTTGTTACGTAATAGTATATAACGTTATACGTAATAACGTAATAGTATATAACGTTATACGTTATAACGTAGTAGTATATAACGTTATACGTCATAACGTAATAGTATATAACGTTATACCTCATAACGTAATACTATATAACATTATACGTGATAACATAGTAGTATATAACGTTATACGTCATAACGTAATAATATATAATGTTATACGTTTTTACGTAATAGTTTATAACGTTATACGTTATACGATAATACTATATAACGTTATACGTTATTACGCAATACTATATAACGTTATACTTGATACGATAATACTATATAACGTTATACGTTATTACGTAACAGTATATAACGTTATACGTTATTACGTAATAGTTTATAACGTTATACGTCATAACGTAATCGTATATAACGTTATACGTCATAACGTAATACTATATAACGTTATATGTTATAACGTAGTAGTATACAACGTTATACGTTATAACGTAATAGTATATAACGTTATACGTTATTACGTATTTGTATATAACGTTATACGTTATTACGTAATAGTTTATAACGTTATACGTCATAACGTAATAGTATATGACGTTATACGTTATAACGTAGTAGTCTATAACGTTATACGTCATAACGTAACACTATATAACGTTATACGTTATAACGTATTAGTATATAACGTTATACGTTATTACGTATTAGTATATAGCGTTATACGTTATTACGTAACAGTATATAACGTTATACGTCATAACGTAATAATATATAACGTTATACGTTATTACGTATCAGTATATAACGTTATACGTTTTTACGTATTAGTATATAACGTTATACGTTAGTACGTAATAGTATATAACGTTATACGTTATAACGTAATACTATGTAACGTTATACGTTATAACGTAGTAGTATATAACGTTATACGTCATAACGTAACACTATATAACGTTATACGTTATTACGTAACAGTATATAACGTTATACGTTATTACGTAACAGTATATAACGTTATACGTTATAACGTAATAGCATATAACGTTATACGTCATAACGTAATACTATATAATGTTATACGTTATTACGTAATACTATATAACGTTATACGTTATAACATAATAGTATATATCGTTATACGTCATAACGTAATACTATATAACGTTATACGTTGTTACGTAATAGTATATAGCGTTATACGTCATTACGTATTAGTATATAACGTTATACGTTATTACGTAATACTATATAACGTTATACGTTATTACGTATTAGTATATAACGTTATACGTTGTTACGTAATAGTATATAACGTTATACGTTATAACGTATTAGTATATAACGTTATACGTTATTACGTATTAGTATATAACGTTATACGTTATTACGTAACAGTATATAACGTTATACGTCATAACGTAATAATATATAACGTTATACGTTATTACGTATTAGTATATAACGTTATACGTTATTACGTAATACTATATAACGTTATACGTTATTACGTATTAGTATATAACGTTATACGTTAGTACGTAATAGTATATAACGCTATACGTTATTACGTAACAGTATATAAGGTTATACGTTATTACGTAACAGTATATAACGTTATATGTTATTACGTAACAGTATATAACGTTATACGTTATAACGTATTAGTATATAACTTTGTACGTTATTACGTATTAGTATATAACGTTATACGTTAGTACGTAATAGTATATAACGCTATACGTTATTACGTAACAGTATATAAGGTTATACGTTATTACGTAACAGTATATAACGTTATATGTTATTACGTAACAGTATATAACGTTATACGTTATAACGTATTAGTATATAACTTTGTACGTTATTACGTATTAGTATATAACGTTATACGTTATTACGTAACAGTATATAACGTTATACGTTATAACGTAATAGCATATAACGTTATACGTCATAACGTAATACTATATAACGTTATACGTTATTACGTAATAGTTTATAACGTTATACGTCATAACGTAATCGTATATAACGTTATACGTCATAACGTAATACTATATAACGTTATCCGTTATAACGTAGTAGTATATAACGTTATACGTTATTACGTATTAGTATATAACGTTATACGTTATTACGTAATACTATATAACGTTATACGTTATACGATAATACTATATTACGTTATACGTTATTACGCAATACTATATAACGTTATACTTGAAACGATAATACTATATAACGTTATACGCTATTACGTAACGGTATATAACGTTATACGTTATAACGTAATAGTTTATAACGTTATACGTCATAACGTAATACTATATGACGTTATACGTTATTACGTATTAGTATATAACGTTATACGTTATTACGTAATACTATATAACGTTATACGTTATTACGTATTAGTATATAACGTTATACGTTAGTACGTAATAGTACATAACGCTATACGTTATAACGTAATACTATGTAACGTTATACGTTATAACGTAGTAGTATATAACGTTATACGTCATAACGTAACACTATATAACGTTATACGTTATTACGTAACAGTATATAACGTTATACGTTATTACGTAACAGTATATAACGTTATACGTTATTACGTAACAGTATATAACGTTATACGTTATAACGTATTAGTATATAACTTTGTACGTTATTACGTATTAGTGTATAACGTTATACGTTATTACGTAACAGTATATAACGTTATACGTTATAACGTAATAGCATATAACGTTATACGGCATAACGTAATACTATATAACGTTATACGTTATTACGTATTAGTATATAACGTTATACGTTATTACGTAATAGTTTATAACGTTATACGTCATAACGTAATCGTATATAACGTTATACGTCATAACGTAATACTATATAACGTTATACGTTATAACGTAGTAGTATATAACGTTATACGTTATTACGTATTAGTATATAACGTTATACGTTATTACGTAATGCTATATAACGTTATACGTTATACGATAATACTATATAACGTTATACGTTATTACGCAATACTATATAACGTTATACTTGATACGATAATACTATATAACGTTATACGTTATTGCGTAACAGTATATAACGTTATACGTTATTACGTAATAGTTTATAACGTCATACGTCATAACGTAATCGTATATAACGTTATACGTCATAACGTAATACTATATAACGTTATATGTTATAACGTAGTAGTATACAACGTTATACGTTATAACGTAATAGTATATAACGTTATACGTTATTACGTATTTGTATATAACGTTATACGTTATTACGTAATAGTTTATAACGTTATACGTCATAACGTAATAGTATATGACGTTATACGTTATAACGTAGTAGTCTATAACGTTATACGTCATAACGTAACACTATATAACGTTATACGTTATAACGTATTAGTATATAACGTTATACGTTATTACGTATTAGTATATAGCGTTATACGTTATTACGTAACAGTATATAACGTTATACGTCATAACGTAATAATATATAACGTTATACGTTATTACGTATCAGTATATAACGTTATACGTTTTTACGTATTAGTATATAACGTTATACGTTAGTACGTAATAGTATATAACGTTATACGTTATAACGTAATACTATGTAACGTTATACGTTATAACGTAGTAGTATATAACGTTATACGTCATAACGTAACACTATATAACGTTATACGTTATTACGTAACAGTATATAACGTTATACGTTATTACGTAACAGTATATAACGTTATACGTTATAACGTAATAGCATATAACGTTATACGTCATAACGTAATACTATATAATGTTATAGGTTATTACGTAATACTATATAACGTTATACGTTATAACATAATAGTATATAACGTTATACGTCATAACGTAATACTATATAACGTTATACGTTATTACGTATCAGTATATAACGTTATACGTTTTTACGTATTAGTATATAACGTTATACGTTAGTACGTAATAGTATATAACGTTATACGTTATAACGTAATAGCATATAACGTTATACGTCATAACGTAATACTATATAATGTTATAGGTTATTACGTAATACTATATAACGTTATACGTTATAACATAATAGTATATAACGTTATACGTCATAACGTAATACTATATAACGTTATACGTTATAACGTAGTAGTATATAACGTTATACGTCATAACGTAACACTATATAACGTTATACGTTATTACGTAACAGTATATAACATTATACGTGATAACATAGTAGTATATAACGTTATACGTCATAACGTAATAATATATAATGTTATACGTTTTTACGTAATAGTTTATAACGTTATACGTCATAACGTAATAGTATATAACGTTATACCTCATAACGTAATACTATATAACATTATACGTGATAACGTAGTAGTATATAACGTTATACGTAATAACGTAATAGTATATAACGTTATACGTTATAACGTAGTAGTATATAACGTTATACGTTATTACGTATTAGTATATAACGTTATACGTTATTACGTAATAGTATATAACGTTATACGTTGTTACGTAATAGTATATAACGTTATACGTAATAACGTAATAGTATATAACGTTATACGTTATAACGTAGTAGTATATAACGTTATACGTCATTACGTAATAGTATATAACGTTATACGTCATAACGTAATACTATATAACGTTATACGTGATAACGTAGTAGTATATAACGTTATACGTCATAACGTAATAATATATAACGTTATACGTCATAACGTAATACTATATAACGTTATACGTTTTTACGTAATAGTTTATAGCGTTATACGTCATTACGTATTAGTATATAACGTTATACGTTATTACGTAATACTATATAACGTTATACGTTATTACGTATTAGTATATAACGTTATACGTTGTTACGTAATAGTATATAACGTTATACGTAATAACGTAATAGTATATAACGTTATACGTTAGTACGTAATAGTATATAACGTTATACGTTATTACGTATTAGTATATAACGTTATACCTTAATACGTAATAGTATATAACGTTATACGTTATTACGTAACAGTATATAACGTTATACGTTATAACGTAATAGTATATAACGTTATACGTTATTACGTATTAGTATATAACTTCATACCTTAGTACGTAATAGTATATAACGTTATACGTTGTTACGTAATAGTATATAACGCTATACGTTATTACGTAACAGTATATAAGGTTATACGTTATTACGTAACAGTATATAACGTTATATGTTATTACGTAACAGTATATAACGTTATACGTTATAACGTATTAGTATATAACTTTGTACGTTATTACGTATTAGTATATAACGTTATACGTTAGTACGTAATAGTATATAACGCTATACGTTATTACGTAACAGTATATAAGGTTATACGTTATTACGTAACAGTATATAACGTTATATGTTATTACGTAACAGTATATAACGTTATACGTTATAACGTATTAGTATATAACTTTGTACGTTATTACGTATTAGTATATAACGTTATACGTTATTACGTAACAGTATATAACGTTATACGTTATAACGTAATAGCATATAACGTTATACGTCATAACGTAATACTATATAACGTTATACGTTATTACGTAATAGTTTATAACGTTATACGTCATAACGTAATCGTATATAACGTTATACGTCATAACGTAATACTATATAACGTTATCCGTTATAACGTAGTAGTATATAACGTTATACGTTATTACGTATTAGTATATAACGTTATACGTTATTACGTAATACTATATAACGTTATACGTTATACGATAATACTATATTACGTTATACGTTATTACGCAATACTATATAACGTTATACTTGAAACGATAATACTATATAACGTTATACGCTATTACGTAACGGTATATAACGTTATACGTTATAACGTAATAGTTTATAACGTTATACGTCATAACGTAATACTATATGACGTTATACGTTATTACGTATTAGTATATAACGTTATACGTTATTACGTAATACTATATAACGTTATACGTTATTACGTATTAGTATATAACGTTATACGTTAGTACGTAATAGTACATAACGCTATACGTTATAACGTAATACTATGTAACGTTATACGTTATAACGTAGTAGTATATAACGTTATACGTCATAACGTAACACTATATAACGTTATACGTTATTACGTAACAGTATATAACGTTATACGTTATTACGTAACAGTATATAACGTTATACGTTATTACGTAACAGTATATAACGTTATACGTTATAACGTATTAGTATATAACTTTGTACGTTATTACGTATTAGTGTATAACGTTATACGTTATTACGTAACAGTATATAACGTTATACGTTATAACGTAATAGCATATAACGTTATACGGCATAACGTAATACTATATAACGTTATACGTTATTACGTATTAGTATATAACGTTATACGTTATTACGTAATAGTTTATAACGTTATACGTCATAACGTAATCGTATATAACGTTATACGTCATAACGTAATACTATATAACGTTATACGTTATAACGTAGTAGTATATAACGTTATACGTTATTACGTATTAGTATATAACGTTATACGTTATTACGTAATGCTATATAACGTTATACGTTATACGATAATACTATATAACGTTATACGTTATTACGCAATACTATATAACGTTATACTTGATACGATAATACTATATAACGTTATACGTTATTGCGTAACAGTATATAACGTTATACGTTATTACGTAATAGTTTATAACGTCATACGTCATAACGTAATCGTATATAACGTTATACGTCATAACGTAATACTATATAACGTTATATGTTATAACGTAGTAGTATACAACGTTATACGTTATAACGTAATAGTATATAACGTTATACGTTATTACGTATTTGTATATAACGTTATACGTTATTACGTAATAGTTTATAACGTTATACGTCATAACGTAATAGTATATGACGTTATACGTTATAACGTAGTAGTCTATAACGTTATACGTCATAACGTAACACTATATAACGTTATACGTTATAACGTATTAGTATATAACGTTATACGTTATTACGTATTAGTATATAGCGTTATACGTTATTACGTAACAGTATATAACGTTATACGTCATAACGTAATAATATATAACGTTATACGTTATTACGTATCAGTATATAACGTTATACGTTTTTACGTATTAGTATATAACGTTATACGTTAGTACGTAATAGTATATAACGTTATACGTTATAACGTAATACTATGTAACGTTATACGTTATAACGTAGTAGTATATAACGTTATACGTCATAACGTAACACTATATAACGTTATACGTTATTACGTAACAGTATATAACGTTATACGTTATTACGTAACAGTATATAACGTTATACGTTATAACGTAATAGCATATAACGTTATACGTCATAACGTAATACTATATAATGTTATAGGTTATTACGTAATACTATATAACGTTATACGTTATAACATAATAGTATATAACGTTATACGTCATAACGTAATACTATATAACGTTATACGTTATGTCGTAGTAGTATATAACGTTATACGTCATAACGTAATAGTATATAACGTTATACGTTAGTACGTAATAGTATATAACGTTATACGTTATTACGTATTAGTATATAACGTTATACGTTATTACGTTATAGTATATAACGTTATACGTTATTACGTATTAGTATATAACGTTATACGTAATAACGTAATAGTATATAACGTTATACGTTAGTACGTAATAGTATATAACGTTATACGTTATTACGTACTAGTATATAACGTTATACGATATTACGTACTAGTATATAACGTTATACCTTAATACGTAATAGTATATAACGTTATACGTTATTACGTAACAGTATATAACGTTATACGTTATAACGTAATACTATATAACGTTATACGTTGTTACGTAATAGTATATAACGTTATACGTAATAACGTAATAGTATATAACGTTATACGTTATAACGTAGTAGTATATAACGTTATACGTCATAACGTAATAGTATATAACGTTATACCTCATAACGTAATACTATATAACATTATACGTGATAACATAGTAGTATATAACGTTATACGTCATAACGTAATAATATATAATGTTATACGTTTTTACGTAATAGTTTATAACGTTATACGTCATAACGTAATAGTATATAACGTTATACCTCATAACGTAATACTATATAACATTATACGTGATAACGTAGTAGTATATAACGTTATACGTAATAACGTAATAGTATATAACGTTATACGTTATAACGTAGTAGTATATAACGTTATACGTTATTACGTATTAGTATATAACGTTATACGTTATTACGTAATAGTATATAACGTTATACGTTGTTACGTAATAGTATATAACGTTATACGTAATAACGTAATAGTATATAACGTTATACGTTATAACGTAGTAGTATATAACGTTATACGTCATTACGTAATAGTATATAACGTTATACGTCATAACGTAATACTATATAACGTTATACGTGATAACGTAGTAGTATATAACGTTATACGTCATAACGTAATAATATATAACGTTATACGTCATAACGTAATACTATATAACGTTATACGTTTTTACGTAATAGTTTATAGCGTTATACGTCATTACGTATTAGTATATAACGTTATACGTTATTACGTAATACTATATAACGTTATACGTTATTACGTATTAGTATATAACGTTATACGTTGTTACGTAATAGTATATAACGTTATACGTAATAACGTAATAGTATATAACGTTATACGTTAGTACGTAATAGTATATAACGTTATACGTTATTACGTATTAGTATATAACGTTATACCTTAATACGTAATAGTATATAACGTTATACGTTATTACGTAACAGTATATAACGTTATACGTTATAACGTAATAGTATATAACGTTATACGTTATTACGTATTAGTATATAACTTCATACCTTAGTACGTAATAGTATATAACGTTATACGTTATTACGTAACAGTATATAACGTTATACGTTATAACGTTATAGTATATAACGTTATACGTTATTACGTATTAGTATATAACGTTATACGTAATAACGTAATAGTATATAACGTTATACGTTAGTACGTAATAGTATATAACGTTATACGTTATTACGTACTAGTATATAACGTTATACGATATTACGTACTAGTATATAACGTTATACCTTAATACGTAATAGTATATAACGTTATACGTTATTACGTAACAGTATATAACGTTATACGTTATAACGTAATACTATATAACGTTATACGTTGTTACGTAATAGTATATAACGTTATACGTAATAACGTAATAGTATATAACGTTATACGTTATAACGTAGTAGTATATAACGTTATACGTCATAACGTAATAGTATATAACGTTATACCTCATAACGTAATACTATATAACATTATACGTGATAACATAGTAGTATATAACGTTATACGTCATAACGTAATAATATATAATGTTATACGTTTTTACGTAATAGTTTATAACGTTATACGTCATAACGTAATAGTATATAACGTTATACCTCATAACGTAATACTATATAACATTATACGTGATAACGTAGTAGTATATAACGTTATACGTAATAACGTAATAGTATATAACGTTATACGTTATAACGTAGTAGTATATAACGTTATACGTTATTACGTATTAGTATATAACGTTATACGTTATTACGTAATAGTATATAACGTTATACGTTGTTACGTAATAGTATATAACGTTATACGTAATAACGTAATAGTATATAACGTTATACGTTATAACGTAGTAGTATATAACGTTATACGTCATTACGTAATAGTATATAACGTTATACGTCATAACGTAATACTATATAACGTTATACGTGATAACGTAGTAGTATATAACGTTATACGTCATAACGTAATAATATATAACGTTATACGTCATAACGTAATACTATATAACGTTATACGTTTTTACGTAATAGCTTATAGCGTTATACGTCATTACGTATTAGTATATAACGTTATACGTTATTACGTAATACTATATAACGTTATACGTTATTACGTATTAGTATATAACGTTATACGTTGTTACGTAATAGTATATAACGTTATACGTAATAACGTAATAGTATATAACGTTATACGTTAGTACGTAATAGTATATAACGTTATACGTTATTACGTATTAGTATATAACGTTATACCTTAATACGTAATAGTATATAACGTTATACGTTATTACGTAACAGTATATAACGTTATACGTTATAACGTAATAGTATATAACGTTATACGTTATTACGTATTAGTATATAACTTCATACCTTAGTACGTAATAGTATATAACGTTATACGTTATTACGTAACAGTATATAACGTTATACGTTATAACGTAACAGTATATAACGTTATACGTTATTACGTATTAGTATATAACGTTATACGTTATTACGTAATAGTATATAACGTTATACGTTGTTACGTAATAGTATATAACGTTATACGTAATAACGTAATAGTATATAACGTTATACGTTATAACGTAGTAGTATATAACGTTCTACGTCATAACGTAGTAGTATATAACGTTATACTTCATAACGTAATAATATATAACGTTATACGTCATAACGTAATACTATATAACGTTATACGTTATTACGTATTAGTATATAACGTTATACTTTGTTACGTAACAGTATATAACGTTATACGTTATAACGTAATACTATATAACGTTATACGTTGTTACGTAACAGTATATAACGTTATACGTTATAACGTAATACTATATAACGTTATACGTTAGTACGTAACAGTATATAACGTTATACCTTATAACGTATTAGTATATAACTTTGTACGTTTTTACGTATTAGTATATAACGTTATACGTTATTACGTAATACTAGATAACGTTATACGTTATTACGTATTAGTATATAACGTTATACGTTAGTACGTAATAGTATATAACGTTATACGTTATAACGTAATACTATGTAACGTTATACGTTATAACGTAGTAGTATATAACGTTATACGTCATAACGTAACACTATATAACGTTATACGTTATTACGTAACAGTATATAACGTTATACGTTATAACGTAATAGCATATAACGTTATACGTTATTACGTATTAGTATATAAAGTTATACGTTAGTACGTAATAGTATATAACGTTATACGTTATTACGTAATACTATATAACGTTATACGTTATAACGTAATACTATGCAACGTTATACGCTATAACGTAGTAGTATATAACGTTATACGTCATAACATAACACTATATAACGTTATACGTTATTACGTAACAGTATATAACGTTATACGTTATTACGTATTAGTATATAACGTTATACGTTAGTACGTAACAGTATATAACGTTATACGTTATTACGTATTAGTATATAACGTTATACGTTAGTACGTAATAGTATATAACGTTATACGTTATAACGTAATACTATGGAACGTTATACGTTATAACATAATAGTATATAACGTTATACGTCATAACGTAATACTATATAACGTTATACGTTATAACGTAGTAGTATATAACGTTATACGTCATAACGTAATAGTATATAACGTTATACGTTAGTACGTAATAGTATATAACGTTATACGTTATTACGTATTAGTATATAACGTTATACCTTAGTACGTAATAGTATATAACGTTATACGTTATTACGTAACAGTATATAACGTTATACGTCATAACGTAATAGTATATAACGTTATACTTTAGTACGTAATAGTATATAACGTTATTCGTTATTACGTATTAGTATATAACGTTATACCTTAGTACGTAATAGTATATAACGTTAAACGTTATAACGTAATAGTATACAAAGTTATACTTCATAACGTAATAATATATAACGTTATACGTCATAACGTAATACTATATAACTTTATACGTTATTACGTAATACTATATAACATTATACGTTATAACGTAGTAGTATATAATGTTATACGTCATAACGTAATAGTATATAACGTTATACGTTAGTACGTAATACTATATAACGTTATACGTTATTACGTATTAACATGTAACGTTATACCTTAGTACGTAATAGTATATAACGTTATACGTTATAACGTAATAGTATACAAAGTTATACTTCATAACGTAATAATATGTAACGTTATACGTCATAACGTAATCGTATATAATGTTATACGTCATAACGTAATACTATATAACGTTATACGTTATAACGTAGTAGTATATAACGTTATACGCTATTACGTAATAGTATATAACGTTATACGTAATTACGTTATAGAATATAACGTTATACGTTGTTACGTAATAGTATATAACTTTATAACTTATTACGTATTAGTATGTAACGTTATACGTTATAACATAATAGTATATAACGTTATACGTCATAACGTAATACTATATAACGTTATACGTTATAACGTAGTAGTATATAACGTTATACGTCATAACGTAATAGTATATAACGTTATACGTTAGTACGTAATACTATATAACGTTATACGTTATTACGTATTAGCATATAACGTTATACCTTAGTACGTAATAGTATATAACGTTATACGTTATAACGTAATAGTATACAAAGTTATACTTCATAACGTAATAATATATAACGTTATACGTCATAACGTAATCGTATATAATGTTATACGTCATAACGTAATACTATATAACGTTATACGTTATAACGTAGTAGTATATAACGTTATACGCTATTACGTAATAGTATATAACGTTATACGTTATTACGTATTAGTATATAACGTTATACGTTATACGATAATACTATATAACGTTATACGTTATTACGCAATACTATATAACGTTATACTTGATACGATAATACTATATAACGTTACACGTTATTACGTAACGGTATATAACGTTATACATTATTACGTAATAGTTTATAACGTTATACGTCATAACGTAATCGTATATAACGTTATACGTCATAACGTAATACTATATAACGTTATACGTTATAGCGTAATAGTATATAAAGTTAAACTTCATAACGTAATAGTATATAACGTTATACGTTATTACGTATTAGTATATAACGTTATACATTATTACGTATTAGTATATAACTTCATACCTTAGTACGTAATAGTATATAACGTTATACCATAGTACGTAATAGTATATAACGTTATACGTTATAACGTAATAGTATATAACGTTATACGTTATAACGTAATAGTATGTAACATTATACGTTATAACATAATAGTAAATAACGTTGTACGTCATAACGTAATACTATATAACGTTATACGTTATAACGTAGTAGTATATAACGTTATACGTCATAACGTAATAGTATATAACGTTATACGTTATTACGTATTAGTATATAACGTTAAACCTTAGTACGTAATAGTATATAACGTTATACGTTATTACGTAACAGTAGATAACGTTATACGTCATAACGTAATAGTACATAACGTTAAACGTTAGTACGTAATAGTATATAACGTTATACGTTATTACGTATTAGTATATAACGTTATACCTTAGTACGTAATACTATATAACGTTATACGTTATTACGCAATACTATATAACGTTATACTTGATACGATAATACTATATAACGTTACACGTTATTACGTAACGGTATATAACGTTATACGTTATTACGTAATAGTTTATAACGTTATACGTCATAACGTAATCGTATATAACGTTATACGTCATAACGTAATAGTATATGACGTTATACGTTATAACGTAGTAGTCTATAACGTTATACGTCATAACGTAACACTATATAACGTTATACGTTATAACGTATTAGTCTATAACGTTATACGTTATTACGTATTAGTATATAACGTTATACGTTATTACGTAACAGTATATAACGTTGTACGTTATAACGTAATACTATGTAAAGTTATACTTCATAACGTAATAGTATATAACGTTATACGGTAGTACGTAATAGTATATAACGCTATACCTTATAACGTAATACTATGTAACGTTATACGTTATAACGTAGTAGTATATAACGTTATACGTCATAACGTAACACTATATAACGTTATACGTTATTACGTAGTAGTATATAACGTTATACGTCATAACGTAATAGTATATAACGTTATACGTTAGTACGTAATAGTATATAACGTTATACGTCATAACGTAATAGTATATAACGTTAAACGTTAGTACGTAATAGTATATAACGTTATACGTTATTACGTATTAGTATATAACGTTATACCTTAGTACGTAATAGTATATAACGTTTTACGTTATAACGTAATAGTATACAAAGTTATACTTCATAACGTAATAATATATAACGTTATACGTCATAACGTAATACTATATAACGTTGTACGTTATTACGTAATACTATATAACATTATACGTTATACGATAATACTATACAACGTTATACGTTATTACGTAACAGTATATAACGTTATACGTTATTACGTAATACTATATAACGTTATACGTTATACGATAATACTATATAACGTTATACGTTATTACGCAATACTATATAACGTTATACTTGATACGATAATACTATATAACGTTATACGTTATTACGTAATACTATATAACGTTATACGTTATACGATAATACTATATAACGTTATACGTTATTACGCAATACTATATAACGTTATACTTGATACGATAATACTATATAACGTTATACGTTATTACGTAACAGTATACAACGTTATACGTTATTACGTAATAGTTTATAACGTTATACGTCATAACGTAATAGCATATGACGTTATACGTTATAACGTAATAGTCTATAACGTTATACGTCATAACGTAACACTATATAACGTTATACGTTATAACGTATTAGTATATAACGTTATACGTTATTACGTATTAGTATATAACGTTATAAGTTATTACGTAACAGTATATAACGTTATACGTCATAACGTAATAATATATAACGTTATACGTTATTACGTATTAGTATATAACGTTATACGTTATTACGTAATACTATATAACGTTATACGTTATTACGTATTAGTATATAACGTTATACGTTATTACGTATTAGTATATAACGTTATACCTTAGTACGTAATAGTATATAACGTTATACGTTATTACGTAACAGTATACAAAGTTATACTTCATAACGTAATAATATATAACGTTATACGTCATAACGTAATACTATATAACGTTGTACGTTATTACGTAATACTATATAACATTATACGTTATACGATAATACTATACAACGTTATACGTTATTACGTAACAGTATATAACGTTATACGTTATTACGTAATACTATATAACGTTATACGTTATACGATAATACTATATAACGTTATACGTTATTACGCAATACTATATAACGTTATACTTGATACGACAATACTATATAACGTTATACGTTATTACGTAATACTATATAACGTTATACGTTATACGATAATACTATATAACGTTATACGTTATTACGCAATACTATATAACGTTATACTTGATACGATAATACTATATAACGTTATACGTTATTACGTAACAGTATATAACGTTATACGTTATTACGTAATAGTTTATAACGTTATACGTCATAACGTAATCGTATATAACGTTATACGGCATAACGTAATACAATATAACGTTATACGTTATAACGTAGTAGTACATAACGTTATACGTTATAACGTAATAGTATATAACGTTATACGTTATTACGTATTTGTATATAACGTTATACGTTATTACGTAATAGTTTATAACGTTATACGTCATAACGTAATAGCATATGACGTTATACGTTATAACGTAATAGTCTATAACGTTATACGTCATAACGTAACACTATATAACGTTATACGTTATAACGTATTAGTATATAACGTTATACGTTATTACGTATTAGTATATAACGTTATACGTTATTACGTAACAGTATATAACGTTATACGTCATAACGTAATAATATATAACGTTATACGTTATTACGTATTAGTATATAACGTTATACGTTATTACGTAATACTATATAACGTTATACGTTATAACGTAATAGCATATAACGTTATACGTCATAACGTAATACTATATAATGTTATACGTTATTACGTAATACTATATAACGTTATACGTTATAACATAATAGTATATAACGTTATACGTCATAACGTAATACTATATAACGTTATACGTTATATCGTAGTAGTATATAACGTTATACGTCATAACGTAATAGTATATAACGTTATACGTTAGTACGTAATAGTATATAACGTTATACGTTATTACGTATTAGTATATAACGTTATACGTTATTACGTAATAGTATATAACGTTATACGTTATTACGTATTTGTATATAACGTTATACGTTATTACGTAATAGTTTATAACGTTATACGTCATAACGTAACAATATATAATGTTATACGTTTTTACGTAATAGTTTATAACGTTATACGTCATTACGTATTAGTATATAACGTTATACGTGTTTACGTATTAGTATATAACGTTATACATTATAACGTAATAGTATATAAAGTTATACTTCATAACGTAATAGTATATAACGTTATACGTTATTACGTATTAGTATATAGCGTTATACATTATTACGTATTAGTATATAACGTTATACGTTATTACGTAACAGTATATAACGTTATACGTTATAACGTAATAGTATATAACGTTATACGTTATTACGTATTAGTATATAACGTTATACGTTATTACGTAACAGTATATAACGTTATACGTTATAACGTAATAGTATATAACGTTATACGTCATAACGTAATAACATATAACGTTATACGTTATTACGTATTAGTATATAACGTTATACGTTATTACGTAATACTATATAACGTTATACGTTATTACGTATTAGTATATAACGTTGTACGTTATTACGTAACAGTATATAACGTTATAAGTTATAACATAGTAGTATATAACGTTATACGTCATAACGTAATACTATATAACGTTATACGTTATATCGTAGTAGTATATAACGTTATACGTCATAACGTAATAGTATATAACGTTATACGTTAGTACGTAATAGTATATAACGTTATACGTTATTACGTATTAGTATATAACGTTATACGTTATAACGTAATAGTATATAACGTTATACGTTATTACGTATTTGTATATAACGTTATACGTTATTACGTAATAGTTTATAACGTTATACGTCATAACGTAATAGCATATGACGTTAAACGTTATAACGTAATAGTCTATAACGTTATACGTCATAACGTAACAATATATAATGTTATACGTTTTTACGTAATAGTTTATAACGTTATACGTCATTACGTATTAGTATATAACGTTATACGTGTTTACGTATTAGTATATAACGTTATACATTATAACGTAATAGTATATAAAGTTATACTTCATAACGTAATAGTATATAACGTTATACGTTATTACGTATTAGCATATAGCGTTATACATTATTACGTATTAGTATATAACGTTATACGTTATTACGTAACAGTATATAACGTTATACGTTATAACGTAATAGTATATAACGTTATACGTTATTACGTATTAGTATATAACGTTATACGTTATTACGTAACAGTATATAACGTTATACGTTATAACGTAATAGTATATAACGTTATACGTCATAACGTAATAACATATAACGTTATACGTTATTACGTATTAGTATATAACGTTATACGTTATTACGTAATACTATATAACGTTATACGTTATTACGTATTAGTATATAACGTTATACGTTATTACGTAACAGTATATAACGTTATAAGTTATAACATAGTAGTATATAACGTTATACGTCATAACGTGATAGTATATAACGTTATACGTTAGTACGTAATAGTATATAACGTTATACGTTATTACGTATTAGTATATAACGTTATACGTTATTACGTAACAGTATATAACGTTATACGTTATTACGTAACAGTATATAACGTTATACGTTATAACGTAATAGTATATAACGTTATACGTCATAACGTAATAACATATAACGTTATACGTTATTACGTATTAGTATATAACGTTATACGTTATTACGTAATACTATATAACGTTATACGTCATAACGTAATACTATACAACGTTATAAGTTATAACATAGTAGTATATAACGTTATACGTCATAACGTGATAGTATATAACGTTATACGTTAGTACGTAATAGTATATAACGTTATACGTTATTACGTATTATATATAACGTTATACCTTAGTACGTAATAGTATATAACGTTATACGTTATTACGTAACAGTATATAACGTTATACGTCATAGCGTAATAATATATAACGTTATACTTTAGTACGTAATAGTATATAACGTTATACGTTATTACGTATTAGTATATAACGTTATACCTTAGTACGTAATAGTATATAACGTTATACGTTATAACGTAATAGTATACAAAGTTATACTTCATAACGTAATAATATATAACGTTATACGTCATAACGTAATACTATATAACGTTATACGTTACTACGTAATACTATATAACATTATACGTTATACGATAATACTATACAACGTTATACGTTATTGCGTAACAGTATATAACGTTATACGTTATTACGTAATACTATATAACGTTATACGTTATTACGTATTAGTATATAACGTTATACGTTAGTACGTAATAGTATATAACGTTATACGTTATAACGTAATACTATGTAACGTTATACGTTATAACGTATTAGTATATAACTTCATACCTTAGTACGTAATAGTATATAACGTTATACCTTAGTACGTAATAGTATATAACGTTATACGTTATAACGTAATAGCATATAACGTTATACGTCATAACGTAATACTATATAACGTTATACGTCATAACGTAATTCTATATAACGTTATACGTTATAACGTAGTAGTACATAACGTTATACGTTATAACGTAATAGTATATAACGTTATACGTTATTACGTATTTGTATATAACGTTATACGTTATTACGTAATAGTTTATAACGTTATACGTTATTACGTATTAGTATATAACGTTATACGTTATTACGTAATACTATATAACGTTATACGTTATTACGTATTAGTACATAACGTTATACGTTAGTACGTAATACTATATAACGTTATACGATATTATGTATTAGTATATAACGTTATACGTTAGTACGTAATAGTATATAACGTTATACGTTATAACGTATTAGTATACAACTTTGTACGTTATTACGTATTAGTATATAACGTTATACGTTATTACGTAACAGTATATAACGTTATACGTTATTACGTATTAGTATATAACGTTATACGTTAGTACGTAATAGTATATAACGTTATACGTTATTACGTATTAGTATATAACGTTATACGTTATTACGTAACAGTATATAACGTTATACGTTATAACGTAAGAGTATATAACGTTATACGTCATAACGTAATAACATATAACGTTATACGTTATTACGTATTAGTATATAACGTTATACGTTATTACGTAATACTATATAACGTTATACGTTATTACGTATTAGTATATAACGTTATACGTTATTACGTAACAGTATATAACGTTATACGTTATAACGTAATAGTATATAACGTTATACGTTATAACATAATAGTATATAACGTTATACGTCATAACGTAATACTATATAACGTTATAAGTTATAACATAGTAGTATATAACGTTATACGTCATAACGTGATAGTATATAACGTTATACGTTAGTACGTAATAGTATATAACGTTATACGTTATTACGTATTACATATAACGTTATACCTTAGTACGTAATAGTATATAACGTTATACGTTATTACGTAACAGTATATAACGTTATACGTCATAGCGTAATAGTATATAACGTTATACTTTAGTACGTAATAGTATATAACGTTATACGTTATTACGTATTAGTATATAACGTTATACCTTAGTACGTAATAGTATATAACGTTATACGTTATAACGTAATAGTATACAAAGTTATACTTCATAACGTAATAATATATAACGTTATACGTCATAACGTAATACTATATAACGTTATACGTTACTACGTAATACTATATAACATTATACGTTATACGATAATACTATACAACGTTATACGTTATTGCGTAACAGTATATAACGTTATACGTTATTACGTAATACTATATAACGTTATACGTTATTACGTATTAGTATATAACGTTATACCTTAGTACGTAATAGTATATAACGTTATACGTTATAACGTAATAGTATACAAAGTTATACTTCATAACGTAATAATATATAACGTTATACGTCATAACGTAATACTATATAACGTTATACGTTACTACGTAATACTATATAACATTATACGTTATACGATAATACTATACAACGTTATACGTTATTGCGTAACAGTATATAACGTTATACGTTATTACGTAATACTATATAACGTTATACGTTATTACGTATTAGTATATAACGTTATACGTTAGTACGTAATAGTATATAACGTTATACGTTATAACGTAATACTATGTAACGTTATACGTTATAACGTATTAGTATATAACTTCATACCTTAGTACGTAATAGTATATAACGTTATACGTCATAACGTAATAACATATAACGTTATACGTTATTACGTATTAGTATATAACGTTATACGTTATTACGTAATACTATATAACGTTATACGTTATTACGTATTAGTATATAACGTTATACGTTATTACGTAACAGTATATAACGTTATACGTTATAACGTAATAGTATATAACGTTATACGTTATAACGTAATACTATGTAACGTTATACGTTATAACGTATTAGTATACAACTTTGTACGTTATTACATATTAGTATATAACGTTATACGTTATTACGTAACAGTATATAACGTTATACGTTATTACGTATTAGTATATAACGTTATACATTAGTACGTAATAGTATATAACGTTATACGTTATTACGTATTAGTATATAACGTTATACGTTATTACGTAACAGTATATAACGTTATACGTTATAACGTAATAGTATATAACGTTATACGTCATAACGTAATAACATATAACGTTATACGTTATTACGTATTAGTATATAACGTTATACGTTATTACGTAATACTATATAACGTTATACGTTATTACGTATTAGTATATAACGTTATACGTTATTACGTAACAGTATATAACGTTATACGTTATAACGTAATAGTATATAACGTTATACGTTATAACATAATAGTATATAACGTTATACGTCATAACGTAATACTATATAACGTTATAAGATATAACATAGTAGTATATAACGTTATACGTCATAACGTGATAGTATATAACGTTATACGTTAGTACGTAATAGTATATAACGTTATACGTTATTACGTATTACATATAACGTTATACCTTAGTACGTAATAGTATATAACGTTATACGTTATTACGTAACAGTATATAACGTTATACTTCATAACGTAATAATGTATAACGTTATACGTCATAACGTAATACTATATAACGTTATACGTTACTACGTAATACTATATAACATTATACGTTATACGATAATACTATACAACGTTATACGTTATTGCGTAACAGTATATAACGTTATACGTTATTACGTAATACTATATAACGTTATACGTCATAACGTAATTCTATATAACGTTATACGTTATAACGTAGTAGTACATAACGTTATACGTTATAACGTAATAGTATATAACGTTATACGTTATTACGTATTTGTATATAACGTTATACGTTATTACGTAATAGTTTATAACGTTATACGTTATTACGTATTAGTATATAACGTTATACGTTATTACGTAATACTATATAACGTTATACGTTATTACGTATTAGTACATAACGTTATACGTTAGTACGTAATACTATATAACGTTATACGATATTATGTATTAGTATATAACGTTATACGTTAGTACGTAATAGTATATAACGTTATACGTTATAACGTATTAGTATACAACTTTGTACGTTATTACGTATTAGTATATAACGTTATACGTTATTACGTAACAGTATATAACGTTATACGTTATTACGTATTAGTATATAACGTTATACGTTAGTACGTAATAGTATATAACGTTATACGTTATTACGTATTAGTATATAACGTTATACGTTATTACGTAACAGTATATAACGTTATACGTTATAACGTAATAGTATATAACGTTATACGTCATAACGTAATAACATATAACGTTATACGTTATTACGTATTAGTATATAACGTTATACGTTATTACGTAATACTATATAACGCTATACGTTATTACGTATTAGTATATAACGTTATACGTTAGTACGTAATAGTATATAACGTTATACGTTATAACGTAATACTATGTAACGTTATACGTTATAACATAATACTATATAACGTTATACGTCATAACGTAATACTATATAACGTTATAAGTTATAACATATTAGTATATAACGTTATACGTCATAACGTAATAGTATATAACGTTATACGTTAGTACGTAATAGTATATAACGTTATACGTTATTACGTATTATATATAACGTTATACCTTAGTACGTAATAGTATATAACGTTATACGTTATTACGTAACAGTATATAACGTTATACGTCATAGCGTAATAGTATATAACGTTATACTTTAGTACGTAATAGTATATAACGTTATACGTTATTACGTATTAGTATATAACGTTATACCTTAGTACGTAATAGTATATAACGTTATACGTTATAACGTAATAGTATACAAAGTTATACTTCATAACGTAATAATATATAACGTTACACGTCATAACGTAATACTATATAACATTATACGTTATACGATAATACTATACAACGTTATACGTTATTGCGTAACAGTATATAACGTTATACGTTATTACGTAATACTATATAACGTTATACGTTATTACGTATTAGTATATAACGTTATACGTTAGTACGTAATAGTATATAACGTTATACGTTATAACGTAATACTATGTAACGTTATACGTTATAACGTATTAGTATATAACTTCATACCTTAGTACGTAATAGTATATAACGTTATACCTTAGTACGTAATAGTATATAACGTTATACGTTATAACGTAATAGCATATAACGTTATACGTCATAACGTAATACCATATAACGTTATACGTCATAACGTAATTCTATATAACGTTATACGTTATAACGTAGTAGTACATAACGTTATACGTTATAACGTAATAGTATATAACGTTATACGTTATTACGTATTTGTATATAACGTTATACGTTATTACGTAATAGTTTATAACGTTATACGTTATTACGTATTAGTATATAACGTTATAAGTTATTACGTAATACTATATAACGTTATACGTTATTACGTATTAGTATATAACGTTATACGTTAGTACGTAATACTATATAACGTTATACGATATTATGTATTAGTATATAACGTTATACGTTAGTACGTAATAGTATATAACGTTATACGTTATAACGTATTAGTATACAACTTTGTACGTTATTACGTATTAGTATATAACGTTATACGTTATTGCGTAACAGTATATAACGTTATACGTTATTACGTATTATATATAACGTTATACGTTAGTACGTAATACTATATAACGTTATACGATATTATGTATTAGTATATAACGTTATACGTTAGTACGTAATAGTATATAACGTTATAAGTTATAACGTATTAGTATACAACTTTGTACGTCATTACGTATTAGTATATAACGTTATACGTTATTACGTAACAGTATATAACGTTATACGTTATAACGTAATAGTATATAACGTTATACCTTATAACGTATTAGTATACAACTTTGTACGTTATTACGTATTAGTATATAACGTTATACGTTATTACGTAATACTATATAACGTTATACGTTATTACGTATTAGTATATAACGTTATACGTTATTACGTAACAGTATATAACGTTATACGTCATAACGTAATAATATATAACGTCATACGTTATTACGTATTAGTATATAACGTTATACGTTATTACGTAATACTATATAACGTTATACGTTATTACGTATTAGTATATAACGTTATACGTTAGTACGTAATAGTATATAACGTTATACGTTATAACGTATTAGTATATAACTTTGTACGTTATTACGAATTAGTATATAACGTTATACGTTATTACGTAACAGTATATAACGTTATACGTTATAACGTAATAGCATATAACGTTATACGTCATAACGTAATACTATATAATGTTATACGTTATTACGTAATACTATATAACGTTATACGTTATAACATAATAGTATATAACGTTATACGTCATAACGTAATACTATATAACGTTATACGTTATATCGTAGTAGTATATAACGTTATACGTCATAACGTAATAGTATATAACGTTATACGTTAGTACGTAATAGTATATAACGTTATACGTTATTACGTATTTGTATATAACGTTATACGTTATTACGTAATAGTTTATAACGTTATACGTCATAATGTAATAGCATATGACGTTAAACGTTATAACGTAATAGTCTATAACGTTATACGTCATAACGTAACAATATATAACGTTATACGTTTTTACGTAATAGTTTATAACGTTATACGTCATTACGTATTAGTATATAACGTTATACGTTTTTACGTATTAGTATATAACGTTATACATTATAACGTAATAGTATATAAAGTTATACTTCATAACGTAATAGTATATAACGTTATACGTTATTACGTATTAGTATATAGCGTTATACATTATGACGTATTAGTATATAACGTTATACGTTATTACGTAACAGTATATAACGTTATACGTTATAACGTAATAGTATATAACGTTATACGTTATTACGTATTAGTATATAACGTTATACGTTATTACGTAACAGTATATAACGTTATACGTTATAACGTAATAATATATAACGTTATACGTCATAACGTAATAACATATAACGTTATACGTTATTACGTAACAGTATATAACGTTATACGTTATAACGTAATAGTATATAACGTTATACGTTATAACATAATAGTATATAACGTTATACGTCATAACGTAATACTATATAACGTTATAAGTTATAACATAGTAGTATATAACGTTATACGTCATAACGTGATAGTATATAACGTTATACGTTAGTACGTAATAGTATATAACGTTATACGTTATTACGTATTATATATAACGTTATACCTTAGTACGTAATAGTATATAACGTTATACGTTATTACGTAACAGTATATAACGTTATACGTCATAGCGTAATAGTATATAACGTTATACTTTAGTACGTAATAGTATATAACGTTATACGTTATTACGTATTAGTATATAACGTTATACCTTAGTACGTAATAGTATATAACGTTATACGTTATAACGTAATAGTATACAAAGTTATACTTCATAACGTAATAATATATAACGTTATACGTCATAACGTAATACTATATAACGTTATACGTTACTACGTAATACTATATAACATTATACGTTATACGATAATACTATACAACGTTATACGTTATTTCGTAACAGTATATAACGTTATACGTTATTACGTAATACTATATAACGTTATAGGTTATTACGTATTAGTATATAACGTTATACGTTAGTACGTAATAGTATATAACGTTATACGTTATAACGTAATACTATGTAGCGTTATACGTTATAACGTATTAGTATATAACTTCATACCTTAGTACGTAATAGTATATAACGTTATACCTTAGTACGTAATAGTATATAACGTTATACGTTATAACGTAATAGCATATAACGTTATACGTCATAACGTAATACTATATAACGTTATACGTCATAACGTAATTCTATATAACGTTATACGTTATAACGTAATAGTACATAACGTTATACGTTATAACGTAATAGTATATAACGTTATACGTTATTACGTATTTGTATATAACGTTATACGTTATTACGTAATAGTTCATAACGTTATACGTTATTACGTATTAGTATATAACGTTATACGTTATTACGTAATACAATATAACGTTATACGTTATTACGTATTAGTATATAACGTTATACGTTAGTACGTAATACTATATAACGTTATACGATATTATGTATTAGTATATAACGTTATACGTTAGTACGTAATAGTATATAACGTTATACGTTATAACGTATTAGTATACAACTTTGTACGTTATTACGTATTAGTATATAACGTTATACGTTATTACGTAACAGTATATAACGTTATACGTTATTACGTATTAGTATATAACGTTATACGTTAGTACGTAATAGTATATAACGTTATACGTTATTACGTATTAGTATATAACGTTATACGTTATTACGTAACAGTATATAACGTTATACGTTATAACGTAATAGTATATAACGTTATACGTCATAACGCAATAACATATAACGTTATACGTTATTACGTATTAGTATATAACGTTATACGTTATTACGTAATACTATATAACGTTATACGTTATTACGTATTAGTATATAACGTTATACGTTAGTACGTAATAGTATATAACGTTATACGTTATAACGTAATACTATGTAACGTTATACGTTATAACATAATAGTATATAACGTTATACGTCATAACGTAATACTATATAACGTTATAAGTTATAACATATTAGTATATAACGTTAGACGTCATAACGTAATAGTATATATCGTTATACGTTAGTACGTAATAGTATATAACGTTATACGTTATTACGTATTATATATAACGTTATACCTTAGTACGTAATAGTATATAACGTTATACGTTATTACGTAACAGTATATAACGTTATACGTCATAGCGTAATAGTATATAACGTTATACTTTAGTACGTAATAGTATATAACGTTATACGTTATTACGTATTAGTATATAACGTTATACCTTAGTACGTAATAGTATATAACGTTATACGTTATAACGTAATAGTATACAAAGTTATACTTCATAACGTAATAATATATAACGTTATACGTCATAACGTAATACTATACAACGTTATACGTTACTACGTAATACTAAATAACATTATACGTTATACGATAATACTATACAACGTTATACGTTATTGCGTAACAGTATATAACGTTATACGTTATTACGTAATACTATATAACGTTATACGTTATTACGTATTAGTATATAACGTTATACGTTAGTACGTAATAGTATATAACGTTATACGTTATAACGTAATACTATGTAACGTTATACGTTATAACGTATTAGTATATAACTTCATACCTTAGTACGTAATAGTATATAACGTTATACCTTAGTACGTAGTAGTATATAACGTTATACGTTATAACGTAATAGCATATAACGTTATACGTCATAACGTAATACTATATAACGTTATACGTCATAACGTAATTCTATATAACGTTATACGTTATAACGTAGTAGTACATAACGTTATACGTTATAACGTAATAGTATATAACGTTATACGTTATTACGTATTTGTATATAACGTTATACGTTAGTACGTAATAGTATATAACGTTATACGTTATAACGTATTAGTATACAACTTTGTACGTTATTACGTATTAGTATATAACGTTATACGTTATTACGTATTTGTATATAACGTTATACGTTATTACGTAATAGTTTATAACGTTATACGTCATAACGTAATAGCATATGACGTGAAACGTTACAACGTAATATTCTATAACGTTATACGTCATAACGTAACAATATATAACGTTATACGTTTTTACGTAATAGTTTATAACGTTATACGTCATTACGTATTAGTATATAACGTTATACGTTTTTACGTATTAGTATATAACGTTATACATTATAACGTAATAGTATATAAAGTTATACTTCATAACGTAATAGTATATAACGTTATACGTTATTACGTATTAGTATATAGCGTTATACATTATTACGTATTAGTATATAACGTTATACGTTATTACGTAATACTATATAACGTTATACGTTAGTACGTAATACTATATAACGTTATACGATATTATGTATTAGTATATAACGTTATACGTTAGTACGTAATAGTATATAACGTTATACGTTAGTACGTAATAGTATGTAACGTTATACGTTATAACGTAATACTATGTAACGTTATACGTTATAACATTATAGTATAAAGCGTTATACGTCATAACGTAATACTATATAACGTTATACGTTATAACATAATAGTATATAACGTTATACGTCATAACGTAATAGTATATAACGTTATACGTCATAACGCAATAACATATAACGTTATACGTTATTACGTAACAGTATATAACGTTATACGTTATTACGTATTAGTATATAACGTTATACGTTATTACGTAATACTATATAACGTTATACGTTATTACGTATTAGTATATAACGTTATACGTTAGTACGTAATACTATATAACGTTATACGATATTATGTATTAGTATATAACGTTATACGTTAGTACGTAATAGTATATAACGTTATACGTTATTACGTATTATATATAACGTTATACCTTAGTACGTAATAGTATATAACGTTATACGTTATTACGTAACAGTATATAACGTTATACGTCATAGCGTAATAGTATATAACGTTATACTTTAGTACGTAATAGTACATAACGTTATACGTTATAACGTAATAGTATATAACGTTATACGTTATTACGTATTTGTATATAACGTTATACGTTATTACGTAATAGTTTATAACGTTATACGTTATTACGTAATAGTATATAACGTTATACGTTATTACGTATTATATATAACGTTATACCTTAGTACGTAATAGTATATAACGTTATACGTTATTACATAACAGTATATAACGTTATACGTCATAGCGTAATAGTATATAACGTTATACTTTAGTACGTAATAGTACATAACGTTATACGTTATAACGTAATAGTATATAACGTTATACGTTATTACGTATTTGTATATAACGTTATACGTTATTACGTAATAGTTTATAACGTTATACGTTATTACGTATTAGTATATAACGTTATACGTTATTACGTAATACTATATAACGTTATACGTTATTACGTATTAGTATATAACGTTATACGTTAGTACGTAATACTATATAACGTTATACGATATTATGTATTAGTATATAACGTTATACGTTAGTACGTAATAGTATATAACGTTATACGTTATAACGTATTAGTATACAACTTTGTACGTTATTACGTATTAGTATATAACGTTATACGTTATTACGTAACAGTATATAACGTTATACGTTATTACGTATTAGTATATAACGTTATACGTTAGTACGTAATAGTATATAACGTTATACGTTATTACGTATTAGTATATAACGTTATACGTTATTACGTAACAGTATATAACGTTATACGTTATAACGTAATAGTATATAACGTTATACGTCATAACGCAATAACATATAACGTTATACGTTATTACGTATTAGTATATAACGTTATACGTTATTACGTAATACTATATAACGTTATACGTTATTACGTATTAGTATATAACGTTATACGTTAGTACGTAATAGTATATAACGTTATACGTTATAACGTAATACTATGTAACGTTATACGTTATAACATAATAGTATATAACGTTATACGTCATAACGTAATACTATATAACGTTATAAGTTATAACATATTAGTATATAACGTTATACGTCATAACGTAATAGTATATAACGTTATACGTTAGTACGTAATAGTATATAACGTTATACGTTATTACGTATTATATATAACGTTACACCTTAGTACGTAATAGTATATAACGTTATACGTTATAACGTAATACTATGTAACGTTATACGTTATAACGTATTAGTATATAACTTCATACCTTAGTACGTAATAGTATATAACGTTATACGTTATTACGTACTAGTATATAACGTTATACGTTAGTACGTAATAGTATATAACGTTATACGTTATAACGTAATACTATGTAACGTTATACGTTATTACGTAACAGTATATAACGTTATACGTTATTACGTAATACTATATAACGTTATACGTTATTACGTATTACTATATAACGTTATACGTTAGTACGTAATAGTATATAACGTTATACGTTATAACGTAATACTATGTAACGTTATACGTTATAACGTATTAGTATATAACTTCATACCTTAGTACGTAATAGTATATAACGTTATACGTTATTACGTACTAGTATATAACGTTATACGTTATTACGTACTAGTATATAACGTTATACCTTAATACGTAATACTATATAACGTTATACGTTATTACGTAACAGTATATAACGTTATACGTTATAACGTAATAGTATATAACGTTATACGTTATTACGTATTAGTATATAACGTTATACGTTATTACGTAACAGTATATAACGTTATACGTTATAACGTAGTAGTATATAACGTTATACGTCATAACGTAATAGTATATAACGTTATACCTCATAACGTAATACTATATAACATTATACGTGATAACGTAGTAGTATATAACGTTATACGTCATAACGTAATAATATATAATGTTATACGTTTTTACGTAATAGTTTATAACGTTATACGTCATTACGAATTAGTATATAACGTTATACGTTTTTACGTATTAGTATATAACGTTATACATTATAACGTAATAGTATATAAAGTTATACTTCATAACGTAATAGTATATAACGTTATACGTCATTACGTATTAGTATATAACGTTATACATTATTACGTATTAGTATATAACGTTATACGTTATTACGTAACAGTATATAACGTTATACGTTATAACGTAATAGTATATAACGTTATACGTCATAGCGTAATAGTATATAACGTTATACTTTAGTACGTAATAGTACATAACGTTATACGTTATAACGTAATAGTATATAACGTTATACGTTATTACGTATTTGTATATAACGTTATACGTTATTACGTAATAGTTTGTAACGTTATACGTTATTACGTATTAGTATATAACGTTATACGTTATTACGTAATACTATATAACGTTATACGTTATTACGTATTAGTATATAACGTTATACGTTAGTACGTAATACTATATAACGTTATACGATATTATGTATTAGTATATAACGTTATACGTTAGTACGTAATAGTATATAACGTTATACGTTATAACGTATTAGTATACAACTTTGTACGTTATTACGTATTAGTATATAACGTTATACGTTATTACGTAACAGTATATAACGTTATACGTTATTACGTATTAGTATATAACGTTATACGTTAGTACGTAATAGTATATAACGTTATACGTTATTACGTATTAGTATATAACGTTATACGTTATTACGTAACAGTATATAACGTTATACGTTATAACGTAATAGTATATAACGTTATACGTCATAACGCAATAACATATAACGTTATACGTTATTACGTATTAGTATATAACGTTATACGTTATTACGTAATACTATATAACGTTATACGTTATTACGTATTAGTATATAACGTTATACGTTAGTACGTAATAGTATATAACGTTATACGTTATAACGTAATACTATGTAACGTTATACGTTATAACATAATAGTATATAACGTTATACGTCATAACGTAATACTATATAACGTTATACGTTACTACGTATTAGTATATAACGTTATACGTTAGTACGTAATAGTATATAACGTTATACGTTATAACGTAATACTATGTAACGTTATACGTTATAACGTAATAGTATATAACTTTATACGTCATAACGTAATAATATATAACGTTATACGTTAGTACGTAATAGCATACAAAGTTATACTTCATAACGTAATAATATATAACGTTATACGTCATAACGTAATACTATGTAACGTTATACGTTATAACGTATTAGTATATAACTTCATACCTTAGTACGTAATAGTATATAACGTTATACCTTAGTACGTAATAGTATATAACGTTATACGTTATAACGTAATAGCATATAACGTTATACGTCATAACGTAATACTATATAACGTTATACGTCATAACGTAATTCTATATAACGTTATACGTTATAACGTAGTAGTACATAACGTTATACGTTATAACGTAATAGTATATAACGTTATACGTTATTACGTATTTGTATATAACGTTATACGTTATTACGTAATAGTTTATAACGTTATACGTTATTACGTATTAGTATATAACGTTATAAGTTATTACGTAATACTATATAACGTTATACGTTATTACGTATTAGTATATAACGTTATACGTTAGTACGTAATACTATATAACGTTATACGATATTATGTATTAGTATATAACGTTATACGTTAGTACGTAATAGTATATAACGTTATACGTTATAACGTATTAGTATACAACTTTGTACGTTATTACGTATTAGTATATAACGTTATACGTTATTACGTAACAGTATATAACGTTATACGTTATTACGTATTAGTATATAACGTTATACGTTATTACGTAACAGTATATAACGTTATACGTAATAACGTAACAGTATATAACGTTATACGTTATAACGTAATAGTATATAACGTTATACGTTATTACGTATCAGTATATAACGTTATACGTTATTACGTAACAGTATATAACGTTATACGTTATAACGTAGTAGTATATAACGTTATACGTCATAACGTAATAGTATATAACGTTATACCTCATAACGTAATACTATATAACATTATACGTGATAACGTAGTAGTATATAACGTTATACGTCATAACGTAGTAATATATAATGTTATACGTTTTTACGTAATAGTTTATAACGTTATACGTCATTACGTATTAGTATATAACGTTATACGTTTTTACGTATTAGTATATAACGTTATACATTATAACGTAATAGTATATAAAGTTGTACGTTATTACGTAACAGTATATAACGTTATACGTTATAACGTAATAGTATATAACGTTATACGTTATTACGTATTAGTATATAACGTTATACGTTATTACGTATTAGTATATAACGTTATACGTTATTACGTAACAGTATATAACGTTATACGTTATAACGTAGTAGTATATAACGTTATACGTCATAACGTAATAGTATATAACGTTATACGTCATAACGTAATAATATATAACGTTATACGTTATTACGTATTAGTATATAACGTTATACGTTATTACGTAATACTATATAACGTTATACGTTATTACGTATTAGTATATAACGTTATACGTTAGTACGTAATAGTATATAACGTTATACGTTATAACGTAATACTATGTAACGTTATACGTTATAACATAATAGTATATAACGTTATACGTCATAACGTAATACTATATAACGTTATACGTTATAACGTAGTAGTATATAACGTTATACGTCATAACGTAATAGTATATAACGTTATACGTTAGTACGTAATAGTATATAACGTTGTACGTTATTACGTGTTAGTATATAACGTTATACCTTAGTACGTAATAGTATATAACGTTATACGTTATTACGTAACAGTATATAACGTTATACGTCATAACGTAATAGTATATAACTTTATACTTTAGTACGTAATAGTATATAACGTTATACGTTATTACGTATTAGTATATAACGTTATACCTTAGTACGTAATAGTATATAACGTTATACGTTATAACGTAATAGCATACAAAGTTATACTTCATAACGTAATAATATATAACGTTATACGTCACAACGTAATACTATATAACGTTATACGTTATTTCGTAATACTATATAACATTATACGTTAGAACGTAGTAGTATATAACGTTATACGTCATAACGTTATAGTATATAACGTTATACGTTAGTACGTAATACTATATAACGTTATACGTTACTACGTATTAGTATATAACGTTATACGTTAGTACGTAATAGTATATAACGTTATACGTTATAACGTAATACTATGTAACGTTATACGTTATAACGTAATAGTATATAACTTTATACGTCATAACGTAATAATATATAACGTTATACGTTAGTACGTAATAGCATACAAAGTTATACTTCATAACGTAATAATATATAACGTTATACGTCATAACGTAATACTATATAACGTTATACGTTATTTCGTAATACTATATAACATTATACGTTAGAACGTAGTAGTATATAACGTTATACGTCATAACGTTATAGTATATAACGTTATACGTTAGTACGTAATACTATATAACGTTATACGTTACTACGTATTAGTATATAACGTTATACGTTAGTACGTAATAGTATATAACGTTATACGTTATAACGTAATACTATGTAACGTTATACGTTATAACGTAATAGTATATAACTTTATACGTCATAACGTAATAATATATAACGTTATACGTTAGTACGTAATAGTATATGACGTTATACGTTATAAGGTAGTAGTCTATAACGTTATACGTCATAACGTAACACTATATAACGTTATACGTTATTACGTATTAGTATATAACTTCATACCTTAGTACGTAATAGTATATAACGTTATACCTTAGTACGTAATAGTATATAACGTTATACGTTATAACGTAATAGCATATAACGTTATACGTCATAACGTAATACTATATAACGTTATACGTCATAACGTAATACTATATAACGTTATACGTTATAACGTAGTGGTCTATAACGTTATACGTCATAACGTAACACTATATAACGTTATACGTTATTACGTATTAGTATATAACTTCATACCTTAGTACGTAATAGTATATAACGTTATACCTTAGTACGTAATAGTATATAACGTTATACGTTATAACGTAATAGCATATATCGTTATACGATATAACGTAATAGTATACAAAGTTATACTTCATAACGTAATAATATATAACGTTATACGTCATAACGTAATACTATATAACGTTATACGTTACTACGTAATACTATATAACATTATACGTTATACGATAATACTATACAGCGTTATACGTTATAACATAATAGTATATAACGTTATACGTCATAACGTAATACTATATAACGTTATACGTCATAACGTAATACTATATAACGTTATACGTTATAACGTAGTAGTATATAACGTTATACGTCATAACGTAATAGTATATAACGTTATACGTTAGTACGTAATAGTATATAACTTCATACCTTAGTACGTAATAGTATATAACGTTATACCTTAGTACGTAATAGTATATAACGTTATACGTTATAACGTAATAGTATACAAAGTTATACTTCATAACTTAATAATATATAACGTTATACGTCATAACGTAATACTATATAACGTTATACGTTACTACGTAATACTATATAACATTATACGTTATACGATAATACTATACAACGTTATACGTTATTGCGTAACAGTATATAACGTTATACGTTATTACGTAATACTATATAACGTTATACGTTATTACGTATTAGTATATAACGTTATACGTTAGTACGTAATAGTATATAACGTTATACTTTAGTACGTAATAGTATATAACGTTATACGTTATTACGTATTAGTATATAACGTTATACCTTAGTACGTAAGAGTATATAACGTTATACGTTATAACGTAATAGCATACAAAGTTATACTTCATAACGTAATAATATATAACGTTATACGTCATAACGTAATACTATATAACGTTATACGTTATTTCGTAATACTATATAACATTATACGTTAGAACGTAGTAGTATATAACGTTATACGTCATAACGTTATAGTATATAACGTTATACGTTAGTACGTAATACTATATAACGTTATACGTTACTACGTATTAGTATATAACGTTATACGTTAGTACGTAATAGTATATAACGTTATACGTTATAACGTAATACTATGTAACGTTATACGTTATAACGTAATAGTATATAACTTTATACGTCATAACGTAATAATATATAACGTTATACGTTAGTACGTAATAGCATACAAAGTTATACTTCATAACGTAATAATATATAACGTTATACGTCATAACGTAATACTATATAACGTTATACGTTATTTCGTAATACTATATAACATTATACGTTAGAACGTAGTAGTATATAACGTTATACGTCATAACGTTATAGTATATAACGTTATACGTTAGTACGTAATACTATATAACGTTATACGTTACTACGTATTAGTATATAACGTTATACGTTAGTACGTAATAGTATATAACGTTATACGTTATAACGTAATACTATGTAACGTTATACGTTATAACGTAATAGTATATAACTTTATACGTCATAACGTAATAATATATAACGTTATACGTTAGTACGTAATAGTATATGACGTTATACGTTATAAGGTAGTAGTCTATAACGTTATACGTCATAACGTAACACTATATAACGTTATACGTTATTACGTATTAGTATATAACTTCATACCTTAGTACGTAATAGTATATAACGTTATACCTTAGTACGTAATAGTATATAACGTTATACGTTATAACGTAATAGCATATAACGTTATACGTCATAACGTAATACTATATAACGTTATACGTCATAACGTAATACTATATAACGTTATACGTTATAACGTAGTGGTCTATAACGTTATACGTCATAACGTAACACTATATAACGTTATACGTTATTACGTATTAGTATATAACTTCATACCTTAGTACGTAATAGTATATAACGTTATACCTTAGTACGTAATAGTATATAACGTTATACGTTATAACGTAATAGCATATATCGTTATACGATATAACGTAATAGTATACAAAGTTATACTTCATAACGTAATAATATATAACGTTATACGTCATAACGTAATACTATATAACGTTATACGTTACTACGTAATACTATATAACATTATACGTTATACGATAAAACTATACAGCGTTATACGTTATAACATAATAGTATATAACGTTATACGTCATAACGTAATACTATATAACGTTATACGTCATAACGTAATACTATATAACGTTATACGTTATAACGTAGTAGTATATAACGTTATACGTCATAACGTAATAGTATATAACGTTATACGTTAGTACGTAATAGTATATAACTTCATACCTTAGTACGTAATAGTATATAACGTTATACCTTAGTACGTAATAGTATATAACGTTATACGTTATAACGTAATAGTATACAAAGTTATACTTCATAACTTAATAATATATAACGTTATACGTCATAACGTAATACTATATAACGTTATACGTTACTACGTAATACTATATAACATTATACGTTATACGATAATACTATACAACGTTATACGTTATTGCGTAACAGTATATAACGTTATACGTTATTACGTAATACTATATAACGTTATACGTTATTACGTATTAGTATATAACGTTATACGTTAGTACGTAATAGTATATAACGTTATACGTTATAACGTAATACTATGTAACGTTATACGTTATAACGTATTAGTATATAACTTCATACCTTAGTACGTAATAGTATATAACGTTATACCTTAGTACGTAATAGTATATAACGTTATACGTTATAACGTAATAGCATATAACGTTATACGTCATAACGTAATACTATATAACGTTATACGTCATAACGTAATTCTATATAACGTTATACGTTATAACGTAGTAGTACATAACGTTATACGTTATAACGTAATAGTATATAACGTTATACGTTATTACGTATTTGTATATAACGTTATACGTTATTACGTAATAGTTTATAACGTTATACGTTATTACGTATTAGTATATAACGTTATAAGTTATTACGTAATACTATATAACGTTATACGTTATTACGTATTAGTATATAACGTTATACGTTAGTACGTAATACTATATAACGTTATACGATATTATGTATTAGTATATAACGTTATACGTTAGTACGTAATAGTATATAACGTTATACGTTATAACGTATTAGTATACAACTTTGTACGTTATGACGTATTAGTATATAACGTTATACGTTATTACGTAACAGTATATAACGTTATACGTTATTACGTATTAGTATATAACGTTATACGTTATTACGTAACAGTATATAACGTTATACGTAATAACGTAACAGTATATAACGTTATACGTTATAACGTAATAGTATATAACGTTATACGTTATTACGTATCAGTATATAACGTTATACGTTATTACGTAACAGTATATAACGTTATACGTTATAACGTAGTAGTATATAACGTTATACGTCATAACGTAATAGTATATAACGTTATACCTCATAACGTAATACTATATAACATTATACGTGATAACGTAGTAGTATATAACGTTATACGTCATAACGTAATAATATATAATGTTATACGTTTTTACGTAATAGTTTATAACGTTATACGTCATTACGTATTAGTATATAACGTTATACGTTTTTACGTATTAGTATATAACGTTATACATTATAACGTAATAGTATATAAAGTTATACGTTACTACGTAACAGTATATAACGTTATACGTTATAACGTAATAGTATATAACGTTATACGTTATTACGTATTAGTATATAACGTTATACGTTATTACGTATTAGTATATAACGTTATACGTTATTACGTAACAGTATATAACGTTATACGTTATAACGTAGTAGTATATAACGTTATACGTCATAACGTAATAGTATGTAACGTTATACGTCATAACGTAATAATATATAACGTTATACGTTATTACGTATTAGTATATAACGTTATACGTTATTACGTAATACTATATAACGTTATACGTTATTACGTATTAGTATATAACGTTATACGTTAGTACGTAATAGTATATAACGTTATACGTTATAACGTAATACTATGTAACGTTATACGTTATAACATAATAGTATATAACGTTATACGTCATAACGTAATACTATATAACGTTATACGTTATAACGTAGTAGTATATAACGTTATACGTCATAACGTAATAGTATATAACGTTATACGTTAGTACGTAATAGTATATAACGTTGTACGTTATTACGTGTTAGTATATAACGTTATACCTTAGTACGTAATAGTATATAACGTTATACGTTATTACGTAACAGTATATAACGTTATACGTCATAACGTAATAGTATATAACGTTATACTTTAGTACGTAATAGTATATAACGTTATACGTTATTACGTATTAGTATATAACGTTATACCTTAGTACGTAATAGTATATAACGTTATACGTTATAACGTAATAGCATACAAAGTTATACTTCATAACGTAATAATATATAACGTTATACGTCATAACGTAATACTATATAACGTTATACGTTATTTCGTAATACTATATAACATTATACGTTAGAACGTAGTAGTATATAACGTTATACGTCATAACGTTATAGTATATAACGTTATACGTTAGTACGTAATACTATATAACGTTACACGTTACTACGTATTAGTATATAACGTTATACGTTAGTACGTAATAGTATATAACGTTATACGTTATAACGTAATACTATGTAACGTTATACGTTATAACGTAATAGTATATAACTTTATACGTCATAACGTAATAATATATAACGTTATACGTTAGTACGTAATAGCATACAAAGTTATACTTCATAACGTAATAATATATAACGTTATACGTCATAACGTAATAGTATGTAACGTTATACGTCATAACGTAATAATATATAACGTTATACGTTATTACGTATTAGTATATAACGTTATACGTTATTACGTAATACTATATAACGTTATACGTTATTACGTATTAGTAAATAACGTTATACGTTAGTACGTAATAGTATATAACGTTATACGTTATAACGTAATACTATGTAACGTTATACGTTATAACATAATAGCATATAACGTTATACGTCATAACGTAATACTATATAACGTTATACGTCATAACGTAATACTATATAACATTATACGTGATAACGTAGTAGTATATAACGTTATACGTCATAACGTAATAATATATAATGTTATACGTTTTTACGTAATAGTTTATAACGTTATACGTCATTACGTATTAGTATATAACGTTATACGTTTTTACGTAATAGTATATAACGTTATACATTATAACGTAATAGTATATAAAGTTATACGTTACTACGTAACAGTATATAACGTTATACGTTATAACGTAATAGTATATAACGTTATACGTTATTACGTATTAGTATATAACGTTATACGTTATTACGTATTAGTATATAACGTTATACGTTATTACGTAACAGTATATAACGTTATACGTTATAACGTAGTAGTATATAACGTTATACGTCATAACGTAATAGTATGTAACGTTATACGTCATAACGTAATAATATATAACGTTATACGTTATTACGTATTAGTATATAACGTTATACGTTATTACGTAATACTATATAACGTTATACGTTATTACGTATTAGTAAATAACGTTATACGTTAGTACGTAATAGTATATAACGTTATACGTTATAACGTAATACTATGTAACGTTATACGTTATAACATAATAGTATATAACGTTATACGTCATAACGTAATACTATATAACGTTATACGTTATAACGTAGTAGTATATAACGTTATACGTCATAACGTAATAGTATATAACGTTATACGTTAGTACGTAATAGTATATAACGTTGTACGTTATTACGTGTTAGTATATAACGTTATACCTTAGTACGTAATAGTATATAACGTTATACGTTATTACGTAACAGTATATAACGTTATACGTCATAACGTAATAGTATATAACGTTATACTTTAGTACGTAATAGTATATAACGTTATACGTTATTACGTATTAGTATATAACGTTATACCTTAGTACGTAATAGTATATAACGTTATACGTTATAACGTAATAGCATACAAAGTTATACTTCATAACGTAATAATATATAACGTTATACGTCATAACGTAATACTATATAACGTTATACGTTATTTCGTAATACTATATAACATTATACGTTAGAACGTAGTAGTATATAACGTTATACGTCATAACGTTATAGTATATAACGTTATACGTTAGTACGTAATACTATATAACGTTATACGTTACTACGTATTAGTATATAACGTTATACGTTAGTACGTAATAGTATATAACGTTATACGTTATAACGTAATACTATGTAACGTTATACGTTATAACGTAATAGTATATAACTTTATACGTCATAACGTAATAATATATAACGTTATACGTTAGTACGTAATAGCATACAAAGTTATACTTCATAACGTAATAATATATAACGTTATACGTCATAACGTAATACTATATAACGTTATACGTTATTTCGTAATACTATATAACATTATACGTTAGAACGTAGTAGTATATAACGTTATACGTCATAACGTTATAGTATATAACGTTATACGTTAGTACGTAATACTATATAACGTTATACGTTACTACGTATTAGTATATAACGTTATACGTTAGTACGTAATAGTATATAACGTTATACGTTATAACGTAATACTATGTAACGTTATACGTTATAACGTAATAGTATATAACTTTATACGTCATAACGTAATAATATATAACGTTATACGTTAGTACGTAATAGTATATGACGTTATACGTTATAAGGTAGTAGTCTATAACGTTATACGTCATAACGTAACACTATATAACGTTATACGTTATTACGTATTAGTATATAACTTCATACCTTAGTACGTAATAGTATATAACGTTATACCTTAGTACGTAATAGTATATAACGTTATACGTTATAACGTAATAGCATATAACGTTATACGTCATAACGTAATACTATATAACGTTATACGTCATAACGTAATACTATATAACGTTATACGTTATAACGTAGTGGTCTATAACGTTATACGTCATAACGTAACACTATATAACGTTATACGTTATTACGTATTAGTATATAACTTCATACCTTAGTACGTAATAGTATATAACGTTATACCTTAGTACGTAATAGTATATAACGTTATACGTTATAACGTAATAGCATATATCGTTATACGTTATAACGTAATAGTATACAAAGTTATACTTCATAACGTAATAATATATAACGTTATACGTCATAACGTAATACTATATAACGTTATACGTTACTACGTAATACTATATAACATTATACGTTATACGATAATACTATACAGCGTTATACGTTATAACATAATAGTATATAACGTTATACGTCATAACGTAATACTATATAACGTTATACGTCATAACGTAATACTATATAACGTTATACGTTATAACGTAGTAGTATATAACGTTATACGTCATAACGTAATAGTATATAACGTTATACTTTAGTACGTAATAGTATATAACGTTATACGTTATTACGTATTAGTATATAACGTTATACCTTAGTACGTAATAGTATATAACGTTATACGTTATAACGTAATAGTATACAAAGTTATACTTCATAACGTAATAATATATAACGTTATACGTCATAACGTAATACTATATAACGTTATACGTTATTTCGTAATACTATATAACATTATACGTTAGAACGTAGTAGTATATAACGTTATACGTCATAACGTAATAGTATATAACGTTATACGTTAGTACGTAATACTATATAACGTAATACGTTACTACGTATTAGTATATAACGTTATACGTTAGTACGTAATAGTATATAACGTTATACGTTATAACGTAATACTATGTAACGTTATACGTTATAACGTAATAGTATATAACTTTATACGTCATAACGTAATAATATATAACGTTATACGTTAGTACGTAATAGTATATGACGTTATACGTTATAACGTAGTAGTCTATAACGTTATACGTCATAACGTAACACTATATAACGTTATACGTTATTACGTATTAGTATATAACTTCATACCTTAGTACGTAATAGTATATAACGTTATACCTTAGTACGTAATAGTATATAACGTTATACGTTATAACGTAATAGCATATAACGTTATACGTCATAACGTAATACTATATAACGTTATACGTCATAACGTAATACTATATAACGTTATACGTTATAACGTAGTAGTCTATAACGTTATACGTCATAACGTAACACTATATAACGTTATACGTTATTACGTATTAGTATATAACTTCATACCTTAGTACGTAATAGTATATAACGTTATACCTTAGTACGTAATAGTATATAACGTTATACGTTATAACGTAATAGCATATATCGTTATACGTCATAACGTAATAGTATATAACGTTATACGTCATAACGTAATAATATATAACGTTATACGTTATTACGTATTAGTATATAACGTTATACGTTATTACGTAATACTATATAACGTTATACGTTATTACGTATTAGTATATAACGTTATACGTTAGTACGTAATAGTATATAACGTTATACGTTATAACGTAATACTATGTAACGTTATACGTTATAACATAATAGTATATAACGTTATACGTTATAACGTAATAGCATATAACGTTATACGTCATAACGTAATACTATATAACGTTATACGTCATAACGTAATAGTATATAACGTTATACGTCATAACGTAATAATATATAACGTTATACGTTATTACGTATTAGTATATAACGTTATACGTTATTACGTAATACTATATAACGTTATACGTTATTACGTAATAGTTTATAACGTTATACGTTATTACGTATTAGTATATAACGTTATAAGTTATTACGTAATACTATATAACGTTATACGTTATTACGTATTAGTATATAACGTTATACGTTAGTACGTAATACTATATAACGTTATACGATATTATGTATTAGTATATAACGTTATACGTTAGTACGTAATAGTATATAACGTTATACGTTATAACGTATTAGTATACAACTTTGTACGTTATTACGTATTAGTATATAACGTTATACGTTATTACGTAACAGTATATAACGTTATACGTTATTACGTATTAGTATATAACGTTATACGTTATTACGTAACAGTATATAACGTTATACGTAATAACGTAACAGTATATAACGTTATACGTTATAACGTAATAGTATATAACGTTATACGTTATTACGTATCAGTATATAACGTTATACGTTATTACGTAACAGTATATAACGTTATACGTTATAACGTAGTAGTATATAACGTTATACGTCATAACGTAATAGTATATAACGTTATACCTCATAACGTAATACTATATAACATTATACGTGTTAACGTAGTAGTATATAACGTTATACGTCATAACGTAATAATATATAATGTTATACGTTTTTACGTAATAGTTTATAACGTTATACGTCATTACGTATTAGTATATAACGTTATACGTTTTTACGTATTAGTATATAACGTTATACATTATAACGTAATAGTATATAAAGTTATACGTTATTACGTAACAGTATATAACGTTATACGTTATAACGTAATAGTATATAACGTTATACGTCATAACGTAATAATATATAACGTTATACGTTATTACGTATTAGTATATAACGTTATACGTTATTACGTAATACTATATAACGTTATACGTTATTACGTAATAGTATATAACGTTATACGTTATTACGTATTAGTATATAACGTTATACCTTAGTACGTAATAGTATATAACGTTATACGTTATAACGTAATAGTATACAAAGTTATACTTCATAACGTAATAATATATAACGTTATACGTCATAACGTAATACTATATAACGTTATACGTTATTTCGTAATACTATATAACATTATACGTTAGAACGTAGTAGTATATAACGTTATACGTCATAACGTTATAGTATATAACGTTATACGTTAGTACGTAATACTATATAACGTTTTACGTTACTACGTATTAGTATATAACGTTATACGTTAGTACGTAATAGTATATAACGTTATACGTTATAACGTAATACTATGTAACGTTATACGTTATAACGTAATAGTATATAACTTTATACGTCATAACGTAATAATATATAACGTTATACGTTAGTACGTAATAGTATATGACGTTATACGTTATAAGGTAGTAGTCTATAACGTTATACGTCATAACGTAACACTATATAACGTTATACGTCATTACGTATTAGTATATAACTTCATACCTTAGTACGTAATAGTATATAACGTTATACCTTAGTACGTAATAGTATATAACGTTATACGTTATAACGTAATAGCATATAACGTTATACGTCATAACGTAATACTATATAACGTTATACGTCATAACGTAATACTATATAACGTTATACGTTATAACGTAGTAGTCTATAACGTTATACGTCATAACGTAATACTATATAACGTTATACGTTATAACGTAGTAGTATATAACGTTATACGTCATAACGTAATAATATATAATGTTATACGTTTTTACGTAATAGTTTATAACGTTATACGTCATTACGTATTAGTATATAACGTTATACGTTTTTACGTATTAGTATATAACGTTATACATTATAACGTAATAGTATATAAAGTTATACGTTATTACGTAACAGTATATAACGTTATACGTTATAACGTAATAGTATATAACGTTATACGTTATTACGTATTAGTATATAACGTTATACGTTATTACGTATTAGTATATAACGTTATACGTTATTACGTAACAGTATATAACGTTATACGTTATAACGTAGTAGTATATAACGTTATACGTCATAACGTAATAGTATATAACGTTATACGTCATAACGTAATAATATATAACGTTATACGTTATTACGTATTAGTATATAACGTTATACGTTATTACGTAATACTATATAACGTTATACGTTATTACGTAATAGTATATAACGTTATACGTTATTACGTATTAGTATATAACGTTATACCTTAGTACGTAATAGTATATAACGTTATACGTTATAACGTAATAGTATACAAAGTTATACTTCATAACGTAATAATATATAACGTTATACGTCATAACGTAATACTATATAACGTTATACGTTATTTCGTAATACTATATAACATTATACGTTAGAACGTAGTAGTATATAACGTTATACGTCATAACGTTATAGTATATAACGTTATACGTTAGTACGTAATACTATATAACGTTATACGTTACTACGTATTAGTATATAACGTTATACGTTAGTACGTAATAGTATATAACGTTATACGTTATAACGTAATACTATGTAACGTTATACGTTATAACGTAATAGTATATAACTTTATACGTCATAACGTAATAATATATAACGTTATACGTTAGTACGTAATAGTATATGACGTTATACGTTATAACGTAGTAGTCTATAACGTTATACGTCATAACGTAACACTATATAACGTTATACGTTATTACGTATTAGTATATAACTTCATACCTTAGTACGTAATAGTATATAACGTTATACCTTAGTACGTAATAGTATATAACGTTATACGTTATAACGTAATAGCATATAACCTTATACGTCATAACGTAATACTATATAACGTTATACGTCATAACGTAATACTATATAACGTTATACGTTATAACGTAGTAGTCTATAACGTTATACGTCATAACGTAACACTATATAACGTTATACGTTATTACGTATTAGTATATAACTTCATACCTTAGTACGTAATAGTATATAACGTTATACCTTAGTACGTAATAGTATATAACGTTATACGTTATAACGTAATAGCATATATCGTTATACGTCATAACGTAATAGTATATAACGTTATACGTCATAACGTAATAATATATAACGTTATACGTTATTACGTATTAGTATATAACGTTATACGTTATTACGTAATACTATATAACGTTATACGTTATTACGTATTAGTATATAACGTTATACGTTAGTACGTAATAGTATATAACGTTATACGTTATAACGTAATACTATGTAACGTTATACGTTATAACATAATAGTATATAACGTTATACGTTATAACGTAATAGCATATAACGTTATACGTCATAACGTAATACTATATAACGTTATACGTCATAACGTAATAGTATATAACGTTATACGTCATAACGTAATAATATATAACGTTATACGTTATTACGTATTAGTATATAACGTTATACGTTATTACGTAATACTATATAACGTTATACGTTATTACGTAATAGTTTATAACGTTATACGTTATTACGTATTAGTATATAACGTTATAAGTTATTACGTAATACTATATAACGTTATACGTTATTACATATTAGTATATAACGTTATACGTTAGTACGTAATACTATATAACGTTATACGATATTATGTATTAGTATATAACGTTATACGTTAGTACGTAATAGTATATAACGTTATACGTTATAACGTATTAGTATACAACTTTGTACGTTATTACGTATTAGTATATAACGTTATACGTTATTACGTAACAGTATATAACGTTATACGTTATTACGTATTAGTATATAACGTTATACGTTATTACGTAACAGTATATAACGTTATACGTAATAACGTAACAGTATATAACGTTATACGTTATAACGTAATAGTATATAACGTTATACGTTATTACGTATCAGTATATAACGTTATACGTTATTACGTAACAGTATATAACGTTATACGTTATAACGTAGTAGTATATAACGTTATACGTCATAACGTAATAGTATATAACGTTATACCTCATAACGTAATACTATATAACATTATACGTGTTAACGTAGTAGTATATAACGTTATACGTCATAACGTAATAATATATAATGTTATACGTTTTTACGTAATAGTTTATAACGTTATACGTCATTACGTATTAGTATATAACGTTATACGTTTTTACGTATTAGTATATAACGTTATACATTATAACGTAATAGTATATAAAGTTATACGTTATTACGTAACAGTATATAACGTTATACGTTATAACGTAATAGTATATAACGTTATACGTTAGTACGTAATAGTATATAACGTTGTACGTTATTACGTGTTAGTATATAACGTTATACCTTAGTACGTAATAGTATATAACGTTATACGTTATTACGTAACAGTATATAACGTTATACGTCATAACGTAATAGTATAGAACGTTATACTTTAGTACGTAATAGTATATAACGTTATACGTTATTACGTATTAGTATATAACGTTATACCTTAGTACGTAATAGTATATAACGTTATACGTTATAACGTAATAGTATACAAAGTTATACTTCATAACGTAATAATATATAACGTTATACGTCATAACGTAATACGATATAACGTTATACGTTATTTCGTAATACTATATAACATTATACGTTAGAACGTAGTAGTATATAACGTTATACGTCATAACGTAATAGTATATAACGTTATACGTTAGTACGTAATACTATATAACGTAATACGTTACTACGTATTAGTATATAACGTTATACGTTAGTACGTAATAGTATATAACGTTATACGTTATAACGTAATACTATGTAACGTTATACGTTATAACGTAATAGTATATAACTTTATACGTCATAACGTAATAATATATAACGTTATACGTTAGTACGTAATAGTATATGACGTTATACGTTATAACGTAGTAGTCTATAACGTTATACGTCATAACGTAATACTATATAACGTTATACGTTATAACGTAGTAGTCTATAACGTTATACGTCATAACGTAACACTATATAACGTTATACGTTATTACGTATTAGTATATAACTTCATACCTTAGTACGTAATAGTATATAACGTTATACCTTAGTACGTAATAGTATATAACGTTATACGTTATAACGTAATAGCATATATCGTTATACGTCATAACGTAATAGTATATAACGTTATACGTCATAACGTAATAATATATAACGTTATACGTTATTACGTATTAGTATATAACGTTATACGTTATTACGTAATACTATATAACGTTATACGTTATTACGTATTAGTATATAACGTTATACGTTAGTACGTAATAGTATATAACGTTATACGTTATAACGTAATACTATGTAACGTTATACGTTATAACATAATAGTATATAACGTTATACGTCATAACGTAATACTATATAACGTTATACGTTATAACGTAGTAGTATATAACGTTATACGTCATAACGTAATAGTATATAACGTTATACGTTAGTACGTAATAGTATATAACGTTATACGTTATTACGTGTTAGTATATAACGTTATACCTTAGTACGTAATAGTATATAACGTTATACGTTATTACGTAACAGTATATAACGTTATACGTCATAGCGTAATAGTATATAACGTTATACTTTAGTACGTAATAGTATATAACGTTATACGTTATTACGTATTAGTATATAACGTTATACCTTAGTACGTAATAGTATATAACGTTATACGTTATAACGTAATAGTATACAAAGTTATACTTCATAACGTAATAATATATAACGTTATACGTCATAACGTAATACTATATAACGTTATACGTTACTACGTAATACTATATAACATTATACGTTATACGATAATACTATACAACGTTATACGTTATGGCGTAACGGTATATAACGTTATACGTTATTACGTAATACTATATAACGTTATACGTTATTACGTATTAGTATATAACGTTATACGTTAGTACGTAATAGTATATAACGTTATACGTTATAACGTAATACTATGTAACGTTATACGTTATAACGTATTAGTATATAACTTCATACCTTAGTACGTAATAGTATATAACGTTATACCTTAGTACGTAATAGTATATAACGTCATACGTTATAACGTAATAGCATATAACGTTATAGGTCATAACGTAATACTATATAACGTTATACGTCATAACGTAATTCTATATAACGTTATACGTTATAACGTAGTAGTACATAACGTTATACGTTATAACGTAATAGCATATAACGTTATACGTCATAACGTAATACTATATAACGTTATACGTCATAACGTAATACTATATAACGTTATACGTTATAACGTAGTAGTCTATAACGTTATACGTCATAACGTAACACTATATAACGTTATACGTTATTACGTATTAGTATATAACTTCATACCTTAGTACGTAATAGTATACAACGTTATACCTTAGTACGTAATAGTATATAACGTTATACGTTATAACGTAATAGCATATATCGTTATACGTCATAACGTAATACTATATAACGTTATACGTCATAACGTCATACTATATAACGTTATTCGTTATAACGTAGTAGTACATAACGTTATACGTTATAACGTAATAGTATATAACGTTATACGTTATTACGTATTTGTATATAACGTTATACGTTATTACGTAATAGTTTATAACGTTATACGTTATTACGTATTAGTATATAACGTTATACGTTATTACGTAATACTATATAACGTTATACGTTATTACGTATTAGTATATAACGTTATACGTTAGTACGTAATACTATATAACGTTATACGATATTATGTATTAGTATATAACGTTATACGTTAGTACGTAATACTATATAACGTTATACGTTATAACGTATTAGTATATAACTTTGTACGTTATTACGTATTAGTATATAACGTTCTACGTTATTACGTAACAGTATATAACGTTATACGTTATTACGTATTAGTATATAACGTTATACGTTATTACGTAACAGTATATAACGTTATACGTAATAACGTAATAGTATATAACGTTATACGTTAGTACGTAATAGTATATAACGTTATACGTTATTACGTACTAGTATATAACGTTATACCTTAATACGTAATAGTATATAACGTTATACGTTATTACGTAACAGTATATAACGTTATACGTTATAACGTAATAGTATATAACGTTATACGTTGTTACGTAATAGTATATAACGTTATACGTAATAACGTAATAGTTTATAACGTTATACGTTATAACGTAGTAGTATATAACGTTATACGTCATAACGTAATAGTATATAACGTTATACCTCATAACGTAATACTATATAACATTATACGTGATAACGTAGTAGTATATAACGTTATACGTCATAACGTAAGAATATATAACGTTATACGTTTTTACGTAATAGTTTATAACGTTATACGTCATTACGTATTAGTATATAACGTTATACGTTTTTACGTATTAGTATATAACGTTATACATTATAACGTAATAGTATATAAAGTTATACTTCATAACGTAATAGTATATAACTTCATACCTTAGTACGTAATAGTATATAACGTTATACCTTAGTACGTAATAGTATATAACGTTATACGTTATAACGTAATAGCATATATCGTTATACGTCATAACGTAATACTATATAACGTTATACATCATAACGTAATAATATATAACGTTATACGTTATAACGTAGTAGTACATAACGTTATACGTTATAACGTAATAGTATATAACGTTATACGTTATTACGTATTTGTATATAACGTTATACGTTATTACGTAATAGTTTATAACGTTATACGTTATTACGTATTAGTATATAACGTTATACGTTATTACGTAATACTATATAACGTTATACGTTATTACGTATTAGTATGTAACGTTATACGTTAGTACGTAATACTATATAACGTTATACGTCATTACGTATTAGTATATAACGTTATACATTATTACGTATTAGTATATAACGTTATACGTTATTACGTAACAGTATATAACGTTATACGTTATAACGTAATAGTATATAACGTTATACGTTATTACGTATTAGTATATAACGTTATACGTTATTACGCAACAGTATATAACGTTATACGTAATAACGTAACAGTATATAACGTTATACGTTATAACGTAATAGTATATAACGTTATACGTTATTACGTATCAGTATATAACGTTATACGTTATACGATAATACTATATAACGTTATACGTTATTACGCAATACTATATAACGTTATACTTGATACGATAATACTATATAACGTTATATGTTATTACGTAACAGTATATAATGTTATACGTTATTACGTAATAGTTTATAACGTTATACGTCATAACGTAATCGTATATAACGTTATACGTCATAACGTAATACTATATAACGTTATACGTTATAACGTAGTAGTACATAACGTTATACGTCATAACGTAATAGTATATAACGTTATACGTTATTACGTATTTGTATATAACGTTATACGTTATTACGTAATAGTTTATAACGTTATACGTCATAACGTAATAGCATATGACGTTATACGTTATAACGTAATAGTCTATAACGTTATACGTCATAACGTAACACTATATAACGTTATACGTTATAACGTATTATTATATAACGTTATACGTTATTACGTATTAGTATATAACGTTATACGTCATAACGTAATAGTATATAACGTTATACGTCATAACGTAATAATATATAACGTTATACGTTATTACGTATTAGTATATAACGTTATACGTTATTACGTAATACTATATAACGTTATACGTTATTACGTAATAGTATATAACGTTATACGTTATTACGTATTAGTATATAACGTTATACCTTAGTACGTAATAGTATATAACGTTATACGTTATAACGTAATAGTATACAAAGTTATACTTCATAACGTAATAATATATAACGTTATACGTCATAACGTAATACTATATAACGTTATACGTTATTTCGTAATACTATATAACATTATACGTTAGAACGTAGTAGTATATAACGTTATACGTCATAACGTTATAGTATATAACGTTAAACGTTAGTACGTAATACTATATAACGTTTTACGTTACTACGTATTAGTATATAACGTTATACGTTAGTACGTAATAGTATATAACGTTATACGTTATAACGTAATACTATGTAACGTTATACGTTATAACGTAATAGTATATAACTTTATACGTCATAACGTAATAATATATAACGTTATACGTTAGTCCGTAATAGTATATGACGTTATACGTTATAAGGTAGTAGTCTATAACGTTATACGTCATAACGTAACACTATATAACGTTATACGTTATTACGTATTAGTATATAACGTTATACGTTTTTACGTAATAGTATATAACATTATACGTTATAACGTAATAGTATATAACGTTATACGTTATAACGTAGTAGTCTATAACGTTATACGTCATAACGTAATACTATATAACGTTATACGTTATAACGTAGTAGTCTATAACGTTATACGTCATAACGTAACACTATATAACGTTATACGTTATTACGTATTAGTATATAACTTCATACCTTAGTACGTAATAGTATATAACGTTATACCTTAGTACGTAATAGTATATAACGTTATACGTTATAACGTAATAGCATATATCGTTATACGTCATAACGTAATAGTATATAACGTTATACGTCATAACGTAATAATATATAACGTTATACGTTATTACGTATTAGTATATAACGTTATACGTTATTACGTAATACTATATAACGTTATACGTTATTACGTATTAGTATATAACGTTATACGTTAGTACGTAATAGTATATAACGTTATACGTTATAACGTAATACTATGTAACGTTATACGTTATAACATAATAGTATATAACGTTATACGTCATAACGTAATACTATATAACGTTATACGTTATAACGTAGTAGTATATAACGTTATACGTCATAACGTAATAGTATATAACGTTATACGTTAGTACGTAATAGTATATAACGTTATACGTTATTACGTGTTAGTATATAACGTTATACCTTAGTACGTAATAGTATATAACGTTATACGTTATTACGTAACAGTATATAACGTTATACGTCATAGCGTAATAGTATATAACGTTATACTTTAGTACGTAATAGTATATAACGTTATACGTTATTACGTATTAGTATATAACGTTATACCTTAGTACGTAATAGTATATAACGTTATACGTTATAACGTAATAGTATACAAAGTTATACTTCATAACGTAATAATATATAACGTTATACGTCATAACGTAATACTATATAACGTTATACGTTACTACGTAATACTATATAACATTATACGTTATACGATAATACTATACAACGTTATACGTTATGGCGTAACGGTATATAACGTTATACGTTATTACGTAATACTATATAACGTTATACGTTATTACGTATTAGTATATAACGTTATACGTTAGTACGTAATAGTATATAACGTTATACGTTATAACGTAATACTATGTAACGTTATACGTTATAACGTATTAGTATATAACTTCATACCTTAGTACGTAATAGTATATAACGTTATACCTTAGTACGTAATAGTATATAACGTCATACGTTATAACGTAATAGCATATAACGTTATAGGTCATAACGTAATACTATATAACGTTATACGTCATAACGTAATTCTATATAACGTTATACGTTATAACGTAGTAGTACATAACGTTATACGTTATAACGTAATAGCATATAACGTTATACGTCATAACGTAATACTATATAACGTTATACGTCATAACGTAATACTATATAACGTTATACGTTATAACGTAGTAGTCTATAACGTTATACGTCATAACGTAACACTATATAACGTTATACGTTATTACGTATTAGTATATAACTTCATACCTTAGTACGTAATAGTATACAACGTTATACCTTAGTACGTAATAGTATATAACGTTATACGTTATAACGTAATAGCATATATCGTTATACGTCATAACGTAATACTATATAACGTTATACGTCATAACGTCATACTATATAACGTTATTCGTTATAACGTAGTAGTACATAACGTTATACGTTATAACGTAATAGTATATAACGTTATACGTTATTACGTATTTGTATATAACGTTATACGTTATTACGTAATAGTTTATAACGTTATACGTTATTACGTATTAGTATATAACGTTATACGTTATTACGTAATACTATATAACGTTATACGTTATTACGTATTAGTATATAACGTTATACGTTAGTACGTAATACTATATAACGTTATACGATATTATGTATTAGTATATAACGTTATACGTTAGTACGTAATACTATATAACGTTATACGTTATAACGTATTAGTATATAACTTTGTACGTTATTACGTATTAGTATATAACGTTCTACGTTATTACGTAACAGTATATAACGTTATACGTTATTACGTATTAGTATATAACGTTATACGTTATTACGTAACAGTATATAACGTTATACGTAATAACGTAATAGTATATAACGTTATACGTTAGTACGTAATAGTATATAACGTTATACGTTATTACGTACTAGTATATAACGTTATACCTTAATACGTAATAGTATATAACGTTATACGTTATTACGTAACAGTATATAACGTTATACGTTATAACGTAATAGTATATAACGTTATACGTTGTTACGTAATAGTATATAACGTTATACGTAATAACGTAATAGTTTATAACGTTATACGTTATAACGTAGTAGTATATAACGTTATACGTCATAACGTAATAGTATATAACGTTATACCTCATAACGTAATACTATATAACATTATACGTGATAACGTAGTAGTATATAACGTTATACGTCATAACGTAAGAATATATAACGTTATACGTTTTTACGTAATAGTTTATAACGTTATACGTCATTACGTATTAGTATATAACGTTATACGTTTTTACGTATTAGTATATAACGTTATACATTATAACGTAATAGTATATAAAGTTATACTTCATAACGTAATAGTATATAACTTCATACCTTAGTACGTAATAGTATATAACGTTATACCTTAGTACGTAATAGTATATAACGTTATACGTTATAACGTAATAGCATATATCGTTATACGTCATAACGTAATACTATATAACGTTATACATCATAACGTAATAATATATAACGTTATACGTTATAACGTAGTAGTACATAACGTTATACGTTATAACGTAATAGTATATAACGTTATACGTTATTACGTATTTGTATATAACGTTATACGTTATTACGTAATAGTTTATAACGTTATACGTTATTACGTATTAGTATATAACGTTATACGTTATTACGTAATACTATATAACGTTATACGTTATTACGTATTAGTATGTAACGTTATACGTTAGTACGTAATACTATATAACGTTATACGTCATTACGTATTAGTATATAACGTTATACATTATTACGTATTAGTATATAACGTTATACGTTATTACGTAACAGTATATAACGTTATACGTTATAACGTAATAGTATATAACGTTATACGTTATTACGTATTAGTATATAACGTTATACGTTATTACGCAACAGTATATAACGTTATACGTAATAACGTAACAGTATATAACGTTATACGTTATAACGTAATAGTATATAACGTTATACGTTATTACGTATCAGTATATAACGTTATACGTTATACGATAATACTATATAACGTTATACGTTATTACGCAATACTATATAACGTTATACTTGATACGATAATACTATATAACGTTATATGTTATTACGTAACAGTATATAATGTTATACGTTATTACGTAATAGTTTATAACGTTATACGTCATAACGTAATCGTATATAACGTTATACGTCATAACGTAATACTATATAACGTTATACGTTATAACGTAGTAGTACATAACGTTATACGTCATAACGTAATAGTATATAACGTTATACGTTATTACGTATTTGTATATAACGTTATACGTTATTACGTAATAGTTTATAACGTTATACGTCATAACGTAATAGCATATGACGTTATACGTTATAACGTAATAGTCTATAACGTTATACGTCATAACGTAACACTATATAACGTTATACGTTATAACGTATTATTATATAACGTTATACGTTATTACGTATTAGTATATAACGTTATACGTCATAACGTAATAGTATATAACGTTATACGTCATAACGTAATAATATATAACGTTATACGTTATTACGTATTAGTATATAACGTTATACGTTATTACGTAATACTATATAACGTTATACGTTATTACGTAATAGTATATAACGTTATACGTTATTACGTATTAGTATATAACGTTATACCTTAGTACGTAATAGTATATAACGTTATACGTTATAACGTAATAGTATACAAAGTTATACTTCATAACGTAATAATATATAACGTTATACGTCATAACGTAATACTATATAACGTTATACGTTATTTCGTAATACTATATAACATTATACGTTAGAACGTAGTAGTATATAACGTTATACGTCATAACGTTATAGTATATAACGTTAAACGTTAGTACGTAATACTATATAACGTTTTACGTTACTACGTATTAGTATATAACGTTATACGTTAGTACGTAATAGTATATAACGTTATACGTTATAACGTAATACTATGTAACGTTATACGTTATAACGTAATAGTATATAACTTTATACGTCATAACGTAATAATATATAACGTTATACGTTAGTCCGTAATAGTATATGACGTTATACGTTATAAGGTAGTAGTCTATAACGTTATACGTCATAACGTAACACTATATAACGTTATACGTTATTACGTATTAGTATATAACGTTATACGTTTTTACGTAATAGTATATAACATTATACGTTATAACGTAATAGTATATAACGTTATACGTTATAACGTAATAGTATATAACGTTATACGTTATTACGTATTAGTATATAACGTTATACGTTATTACGTAATAGTATATAACATTATACGTTATAACGTAATAGTATATAACGTTATACGTCATAACGTAATAATATATAACGTTATACGTTATAACGTAATACTATGTAACGTTATACGTTATAACATAATAGTATATAACGTTATACGTCATAACGTAATACTATATAACGTTATACGTTATAACGTAGTAGTATATAACGTTATACGTCATAACGTAATAGTATATAACGTTATACGTCATTACGTATTAGTATATAACGTTATACGTTTTTACGTATTAGTATATAACGTTATACATTATAACGTAATAGTATATAAAGTTATACGTTATTACGTAACAGTATATAACGTTATACGTTATAACGTAATAGTATATAACGTTATACGTTATTACGTATTAGTATATAACGTTATACGTTATTACGTATTAGTATATAACGTTATACGTTATTACGTAACAGTATATAACGTTATACGTTATAACGTAGTAGTATATAACGTTATACGTCATAACGTAATAGTATATAACGTTATACGTCATAACGTAATAATATATAACGTTATACGTTATTACGTATTAGTATATAACGTTATACGTTATTACGTATTAGTATATAACGTTATACGTTATTACGTAACAGTATATAACGTTATACGTTATAACGTAGTAGTATATAACGTTATACGTCATAACGTAATAGTATATAACGTTATACGTCATAACGTAATAATATATAACGTTATACGTTATTACGTATTAGTATATAACGTTATACGTCATAACGTAATAGTATATAACGTTATACTTTAGTACGTAATAGTATATAACGTTATACGTTATTACGTATTAGTATATAACGTTATACCTTAGTACGTAATAGTATATAACGTTATACGTTATAACGTAATAGTATACAAAGTTATACTTCATAACGTAATAATATATAACGTTATACGTCATAACGTAATACGATATAACGTTATACGTTATTTCGTAATACTATATAACATTATACGTTAGAACGTAGTAGTATATAACGTTATACGTCATAACGTAATAGTATATAACGTTATACGTTAGTACGTAATACTATATAACGTAATACGTTACTACGTATTAGTATATAACGTTATACGTTAGTACGTAATAGTATATAACGTTATACGTTATAACGTAATACTATGTAACGTTATACGTTATAACGTAATAGCATATAACGTTATACGTCATAACGTAATACTATATAACGTTATACGTCATAACGTAATACTATATAACGTTATACGTTATAACGTAGTAGTCTATAACGTTATACGTCATAACGTAACACTATATAACGTTATACGTTATTACGTATTAGTATATAACTTCATACCTTAGTACGTAATAGTATATAACGTTATACCTTAGTACGTAATAGTATATAACGTTATACGTTATAACGTAATAGCATATATCGTTATACGTCATAACGTAATAGTATATAACGTTATATGTTACTACGTAATACTATATAACATTATACGTTATACGATAATACTATACAACGTTATACGTTATTGCGTAACGGTATACAACGTTATACGTTATTGCGTAACGGTATATAACGTTATACGTTATTACGTATTAGTATATAACGTTATACGTTAGTACGTAATAGTATATAACGTTATACGTTATAACGTAATACTATGTAACGTTATACGTTATATCGTAATAGTATATAACTTTATACGTCATAACGTAATAATATATAACGTTATACGTTAGTACGTAATAGTATATAACGTTATACGTCATAACGTAATACTATATAACGTTATACGTTATAACGTAGTAGTATATAACGTTATACGTCATAACGTAATAGTATATAACGTTATACGTTAGTACGTAATAGTATATAACGTTATACGTTATTACGTGTTAGTATATAACGTTATACCTTAGTACGTAATAGTATATAACGTTATACGTTATTACGTAACAGTATATAACGTTATACGTCATAGCGTAATAGTATATAACGTTATACTTTAGTACGTAATAGTATATAACGTTATACGTTATTACGTATTAGTATATAACGTTATACCTTAGTACGTAATAGTATATAACGTTATACGTTATAACGTAATAGTATACAAAGTTATACTTCATAACGTAATAATATATAACGTTATACGTCATAACGTAATACTATATAACGTTATATGTTACTACGTAATACTATATAACATTATACGTTATACGATAATACTATACAACGTTATACGTTATTGCGTAACGGTATATAACGTTATACGTTATTACGTAATACTATATAACGTTATACGTTATTACGTATTAGTATATAACGTTATACGTTAGTACGTAATAGTATATAACGTTATACGTTATAACGTAATACTATGTAACGTTATACGTTATAACGTATTAGTATATAACTTCATACCTTAGTACGTAATAGTATATAACGTTATACCTTAGTACGTAATAGTATATAACGTTATACGTTATAACGTAATAGCATATAACGTTATAGGTCATAACGTAATACTATATAACGTTATACGTCATAACGTAATTCTATATAACGTTATACGTTATAACGTAGTAGTACATAACGTTATACGTTATAACGTAATAGCATATAACGTTATACGTCATAACGTAATACTATATAACGTTATACGTCATAACGTAATACTATATAACGTTATACGTTATAACGTAGTAGTCTATAACGTTATACGTCATAACGTAACACTATATAACGTTATACGTTATTACGTATTAGTATATAACTTCATACCTTAGTACGTAATAGTATACAACGTTATACCTTAGTACGTAATAGTATATAACGTTATACGTTATAACGTAATAGCATATATCGTTATACGTCATAACGTAATACTATATAACGTTATACGTCATAACGTAATACTATATAACGTTATACGTTATAACGTAGTAGTACATAACGTTATACGTTATAACGTAATAGTATATAACGTTATACGTTATTACGTATTTGTATATAACGTTATACGTTATTACGTAATAGTTTATAACGTTATACCTTAATACGTAATAGTATATAACGTTATACGTTATTACGTAACAGTATATAACGTTATACGTTATAACGTAATAGTATATAACGTTATACGTTGTTACGTAATAGTATATAACGTTATACGTAATAACGTAATAGTTTATAACGTTATACGTTATAACGTAGTAGTATATAACGTTATACGTCATAACGTAATAGTATATAACGTTATACCTCATAACGTAATACTATATAACATTATACGTGATAACGTAGTAGTATATAACGTTATACGTCATAACGTAAGAATATATAACGTTATACGTTTTTACGTAATAGTTTATAACGTTATATGTCATTACGTATTAGTATATAACGTTATACGTTTTTACGTATTAGTATATAACGTTATACATTATAACGTAATAGTATATAAAGTTATACTTCATAACGTAATAGTATATAACGTTATACGTCATTACGTATTAGTATATAACGTTATACATTATTACGTATTAGTATATAACGTTATACGTTATTACGTATTTGTATATAACGTTATACGTTATTACGTAATAGTTTATAACGTTATACGTCATAAAGTAATAGCATATGACGTTATACGTTATAACGTAATAGTCTATAACGTTATACGTCATAACGTAACACTATATAACGTTTTACGTTATTACGTATTAGTATATAACGTTATACGTTAGTACGTAATAGTATATAACGTTATACGTTATAACGTATTAGTATATAACTTTGTACGTTATTACGTAATACTATATAACGTTATACGTTATACGATAATACTATATAACGTTATACGTTATTACGCAATACTATATAACGTTATACTTCATACGATAATACTATATAACGTTATACGTTATTACGTAACAGTATATAACGTTATACGTTATTACGTAATAGTTTATAACGTTATACGTCATAACGTAATCGTATATAACGTTATACGTCATAACGTAATACTATATAACGTTATACGTTAGTACGTAATAGTATATAACGTTATTCGTTATAACGTAGTAGTATATAACGTTATACGATATTACGTATTAGTATATAACGTTATACGTTATTACGTAATACTATATAACGTTATACGTTATACGATAATACTATATAACGTTATACGTTATTACGCAATACTATATAACGTTATACTTGATACGATAATACTATATAACGTTATACGTTATTACGTAACAGTATATAACGTTATACGTTATTACGTAATAGTTTATAACGTTATACGTCATAACGTAATCGTATATAACGTTATACGTCATAACGTAATACTATATAACGTTATACGTTATAACGTAGTAGTACATAACGTTATACGTCATAACGTAATAGTATATAACGTTATACGTTATTACGTATTTGTATATAACGTTATACGTTATTACGTAATAGTTTATAACGTTATACGTCATAACGTAATAGCATATGACGTTATACGTTATAACGTAATAGTCTATAACGTTATACGTCATAACGTAACACTATATAACGTTATACGTTATAACGTATTATTATATAACGTTATACGTTATTACGTATTAGTATATAACGTTATACGTTATTACGTAACAGTATATAACGTTATACGTCATAACGTAATAATATATAACGTTATACGTTATTACGTATTAGTATATAACGTTATACGTTATTACGTAACAGTATATAACGTTATACGTTATTACGTATTAGTATATAACGTTATACGTTATTACGTAACAGTATATAACGTTATACGTAATAACGTAATAGTATATAACGTTATACGTTAGTACGTAATAGTATATAACGTTATACGTTATTACGTACTAGTATATAACGTTATACGTTATTACGTACTAGTATATAACGTTATACCTTAATACGTAATAGTATATAACGTTATACGTTATTACGTAACAGTATATAACGTTATACGTTATAACGTAATAGTATATAACGTCATACGTTATTACGTATTAGTATATAACGTTATACGTTATTACGTAACAGTATATAACGTTATACGTTGTAACGTAATAGCATATAACGTTATACGTCATAACGTAATACTATATAACGTTATACGTCATAACGTAATACTATATAACGTTATATGTTATAACGTAGTAGTCTATAACGTTATACGTCATAACGTAACACTATATAACGTTATACGTTTTTACGTAATAGTTTATAACGTTATACGTCATTACGTATTAGTATATAACGTTATACGTTTTTGCGTATTAGTATATAACGTTATACATTATAACGTAATAGTATATAAAGTTATACTTCATAACGTAATAGTATATAACGTTATACGTCATTACGTATTAGTATATAACGTTATACATTATTACGTATTAGTATATAACGTTATACGTTTTTACGTAACAGTATATAACGTTATACGTTATAACGTAATAGTATATAACGTTATACGTTATTACGTATTAGTATATAACGTTATACGTTATTACGTAATAGTATATAACATTATACGTTATAACGTAATAGTATATAACGTTATACGTCATAACGTAATAATATATAACGTTATACGTTATTACGTATTAGTATATAACGTTATACGTTATTACGTAATACTATATAACGTTATACGTTATTACGTATTAGTATATAACGTTATACGTTAGTACGTAATAGTATATAACGTTATACGTTATAACGTAATACTATGTAACGTTATACGTTATAACATAATAGTATATAACGTTATACGTCATAACGTAATACTATATAACGTTATACGTTATAGCGTAGTAGTATATAACGTTATACGTCATAACGTAATAGTATATAACGTTATACGTTAGTACGTAATAGTATATAACGTTATACGTTATTACGTGTTAGTATATAACGTTATACCTTAGTACGTAATAGTATATAACGTTATACGTTATTACGTAACAGTATATAACGTTATACGTCATAACGTAATAGTATATAACGTTATACTTTAGTACGTAATAGTATATAACGTTATACGTTACTACGTATTAGTATATAACGTTATACCTTAGTACGTAATAGTATAGAACGTTATACGTTATAACGTAATAGTATACAAAGTTATACTTCATAACGTAATAATATATAACGTTATACGTCATAACGTAATACTATATAACGTTATACGTTATTACGTAATACTATATAACATTATACGTTAGAACGTAGTAGTATATAACGTTATACGTCATAACGTAATAGTATATAACGTTATACGTTAGTACGTAATACTATATAACGTTATACGTTATTAGGTATTAGTATATAACGTTATACGTTAGTACGTAATAGTATATAACGTTATACGTTATAACGTAATACTATGTAACGTTATACGTTATAACGTAATAGTATATAACTTTATACGTCATAACGTAATAATATATAACGTTATACGTTAGTACGTAATAGTATATGACGTTATACGTTATAACGTAGTAGTCTATAACGTTATACGTCATAACGTAACACTATATAACGTTATACGTTATTACGTATTAGTATATAACTTCATACCTTAGTACGTAATAGTATATAACGTTATACCTTAGTACGTAATAGTATATAACGTTATACGTTATAACGTAATAGCATATATCGTTATACGTCATAACGTAATACTATATAACGTTATACATCATAACGTAATACTATATAACGTTATACGTTATAACGTAGTAGTACATAACGTTATACGTTATAACGTAATAGTATATAACGTTATACGTTATTACGTATTTGTATATAACGTTATACGTTATTACGTAATAGTTTATAACGTTATACGTTATTACGTATTAGTATATAACGTTATACGTTATTACGTAATACTATATAACGTTATACGTTATTACGTATTAGTATGTAACGTTATACGTTAGTACGTAATACTATATAACGTTATACGTCATTACGTATTAGAATATAACGTTATACATTATTACGTATTAGTATATAACGTTATACGTTATTACGTAACAGTATATAACGTTATACGTTATAACGTAATAGTATATAACGTTATACGTTATTACGTATTAGTATATAACGTTATACGTAATTACGTAATAGTATATAACGTTATACGTTATAACGTAATAGTATATAACGTTATACGTCATAACGTAATAATATATAACGTTATACGTTATTACGTATTAGTATATAACGTTATACGTTATTACGTAATACTATATAACGTTATACGTTATTACGTATTAGTATATAACGTTTTACGTTAGTACGTAATAGTATATAACGTTATACGTTATAACGTAATACTATGTAACGTTATACGTTATAACATAATAGTATATAACGTTATACGTCATAACGCAATACTATATAACGTTATACGTTATAACGTAGTAGTATATAACGTTATACGTCATAACGTAATAGTATATAACGTTATACCTTAGTACGTAATAGTATATAAGGTTATACGTTATTACGTATTAGTATATAACGTTATACCTTAGTACGTAATAGTATATAACGTTATACGTTATTACGTAACAGTATATAACGTTATACGTCATAACGTAATAGTATATAACGTTATAATTTAGTACGTAATAGTATATAACGTTATACGTTATTACGTATTAGTATACAAAGTTATACTTCATAACGTAATAATATATAACGTTATACGTCATAACGTAATACTATATAACGTTATACGTTATTACGTAATACTATATAACATTATACGTTAGAACGTAGTAGTATATAACGTTATACGTCATAACGTAATAGTATATAACGTTATACGTTAGTACGTAATACTATATAACGTTATACGTTATTACGTATTAGCATGTAACGTTATACCTTAGTACGTAATAGTATATAATGTTATACATTATAACGTAATAGTATACAAAGTTATACTTCATAACGTAATACTATATAACGTTATACGTCATAACGTAATACTATATAACGTTATACGTCATAACGTAATACTATATAACGTTATACGTTATAACGTAGTAGTACATAACGTTATACGTTATAACGTAATAGTATATAACGTTATACGTCATAACGTAATAGTATATAACGTTATACGTTAGTACGTAATACTATATAACGTTATACGTTATTACGTATTAGCATGTAACGTTATACCTTAGTACGTAATAGTATATAATGTTATACGTTATAACGTAATAGTATACAAAGTTATACTTCATAACGTAATAATATATAACGTTATACGTCATAACGTAATACTATATAACGTTATACGTCATAACGTAACACTATATAACGTTATATGTTATTACGTATTAGTATATAACTTCATACCTTAGTACGTAATAGTATATAACGTTATACCTTAGTACGTAATAGTATATAACGTTATACGTTATAACGTAATAGCATATAACGTTATACGTCATAACGTAATACTATATAACGTTATACGTTATTACGTAATACTATATAACATTATACGTTAGAACGTAGTAGTATATAACGTTATACGTCATAACGTAATAGTATATAACGTTATACGTTATTACGTAATACTATATAACGTTATACGTTATTACCTTTAGTATATAACGTTATACGTTAGTACGTAATAGTATATAACGTTATACGTTATAACGTAATACTATGTAACGTTATACGTTATAACGTAATAGCATATAACGTTATACGTCATAACGTAATACTATATAACGTTATACGTCATAACGTAATACTATATAACGTTATACGTTATAACGTAGTAGTCTATAACGTTATACGTCATAACGTAACACTATATAACGTTATACGTTATTACGTATTAGTATATAACTTCTTACCTTAGTACGTAATAGTATATAACGTTATACCTTAGTACGTAATAGTATATAACGTTATACGTTATAACGTAATAGCATATATCGTTATACGTCATAACGTAATACTATATAACGTTATACGTTATTACGTAATACTATATAACGTTATACGTTATTACCTTTAGTATATAACGTTATACGTTAGTACGTAATAGTATATAACGTTATACGTTATAACGTAGTAGTCTATAACGTTATACGTCATAACGTAACACTATATAACGTTATACGTTATTACGTATTAGTATATAACTTCTTACCTTAGTACGTAATAGTATATAACGTTATACCTTAGTACGTAATAGTATATAACGTTATACGTTATTACGTAACAGTATATAACGTTATACGTCATAACGTAATAGTATATAACGTTATAATTTAGTACGTAATAGTATATAACGTTATACGTTATTACGTATTAGTATACAAAGTTATACTACATAACGTAATAATATATAACGTTATACGTCATAACGTAATACTATATAACGTTATACGTTATTACGTAATACTATATAACATTATACGTTAGAACGTAGTAGTATATAACGTTATACGTCATAACGTAATAGTATATAACGTTATACGTTAGTACGTAATACTATATAACGTTATACGTTATTACGTATTAGCATGTAACGTTATACCTTAGTACGTAATAGTATATAATGTTATACATTATAACGTAATAGTATACAAAGTTATACTTCATAACGTAATACTATATAACGTTATACGTCATAACGTAATACTATATAACGTTATACGTTATAACGTAGTAGTACATAACGTTATACGTTATAACGTAATAGTATATAACGTTATACGTCATAACGTAATAGTATATAACGTTATACGTTAGTACGTAATACTATATAACGTTATACGTTATTACGTATTAGCATGTAACGTTATACCTTAGTACGTAATAGTATATAATGTTATACGTTATAACGTAATAGTATACAAAGTTATACTTCATAACGTAATAATATATAACGTTATACGTCATAACGTAATACTATATAACGTTATACGTCATAACGTAACACTATATAACGTTATATGTTATTACGTATTAGTATATAACTTCATACCTTAGTACGTAATAGTATATAACGTTATACCTTAGTACGTAATAGTATATAACGTTATACGTTATAACGTAATAGCATATAACGTTATACGTCATAACGTAATACTATATAACGTTATACGTTATTACGTAATACTATATAACATTATACGTTAGAACGTAGTAGTATATAACGTTATACGTCATAACGTAATAGTATATAACGTTATACGTTATTACGTAATACTATATAACGTTATACGTTATTACCTTTAGTATATAACGTTATACGTTAGTACGTAATAGTATATAACGTTATACGTTATAACGTAATACTATGTAACGTTATACGTTATAACGTAATAGCATATAACGTTATACGTCATAACGTAATACTATATAACGTTATACGTTATAACGTAGTAGTCTATAACGTTATACGTCATAACGTAACACTATATAACGTTATACGTTATTACGTATTAGTATATAACTTCTTACCTTAGTACGTAATAGTATATAACGTTATACCTTAGTACGTAATAGTATATAACGTTATACGTTATAACGTAATACCATATATCGTTATACGTCATAACGTAATACTATATAACGTTATACGTTATTACGTAATACTATATAACGTTATACGTTATTACCTTTAGTATATAACGTTATACGTTAGTACGTAATAGTATATAACGTTATACGTTATAACGTAATACTATGTAACGTTATACGTTATTACGTATTAGTATATAACGTTATACGTTATTACGTAATACTATATAACGTTATACGTTATTACGTATTAGTATATAACGTTATACGTTAGTACGTAATACTATATAACGTTATACGATATTATGTATTAGTATATAACGTTATACGTTAGTACGTAATAGTATATAACGTTATACGTTATAACGTATTAGTATCTAACTTTGTACGTTATTACGTATTAGTATATAACGTTCTACGTTATTACGTAACAGTATATAACGTTATACGCTATTACGTATTAGTATATAACGTTATACGTTATTACGTAACAGTATATAACGTTATACCCTATTACGTATTAGTATATAACGTTATACGTTGTTACGTAATAGTATATAACGTTATACGTAATAACGTAATAGTATATAACGTTATACGTTATAACGTAGTAGTATATAACGTTATACGTCATAACGTAATAGTATATAACGTTATACCTCATAACGTAATACTATATAACATTATACGTGATAACGTAGTAGTATATAACGTTATACGTCATAACGTAATAATATATAACGTTATACGTTTTTACGTAATAGTTTATAACGTTATACGTCATTACGTATTAGTATATAACGTTATACGTTTTTACGTATTAGTATATAACGTTATACATTATAACGTAATAGTATATAATGTTATACTTCATAACGTAATAGTATATAACGTTATACGTTATTACGTATTAGTATATAACGTTATACCTTAGTACGTAATAGTATATAACGTTATACGTTATTACGTAACAGTATATAACGTTATACGTCATAACGTAATAGTATATAACGTCATACTTTAGTACGTAATAGTATATAACGTTATACGTTATTACGTATTAGTATATAACGTTATACCTTAGTACGTAATAGTATATAACGTTATACGTTATTACGTATTAGCATATAACGTTATACCTTAGTACGTAATAGTATATAATGTTATACATTATAACGTAATAGTATACAAAGTTATACTTCATAACGTAATAATATATAACGTTATACGTCATAACGTAATACTATATAACGTTATACGTCATAACGTAATACTATATAACGTTATACGTTATAACGTAGTAGTACATAACGTTATACGTTATAACGTAATAGTATATAACGTTATACGTCATAACGTAATAGTATATAACGTTATACGTTAGTACGTAATACTATATAACGTTATACGTTATTACGTATTAGTATATAACTTTGTACGTTATTACGTATTAGTATATAACGTTATACGTTGTTACGTAATAGTATATAACGTTATACGTAATAACGTAATAGTATATAACGTTATACGTTATAACGTAGTAGTATATAACGTTATACGTCATAACGTAATAGTATATAACGTTATACCTCATAACGTAATACTATATAACATTATACGTGATAACGTAGTAGTATATAACGTTATACGTCATAACGTAATAATATATAACGTTATACGTTTCTACGTAATAGTTTATAACGTTATACATCATTACGTATTAGTATATAACGTTATACGTTTTTACGTATTAGTATATAACGTTATACATTATAACGTAATAGTATATAAAGTTATACTTCATAACGTAATAGTATATAACGTTATACGTCATTGCGTATTAGTATATAACGTTATACATTATTACGTATTAGTATATAACGTTATACGTTATTACGTAACAGTATATAACGTTATACGTTATAACGTAATAGTATATAACGTTATACGTTATTACGTATTAGTATATAACGTTATACGTTATTACGTAATAGTATATAACGTTATACGTTATAACGTAATAGTATATAACGTTATACGTCATAACGTAATAATATATAACGTTATACGTTATTACGTATTAGTATATAACGTTATACGTTATTACGTAATACTATATAACGTTATACGTTATTACGTATTAGTATATAACGTTATACGTTAGTACGTAATAGTATATAACGTTATACGTTATAACGTAATACTATGTAACGTTATACGTTATAACATAATAGTATATAACGTTATACGTCATAACGTAATACTATATAACGTTATACGTTATAACGTAGTAGTATATAACGTTATACGTCATAACGTAATAGTATATAACGTTATACCTTAGTACGTAATAGTATATAAGGTTATACGTTATTACGTATTAGTATATAACGTTATACCTTAGTACGTAATAGTATATAACGTTATACGTTATTACGTAACAGTATATAACGTTATACGTCATAACGTAATAGTATATAACGTTATAATTTAGTACGTAATAGTATATAACGTTATACGTTATTACGTATTAGTATACAAAGTTATACTTCATAACGTAATAATATATAACGTTATACGTCATAACGTAATACTATATAACGTTATACGTTATTACGTAATACTATATAACATTATACGTTAGAACGTAGTAGTATATAACGTTATACGTCATAACGTAATAGTATATAACGTTATACGTTAGTACGTAATACTATATAACGTTATACGTTATTACGTATTAGCATGTAACGTTATACCTTAGTACGTAATAGTATATAATGTTATACATTATAACGTAATAGTATACAAAGTTATACTTCATAACGTAATACTATATAACGTTATACGTCATAACGTAATACTATATAACGTTATACGTTATAACGTAGTAGTACATAACGTTATACGTTATAACGTAATAGTATATAACGTTATACGTCATAACGTAATAGTATATAACGTTATACGTTAGTACGTAATACTATATAACGTTATACGTTATTACGTATTAGCATGTAACGTTATACCTTAGTACGTAATAGTATATAATGTTATACGTTATAACGTAATAGTATACAAAGTTATACTTCATAACGTAATAATATATAACGTTATACGTCATAACGTAATACTATATAACGTTATACGTCATAACGTAACACTATATAACGTTATATGTTATTACGTATTAGTATATAACTTCATACCTTAGTACGTAATAGTATATAACGTTATACCTTAGTACGTAATAGTATATAACGTTATACGTTATAACGTAATAGCATATAACGTTATACGTCATAACGTAATACTATATAACGTTATACGTTATTACGTAATTCTATATAACATTATACGTTAGAACGTAGTAGTATATAACGTTATACGTCATAACGTAATAGTATATAACGTTATACGTTATTACGTAATACTATATAACGTTATACGTTATTACCTTTAGTATATAACGTTATACGTTAGTACGTAATAGTATATAACGTTATACGTTATAACGTAATACTATGTAACGTTATACGTTATAACGTAATAGCATATAACGTTATACGTCATAACGTAATACTATATAACGTTATACGTCATAACGTAATACTATATAACGTTATACGTTATAACGTAGTAGTCTATAACGTTATACGTCATAACGTAACACTATATAACGTTATACGTTATTACGTATTAGTATATAACTTCTTACCTTAGTACGTAATGGTATATAACGTTATACCTTAGTACGTAATAGTATATAACGTTATACGTGATAACGTAATAGCATATATCGTTATACGTCATAACGTAATACTATATAACGTTATACGTTATTACGTAATACTATATAACGTTATACGTTATTACCTTTAGTATATAACGTTATACGTTAGTACGTAATAGTATATAACGTTATACGTTATAACGTAGTAGTCTATAACGTTATACGTCATAACGTAACACTATATAACGTTATACGTTATTACGTATTAGTATATAACTTCTTACCTTAGTACGTAATAGTATATAACGTTATACCTTAGTACGTAATAGTATATAACGTTATACGTTATAACGTAATAGCATATAACGTTATACGTCATAACGTAGTACTATATAACGTTATACGTTATTACGTAATACTATATAACATTATACGTTAGAACGTAGTAGTATATAACGTTATACGTTATTACGTAACAGTATATAACGTTATACGTCATAACGTAATAGTATATAACGTTATAATTTAGTACGTAATAGTATATAACGTTATACGTTATTACGTATTAGTATACAAAGTTATACTTCATAACGTAATAATATATAACGTTATACGTCATAACGTAATACTATATAACGTTATACGTTATTACGTAATACTATATAACATTATACGTTAGAACGTAGTAGTATATAACGTTATACGTCATAACGTAATAGTATATAACGTTATACGTTAGTACGTAATACTATATAACGTTATACGTTATTACGTATTAGCATGTAACGTTATACCTTAGTACGTAATAGTATATAATGTTATACATTATAACGTAATAGTATACAAAGTTATACTTCATAACGTAATACTATATAACGTTATACGTCATAACGTAATACTATATAACGTTATACGTTATAACGTAGTAGTACATAACGTTATACGTTATAACGTAATAGTATATAACGTTATACGTCATAACGTAATAGTATATAACGTTATACGTTAGTACGTAATACTATATAACGTTATACGTTATTACGTATTAGCATGTAACGTTATACCTTAGTACGTAATAGTATATAATGTTATACGTTATAACGTAATAGTATACAAAGTTATACTTCATAACGTAATAATATATAACGTTATACGTCATAACGTAATACTATATAACGTTATACGTCATAACGTAACACTATATAACGTTATATGTTATTACGTATTAGTATATAACTTCATACCTTAGTACGTAATAGTATATAACGTTATACCTTAGTACGTAATAGTATATAACGTTATACGTTATAACGTAATAGCATATAACGTTATACGTCATAACGTAATACTATATAACGTTATACGTTATTACGTAATACTATATAACATTATACGTTAGAACGTAGTAGTATATAACGTTATACGTCATAACGTAATAGTATATAACGTTATACGTTATTACGTAATACTATATAACGTTATACGTTATTACCTTTAGTATATAACGTTATACGTTAGTACGTAATAGTATATAACGTTATACGTTATAACGTAATACTATGTAACGTTATACGTTATAACGTAATAGCATATAACGTTATACGTCATAACGTAATACTATATAACGTTATACGTCATAACGTAATACTATATAACGTTATACGTTATAACGTAGTAGTCTATAACGTTATACGTCATAACGTAACACTATATAACGTTATACGTTATTACGTATTAGTATATAACTTCTTACCTTAGTACGTAATAGTATATAACGTTATACCTTAGTACGTAATAGTATATAACGTTATACGTTATAACGTAATAGCATATATCGTTATACGTCATAACGTAATACTATATAACGTTATACGTTATTACGTAATACTATATAACGTTATACGTTATTACCTTTAGTATATAACGTTATACGTTAGTACGTAATAGTATATAACGTTATACGTTATAACGTAATACTATGTAACGTTATACGTTATTACGTATTAGTATATAACGTTATACGTTATTACGTAATACTATATAACGTTATACGTTATTACGTATTAGTATATAACGTTATACGTTAGTACGTAATACTATATAACGTTATACGATATTATGTATTAGTATATAACGTTATACATTAGTACGTAATAGTATATAACGTTATACGTTATAACGTATTAGTATCTAACTTTGTACGTTATTACGTATTAGTATATAACGTTCTACGTTATTACGTAACAGTATATAACGTTATACGCTATTACGTATTAGCATATAACGTTATACGTTATTACGTAACAGTATATAACGTTATACGCTATTACGTATTAGTATATAACGTTATACGTTGTTACGTAATAGTATATAACGTTATACGTAATAACGTAATAGTATATAACGTTATACGTTATAACGTAGTAGTATATAACGTTATACGTCATAACGTAATAGTATATAACGTTATACCTCATAACGTAATACTATATAACATTATACGTGATAACGTAGTAGTATATAACGTTATACGTCATAACGTAATAATATATAACGTTATACGTTTTTACGTAATAGTTTATAACGTTATACGTCATTACGTATTAGTATATAACGTTATACGTTTTTACTTATTAGTATATAACGTTATACATTATAACGTAATAGTATATAATGTTATACTTCATAACGTAATAGTATATAACGTTATACGTTATTACGTATTAGTATATAACGTTATACCTTAGTACGTAATAGTATATAACGTTATACGTTATTACGTAACAGTATATAACGTTATACGTCATAACGTAATAGTATATAACGTCATACTTTAGTACGTAATAGTATATAACGTTATACGTTATTACGTATTAGTATATAACGTTATACCTTAGTACGTAATAGTATATAACGTTATACGTTATTACGTATTAGCATATAACGTTATACCTTAGTACGTAATAGTATATAATGTTATACATTATAACGTAATAGTATACAAAGTTATACTTCATAACGTAATAATATATAACGTTATACGTCATAACGTAATACTATATAACGTTATACGTCATAACGTAATACTATATAACGTTATACGTTATAACGTAGTAGTACATAACGTTATACGTTATAACGTAATAGTATATAACGTTATACGTCATAACGTAATAGTATATAACGTTATACGTTAGTACGTAATACTATATAACGTTATACGTTATTACGTATTAGTATATAACGTTATACGTTAGTACGTAATAGTATATAACGTTATACGTTATAACGTATTAGTATATAACTTTGTACGTTATTACGTATTAGTATATAACGTTATACGTTGTTACGTAATAGTATATAACGTTATACGTAATAACGTAATAGTATATAACGTTATACGTTATAACGTAGTAGTATATAACGTTATACGTCATAACGTAATAGTATATAACGTTATACCTCATAACGTAATACTATATAACATTATACGTGATAACGTAGTAGTATATAACGTTATACGTCATAACGTAATAATATATAACGCTATACGTTTCTACGTAATAGTTTATAACGTTATACATCATTACGTATTAGTATATAACGTTATACGTTTTTACGTATTAGTATATAACGTTATACATTATAACGTAATAGTATATAAAGTTATACTTCATAACGTAATAGTATATAACGTTATACGTCATTGCGTATTAGTATATAACGTTATACATTATTACGTATTAGTATATAACGTTATACGTTATTACGTAACAGTATATAACGTTATACGTTATAACGTAATAGTATATAACGTTATACGTTATTACGTATTAGTATATAACGTTATACGTTATTACGTAATGGTATATAACGTTATACGTTATAACGTAATAGTATATAACGTTATACGTCATAACGTAATAATATATAACGTTATACGTTATTACGTATTAGTATATAACGTTATACGTTATTACGTAATACTATATAACGTTATACGTTATTACGTATTAGTATATAACGTTATACGTTAGTACGTAATAGTATATAACGTTATACGTTATAACGTAATACTATGTAACGTTATACGTTATAACATAATAGTATATAACGTTATACGTCATTACGTATTAGTATATAACGTTATACATTATTACGTATTAGTATATAACGTTATACGTTATTACGTAACAGTATATAACGTTATACGTTATAACGTAATAGTATATAACGTTATACGTTATTACGTATTAGTATATAACGTTATAGCTTAGTACGTAATAGTATATAACGTTATACGTTATTACGTAACAGTATATAACGTTATACGTCATAACGTAATAGTATATAACGTTATACTTTAGTACGTAATAGTATATAACGTTATACGTTATTACGTATTAGTATACAACGTTATACCTTAGTACGTAATAGTATATAACGTTATACGTTAGTACGTAATAGTATATAACGTTATACGTTATAACGTAATACTGAGTAACGTTATACGTTATAACATAATAGTATATAACGTTATACGTCATAACGTAATACTATATAACGTTATACGTTATAACGTAGTAGTATATAACGTCATACGTCATAACGTAATAGTATATAACGTTATACGTTAGTACGTAATAGTATATAACGTTATACGTTATTACGTATTAGTATATAACGTTATACCTTAGTACGTAATAGTATATAACGTTATACGTTATTACGTAACAGTATATAACGTTATACGTCATAACGTAATAGTATATAACGTCATACTTTAGTACGTAATAGTATATAACGTTATACGTTATTACGTATTAGTATATAACGTTATACCTTAGTACGTAATAGTATATAACGTTATACGTTATTACGTATTAGCATATAACGTTATACCTTAGTACGTAATAGTATATAATGTTATACATTATAACGTAATAGTATACAAAGTTATACTTCATAACGTAATAATATATAACGTTATACGTCATAACGTAATACTATATAACGTTATACGTCATAACGTAATACTATATAACGTTATACGTTATAACGTAGTAGTACATAACGTTATACGTTATAACGTAATAGTATATAACGTTATACGTCATTGCGTATTAGTATATAACGTTATACATTATTACGTATTAGTATATAACGTTATACGTTATTACGTAACAGTATATAACGTTATACGTTATAACGTAACAGTATATAACGTTATACGTTATTACGTATTAGTATATAACGTTATACGTTATTACGTAATAGTATATAACGTTATACGTTATAACGTAATAGTATATAACGTTATACGTCATAACGTAATAATATATAACGTTATACGTTATTACGTATTAGTATATAACGTTATACGTTATTACGTAATACTATATAACGTTATACGTTATTACGTATTAGTATATAACGTTATACGTTAGTACGTAATAGTATATAACGTTATACGTTATAACGTAATACTATGTAACGTTATACGTTATAACATAATAGTATATAACGTTATACGTCATTACGTATTAGTATATAACGTTATACATTATTACGTATTAGTATATAACGTTATACGTTATTACGTAACAGTATATAACGTTATACGTTATAACGTAATAGTATATAACGTTATACGTTATTACGTATTAGTATATAACGTTATAGCTTAGTACGTAATAGTATATAACGTTATACGTTATTACGTAACAGTATATAACGTTATACGTCATAACGTAATAGTATATAACGTCATACTTTAGTACGTAATAGTATATAACGTTATACGTTATTACGTATTAGTATATAACGTTATACGTTAGTACGTAATAGTATATAACGTTATACGTTATAACGTATTAGTATATAACTTTGTACGTTATTACGTATTAGTATATAACGTTATACGTTGTTACGTAATAGTATATAACGTTATACGTAATAACGTAATAGTATATAACGTTATACGTTATAACGTAGTAGTATATAACGTTATACGTCATAACGTAATAGTATATAACGTTATACCTCATAACGTAATACTATATAACATTATACGTGATAACGTAGTAGTATATAACGTTATACGTCATAACGTAATAATATATAACGTTATACGTTTCTACGTAATAGTTTATAACGTTATACATCATTACGTATTAGTATATAACGTTATACGTTTTTACGTATTAGTATATAACGTTATACATTATAACGTAATAGTATATAAAGTTATACTTCATAACGTAATAGTATATAACGTTATACGTCATTACGTATTAGTATATAACGTTATACATTATTACGTATTAGTATATAACGTTATACGTTATTACGTAGCAGTATATAACGTTATACGTTATAACGTAATAGTATATAACGTTATACGTTATTACGTATTAGTATATAACGTTATACGTTATTACGTAATAGTATATAACGTTATACGTTATAACGTAATAGTATATAACGTTATACGTCATAACGTAATAATATATAACGTTATACGTTATTACGTATTAGTATATAACGTTATACGTTATTACGTAATACTATATAACGTTATACGTTATTACGTATTAGTATATAACGTTATACGTTAGTACGTAATAGTATATAACGTTATACGTTATAACGTAATACTATGTAACGTTATACGTTATAACATAATAGTATATAACGTTATACGTCATAACGTAATACTATATAACGTTATACGTTATAACGTAGTAGTATATAACGTTATACGTCATAACGTAATAGTATATAACGTTATACGTTAGTACGTAATAGTATATAACGTTATACGTTATTACGTATTAGTATATAACGTTATAGCTTAGTACGTAATAGTATATAACGTTATACGTTATTACGTAACAGTATATAACGTTATACGTCATAACGTAATAGTATATAACGTTATACTTTAGTACGTAATAGTATATAACGTTATACGTTATTACGTATTAGTATACAACGTTATACCTTAGTACGTAATAGTATATAACGTTATACGTTATAACGTAATAGTATACAAAGTTATACTTCATAACGTAATAATATATAACGTTATACGTCATAACGTAATACTATATAACGTTATACGTTATTACGTAATACTATATAACATTATACGTTAGAACGTAGTAGTATATAACGTTATACGTCATAACGTAATAGTATATAACGTTCTACGTTAGTACGTAATACTATATAACGTTATACGTTATTACGTATTAGCATGTAACGTTATACCTTAGTACGTAATAGTATATAATGTTATACGTTATAACGTAATAGTATACAAAGTTATACTTCATAACGTAATAATATATAACGTTATACGTCATAACGTAATACTATATAACGTTGTACGTTATTACGTAATACTATATAACATTATACGTTATACGATAATACTATACAACGTTATACGTTATTACGTAACAGTATATAACGTTATACGTTATTACGTAATACTATATAACGTTATACGTTATTACGTATTAGTATATAACGTTATACGTTAGTACGTAATAGTATATAACGTTATACGTTATAACGTAATACTATGTAACGTTATACGTTCTAACGTAATAGTATATAACTTTATACGTCATAACGTAATAATATATAACGTTATACGTTAGTACGTAATAGTATATGACGTTATACGTTATAACGTAGTAGTCTATAACGTTATACGTCATAACGTAACACTATATAACGTTATACGTTATTACGTATTAGTATATAACTTCATACCTTAGTACGTAATAGTATATAACGTTATACCTTAGTACGTAATAGTATATAACGTTATACGTTATAACGTAATAGCATATAACGTTATACGTCATAACGTAATACTATATAACGTTATACGTTATTACGTGTTAGTATATAACGTTATACGTTATTATGTAATACTATATCACGTTATACGTTATAACATAATAGTATGTAACGTTATACGTCATAACGTAATACTATATAACGTTATACGTTATTACGTAACAGTATATAACGTTATACGTTATTACGTAACAGTATATAACGTTATACGTTATTACGTAACAGTATATAACGTTATACGTTATAGCGTGATAGTATATAACGTTTTACGTTATTACGTATTAGTATATAACGTTATACGTTATTACGTAATAGTATATAACGTTATACGTTATTACGTAACAGTATATAACGTTATACGTTATAACGTGATAGTATATAACGTTTTACGTTATTACGTATTAGTATATAACGTTATACGTTATTACGTAATAGTATATAACGTTATACGTTGTTACGTAATAGTATATAACGTTATACGTTATAACGTAATACTATGTAACGTTATACGTTTTTACGTAATAGTTTATAACGTTATACGTTATTACGTAACAGTATATAACGTTATACGTTATAACGTAATAGTATATAACTTTATACGTCATAACGTAATAATATATAACGTTATACGTTAGTACGTAATACTATATAACGTTATACGTTTTTACGAAATAGTTTGTAACGTTATACGTCATTACGTATTAGTATATAACGTTATACGTTATTACGTATTAGTATATAACGTTATACGTTATAACGTAATAGTATATAAAGTTATACTTCATAACGTAATAGTATATAATGTTATACGTTATTACGTATTAGTATATAACGTTATACGTTATTACGTAATACTATATAACGTTATACGTTATAACATAATAGAATGTAACGTTATACGTCATAACGTAATACTATATAACGTTATACGTTATAACGTAGTAGTATATAACGTTATACGTTATAACGTAATAGTATACAAAGTTATACTTCATAACGTAATAATATATAACGTTATACGTCATAACGTAATACTATATAACGTTGTACGTTATTACGTAATACTATATAACATTATACGTTATACGATAATACTATACAACGTTATACGTTATTACGTATTAGTATATAACGTTATACGTTATTACGTATTAGTATATAACGTTATACCTTAGTACGTAATAGTATATAACGTTATACGTTATTACGTAACAGTATATAACGTTATACGTTATAACGTAATAGTATATAACGTTATACGTTATTACGTATTAGTATATAACGTTATACGTTATTACGTAATAGTATATAACGTTATACGTTGTTACGTAATAGTATATAACGTTATACGTTATAACGTAATACTATGTAACGTTATACGTTTTTACGTAATAGTTTATAACGTTATACGTCACTACGTAATAGTATATAACGTTATGCGTTATAACGTAATACTATGTAACTTTATACGTTATAACGTAGTAGTCTATAACGTTATACGTCATAACGTAACACTATATAACGTTATACGTTATAACATAATAGTATATAAAGTTATACGTTATTACGTAATAGTTTATAACGTTATACGTCATAACGTAATAGTATATAACGTTATACGTTATAACGTAGTAGTCTATAACGTTATACGTCATAGCGTAACACTATATAACGTTATACGTTATAACGTATTAGTATATAACGTTATACGTTAGTACGTAATAGTATATAACGTTATACGTTATAACGTATTAGTATATAACGTCGTACGTTATTACGTATGAGTATATAACGTTATACGTTATTACGTAACAGGATATAACGTTATACGTTATAATGTAATAGTATATAACGTTATACGTCATAACGTAATATTATATAAAGTTATACGTTATAACGTAGTAGTATATAACGTTATACGTCATAACGTAATATTATATAACGTTATACGTTAGTACGTAATAGTATATAACGTTATACATTATTACGTATTAGTATATAACGTTATACCTTAGTACGTAATAGTATATAACGTTATACGTTATTACGTAATACTATATAACGTTATACGTTATAACGTAATAGTATATAACGTTATACGTCATAACGTAATAGTATATAATGTTATACGTTATAACGTAGTAGTCTATAACGTTATACGTCATAACGTAACACTATATAACGTTATACGTTATAACATAATAGTATATAAAGTTATACGTTATTACGTAATAGTTTATAACGTTATACGTCATAACGTAATAGTATATAACGTTATACGTTATAACGTAGTAGTCTATAACGTTATACGTCATAGCGTAACACTATATAACGTTATACGTTATAACGTATTAGTATATAACGTTATACGTTAGTACGTAATAGTATATAACGTTATACGTTATAACGTATTAGTATATAACGTCGTACGTTATTACGTATGAGTATATAACGTTATACGTTATTACGTAACAGGATATAACGTTATACGTTATAATGTAATAGTATATAACGTTATACGTCATAACGTAATATTATATAAAGTTATACGTTATAACGTAGTAGTATATAACGTTATACGTCATAACGTAATATTATATAACGTTATACGTTAGTACGTAATAGTATATAACGTTATACATTATTACGTATTAGTATATAACGTTATACCTTAGTACGTAATAGTATATAACGTTATACGTTATTACGTAATACTATATAACGTTATACGTTATAACGTAATAGTATATAACGTTATACGTCATAACGTAATAGTATATAATGTTATACGTTAGTACGTAATAGTATATAACGGTATACGTTATTACGTAATACTATATAACGTTATACGTTATAACATAATAGTATATAACGTTATACGTTATAACGTAGTAGTATATAACGTTATACGTTATAACGTAATAGTATATAACGTTATACGTCATAACGTAATAGTATATAACGTTATACGTTACTACGTAATAGTATATAACGTTATACGTTATTACGTATTAGTATATAACGTTATACCTTAGTACGTAATAGTATATAACGTTATACGTTATTACGTAACAGTATATAACGTTATACGTTATAACGTAATAGTATATAACGTTATACGTTATTACGTATTAGTATATAACGTTATACGTTATTACGTAATAGTATATAACGTTATACGTTGTTACGTAATAGTATATAACGATATACGTAATAACGTAGTAGTATATAACGTTATACGTTATTACGTAATACTATACAACGTTATACGTTATAACATAATAGTATATAACGTTGTACGTTATTACGTATTAGTATATAACGTTATACGTCATAACGTAATACTATATAACGTTATACGTTATTACGTGTTAGTATATAACGTTATACGTCATAACGTAACACTATATAACGTTTTACGTTATAACGTATTAGTATATAACGTTGTACGTTATTACGTATTAGTATATAACGTTATACGTCATAACGTAATACTATATAACGTTTTACGTTATTACGTATTAGTATATAACGTTATACGTTACTACGTAATAGTATATAACGTTATACGTTATTACGTATTAGTATATAACGTTGTACGTTATTACGTATTAGTATATAACGTTATACGTCATAACGTAATACTATATAACGTTATACGTTATTACGTGTTAGTATATAACGTTATACGTTATTACGTAATACTATACAACGTTATACGTTATAACATAATAGTATATAACGTTATACGTCATAACGTAATACTATATAACGTTATACCTTAGTACGTAATAGTATATAACGTTATACGTTATTACGTAACAGTACATAACGTTATACGTTATAACGTAATAGTATATAACGTTATACGTTATTACGTATTAGTATATAACGTTATACCTTAGTACGTAATAGTATATAACGTTATACGTTATATCGTATTAGTATACAAAGTTATACTTCATAACGTAATAGTATATAACGTTATACGTCATAACGTAATAGTATACAAAGTTATACTTCATAACGTAATAATATATAACGTTATACGTCATAACGTAATACTATATAACGTTATACGTTATTACGTAACAGTATATAACGTTATACGTTATAAGGTAATAGTATATAACGTTATACGTTATTACGTATTAGTATATAACGTTATACCTTAGTACGTAATAGTATATAACGTTATACGTTATATCGTATTAGTATACAAAGTTATACTTCATAACGTAATAGTATATAACGTTATACGTCATAACGTAATACTATATAACGTTATACGTCATAACGTAATACTATATAACGTTATACGTTATAACGTAGTAGTACATAACGTTATACGTTATAACGTAATAGTATATAACGTTATACGTCATAACGTAATAGTATATAACGTTATACGTTAGTACGTAATACTATATAACGTTATACGTTATTACGTATTAGCATGTAACGTTATACCTTAGTACGTAATAGTATATAATGTTATACGTTATAACGTAATAGTATACAAAGTTATACTTCATAACGTAATAATATATAACGTTATACGTCATAACGTAATACTATATAACGTTATACGTCATAACGTAATAGTATATAACGTTATACGTTAGTACGTAATACTATATAACGTTATACGTTATTACGTATTAGTATATAACGTTATACGTTAGTACGTAATAGTATATAACGTTATACGTTATAACGTATTAGTATATAACTTTGTACGTTATTACGTATTAGTATATAACGTTATACGTTGTTACGTAATAGTATATAACGTTATACGTAATAACGTAATAGTATATAACGTTATACGTTATAACGTAGTAGTATATAACGTTATACGTCATAACGTAATAGTATATAACGTTATACCTCATAACGTAATACTATATAACATTATACGTGATAACGTAGTAGTATATAACGTTATACGTCATAACGTAATAATATATAACGTTATACGTTTCTACGTAATAGTTTATAACGTTATACATCATTACGTATTAGTATATAACGTTATACGTTTTTACGTATTAGTATATAACGTTATACATTATAACGTAATAGTATATAAAGTTATACTTCATAACGTAATAGTATATAACGTTATACGTCATTACGTATTAGTATATAACGTTATACATTATTACGTATTAGTATATAACGTTATACGTTATTACGTAACAGTATATAACGTTATACGTTATAACGTAATAGTATATAACGTTATACGTTATTACGTATTAGTATATAACGTTATACGTTATTACGTAATAGTATATAACGTTATACGTTATAACGTAATAGTATATAACGTTATACGTCATAACGTAATAATATATAACGTTATACGTTATTACGTATTAGTATATAACGTTATACGTTATTACGTAATACTATATAACGTTATACGTTATTACGTATTAGTATATAACGTTATACGTTAGTACGTAATAGTATATAACGTTATACGTTATAACGTAATACTATGTAACGTTATACGTTATAACATAATAGTATATAACGTTATACGTCATAACGTAATACTATATAACGTTATACGTTATAACGTAGTAGTATATAACGTTATACGTCATAACGTAATAGTATATAACGTTATACGTTAGTACGTAATAGTATATAACGTTATACGTTATTACGTATTAGTATATAACGTTATAGCTTAGTACGTAATAGTATATAACGTTATACGTTATTACGTAACAGTATATAACGTTATACGTCATAACGTAATAGTATATAACGTTATACTTTAGTACGTAATAGTATATAACGTTATACGTTATTACGTATTAGTATACAACGTTATACCTTAGTACGTAATAGTATATAACGTTATACGTTATAACGTAATAGTATACAAAGTTATACTTCATAACGTAATAATATATAACGTTATACGTCATAACGTAATACTATATAACGTTATACGTTATAACGTAATAGTATATAACGTTATACGTCATAACGTAATAGTATATAATGTTATACGTTATAACGTAGTAGTCTATAACGTTATACGTCATAACGTAACACTATATAACGTTATACGTTATAACATAATAGTATATAAAGTTATACGTTATTACGTAATAGTTTATAACGTTATACGTCATAACGTAATAGTATATAACGTTATACGTTATAACGTAGTAGTCTATAACGTTATACGTCATAGCGTAACACTATATAACGTTATACGTTATAACGTATTAGTATATAACGTTATACGTTAGTACGTAATAGTATATAACGTTATACGTTATAACGTATTAGTATATAACGTCGTACGTTATTACGTATGAGTATATAACGTTATACGTTATTACGTAACAGGATATAACGTTATACGTTATAATGTAATAGTATATAACGTTATACGTCATAACGTAATATTATATAAAGTTATACGTTATAACGTAGTAGTATATAACGTTATACGTCATAACGTAATATTATATAACGTTATACGTTAGTACGTAATAGTATATAACGTTATACATTATTACGTATTAGTATATAACGTTATACCTTAGTACGTAATAGTATATAACGTTATACGTTATTACGTAATACTATATAACGTTATACGTTATAACGTAATAGTATATAACGTTATACGTCATAACGTAATAGTATATAATGTTATACGTTAGTACGTAATAGTATATAACGGTATACGTTATTACGTAATACTATATAACGTTATACGTTATAACATAATAGTATATAACGTTATACGTTATAACGTAGTAGTATATAACGTTATACGTTATAACGTAATAGTATATAACGTTATACGTCATAACGTAATAGTATATAACGTTATACGTTACTACGTAATAGTATATAACGTTATACGTTATTACGTATTAGTATATAACGTTATACCTTAGTACGTAATAGTATATAACGTTATACGTTATTACGTAACAGTATATAACGTTATACGTTATAACGTAATAGTATATAACGTTATACGTTATTACGTATTAGTATATAACGTTATACGTTATTACGTAATAGTATATAACGTTATACGTTGTTACGTAATAGTATATAACGATATACGTAATAACGTAGTAGTATATAACGTTATACGTTATTACGTAATACTATACAACGTTATACGTTATAACATAATAGTATATAACGTTGTACGTTATTACGTATTAGTATATAACGTTATACGTCATAACGTAATACTATATAACGTTATACGTTATTACGTGTTAGTATATAACGTTATACGTCATAACGTAACACTATATAACGTTTTACGTTATAACGTATTAGTATATAACGTTGTACGTTATTACGTATTAGTATATAACGTTATACGTCATAACGTAATACTATATAACGTTTTACGTTATTACGTATTAGTATATAACGTTATACGTTACTACGTAATAGTATATAACGTTATACGTTATTACGTATTAGTATATAACGTTGTACGTTATTACGTATTAGTATATAACGTTATACGTCATAACGTAATACTATATAACGTTATACGTTATTACGTGTTAGTATATAACGTTATACGTTATTACGTAATACTATACAACGTTATACGTTATAACATAATAGTATATAACGTTATACGTCATAACGTAATACTATATAACGTTATACCTTAGTACGTAATAGTATATAACGTTATACGTTATTACGTAACAGTACATAACGTTATACGTTATAACGTAATAGTATATAACGTTATACGTTATTACGTATTAGTATATAACGTTATACCTTAGTACGTAATAGTATATAACGTTATACGTTATATCGTATTAGTATACAAAGTTATACTTCATAACGTAATAGTATATAACGTTATACGTCATAACGTAATAGTATACAAAGTTATACTTCATAACGTAATAATATATAACGTTATACGTCATAACGTAATACTATATAACGTTATACGTTATTACGTAACAGTATATAACGTTATACGTTATAAGGTAATAGTATATAACGTTATACGTTATTACGTATTAGTATATAACGTTATACCTTAGTACGTAATAGTATATAACGTTATACGTTATATCGTATTAGTATACAAAGTTATACTTCATAACGTAATAGTATATAACGTTATACGTCATAACGTAATACTATATAACGTTATACGTCATAACGTAATACTATATAACGTTATACGTTATAACGTAGTAGTACATAACGTTATACGTTATAACGTAATAGTATATAACGTTATACGTCATAACGTAATAGTATATAACGTTATACGTTAGTACGTAATACTATATAACGTTATACGTTATTACGTATTAGCATGTAACGTTATACCTTAGTACGTAATAGTATATAATGTTATACGTTATAACGTAATAGTATACAAAGTTATACTTCATAACGTAATAATATATAACGTTATACGTCATAACGTAATACTATATAACGTTATACGTCATAACGTAATAGTATATAACGTTATACGTTAGTACGTAATACTATATAACGTTATACGTTATTACGTATTAGTATATAACGTTATACGTTAGTACGTAATAGTATATAACGTTATACGTTATAACGTATTAGTATATAACTTTGTACGTTATTACGTATTAGTATATAACGTTATACGTTGTTACGTAATAGTATATAACGTTATACGTAATAACGTAATAGTATATAACGTTATACGTTATAACGTAGTAGTATATAACGTTATACGTCATAACGTAATAGTATATAACGTTATACCTCATAACGTAATACTATATAACATTATACGTGATAACGTAGTAGTATATAACGTTATACGTCATAACGTAATAATATATAACGTTATACGTTTCTACGTAATAGTTTATAACGTTATACATCATTACGTATTAGTATATAACGTTATACGTTTTTACGTATTAGTATATAACGTTATACATTATAACGTAATAGTATATAAAGTTATACTTCATAACGTAATAGTATATAACGTTATACGTCATTACGTATTAGTATATAACGTTATACATTATTACGTATTAGTATATAACGTTATACGTTATTACGTAACAGTATATAACGTTATACGTTATAACGTAATAGTATATAACGTTATACGTTATTACGTATTAGTATATAACGTTATACGTTATTACGTAATAGTATATAACGTTATACGTTATAACGTAATAGTATATAACGTTATACGTCATAACGTAATAATATATAACGTTATACGTTATTACGTATTAGTATATAACGTTATACGTTATTACGTAATACTATATAACGTTATACGTTATTACGTATTAGTATATAACGTTATACGTTAGTACGTAATAGTATATAACGTTATACGTTATAACGTAATACTATGTAACGTTATACGTTATAACATAATAGTATATAACGTTATACGTCATAACGTAATACTATATAACGTTATACGTTATAACGTAGTAGTATATAACGTTATACGTCATAACGTAATAGTATATAACGTTATACGTTAGTACGTAATAGTATATAACGTTATACGTTATTACGTATTAGTATATAACGTTATAGCTTAGTACGTAATAGTATATAACGTTATACGTTATTACGTAACAGTATATAACGTTATACGTCATAACGTAATAGTATATAACGTTATACTTTAGTACGTAATAGTATATAACGTTATACGTTATTACGTATTAGTATACAACGTTATACCTTAGTACGTAATAGTATATAACGTTATACGTTATAACGTAATAGTATACAAAGTTATACTTCATAACGTAATAATATATAACGTTATACGTCATAACGTAATACTATATAACGTTATACGTTATTACGTAATACTATATAACATTATACGTTAGAACGTAGTAGTATATAACGTTATACGTCATAACGTAATAGTATATAACGTTCTACGTTAGTACGTAATACTATATAACGTTATACGTTATTACGTATTAGCATGTAACGTTATACCTTAGTACGTAATAGTATATAATGTTATACGTTATAACGTAATAGTATACAAAGTTATACTTCATAACGTAATAATATATAACGTTATACGTCATAACGTAATACTATATAACGTTGTACGTTATTACGTAATACTATATAACATTATACGTTATACGATAATACTATACAACGTTATACGTTATTACGTAACAGTATATAACTTTATACGTCATAACGTAATAATATATAACGTTATACGTTAGTACGTAATAGTATATGACGTTATACGTTATAACGTAGTAGTCTATAACGTTATACGTCATAACGTAACACTATATAACGTTATACGTTATTACGTATTAGTATATAACTTCATACCTTAGTACGTAATAGTATATAACGTTATACCTTAGTACGTAATAGTATATAACGTTATACGTTATAACGTAATAGCATATAACGTTATACGTCATAACGTAATACTATATAACGTTATACGTTCTTACGTGTTAGTATATAACGTTATACGTTATTATGTAATACTATATCACGTTATACGTTATAACATAATAGTATGTAACGTTATACGTCATAACGTAATACTATATAACGTTATACGTTATTACGTAACAGTATATAACGTTATACGTTATTACGTAACAGTATATAACGTTATACGTTATTACGTAACAGTATATAACGTTATACGTTATAACGTGATAGTATATAACGTTTTACGTTATTACGTATTAGTATATAACGTTATACGTTATTACGTAATAGTATATAACGTTATACGTTATTACGTAACAGTATATAACGTTATACGTTATAACGTGATAGTATATAACGTTTTACGTTATTACGTATTAGTATATAACGTTATACGTTATTACGTAATAGTATATAACGTTATACGTTGTTACGTAATAGTATATAACGTTATACGTTATAACGTAATACTATGTAACGTTATACGTTTTTACGTAATAGTTTATAACGTTATACGTTATTACGTAACAGTATATAACGTTATACGTTATAACGTAATAGTATATAACTTTATACGTCATAACGTAATAATATATAACGTTATACGTTAGTACGTAATACTATATAACGTTATACGTTTTTACGAAATAGTTTGTAACGTTATACGTCATTACGTATTAGTATATAACGTTATACGTTATTACGTATTAGTATATAACGTTATACGTTATAACGTAATAGTATATAAAGTTATACTTCATAACGTAATAGTATATAATGTTATACGTTATTACGTATTAGTATATAACGTTATACGTTATTACGTAATACTATATAACGTTATACGTTATAACATAATAGAATGTAACGTTATACGTCATAACGTAATACTATATAACGTTATACGTTATAACGTAGTAGTATATAACGTTATACGTTATAACGTAATAGTATACAAAGTTATACTTCATAACGTAATAATATATAACGTTATACGTCATAACGTAATACTATATAACGTTGTACGTTATTACGTAATACTATATAACATTATACGTTATACGATAATACTATACAACGTTATACGTTATTACGTATTAGTATATAACGTTATACGTTATTACGTATTAGTATATAACGTTATACCTTAGTACGTAATAGTATATAACGTTATACGTTATTACGTAACAGTATATAACGTTATACGTTATAACGTAATAGTATATAACGTTATACGTTATTACGTATTAGTATATAACGTTATAAGTTATTACGTAATAGTATATAACGTTATACGTTGTTACGTAATAGTATATAACGTTATACGTTATAACGTAATACTATGTAACGTTATACGTTTTTACGTAATAGTTTATAACGTTATACGTCACTACGTAATAGTATATAACGTTATGCGTTATAACGTAATACTATGTAACTTTATACGTTATAACGTAGTAGTCTATAACGTTATACGTCATAACGTAACACTATATAACGTTATACGTTATAACATAATAGTATATAAAGTTATACGTTATTACGTAATAGTTTATAACGTTATACGTCATAAGGTAATAGTATATAACGTTATACGTTATAACGTAGTAGTCTATAACGTTATACGTCATAGCGTAACACTATATAACGTTATACGTTATAACGTATTAGTATATAACGTTATACGTTAGTACGTAATAGTATATAACGTTATACGTTATAACGTATTAGTATATAACGTCGTACGTTATTACGTATGAGTATATAACGTTATACGTTATTACGTAACAGGATATAACGTTATACGTTATAATGTAATAGTATATAACGTTATACGTCATAACGTAATATTATATAAAGTTATACGTTATAACGTAGTAGTATATAACGTTATACGTCATAACGTAATATTATATAACGTTATACGTTAGTACGTAATAGTATATAACGTTATACATTATTACGTATTAGTATATAACGTTATACCTTAGTACGTAATAGTATATAACGTTATACGTTATTACGTAATACTATATAACGTTATACGTTACAACGTAATAGTATATAACGTTATACGTCATAACGTAATAGTATATAATGTTATACGTTATTACGTAACAGTATATAACGTTATACGTTATAACGTAATAGTATATAACGTTATACGTTATTACGTATTAGTATATAACGTTATACGTTATTACGTAATAGTATATAACGTTATACGTTGTTACGTAATAGTATATAACGATATACGTAATAACGTAGTAGTATATAACGTTATACGTTATTACGTAATACTATACAACGTTATACGTTATAACATAATAGTATATAACGTTGTACGTTATTACGTATTAGTATATAACGTTATACGTCATAACGTAATACTATATAACGTTATACGTTATTACGTGTTAGTATATAACGTTATACGTCATAACGTAACACTATATAACGTTTTACGTTATAACGTATTAGTATATAACGTTGTACGTTATTACGTATTAGTATATAACGTTATACGTCATAACGTAATACTATATAACGTTTTACGTTATTACGTATTAGTATATAACGTTATACGTTACTACGTAATAGTATATAACGTTATACGTTATTACGTATTAGTATATAACGTTGTACGTTATTACGTATTAGTATATAACGTTATACGTCATAACGTAATACTATATAACGTTATACGTTATTACGTGTTGGTATATAACGTTATACGTTATTACGTAATACTATACAACGTTATACGTTATAACATAATAGTATATAACGTTATACGTCATAACGTAATACTATATAACGTTATACCTTAGTACGTAATAGTATATAACGTTATACGTTATTACGTAACAGTACATAACGTTATACGTTATAACGTAATAGTATATAACGTTATACGTTATTACGTATTAGTATATAACGTTATACCTTAGTACGTAATAGTATATAACGTTATACGTTATATCGTATTAGTATACAAAGTTATACTTCATAACGTAATAGTATATAACGTTATACGTCATAACGTAATAGTATACAAAGTTATACTTCATAACGTAATAATATATAACGTTATACGTCATAACGTAATACTATATAACGTTATACGTTATTACGTAACAGTATATAACGTTATACGTTATAAGGTAATAGTATATAACGTTATACGTTATTACGTATTAGTATATAACGTTATACCTTAGTACGTAATAGTATATAACGTTATACGTTATATCGTATTAGTATACAAAGTTATACTTCATAACGTAATAGTATATAACGTTATACGTCATAACGTAATACTATATAACGTTATACGTCATAACGTAATACTATATAACGTTATACGTTATAACGTAGTAGTACATAACGTTATACGTTATAACGTAATAGTATATAACGTTATACGTCATAACGTAATAGTATATAACGTTATACGTTAGTACGTAATACTATATAACGTTATACGTTATTACGTATTAGCATGTAACGTTATACCTTAGTACGTAATAGTATATAACGTTATACGTTATAACGTAATAGCATATAACGTTATACGTCATAACGTAATACTATATAACGTTATACGTCATTACGTATTAGTATATAACGTTATACGTTTTTACGTATTAGTATATAACGTTATACATTATAACGTAATAGTATATAAAGTTATACTTCATAACGTAATAGTATATAACGTTATACGTCATTACGTATTAGTATATAACGTTATACGTTATTACGTAATACTATATAACGTTATACGTTATTACGTATTACTATATAACGTTATACGTTAGTACGTAATAGTATATAACGTTATACGTTATAACGTAATACTATGTAACGTTATACGTTATAACATAATAGTATATAACGTTATACGTCATAACGTAATACTATATAACGTTATACGTTATAACGTAGTAGTATATAACGTTATACGTCATAACGTAATAGTATATAACGTTATACGTTAGTACGTAATAGTATATAATGTTATACGTTATAACGTAATAGTATACAAAGTTATATTTCATAACGTAATAATATATAACGTTATACGTCATAACGTAATACTATATAACGTTGTACGTTATTACGTAATACTATATAACATTATACGTTATACGATAATACTATACAACGTTATACGTTATTACGTAACAGTATATAACGTTATACGTTATTACGTAATACTATATAACGTTATACGTTATTACGTATTAGTATATAACGTTATACGTTAGTACGTAATAGTATATAACGTTATACGTTATAACGTAATACTATGTAACGTTATACGTTCTAACGTAATAGTATATAACTTTATACGTCATAACGTAATAATATATAACGTTATACGTTAGTACGTAATAGTATATGACGTTATACGTTATAACGTAGTAGTCTATAACGTTATACGTCATAACGTAACACTATATAACGTTATACGTTATTACGTATTAGTATATAACTTCATACCTTAGTACGTAATAGTATATAACGTTATACCTTAGTACGTAATAGTATATAACGTTATACGTTATAACGTAATAGCATATAACGTTATACGTCATAACGTAATACTATATAACGTTATACGTTATTACGTGTTAGTATATAACGTTATACGTTATTATGTAATACTATATCACGTTATACGTTATAACATAATAGTATGTAACGTTATACGTCATAACGTAATACTATATAACGTTATACGTTATTACGTAACAGTATATAACGTTATACGTTATTACGTAACAGTATATAACGTTATACGTTATAACGTGATAGTATATAACGTTTTACGTTATTACGTATTAGTATATAACGTTATACGTTATTACGTAATAGTATATAACGTTATACGTTATTACGTAACAGTATATAACGTTATACGTTATAACGTGATAGTATATAACGTTTTACGTTATTACGTATTAGTATATAACGTTATACGTTATTACGTAATAGTATATAACGTTATACGTTGTTACGTAATAGTATATAACGTTATACGTTATAACGTAATACTATGTAACGTTATACGTTTTTACGTAATAGTTTATAACGTTATACGTTATTACGTAACAGTATATAACGTTATACGTTATAACGTAATAGTATATAACTTTATACGTCATAACGTAATAATATATAACGTTATACGTTAGTACGTAATACTATATAACGTTATACGTTTTTACGAAATAGTTTGTAACGTTATACGTCATTACGTATTAGTATATAACGTTATACGTTATTACGTATTAGTATATAACGTTATACGTTATAACGTAATAGTATATAAAGTTATACTTCATAACGTAATAGTATATAATGTTATACGTTATTACGTATTAGTATCTAACGTTATACGTTATTACGTAATACTATATAACGTTATACGTTATAACATAATAGAATGTAACGTTATACGTCATAACGTAATACTATATAACGTTATACGTTATAACGTAGTAGTATATAACGTTATACGTTATAACGTAATAGTATACAAAGTTATACTTCATAACGTAATAATATATAACGTTATACGTCATAACGTAATACTATATAACGTTGTACGTTATTACGTAATACTATATAACATTATACGTTATACGATAATACTATACAACGTTATACGTTATTACGTATTAGTATATAACGTTATACGTTATTACGTATTAGTATATAACGTTATACCTTAGTACGTAATAGTATATAACGTTATACGTTATTACGTAACAGTATATAACGTTATACGTTATAACGTAATAGTATATAACGTTATACGTTATTACGTATTAGTATATAACGTTATACGTTATTACGTAATAGTATATAACGTTATACGTTGTTACGTAATAGTATATAACGTTATACGTTATAACGTAATACTATGTAACGTTATACGTTTTTACGTAATAGTTTATAACGTTATACGTCATTAGGTATTAGTATATAACGTTATACGTTACTACGTAATTGTATATAACGTTATACGTTATTACGTATTAGTATATAACGTTATACGTTACTACGTAATAGTATATAACGTTATGCGTTATAACGTAATACTATGTAACTTTATACGTTATAACGTAGTAGTCTATAACGTTATACGTCATAACGTAACACTATATAACGTTATACGTTATAACATAATAGTATATAAAGTTATACGTTATTACGTAATAGTTTATAACGTTATACGTCATAACGTAATAGTATATAACGTTATACGTTATAACATAGTAGTCTATAACGTTATACGTCATAGCGTAACACTATATAACGTTATACGTTATAACGTATTAGTATATAACGTTATACGTTAGTACGTAATAGTATATAACGTTATACGTTATAACGTATTAGTATATAACGTCGTACGTTATTACGTATGAGTATATAACGTTATACGTTATTACGTAATAGGATATAACGTTATACGTTATAATGTAATAGTATATAACGTTATACGTCATAACGTAATACTATATAAAGTTATACGTTATAACGTAGTAGTATATAACGTTATACGTCATAACGTAATATTATATAACGTTATACGTTAGTACGTAATAGTATATAACGTTATACATTATTACGTATTAGTATATAACGTTATACCTTAGTACGTAATAGTATATAACGTTATACGTTATTACGTAATACTATATAACGTTATACGTTATAACGTAATAGTATATAACGTTATACGTCATAACGTAATAGTATATAATATTATACGTTATAACGTAATAGTATATAACGTTATACGTCATAACGTAATAGTATATAACGTTATACGTTACTACGTAATAGTATATAACATTATACGTTATTACGTATTAGTATATAACGTTATACCTTAGTACGTAATAGTATATAACGTTATACGTTATTACGTAACAGTATATAACGTTATACGTTATAACGTAATAGTATATAACGTTATACGTTATTACGTATTAGTATATAACGTTATACGTTATTACGTAATAGTATATAACGTTATACGTTGTTACGTAATAGTATATAACGATATACGTAATAACGTAGTAGTATATAACGTTATACCTTATTACGTAATACTATACAACGTTATACGTTATAACATAATAGTATATAACGTTGTACGTTATTACGTATTAGTATATAACGTTATACGTCATAACGTAATACTATATAACGTTATACGTTATTACGTGTTAGTATATAACGTTATACGTCATAACGTAACACTATATAACGTTTTACGTTATAACGTATTAGTATATAACGTTGTACGTTATTACGTATTAGTATATAACGTTATACGTCATAACGTAATACTATATAACGTTTTACGTTATTACGTATTAGTATATAACGTTATACGTTATTACGTATTAGTATATAACGTTATACGTCATAACGTAATACTATATAACGTTATACGTTATAACGTAATAGTATATAACGTTATACGTCATAACGTAATAGTATATAATATTATACGTTATAACGTAATAGTATATAACGTTATACGTCATAACGTAATAGTATATAACGTTATACGTTACTACGTAATAGTATATAACGTTATACGTTATTACGTATTAGTATATAACGTTATACCTTAGTACGTAATAGTATATAACGTTATACGTTATTACGTAACAGTATATAACGTTATACGTTATAACGTAATAGTATATAACGTTATACGTTATTACGTATTAGTATATAACGTTATACGTTATTACGTAATAGTATATAACGTTATACGTTGTTACGTAATAGTATATAACGATATACGTAATAACGTAGTAGTATATAACGTTATACGTTATTACGTAATACTATACAACGTTATACGTTATAACATAATAGTATATAACGTTGTACGTTATTACGTATTAGTATATAACGTTATACGTCATAACGTAATACTATATAACGTTATACGTTATTACGTGTTAGTATATAACGTTATACGTCATAACGTAACACTATATAACGTTTTACGTTATAACGTATTAGTATATAACGTTGTACGTTATTACGTATTAGTATATAACGTTATACGTCATAACGTAATACTATATAACGTTTTACGTTATTACGTATTAGTATATAACGTTATACGTTACTACGTAATAGTATATAACGTTATACGTTATTACGTATTAGTATATAACGTTGTACGTTATTACGTATTAGTATATAACGTTATACGTCATAACGTAATACTATATAACGTTATACGTTATTACGAGTTAGTATATAACGTTATACGTTATTACGTAATACTATACAACGTTATACGTTATAACATAATAGTATATAACGTTATACGTCATAACGTAATACTATATAACGTTATACCTTAGTACGTAATAGTATATAACGTTATACGTTATTACGTAACAGTACATAACGTTATACGTTATAACGTAATAGTATATAACGTTATACGTTATTACGTATTAGTATATAGTGTTATACGTTATTACGTAATAGTATATAATGTTATACGTTGTTACGTAATAGTATATAACGTTATACGTAGTAACGTAGTAGTATATAACGTTATACGTTATAACGTAATAGTATACAAGGTTATACTTCATAACGTAATAATATATAACGTTATACGTCATAACGTAATACTATATAACGTTATACGTTATTACGTAACAGTATATAACGTTATACGTTATAAGGTAATAGTATATAACGTTATACGTTATTACGTATTAGTATATAACGTTATACCTTAGTACGTAATAGTATATAACGTTATACGTTATATCGTATTAGTATACAAAGTTATACTTCATAACGTAATAATATATAACGTTATACGTCATAACGTAATACTATATAACGTTATACGTTATTACGTAACAGTATATAACGTTATACGTTATAAGGTAATAGTATATAACGTTATACGTTATTACGTATTAGTATATAACGTTATACCTTAGTACGTAATAGTATATAACGTTATACGTTATATCGTATTAGTATACAAAGTTATACTTCATAACGTAATAGTATATAACGTTATACGTCATAACGTAATACTATATAACGTTATACGTCATAACGTAATACTATATAACGTTATACGTTATAACGTAGTAGTACATAACGTTATACGTTATAACGTAATAGTATATAACGTTATACGTCATAACGTAATAGTATATAACGTTATACGTTAGTACGTAATACTATATAACGTTATACGTTATTACGTATTAGCATGTAACGTTATACCTTAGTACGTAATAGTATATAACGTTATACGTTATAACGTAATAGCATATAACGTTATACGTCATAACGTAATACTATATAACGTTATACGTCATAACGTAATACTATATAACGTTATACGTTATAACGTAGTAGTACATAACGTTATACGTTATAACGTAATAGTATATAACGTTATACGTTATTACGTATTTGTATATAACGTTATACGTTATTACGTAATAGTTTATAACGTTATACGTTATTACGTATTAGTATATAACGTTATACGTTAGTACGTAATAGTATATAACGTTATACGTTATAACGTAATACTATGTAACGTTATACGTCATAACGTAATACTATATAACGTTATACGTTATAACGTAGTAGTACATAACGTTATACGTTATGACGTAATAGTATATAACGTTATACGTTATTACGTATTTGTATATAACGTTATACGTTATTACGTAATAGTTTATAACGTTAAACGTTATTACGTATTAGTATATAACGTTATACGTCATAACGTAATACTATATAACGTTATACGTTATAACGTAGTAGTACATAACGTTATACGTTATAACGTAATAGTATATAACGTTATACGTCATAACGTAATAGTATATAACGTTATACGTTAGTACGTAATACTATATAACGTTATACGTTATTACGTATTAGTATATAACGTTATACGTTAGTACGTAATAGTATATAACGTTATACGTTATAACGTATTAGTATATAACTTTGTACGTTATTACGTATTAGTATATAACGTTATACGTTGTTACGTAATAGTATATAACGTTATACGTAATAACGTAATAGTATATAACGTTATACGTTATAACGTAGTAGTATATAACGTTATACGTCATAACGTAATAGTATATAACGTTATACCTCATAACGTAATACTATATAACATTATACGTGATAACGTAGTAGTATATAACGTTATACGTCATAACGTAATAATATATAACGTTATACGTTTCTACGTAATAGTTTATAACGTTATACATCATTACGTATTAGTATATAACGTTATACGTTTTTACGTATTAGTATATAACGTTATACATTATAACGTAATAGTATATAAAGTTATACTTCATAACGTAATAGTATATAACGTTATACGTCATTACGTATTAGTATATAACGTTATACGTTATTACGTAATACTATATAACGTTATACGTTATTACGTATTAGTATATAACGTTATACGTTAGTACGTAATAGTATATAACGTTATACGTTATAACGTAATACTATGTAACGTTATACGTTATAACATAATAGTATATAACGTTATACGTCATAACGTAATACTATATAACGTTATACGTTATAACGTAGTAGTATATAACGTTATACGTCATAACGTAATAGTATATAACGTTATACGTTAGTACGTAATAGTATATAATGTTATACGTTATAACGTAATAGTATACAAAGTTATACTTCATAACGTAATAATATATAACGTTATACGTCATAACGTAATACTATATAACGTTGTACGTTATTACGTAATACTATATAACATTATACGTTATACGATAATACTATACAACGTTATACGTTATTACGTAACAGTATATAACGTTATACGTTATTACGTAATACTATATAACGTTATACGTTATTACGTATTAGTATATAACGTTATACGTTAGTACGTAATAGTATATAACGTTATACGTTATAACGTAATACTATGTAACGTTATACGTTCTAACGTAATAGTATATAACTTTATACGTCATAACGTAATAATATATAACGTTATACGTTAGTACGTAATAGTATATGACGTTATACGTTATAACGTAGTAGTCTATAACGTTATACGTCATAACGTAACACTATATAACGTTATACGTTATTACGTATTAGTATATAACTTCATACCTTAGTACGTAATAGTATATAACGTTATACCTTAGTACGTAATAGTATATAACGTTATACGTTATAACGTAATAGCATATAACGTTATACGTCATAACGTAATACTATATAACGTTATACGTTATTACGTGTTAGTATATAACGTTATACGTTATTATGTAATACTATATCACGTTATACGTTATAACATAATAGTATGTAACGTTATACGTCATAACGTAATACTATATAACGTTATACGTTATTACGTAACAGTATATAACGTTATACGTTATTACGTAACAGTATATAACGTTATACGTTATAACGTGATAGTATATAACGTTTTACGTTATTACGTATTAGTATATAACGTTATACGTTATTACGTAATAGTATATAACGTTATACGTTATTACGTAACAGTATATAACGTTATACGTTATAACGTGATAGTATATAACGTTTTACGTTATTACGTATTAGTATATAACGTTATACGTTATTACGTAATAGTATATAACGTTATACGTTGTTACGTAATAGTATATAACGTTATACGTTATAACGTAATACTATGTAACGTTATACGTATTTACGTAATAGTTTATAACGTTATACGTTATTACGTAACAGTATATAACGTTATACGTTATAACGTAATAGTATATAACTTTACACGTCATAACGTAATAATATATAACGTTATACGTTAGTACGTAATACTATATAACGTTATACGTTTTTACGAAATAGTTTGTAACGTTATACGTCATTACGTATTAGTATATAACGTTATACGTTATTACGTATTAGTATATAACGTTATACGTTATAACGTAATAGTATATAAAGTTATACTTCATAACGTAATAGTATATAATGTTATACGTTATTACGTATTAGTATCTAACGTTATACGTTATTACGTAATACTATATAACGTTATACGTTATAACATAATAGAATGTAACGTTATACGTCATAACGTAATACTATATAACGTTATACGTTATAACGTAGTAGTATATAACGTTATTCGTTATAACGTAATAGTATACAAAGTTATACTTCATAACGTAATAATATATAACGTTATACGTCATAACGTAATACTATATAACGTTGTACGTTATTACGTAATACTATATAACATTATACGTTATACGATAATACTATACAACGTTATACGTTATAACGTATTAGTATATAACGTTATACGTTATTACGTATTAGTATATAACGTTATACCTTAGTACGTAATAGTATATAACGTTATACGTTATTACGTAACAGTATATAACGTTATACGTTATAACGTAATAGTATATAACGTTATACGTTATTACGTATTAGTATATAACGTTATACGTTATTACGTAATAGTATATAACGTTATACGTCGTTACGTAATAGTATATAACGTTATACGTTATAACGTAATACTATGTAACGTTATACGTTTTTACGTAATAGTTTATAACGTTAGACGTCATTAGGTATTAGTATATAACGTTATACGTTACTACGTAATTGTATATAACGTTATACGTTATTACGTATTAGTATATAACGTTATACGTTACTACGTAATAGTATATAACGTTATGCGTTATAACGTAATACTATGTAACTTTATACGTTATAACGTAGTAGTCTATAACGTTATACGTCATAACGTAACACTATATAACGTTATACGTTATAACATAATAGTATATAAAGTTATACGTTATTACGTAATAGTTTATAACGTTATACGTCATAACGTAATAGTATATAACGTTATACGTTATAACGTAGTAGTCTATAACGTTATACGTCATAGCGTAACACTATATAACGTTATACGTTATAACGTATTAGTATATAACGTTATACGTTAGTACGTAATAGTATATAACGTTATACGTTATAACGTATTAGTATATAACGTCGTACGTTATTACGTATGAGTATATAACGTTATACGTTATTACGTAATAGGATATAACGTTATACGTTATAATGTAATAGTATATAACGTTATACGTCATAACGTAATACTATATAAAGTTATACGTTATAACGTAGTAGTATATAACGTTATACGTCATAACGTAATATTATATAACGTTATACGTTAGTACGTAATAGTATATAACGTTATACATTATTACGTATCAGTATATAACGTTATACCTTAGTACGTAATAGTATATAACGTTATACGTTATTACGTAATACTATATAACGTTATACGTTATAACGTAATAGTATATAACGTTATACGTCATAACGTAATAGTATATAATATTATACGTTATAACGTAATAGTATATAACGTTATACGTCATAACGTAATAGTATATAACGTTATACGTTACTACGTAATAGTATATAACGTTATACGTTATTACGTATTAGTATATAACGTTATACCTTAGTACGTAATAGTATATAACGTTATACGTTATTACGTAACAGTATATAACGTTATACGTTATAACGTAATAGTATATAACGTTATACGTTATTACGTATTAGTATATAACGTTATACGTTATTACGTAATAGTATATAACGTTATACGTTGTTACGTAATAGTATATAACGATATACGTAATAACGTAGTAGTATATAACGTTATACGTTATTACGTAATACTATACAACGTTATACGTTATAACATAATAGTATATAACGTTGTACGTTATTACGTATTAGTATATAACGTTATACGTCATAACGTAATACTATATAACGTTATACGTTATTACGTGTTAGTATATAACGTTATACGTCATAACGTAACACTATATAACGTTTTACGTTATAACGTATTAGTATATAACGTTGTACGTTATTACGTATTAGTATATAACGTTATACGTCATAACGTAATACTATATAACGTTTTACGTTATTACGTATTAGTATATAACGTTATACGTTACTACGTAATAGTATATAACGTTATACGTTATTACGTATTAGTATATAACGTTGTACGTTATTACGTATTAGTATATAACGTTATACGTCATAACGTAATACTATATAACGTTATACGTTTTTACGAGTTAGTATATAACGTTATACGTTATTACGTAATACTATACAACGTTATACGTTATAACATAATAGTATATAACGTTATACGTCATAACGTAATACTATATAACGTTTTACGTTATTACGTATTAGTATATAACGTTATACGTTACTACGTAATAGTATATAACGTTATACGTTATTACGTATTAGTATATAACGTTGTACGTTATTACGTATTAGTATATAACGTTATACGTTACTACGTAATAGTATATAACGTTATACGTTATTACGTATTAGTATATAGTGTTATACGTTATTACGTAATAGTATATAATGTTATACGTTGTTACGTAATAGTATATAACGTTATACGTAGTAACGTAGTAGTATATAACGTTATACGTTATAACGTAATAGTATACAAGGTTATACTTCATAACGTAATAATATATAACGTTATACGTCATAACGTAATACTATATAACGTTATACGTTATTACGTAACAGTATATAACGTTATACGTTATAAGGTAATAGTATATAACGTTATACGTTATTACGTATTAGTATATAACGTTATACCTTAGTACGTAATAGTATATAACGTTATACGTTATATCGTATTAGTATACAAAGTTATACTTCATAACGTAATAGTATATAACGTTATACGTCATAACGTAATACTATATAACGTTATACGTTATTACGTAACAGTATATAACGTTATACGTTATAAGGTAATAGTATATAACGTTATACGTTATTACGTATTAGTATATAACGTTATACCTTAGTACGTAATAGTATATAACGTTATACGTTATATCGTATTAGTATACAAAGTTATACTTCATAACGTAATAGTATATAACGTTATACGTCATAACGTAATACTATATAACGTTATACGTCATAACGTAATACTATATAACGTTATACGTTATAACGTAGTAGTACATAACGTTATACGTTATAACGTAATAGTATATAACGTTATACGTCATAACGTAATAGTATATAACGTTATACGTTAGTACGTAATACTATATAACGTTATACGTTATTACGTATTAGCATGTAACGTTATACCTTAGTACGTAATAGTATATAATGTTATACGTTATAACGTAATAGTATACAAAGTTATACTTCATAACGTAATAATATATAACGTTATACGTCATAACGTAATACTATATAACGTTATACGTTATTACGTAACACTATATAACGTTATATGTTATTACGTATTAGTATATAAGTTCATACCTTAGTACGTAATAGTATATAACGTTATACCTTAGTACGTAATAGTATATAACGTTATACGTTATAACGTAATAGCATATAACGTTATACGTCATAACGTAATACTATATAACGTTATACGTCATAACGTAATACTATATAACGTTATACGTTATAACGTAGTAGTACAGAACGTTATACGTTATAACGTAATAGTATATAACGTTATACGTTATTACGTATTTGTATATAACGTTATACGTTATTACGTAATAGTTTATAACGTTATACGTTATTACGTATTAGTATATAACGTTATACGTTATTACGTAATACTATATAACGTTATACGTTATTACGTATTAGTATATAACGTTATACGTTAGTACGTAATACTATATAACGTTATACGTTATTACGTATTAGTATATAACGTTATACGTTATTACGTAATAGTTTATAACGTTATACGTTATAACGTATTAGTATATAACTTTGTACGTTATTACGTATTAGTATATAACGTTATACGTTATAACGTAATAGTATATAACGTTATACGTTATTACGTAACAGTATATAACGTTATACGTAATAACGTAATAGTATATAACGTTATACGTTAGTACGTAATAGTATATAACGTTATACGTTATTACGTACTAGTATATAACGTTATACGTTATTACGTACTAGTATATAACGTTATACGTTATTACGTAACAGTATATAACGTTATACGTTATAACGTAATAGTATATAACGTTATACGTTATTACGTATTAGTATATAACGTTATACGTTATTACGTAATAGTATATAACGTTATACGTTATAACGTAATAGTATATAACGTTATACGTCATAACGTAATAATATATAACGTTATACGTTATTACGTATTAGTATATAACGTTATACGTTATTACGTAATACTATATAACGTTATACGTTATTACGTATTAGTATATAACGTTATACGTTAGTACGTAATAGTATATAACGTTATACGTTATAACGTAATACTATGTAACGTTATACGTTATAACATAATAGTATATAACGTTATACGTCATAACGTAATACTATATAACGTTATACGTTATAACGTAGTAGTATATAACGTTATACGTCATAACGTAATAGTATATAACGTTATACGTTAGTACGTAATAGTATATAACGTTATACGTTATTACGTATTAGTATATAACGTTATACCTTAGTACGTAATAGTATATAACGTTATACGTTATTACGTAACAGTATATAACGTTATACGTCATAACGTAATAGTATATAACGTTATACTTTAGTACGTAATAGTATATAACGTTATACGTTATTACGTATTAGTATACAACGTTATACCTTAGTACGTAATAGTATATAACGTTATACGTTATAACGTAATAGTATACAAAGTTATACTTCATAACGTAATAATATATAACGTTATACGTCATAACGTAATACTATATTACGTTATACGTTATTACGTAATACTATATAACATTATACGTTAGAACGTAGTAGTATATAACGTTATACGTCATAACGTAATAGTATATAACGTTATACGTTTGTACGTAATACTATATAACGTTATACGTTATTACGTATTAGCATGTAACGTTATACCTTAGTACGTAATAGTATATAATGTTATACGTTATAACGTAATAGTATACAAAGTTATACTTCATAACGTAATAATATATAACGTTATACGTCATAACGTAATACTATATAACGTTGTACGTTATTACGTAATACTATATAACATTATACGTTATACGATTATACTATACAACGTTATACGTTATTACGTAACAGTATATAACGTTATACGTTATTACGTAATACTATATAACGTTATACGTTATTACGTATTAGTATATAACGTTATACGTTAGTACGTAATACTATATAACGTTATACGTTATTACGTATTAGTATATAACGTTATACGTTAGTACGTAATAGTATATAACGTTATACGTTATAACGTATTAGTATATAACTTTGTACGTTATTACGTATTAGTATATAACGTTATACGTTATTACGTAACAGTATATAACGTTATATGTTATTACGTATTAGTATATAACTTCATACCATAGTACGTAATAGTATATAACGTTATACCTTAGTACTTTATACGTTATTACGTATTAGTATATAACGTTATACGTTATTACGTAACAGTATATAACGTTACACGTAATAACGTAATAGTATATAACGTTATACGTTAGTACGTAATAGTATATAACGTTATACGTTATTACGTACTAGTATATAACGTTATACGTTATTACGTACTAGTATATAACGTTATACGTTATTACGTAACAGTATATAACGTTATATGTTATTACGTATTAGTATATAACTTCATACCATAGTACGTAATAGTATATAACGTTATACCTTAGTACTTTATACGTTATTACGTATTAGTATATAACGTTATACGTTATTACGTAACAGTATATAACGTTACACGTAATAACGTAATAGTATATAACGTTATACGTTAGTACGTAATAGTATATAACGTTATACGTTATTACGTACTAGTATATAACGTTATACGTTATTACGTACTAGTATATAACGTTATACCTTAATACGTAATAGTATAAAACGTTATACATTATTACGTAACAGTATATAACGTTATACGTTATAACGTAATAGTATATAACGTTATGCGTTATTACGTATTAGTATATAACGTTATAGGTTATTACGTAACAGTATATAACGTTATACGTTATAACGTAATACTATATAACGTTATACGTTGTTACGTAACAGTATATAACGTTATACGTAATAACGTAATAGTATATAACGTTATACGTTATAACGTTGTAGTATATAACGTTATACGTCATAACGTAATAGTATATAACGTTATACCTCATAACGTAATACTATATAACATTATACGTGATAACGAAGTAGTATATAACGTTATACGTCATAACGTAATAATATATAACGTTATACGTTTTTACGTAATAGTTTATAACGTTATACGTCATTACGTATTAGTATATAACGTTATTCGTTTTTACGTATTAGTATATAACGTTATACATTATAACGTAATAGTATATAAAGTTATACTTCATAACGTAATAGTATATAACGTTATACGTCATTACGTATTAGTATATAACGTTATACATTATTACGTATTAGTATATAACGTTATACGTTATTACGTAACAGTATATAACGTTATACGTTATAACGTAATAGTATATAACGTTATACGTTATTACGTATTAGTATATAACGTTATACGTTATTACGTAATAGTATATAACGTTATACGTTATAACGTAATAGTATATAACGTTATACGTCATAACGTAATAATATATAACGTTATACGTTATTACGTATTAGTATATAACGTTATACGTTATTACGTAATACTATATAACGTTATACGTTATTACGTATTTGTATATAACGTTATACGTTAGTACGTAATAGTATATAACGTTATACGTTATAACGTAATACTATGTAACGTTATACGTTATAACATAATAGTATATAACGTTATACGTCATAACGTAATACTATATAACGTTATACGTTATAACGTAGTAGTATATAACGTTATACGTCATAACGTAATAGTATATAACGTTATACGTTAGTACGTAATAGTATATAACGTTATACGTTATTACGTATTAGTATATAACGTTATACCTTAGTACGTAATAGTATATAACGTTATACGTTATTACGTAACAGTATATAACGTTATACGTCATAACGTAATAGTATATAACGTTATACTTTAGTACGTAATAGTATATAACGTTATACGTTATTACGTATTAGTATACAACGTTATACCTTAGTACGTAATAGTATATAACGTTATACGTTATAACGTAATAGTATACAAAGTTATACTTCATAACGTAATAATATATAACGTTATACGTCATAACGTAATACTATATAACGTTATACGTTATTACGTAATACTATATAACATTATACGTTAGAACGTAGTAGTATATAACGTTATACGTCATAACGTAATAGTATATAACGTTATACGTTAGTACGTAATACTATATAACATTATACGTTATTACATATTAGCATGTAACGTTATACCTTAGTACGTAATAGTATATAATGTTATACATTATAACGTAATAGTATACAAAGTTATACTTCATAACGTAATAATATATAACGTTATACGTCATAACGTAATACTATATAACGTTGTACGTTATTACGTAATACTATATAACATTATACGTTATACGATTATACTATACAACGTTATACGTTATTATGTAACAGTATATAACGTTATACGTTATTACGTAATACTATATAACGTTATACGTTATTACGTATTAGTATATAACGTTATACGTTAGTACGTAATAGTATATAACGTTATACGTTATAACGTAATACTATGTAACGTTATACGTTCTAACGTAATAGTATATAACATTATACGTCATAACGTAATAATATATAACGTTATACGTTAGTACGTAATAGTATATGACGTTATACGTTATAACGTAGTAGTCTATAACGTTATACGTCATAACGTAACACTATATAACGTTATACGTTATTACGTATTAGTACATAACTTCATACCTTAGTACGTAATAGTATATAACGTTATACCTTAGTACGTAATAGTATATAACGTTATACGTTATAACGTAATAGCATATAACGTTATACGTCATAACGTAATACTATATAACGTTATACGTTATTACGTGTTAGTATATAACGTTATACGTTATTATGTAATACTATATAACGTTATACGTTATAACATAGTAGTGTGTAACGTTATACGTCATAACGTAATACTATATAACGTTATACGTTATAACGTTGTATTATATAACGTTATACGTCATAACGTAATAGTATATAACGTTATACGTTATAACGTGATAGTATATAACGTTTTACGTTATTACGTATTAGTATATAACGTTATACGTTATTACGTAATAGTATATAACGTTATACGTTGTTACGTAATAGTATATAACGTTATACGTTATAACGTAATACTATGTCACGTTATACGTTTTTACGTAATAGTTTATAACGTTATACGTTATTACGTAACAGTATATAACGTTATACGTTATAACGTAATAGTATATAACTTTATACGTCATAACGTAATAATATATAACGTTATACGTTAGTACGTAATACTATATAACGTTATACGTTTTTGCGAAATAGTTTGTAACGTTATACGTCATTACGTATTAGTATATAACGTTATACGTTTTTACGTATTAGTATATAACGTTATACGTTATAACGTAATAGTATATAAAGTTATACTTAATAACGTAATAGTATATAATGTTATACGTTATTACGTATTAGTATATAACGTTATACGTTATTGCGTAATACTATATAACATTATACGTTATACGATAATACTATACAACGTTATACGTTATTACGTAGTAGTCTATAACGATATACGTCATAACGTAACACTATATAACGTTATACGTTATAACGTATTAGTATATAACGTTGTACGTTATTACGTATTAGTATATAACGTTATACGTCATAACATAACACTATATAACGTTATACGTTATTACGTGTTAGTATATAACGTTATACGTCATAACGTAACACTATATAACGTTTTACGTTATAACGTATTAGTATATAACGTTGTACGTTATTACGTATCAGTATATAACGTTATACGTCATAACGTAATACTATATAACGTTTTACGTTATTACGTATTAGTATATAACGTTATACGTTACTACGTAACAGTATATAACGTTATACGTCATAACGTAATAGTATATAACGTTATACTTTAGTACGTAATAGTATATAACGTTATACGTTATTACGTATTAGTATACAACGTTATAGCTTAGTACGTAATAGTATATAACGTTATACGTTATAACGTAATAGTATACAAAGTTATACTTCATAACGTAATAATATATAACGTTATACGTCATAACGTAATACTATATAACGTTATACGTTATTACGTAATACTATATAACATTATACGTTAGAACGTAGTAGTATATAACGTTATACGTCATAACGTAATAGTATATAACGTTATACGTTAGTACGTAATACTATATAACGTTATACGTTATTACATATTAGCATGTAACGTTATACCTTAGTACGTAATAGTATATAATGTTATACGTTATAACGTAATAGTATACAAAGTTATACTTCATAACGTAATAATATATAACGTTATACGTCATAACGTAATACTATATAACGTTGTACGTTATTACGTAATACTATATAACATTATACGTTATACGATTATACTATACAACGTTATACGTTATTATGTAACAGTATATAACGTTATACGTTATTACGTAATACTATATAACGTTATACGTTATTACGTATTAGTATATAACGTTATACGTTAGTACGTAATAGTATATAACGTTATACGTTATAACGTAATACTATGTAACGTTATACGTTCTAACGTAATAGTATATAACATTATACGTCATAACGTAATAATATATAACGTTATACGTTAGTACGTAATAGTATATGACGTTATACGTTATAACGTAGTAGTCTATAACGTTATACGTCATAACGTAACACTATATAACGTTATACGTTATTACGTATTAGTACATAACTTCATACCTTAGTACGTAATAGTATATAACGTTATACCTTAGTACGTAATAGTATATAACGTTATACGTTATAACGTAATAGCATATAACGTTATACGTCATAACGTAATACTATATAACGTTATACGTTATTACGTGTTAGTATATAACGTTATACGTTATTATGTAATACTATATAACGTTATACGTTATAACATAATAGTGTGTAACGTTATACGTCATAACGTAATACTATATAACGTTATACGTTATAACGTTGTAGTATATAACGTTATACGTCATAACGTAATAGTATATAACGTTATACGTTAGTACGTAATAGTATATGACGTTATACGTTATTTTGTATTAGTATATAACGTTATACCTTAGTACGTAATAGTATATAACGTTATACGTTATAACGTAATAGTATACAAAGTTATACTTCATAACGTAATAATATATAACGTTATACGTCATAACGTAATACTATATAACGTTATACGTTATTACGTAATACTATATAACATTATACGTTAGAACGTAGTAGTATATAACGTTATACGTCATAACGTAATAGTATATAACGTTATACGTTAGTACGTAATACTATATAACGTTATACGTTATTACATATTAGCATGTAACGTTATACCTTAGTACGTAATAGTATATAATGTTATACGTTATAACGTAATAGTATACAAAGTTATACTTCATAACGTAATAATATATAACGTTATACGTCATAACGTAATACTATATAACGTTGTACGTTATTACGTAATACTATATAACATTATACGTTATACGATTATACTATACAACGTTATACGTTATTATGTAACAGTATATAACGTTATACGTTATTACGTAATACTATATAACGTTATACGTTATTACGTATTAGTATATAACGTTATACGTTAGTACGTAATAGTATATAACGTTATACGTTATAACGTAATACTATGTAACGTTATACGTTCTAACGTAATAGTATATAACATTATACGTCATAACGTAATAATATATAACGTTATACGTTAGTACGTAATAGTATATGACGTTATACGTTATAACGTAGTAGTCTATAACGTTATACGTCATAACGTAACACTATATAACGTTATACGTTATTACGTATTAGTACATAACTTCATACCTTAGTACGTAATAGTATATAACGTTATACCTTAGTACGTAATAGTATATAACGTTATACGTTATAACGTAATAGCATATAACGTTATACGTCATAACGTAATATTATATAACGTTATACGTTATTACGTGTTAGTATATAACGTTATACGTTATTATGTAATACTATATAACGTTATACGTTATAACATAATAGTGTGTAACGTTATACGTCATAACGTAATACTATATAACGTTATACGTTATAACGTTGTAGTATATAACGTTATACGTCATAACGTAATAGTATATAACGTTATACGTTAGTACGTAATAGTATATGACGTTATACGTTATTTTGTATTAGTATATAACGTTATACCTTAGTACGTAATAGTATATAACGTTATACGTTATTACGTAACAGTATATAACGTTATACGTTATAACGTGATAGTATATAACGTTTTACGTTATTACGTATTAGTATATAACGTTATACGTTATTACGTAATAGTATATAACGTTATACGTTGTTACGTAATAGTATATAACGTTATACGTTATAACGTAATACTATGTCACGTTATACGTTTTTACGTAATAGTTTATAACGTTATACGTTATTACGTAACAGTATATAACGTTATACGTTATAACGTAATAGTATATAACTTTATACGTCATAACGTAATAATATATAACGTTATACGTTAGTACGTAATACTATATAACGTTATACGTTTTTACGAAATAGTTTGTAACGTTATACGTCATTACGTATTAGTATATAACGTTATACGTTATTACGTATTAGTATATAACGTTATACGTTATAACGTAATAGTATATAAAGTTATACTTAATAACGTAATAGTATATAATGTTATACGTTATTACGTATTAGTATATAACGTTATACGTTATTGCGTAATACTATATAACATTATACGTTATACGATAATACTATACAACGTTATACGTTATTACGTAGTAGTCTATAACGATATACGTCATAACGTAACACTATATAACGTTATACGTTATAACGTATTAGTATATAACGTTGTACGTTATTACGTATTAGTATATAACGTTATACGTCATAACGTAACACTATATAACGTTATACGTTATTACGTGTTAGTATATAACGTTGTACGTTATTACGTATTAGTATATAACGTTGTACGTTATTACGTATTAGTATATAACGTTATACGTCATAACGTAATACTATATAACGTTTTACGTTATTACGTATTAGTATATAACGTTATACCTTAGTACGTAATAGTATATAACGTTATACGTTATTACGTAATACTATATAATGTTATACGTTGTTACGTAATAGTATATAACGTTATACGTAGTAACGTAATAGTATATAACGTTATACGTTCTTACGTATTAGTATATAACGTTATACGTTATTACGTAATAGTATATAACGTTATACGTTGTTACGTAATAGTATATAACGATATACGTAATAACGTAGTAGTATATAACGTTATACGTCATAAAGTAGTAGTATATAACGTTATACGTCATAACGTAACACTATATAACGTTATACGTTATAACATAATAGTATATAACGTTATGCGTTATAACGTAATACTATGTAACTTTATACGTTATAACGTAGTAGTCTATAACGTTATACGTCATAACGTAACACTATATAACGTTATACGTTATAACGTATTAGTATATAACGTTGTACGTTATTACGTATTAGTATATAACGTTATACGTCATAACGTAATACTATATAACGTTATACGTTATTACGTGTTAGTATATAACGTTATACGTCATAACGTAACACTATATAACGTTTTACGTTATAACGTATTAGTATATAACGTTGTACGTTATTACGTATTAGTATATAACGTTATACGTCATAACGTAATACTATATAACGTTTTACGTTATTACGTATTAGTATATAACGTTATACGTTACTACGTAATAGTATATAACGTTATACGTTATTACGTATTAGTATATAACGTTGTACGTTATTACGTATTAGTATATAACGTTATACGTCATAACGTAATACTATATAACGTTATACGTTATTACGTGTTAGTATATAACGTTATACGTTATTACGTAATACTATACAACGTTATACGTTATAACATAATAGTATATAACGTTATACGTCATAACGTAATACTATATAACGTTATACCTTAGTACGTAATAGTATATAACGTTATACGTTATTACGTGTTAGTATATAACGTTATACGTCATAACGTAACACTATATAACGTTTTACGTTATAACGTATTAGTATATAACGTTGTACGTTATTACGTATTAGTATATAACGTTATACGTCATAACGTAATACTATAGAACGTTTTACGTTATTACGTATTAGTATATAACGTTATACGTTACTACGTAATAGTATATAACGTTATACGTTATTACGTATTAGTATATAACGTTGTACGTTATTACGTATTAGTATATAACGTTATACGTCATAACGTAATACTATATAACGTTATACCTTAGTACGTAATAGTATATAACGTTATACGTTATTACGTGTTAGTATATAACGTTATACGTCATAACGTAACACTATATAACGTTATACGTCATAACGTAATACTATATAACGTTATACCTTAGTACGTAATAGTATATAACGTTATACGTTATTACGTAACAGTACATAACGTTATACGTTATAACGTAATAGTATATAACGTTATACGTTATTACGTATTAGTATATAGTGTTATACGTTATTACGTAATAGTATATAATGTTATACGTTGTTACGTAATAGTATATAACGTTATACGTAGTAACGTAGTAGTATATAACGTTATACGTTATAACGTAATAGTATACAAAGTTATACTTCATAACGTAATAATATATAACGTTATACGTCATAACGTAATACTATATAACGTTATACGTTATTACGTAACAGTATATAACGTTATACGTTATAAGGTAATAGTATATAACGTTATACGTTATTACGTATTAGTATATAACGTTATACCTTAGTACGTAATAGTATATAACGTTATACGTTATAACGTAATAGTATACAAAGTTATACTTCATAACGTAATAGTATATAACGTTATACGTCATAACGTAATACTATATAACGTTATACCTTAGTACGTAATAATATATAACGTTATACGTTATTACGTAATACTATATAACGTTATACGTTATAGCGTAATAGTATATAACGTTATACGTTATTACGTAACAGTATATAACGTTATACGTTATAACGTAATAGTATATAACGTTATACGTTAGTACGTAATAGTATATAACGTTATACGTTATTACGTTATACTATATAACGTTATACGTTATAACATAATAGTATATAACGTTATACGTTCTTACGTAATAGTATATAACGTTATACGTTGTTACGTAATAGTATATAACGTTATACGTAATAACGTAGTAGTATATAACGTTATACGTCATAAAGTAGTAGTATATAACGTTATACGTTATAACGTATTAGTATATAACGTCGTACGTTATTACGTATGAGTATATAACGTTATACGTTATTACGTAACAGTATATAACGTTATACGTTATAATGTAATAGTATATAACGTTATACGTCATAACGTAATACTATATAAAGTTATACGTTATAACGTAGTAGTATATAACGTTATACGTCATAACGTATTAGTATATAACGTTATACGTTAGTACGTAATAGTATATAACGTTATACATTATTACGTATTAGTATATAACGTTATACCTTAGTACGTAATAGTATATAACGTTATACGTTATTACGTAATACTATATAACGTTATACGTTATAACGTAATAGTATATAACGTTATACGTCATAACGTAATAGTATATAACGTTATACGTTAGTACGTAATAGTATATAACGATATACGTTATTACGTAATACTATATAACGTTATACGTTATAACATAATAGTATATAACGTTATACGTTATAGCGTAGTAGTATATAACGTTATACGTCATAACGTAATAGTATATAACGTTATACGTTAGTACGTAATAGTATATAACGTTATACGTCATAACGTAATACTATATAAAGTTATACGTTATAACGTAGTAGTATATAACGTTATACGTCATAACGTATTAGTATATAACGTTATACGTTAGTACGTAATAGTATATAACGTTATACATTATTACGTATTAGTATATAACGTTATACCTTAGTACGTAATAGTATATAACGTTATACGTTATTACGTAATACTATATAACGTTATACGTTATAACGTAATAGTATATAACGTTATACGTCATAACGTAATAGTATATAACGTTATACGTTAGTACGTAATAGTATATAACGATATACGTTATTACGTAATACTATATAACGTTATACGTTATAACATAATAGTATATAACGTTATACGTTATAGCGTAGTAGTATATAACGTTATACGTCATAACGTAATAGTATATAACGTTATACGTTAGTACGTAATAGTATATAACGTTATACGTTATTACGTATTAGTATATAACGTTATACCTTAGTACGTAATAGTATATAACGTTATACGTTATTACGTAACAGTATATAACGTTATACGTTATAACGTAATAGTATATAACGTTATACGTTATTACGTATTAGTATATAACGTTATACGTTATTACGTAATAGTATATAACGTTATACGTTGTTACGTAATAGTATATAACGATATACGTAATAACGTAGTAGTGTATAACGTTATACGTCATAAAGTAATAGTATATAACGTTATACGTCATAACGTAACACTATATAACGTTATACGTTATAACATAATAGTATATAACGTTATACGTTACTACGTAATAGTATATAACGTTATACGTTATTACGTATTAGTATATAACGTTATACGTTACTACGTAATAGTATATAACGTTATGCGTTATAACGTAATACTATGTAACTTTATACGTTATAACGTAGTAGTCTATAACGTTATACGTCATAACGTAACACTATATAACGTTATACGTTATAACATAATAGTATATAACGTTATACGTTATAACGTAGTAGTATATAACGTTATACGTCATAACGTAATAGTATATAACGTTATACGTTAGTACGTAATAGTATATAACGATATACGTTATTACGTAATACTATATAACGTTATACGTTATAACATAATAGTATATAACGTTATACGTTATAACGTAGTAGTATATAACGTTATACGTCATAACGTAATAGTATATAACGTTATACGTTAGTACGTAATAGTATATAACGTTATACGTCATAACGTAACACTATATAACGTTATACGTCATAACGTAATACTATATAACGTTATACCTTAGTACGTAATAGTATATAACGTTATACGTTATTACGTAACAGTACATAACGTTATACGTTATAACGTAATAGTATATAACGTTATACGTTATTACGTATTAGTATATAGTGTTATACGTTATTACGTAATAGTATATAATGTTATACGTTGTTACGTAATAGTATATAACGTTATACGTAGTAACGTAGTAGTATATAACGTTATACGTTATAACGTAATAGTATACAAAGTTATACTTCATAACGTAATAATATATAACGTTATACGTCATAACGTAATACTATATAACGTTATACGTTATTACGTAACAGTATATAACGTTATACGTTATAAGGTAATAGTATATAACGTTATACGTTATTACGTATTAGTATATAACGTTATACCTTAGTACGTAATAGTATATAACGTTATACGTTATAACGTAATAGTATACAAAGTTATACTTCATAACGTAATAGTATATAACGTTATACGTCATAACGTAATACTATATAACGTTATACCTTAGTACGTAATAATATATAACGTTATACGTTATTACGTAATACTATATAACGTTATACGTTATAGCGTAATAGTATATAACGTTATACGTTATTACGTAACAGTATATAACGTTATACGTTATAACGTAATAGTATATAACGTTATACGTTAGTACGTAATAGTATATAACGTTATACGTTATTACGTTATACTATATAACGTTATACGTTATAACATAATAGTATATAACGTTATACGTTCTTACGTAATAGTATATAACGTTATACGTTGTTACGTAATAGTATATAACGTTATACGTAATAACGTAGTAGTATATAACGTTATACGTCATAAAGTAGTAGTATATAACGTTATACGTTATAACGTATTAGTATATAACGTCGTACGTTATTACGTATGAGTATATAACGTTATACGTTATTACGTAACAGTATATAACGTTATACGTTATAATGTAATAGTATATAACGTTATACGTCATAACGTAATACTATATAAAGTTATACGTTATAACGTAGTAGTATATAACGTTATACGTCATAACGTATTAGTATATAACGTTATACGTTAGTACGTAATAGTATATAACGTTATACATTATTACGTATTAGTATATAACGTTATACCTTAGTACGTAATAGTATATAACGTTATACGTTATTACGTAATACTATATAACGTTATACGTTATAACGTAATAGTATATAACGTTATACGTCATAACGTAATAGTATATAACGTTATACGTTAGTACGTAATAGTATATAACGATATACGTTATTACGTAATACTATATAACGTTATACGTTATAACATAATAGTATATAACGTTATACGTTATAACGTAGTAGTATATAACGTTATACGTCATAACGTAATAGTATATAACGTTATACGTTAGTACGTAATAGTATATAACGTTATACGTTATTACGTATTAGTATATAACGTTATACCTTAGTACGTAATAGTATATAACGTTATACGTTATTACGTAACAGTATATAACGTTATACGTTATAACGTAATAGTATATAACGTTATACGTTATTACGTATTAGTATATAACGTTATACGTTATTACGTAATAGTATATAACGTTATACGTTGTTACGTAATAGTATATAACGATATACGTAATAACGTAGTAGTGTATAACGTTATACGTCATAAAGTAATAGTATATAACGTTATACGTCATAACGTAACACTATATAACGTTATACGTTATAACATAATAGTATATAACGTTATACGTTACTACGTAATAGTATATAACGTTATACGTTATTACGTATTAGTATATAACGTTATACGTTACTACGTAATAGTATATAACGTTATGCGTTATAACGTAATACTATGTAACTTTATACGTATAACGTAGTAGTCTATAACGTTATACGTCATAACGTAACACTATATAACGTTATACGTTATAACGTATTAGTATATAACGTTGTACGTTATTACGTATTAGTATATAACGTTATACGTCATAACGTAATACTATATAACGTTATACGTTATTACGTGTTAGTATATAACGTTATACGTTACTACGTAATAGTATATAACGTTATACGTTATTACGTATTAGTATATAACGTTGTACGTTATTACGTATTAGTATATAACGTTATACGTCATAACGTAATGCTATATAACGTTATACGTTATTACGTGTTAGTATATAACGTTATACGTTATTACGTAATACTATACAACGTTATACGTTATAACATAATAGTATATAACGTTATACGTCATAACGTAATACTATATAACGTTATACCTTAGTACGTAATAGTATATAACGTTATACGTTATTACGTGTTAGTATATAACGTTATACGTCATAACGTAACACTATATAACGTTTTACGTTATAACGTATTAGTATATAACGTTGTACGTTATTACGTATTAGTATATAACGTTATACGTCATAACGTAATACTATATAACGTTTTACGTTATTACGTATTAGTATATAACGTTATACGTTACTGCGTAATAGTATATAACGTTATACGTTATTACGTATTAGTATATAACGTTGTACGTTATTACGTATTAGTATATAACGTTATACGTCATAACGTAATACTATATAACGTTATACGTTATTACGTGTTAGTATATAACGTTATACTATATTACGTAATACTATACAACGTTATACGTTATAACATAATAGTATATAACGTTATACGTCATAACGTAATACTATATAACGTTATACCTTAGTACGTAATAGTATATAACGTTATACGTTATTACGTAACAGTACATAACGTTATACGTTATAACGTAATAGTATATAACGTTATACGTTATTACGTATTAGTATATAGTGTTATACGTTATTACGTAATAGTATATAATGTTATACGTTGTTACGTAATAGTATATAACGTTATACGTAGTAACGTAGTAGTATATAACGTTATACGTTATAACGTAATAGTATACAAAGTTATACTTCATAACGTAATAATATATAACGTTATACGTCATAACGTAATACTATATAACGTTATACGTTATTACGTAACAGTATATAACGTTATACGTTATAAGGTAATAGTATATAACGTTATACGTTATTACGTATTAGTATATAACGTTATACCTTAGTACGTAATAGTATATAACGTTATACGTTATAACGTAATAGTATACAAAGTTATACTTCATAACGTAATAGTATATAACGTTATACGTCATAACGTAATACTGTATAACGTTATACCTTAGTACGTAATAGTATATAACGTTATACGTTATTACGTAATACTATATAACGTTATACGTTATAGCCTAATAGTATATAACGTTATACGTTATTACGTAACAGTATATAACGTTATACGTTATAACGTAATAGTATATAACGTTATACGTTAGTACGTAATAGTATATAACGTTATACGTTATTACGTTATACTATATAACGTTATACGTTATAACGTAGTAGTGTATAACGTTATACGTCATAAAGTAATAGTATATAACGTTATACGTCATAACGTAACACTATATAACGTTATACGTTATTACGTATTAGTATATAACGTTATACGTTATTACGTAATAGTATATAACGTTATACGTTGTTACGTAATAGTATATAACGATATACGTAATAACGTAGTAGTATATAACGTTATACGTCATAAAGTAATAGTATATAACGTTATACGTCATAACGTAACACTATATAACGTTATACGTTATAACATAATAGTATATAACGTTATACGTTACTACGTAATAGTATATAACGTTATACGTTATTACGTATTAGTATATAACGTTATACGTTACTACGTAATAGTATATAACGTTATGCGTTATAACGTAATACTATGTAACTTTATACGTTATAACGTAGTAGTCTATAACGTTATACGTCATAACGTAACACTATATAACGTTATACGTTATAACGTATTAGTATATAACGTTGTACGTTATTACGTATTAGTATATAACGTTATACGTCATAACGTAATACTATATAACGTTATACGTTATTACGTGTTAGTATATAACGTTATACGTCATAACGTAACACTATATAACGTTTTACGTTATAACGTATTAGTATATAACGTTGTACGTTATTACGTATTAGAATATAATGTTATACGTCATAACGTAATACTATATAACGTTTTACGTTATTACGTATTAGTATATAACGTTATACGTTACTACGTAATATTATATAACGTTATACGTTATTACGTATTAGTATATAACGTTGTACGTTATTACGTATTAGTATATAACGTTATACGTCATAACGTAATACTATATAACGTTATACGATATTACTTGTTAGTATATAACGTTATACGTTATTACGTAATACTATACAACGTTATACGTTATAACATAATAGTATATAACGTTATACGTCATAACGTAATACTATATAACGTTATACCTTAGTAGGTAATAGTATATAACGTTATACGTTATTACGTAACAGTATATAACGTTATACGTTATAACGTAATAGTATATAACGTTATACGTTATTACGTATTAGTATATAGTGTTATACGTTATTACGTAATAGTATTTAATGTTATACGTTGTTACGTAATAGTATATAACGTTATACGTAGTAACGTAGTAGTATATAACGTTATACGTTATAACGTAATAGTATACAAAGTTATACTTCATAACGTAATAATATATAACGTTATACGTCATAACGTAATACTATATAACGTTATACGTTAGTACGTAATAGTATATAACGTTATACATTATTACGTATTAGTATATAACGTTATACCTTAGTACGTAATAGTATATAACGTAATACGTTATTACGTAATACTATATAACGTTATACGTTATAACGTAATAGTATATAACGTTATACGTCATAACGTAATAGTATATAACGTTATACGTTAGTACGTAATAGTATATAACGTTATACGTTATTACGTTATACTATATAACGTTATACGTTATAACATAATAGTATATAACGTTATACGTTATAACGTAGTAGTATATAACGTTATACGTCATAACGTAATAATATATAACGTTATACGTCATAACGTAATAGTATATAACGGTATACGTTAGTACGTAATAGTATATAACGTTATACGTTATTACGTATTAGTATATAACGTTATACCATAGTACGTAATAGTATATAACGTTATACGTTATAACGTAATAGTATACAAAGTTATACTTCATAACGTAATAATATATAACGTTATACGTCATAACGTAATACTATATAACGTTATACGTTATTACGTATTAGCATATAACGTTATACCTCAGTACGTAATAGTATATAACGTTATACGTTATAACGTAATACTATGTAAATTTATACGTTGTAACGTAGTAGTCTATAACGTTATAGGTCACAACGTAACACTATATAACGTTATACGTTATAACGTATTAGTATATAACGTTGTACGTTATTACGTATAAGTATATATCGTTAAACGTTATAACGTAATACTATATAACGTTATACGTTATTACGTGTTAGTATATAACGTTATACGTTATTCCGTAATACTATATAACGTTATACGTTATAACATAATAGTATATAACGTTATACGTCATAACGTAATACTATATAACGTTATGCGTTATAACGTAGTAGTATATAACGTTATACGTCATAACGTAATAGTATATAACGTTATACGTTAGTACGTAATAGTATATAACGTTATACCCTAGTACGTAATAGTATATAACGTTATACGTTATAACGTAATAGTATACAAAGTTATACTTCATAACGTAATAATATATAACGTTATACGTCATAACGTAATACTATATAACGTTATACGTTATTACGTATTAGCATATAACGTTATACCTTAGTACGTAATAGTATATAACGTTATACGTTATAACGTAATACTATGTAAATTTATACGTTGTAACGTAGTAGTCTATAACGTTATAGGTCACAACGTAACACTATATAACGTTATACGTTATAACGTATTAGTATATAACGTTGTACGTTATTACGTATTAGTATATATCGTTAAACGTCATAACGTAATACTATATAACGTTATACGTTATTACGTGTTAGTATATAACGTTATACGTCATACCGTAATACTATGTAACGTTATACGTTATAACGTAGTAGTATATAACGTTATACGTCATAAGGTAATAGTATATAACGTGATACGTTAGTACGTAATAGTATATAACGTTATACGTTATTACGTAATAGTTTATAACGTTTTACGTTATTACGTATTAGTATATAACCTTATACGTTACTACGTAATAGTATATAACGTTATACGTTATTACGTATTAGTATATAACGTTGTACGTTATTACGTATTAGTATATAACGTTATACGTCATAACGTAATACTATGTAACGTTATACGTTATAACGTAGTAGTATATAACGTTATACGTCATAACGTAATAGTATATAACGTGATACGTTAGTACGTAATAGTATATAACGTTATACGTAATTACGTATTAGTATATAACGTTATACCTTAGTACGTAATAGTATATAACGTTATACGTTATTACGTAACAGTATATAACGTTATACGTTATAACGTAATAGTATATAACGTTATACGTTATTACGTATTAGTATATAACGTTATACGTTATTACGTAATAGTATATAACGTTATACGTTGTTACGTAATAGTATATAACGTTATACGTAATAACGTAGTAGTATATAACGTTATACGTCATAAAGTAGTAGTATATAACGTTATACGTCATAACGTAACACTATATAACGTTATACGTTATAACATAATAGTATATAACGTTATACGTTATTACGTAATAGTTTATAACGTTATACGTCATAACGTAATAGTATATAACGTTATACGTTATAACGTAGTAGTCTATAACGTTATACGTCATAGCGTAACACTATATAACGTTATACGTTATAACGTATTAGTATATAACGTTATACGTTAGTACGTAATAGTATATAACGTTATACGTAATTACGTATAAGTATATAACGTTATACCTTAGTACGTAATAGTATATAACGTTATACGTTATTACGTAATACTATATAACGTTATACGTTATAACGTAATAGTATATAACGTTATACGTCATAACGTAATAGTATATAACGTTATACGTTAGTACGTAATAGTATATAACGTTATACGTTATTACGTTATACTATATAACGTTATACGTTATAACATAATAGTATATAACGTTATACGTTATAACGTAGTAGTATATAACGTTATACGTTATAACGTAATAGTATATAACGTTATACGTCATAACGTAATAGTATATAACGTTATACGTTAGTACGTAATAGTATATAACGTTATAAGTTATTACGTATTAGTATATAACGTTATACCTTAGTACGTAATAGTATATAACGTTATACGTTATTACGTAACAGTATATAACGTTATACGTTATAACGTCTTAGTATATAACGTTATACGTTATTACGTATTAGTATATAACGTTATACGTTATTACGTAATAGTATATAACGTTATACGTTGTTACGTAATGGTATATAACGTTATACGTAATAACGTAGTAGTATATAACGTTATACGTCATAAAGTAGTAGTATATAACGTTATACGTCATAACGTAACACTATATAACGTTATACGTTATAACATAATAGTATATAACGTTATACGTCATAACGTAATACTATATAACGTTATACGTTATAACGTAGTAGTATATAACGTTATACGTCATAACGTAATACTATATAACGGTATACGTTAGTACGTAATAGTATATAACGTTATATGTTATTACGTATTAGTATATAACGTTATACCCTAGTACGTAATAGTATATAACGTTATACGTTATAACGTAATAGTATACAAAGTTATTCTTCATAACGTAATAATATATAACGTTATACGTCATAACGTAATACTATATAACGTTATACGTTATTACGTATTAGCATATAACGTTATACCTTAGTACGTAATAGTATATAACGTTATACGTTATAACGTAATACTATGTAAATTTATACGTTATAACGTAGTAGTCTATAACGTTATAGGTCTCAACGTAACACTATATAACGTTATACGTTATAACGTATTAGTATATAACGTTGTACGTTATTACGTATTAGTATATATCGCTAAACGTCATAACGTAATACTATATAACGTTATACGTTATTACGTGTTAGTATATAACGTTATACGTTATTACGTAATACTATATAACGTTATACGTTATAACATAATAGTATATAACGTTATACGTCATAACGTAATACTATATAACGTTATGCGTTATAACGTATTAGTATATAACGTTATACGTCATAACGTAATAGTATATAACGTTATACGTTAGTACGTAATAGTATATAACGTTATACGTTATTACGTATTAGTATATAACGTTATACTTTAGTACGTAATAGTATATAACGTTATACGTTATTACGTAACAGTATATAGCGTTATACGTTATAACGTAATAGTATATAACGTTATACGTAATAACGTAGTAGTATATAACGTTATACGTCATAAGGTTGTAGTATATAACGTTATACGTCATAACGTAACACTATATAACGTTATACGTTATAACATAATAGTATATAACGTTATACGTCATAACGTAATACTATATAACGTTATACGTTATAACGTAGTAGTATATAACGTTATACGTTATAACGTAATAGTATACAAAGTTATACTTCATAACGTAATAATATATAACGTTATACGTTAGTACGTAATACTATATAACGTTATACGTTATTACGTATTAGCATGTAACGTTATACCTTAGTACGTAATAGTATATAACGTTATACGTCATAACGTAATACTATATAACGTTATACGTAATTACGTGTTAGTATATAACGTTATACGTCATAACGTAACACTATATAACGTTATACGTTATTACGTATTAGTATATAACGTTATACCTTAGTACGTAATAGTATATAACGTTATACGTTATAACGTAATAGTATACAAAGTTATACTTCATAACGTAATAGTATATAACGTTATACGTCATAACGTAATACTATATAACGTTATACCTTAGTACGTAATAGTATATAACGTTATACGTTATTACGTAATACTATATAACGTTATACGTTATAGCGTAATAGTATATAACGTTATACGTTATTACGTAACAGTATATAACGTTATACGTTATAACGTAATAGTATATAACGTTATACGTTAGTACGTAATAGTATATAACGTTATACGTTATTACGTTATACTATATAACGTTATACGTTATAACATAATAGTATATAACGTTATACGTTCTTACGTAATAGTATATAACGTTATACGTTGTTACGTAATAGTATATAACGTTATACGTAATAACGTAGTAGTATATAACGTTATACGTCATAAAGTAGTAGTATATAACGTTATACGTTATAACGTATTAGTATATAACGTCGTACGTTATTACGTATGAGTATATAACGTTATACGTTATTACGTAACAGTATATAACGTTATACGTTATAATGTAATAGTATATAACGTTATACGTCATAACGTAATACTATATAAAGTTATACGTTATAACGTAGTAGTATATAACGTTATACGTCATAACGTATTAGTATATAACGTTATACGTTAGTACGTAATAGTATATAACGTTATACATTATTACGTATTAGTATATAACGTTATACCTTAGTACGTAATAGTATATAACGTTATACGTTATTACGTAATACTATATAACGTTATACGTTATAACGTAATAGTATATAACGTTATACGTCATAACGTAATAGTATATAACGTTATACGTCATAACGTAACACTATATAACGTTATACGTTATAACATAATAGTATATAACGTTATACGTTAGTACGTAATAGTATATAACGTTATACGTTATTACGTATTAGTATATAACGTTTTACCTTAGTACGTAATAGTATATAACGTTTTACCTTAGTACGTAATAGTATATAACGTTATACGTTATTACGTAACAGTATATAACGTTATACGTTATAACGTAATAGTATATAACGTTATACGTTATTACGTATTAGTATATAACGTTATACGTTATTACGTAATAGTATATAACGTTATACGTTGTTACGTAATAGTATATAACGATATACGTAATAACGTAGTAGTATATAACGTTATACGTCATAAAGTAATAGTATATAACGTTATACGTCATAACGTAACACTATATAACGTTATACGTTATAACATAATAGTATATAACGTTATACGTTACTACGTAATAGTATATAACGTTATACGTTATTACGTATTAGTATATAACGTTATACGTTACTACGTAATAGTATATAACGTTATGCGTTATAACGTAATACTATGTAACTTTATACGTTATAACGTAGTAGTCTATAACGTTATACGTCATAACGTAACACTATATAACGTTATACGTTATAACGTATTAGTATATAACGTTGTACGTTATTACGTATTAGTATATAACGTTATACGTCATAACGTAATACTATATAACGTTATACGTTATTACGTGTTAGTATATAACGTTATACGTTACTACGTAATAGTATATAACGTTATACGTTATTACGTATTAGTATATAACGTTGTACGTTATTACGTATTAGTATATAACGTTATACGTCATAACGTAATACTATATAACGTTACACGTTATTACGTGTTAGTATATAACGTTATACGTTATTACGTAATACTATACAACGTTATACGTTATAACATAATAGTATATAACGTTATACGTCATAACGTAATACTATATAACGTTATACCTTAGTACGTAATAGTATATAACGTTATACGTTATTACGTGTTAGTATATAACGTTATACGTCATAACGTAACACTATATAACGTTTTACGTTATAACGTATTAGTATATAACGTTGTACGTTATTACGTATTAGTATATAACGTTATACGTCATAACGTAATACTATATAACGTTTTACGTTATTACGTATTAGTATATAACGTTATACGTTACTGCGTAATAGTATATAACGTTATACGTTATTACGTATTAGTATATAACGTTGTACGTTATTACGTATTAGTATATAACGTTATACGTCACAACGTAATACTATATAACGTTATACGTTATTACGTGTTAGTATATAACGTTATACGTTATTACGTAATACTATACAACGTTATACGTTATAACATAATAGTATATAACGTTATACGTCATAACGTAATACTATATAACGTTATACCTTAGTACGTAATAGTATATAACGTTATACGTTATTACGTAACAGTACATAACGTTATACGTTATAACGTAATAGTATATAACGTTATACGTTATTACGTATTAGTATATAGTGTTATACGTTATTACGTAATAGTATATAATGTTATACGTTGTTACGTAATAGTATATAACGTTATACGTAGTAACGTAGTAGTATATAACGTTATACGTTATAACGTAATAGTATACAAAGTTATACTTCATAACGTAATAATATATAACGTTATACGTCATAACGTAATACTATATAACGTTATACGTTATTACGTAACAGTATATAACGTTATACGTTATAAGGTAATAGTATATAACGTTATACGTTATTTCGTATTAGTATATAACGTTATACCTTAGTACGTAATAGTATATAACGTTATACGTTATAACGTAATAGTATACAAAGTTATACTTCATAACGTAATAGTATATAACGTTATACGTCATAACGTAATACTGTATAACGTTATACCTTAGTACGTAATAGTATATAACGTTATACGTTATTACGTAATACTATATAACGCTATACGTTATAGCGTAATAGTATATAACGTTATACGTTATTACGTAACAGTATATAACGTTATACGTTATAACGTAATAGTATATAACGTTATACGTTAGTACGTAATAGTATATAACGTTATACGTTATTACGTTATGCTATATAACGTTATACGTTATAACATAATAGTATATAACGTTATACGTTCTTACGTAATAGTATATAACGTTATACGTTATTACGTAACAGTATATAACGTTATACGTTATAACGTAATAGTATATAACGTTATACGTTAGTACGTAATAGTATATAACGTTATACGTTATTACGTTATACTATATAACGTTATACGTCATAACGTAATACTATATAACGTTATACGTTATTACGTAATAGTATATAACGTTATACGTTGTTACGTAATAGTATATAACGTTATACGTTATAACGTAATACTATGTAAATTTATACGTTATAACGTAGTAGTCTATAACGTTATAGGTCACAACGTAACACTATATAACGTTATACGTTATAACGTATTAGTATATAACGTTGTACGTTATTACGTATTAGTATATATCGCTAAACGTCATAACGTAATACTATATAACGTTATACGTTATTACGTGTTAGTATATAACGTTATACGTTATTACGTAATACTATATAACGTTATACGTTATAACATAATAGTATATAACGTTATACGTCATAACGTAATACTATATAACGTTATGCGTTATAACGTAGTAGTATATAACGTTATACGTCATAACGTAATAGTATATAACGTTATACGTTAGTACGTAATAGTATATAACGTTATACGTTATTACGTATTAGTATATAACGTTATACTTTAGTACGTAATAGTATATAACGTTATACGTTATTACGTAACAGTATATAGCGTTATACGTTATAACGTAATAGTATATAACGTTATACGTAATAACGTAGTAGTATATAACGTTATACGTCATAAGGTTGTAGTATATAACGTTATACGTCATAACGTAACACTATATAACGTTATACGTTATAACATAATAGTATATAACGTTATACGTCATAACGTAATACTATATAACGTTATACGTTATAACGTAGTAGTATATAACGTCATACGTTATAACGTAATAGTATACAAAGTTATACTTCATAACGTAATAATATATAACGTTATACGTTAGTACGTAATACTATATAACGTTATACGTTATTACGTATTAGCATGTAACGTTATACCTTAGTACGTAATAGTATATAACGTTATACGTCATAACGTAATACTATATAACGTTATACGTTATTACGTGTTAGTATATAACGTTATACGGCATAACGTAACACTATATAACGTTATACGTTATTACGTATTAGTATATAACGTTATACCTTAGTACGTAATAGTATATAACGTTATACGTTATAACGTAATAGTATACAAAGTTATACTTCATAACGTAATAGTATATAACGTTATACGTCATAACGTAATACTATATAACGTTATACCTTAGTACGTAATAGTATATAACGTTATACGTTATTACGTAATACTATATAACGTTATACGTTATAGCGTAATAGTATATAACGTTATACGTTATTACGTAACAGTATATAACGTTATACGTTATAACGTAATAGTATATAACGTTATACGTTAGTACGTAATAGTATATAACGTTATACGTTATTACGTTATACTATATAACGTTATACGTTATAACATAATAGTATATAACGTTATACGTTCTTACGTAATTGTATATAACGTTATACGTTGTTACGTAATAGTATATAACGTTATACGTAATAACGTAGTAGTATATAACGTTATACGTCATAAAGTAGTAGTATAAAACGTTATACGTTATAACGTATTAGTATATAACGTCGTACGTTATTACGTATGAGTATATAACGTTATACGTTATTACGTAACAGTATATAACGTTATACGTTATAATGTAATAGTATATAACGTTATACGTCATAACGTAATACTATATAAAGTTATACGTTATAACGTAGTAGTATATAACGTTATACGTCATAACGTATTAGTATATAACATTATACGTTAGTACGTAATAGTATATAACGTTATACATTATTACGTATTAGTATATAACGTTATACCTTAGTACGTAATAGTATATAACGTTATACGTTATTACGTAATACTATATAACGTTATACGTTATAACGTAATAGTATATAACGTTATACGTCATAACGTAATAGTATATAACGTTATACGTTAGTACGTAATAGTATATAACGATATACGTTATTACGTAATACTATATAACGTTATACGTTATAACATAATAGTATATAACGTTATACGTTATAACGTAGTAGTATATAACGTTATACGTCATAACGTATTAGTATATAACGTTATACGTTAGTACGTAATAGTATATAACGTTATACATTATTACGTATTAGTATATAACGTTATACCTTAGTACGTAATAGTATATAACGTTATACGTTATTACGTAATACTATATAACGTTATACGTTATAACGTAATAGTATATAACGTTATACGTCATAACGTAATAGTATATAACGTTATACGTTAGTACGTAATAGTGTATAACGATATACGTTATTACGTAATACTATATAACGTTATACGTTATAACATAATAGTATATAACGTTATACGTTATAACGTAGTAGTATATAACGTTATACGTCATAACGTAATAGTATATAACGTTATACGTCATAACGTAATAGTATATAACGTTATACGTTAGTACGTAATAGTATATAACGTTATACGTTATTACGTATTAGTATATAACGTTATACGTTATTACGTAATAGTATATAACGTTATACGTTGTTACGTAATAGTATATAACGATATACGTAATAACGTAGTAGTATATAACGTTATACCTTAGTACGTAATAGTATATAACGTTATACGTTATTACGTGTTAGTATATAACGTTATACGTTACTACGTAATAGTATATAACGTTATACGTTATTACGTATTAGTATATAACGTTGTACGTTATTACGTATTAGTATATAACGTTATACGTCATAACGTAATACTATATAACGTTATACGTTATTACGTGTTAGTATATAACGTTATACGTTATTACGTAATACTATACAACGTTATACGTTATAACATAATAGTATATAACGTTATACGTCATAACGTAATACTATATAACGTTATACCTTAGTACGTAATAGTATATAACGTTATACGTTATTACGTGTTAGTATATAACGTTATACGTCATAACGTAACACTATATAACGTTTTACGTTATAACGTATTAGTATATAACGTTGTACGTTATTACGTATTAGTATATAACGTTATACGTCATAACGTAATACTATATAACGTTTTACGTTATTACGTATTAGTATATAACGTTATACGTTACTGCGTAATAGTATATAACGTTATACGTTATTACGTATTAGTATATAACGTTGTACGTTATTACGTATTAGTATATAACGTTATACGTCATAACGTAATACTATATAACGTTATACGTTATTACGTGTTAGTATATAACGTTATACGTTATTACGTAATACTATACAACGTTATACGTTATAACATAATAGTATATAACGTTATACGTCATAACGTAATACTATATAACGTTATACCTTAGTACGTAATAGTATATAACGTTATACGTTATTACGTAACAGTACATAACGTTATACGTTATAACGTAATAGTATATAACGTTATACGTTATTACGTATTAGTATATAGTGTTATACGTTATTACGTAATAGTATATAATGTTATACGTTGTTACGTAATAGTATATAACGTTATACGTAGTAACGTAGTAGTATATAACGTTATACGTTATAACGTAATAGTATACAAAGTTATACTTCATAACGTAATAATATATAACGTTATACGTCATAACGTAATACTATATAACGTTATACGTTATTACGTAACAGTATATAACGTTATACGTTATAAGGTAATAGTATATAACGTTATACGTTATTTCGTATTAGTATATAACGTTATACCTTAGTACGTAATAGTATATAACGTTATACGTTATAACGTAATAGTATACAAAGTTATACTTCATAACGTAATAGTATATAACGTTATACGTCATAACGTAATACTGTATAACGTTATACCTTAGTACGTAATAGTATATAACGTTATACGTTATTACGTAATACTATATAACGCTATACGTTATAGCGTAATAGTATATAACGTTATACGTTATTACGTAACAGTATATAACGTTATACGTTATAACGTAATAGTATATAACGTTATACGTTAGTACGTAATAGTATATAACGTTATACGTTATTACGTTATGCTATATAACGTTATACGTTATAACATAATAGTATATAACGTTATACGTTCTTACGTAATAGTATATAACGTTACACGTTGTTACGTAATAGTATATAACGTTATACGTAATAACGTAGTAGTATATAACGTTATACGTCATAAAGTAGTAGTATATAACGTTATACGTTATAACGTATTAGTATATAACGTCGTACGTTATTACGTATGAGTATATAACGTTATACGTTATTACGTAACAGTATATAACGTTATACGTTATAATGTAATAGTATATAACGTTATACGTCATAACGTAATACTATATAAAGTTATACGTTATAACGTAGTAGTATATAACGTTATACGTCATAACGTAATAGTATATAACGTTATACGTTAGTACGTAATAGTATATAACGTTATACATTATTACGTATTAGTATATAACGTTATACCTTAGTACGTAATAGTATATAACGTTATACGTTATTACGTAATACTATATAACGTTATACGTTATAACGTAATAGTATATAACGTTATACGTCATAACGTAATAGTATATAACGTTATACGTTAGTACGTAATAGTATATAACGATATACGTTGTTACGTAATACTATATAACGTTATACGTTATAACATAATAGTATATAACGTTATACGTTATAACGTAGTAGTATATAACGTTATACGTCATAACGTAATAGTATATAACGTTATACGTCATAACGTAATAGTATATAACGTTATACGTTAGTACGTAATAGTATATAACGTTATACGTTATTACGTATTAGTATATAACGTTATACCTTAGTACGTAATAGTATATAACGTTATACGTTATTACGTAACTGTATATAACGTTATACGTTATAACGTAATAGTATATAACGTTATACGTTATTACGTATTAGTATATAACGTTATACGTTATTACGTAATAGTATATAACGTTATACGTTGTTACGTAATAGTATATAACGATATACGTAATAACGTAGTAGTATATAACGTTATACGTCATAAAGTAATAGTATATAACGTTATACGTTATTACGTATTAGTATATAACGTTGTACGTTATTACGTATTAGTATATAACGTTATACGTCATAACGTAATACTATATAACGTTATACGATATTACTTGTTAGTATATAACGTTATACGTTATTACGTAATACTATACAACGTTATACGTTATAACATAATAGTATATAACGTTATACGTCATAACGTAATACTATATAACGTTATACCTTAGTACGTAATAGTATATAACGTTATACGTTATTACGTAACAGTATATAACGTTATACGTTATAACGTAATAGTATATAACGTTATACGTTATTACGTATTAGTATATAGTGTTATACGTTATTACGTAATAGTATTTAATGTTATACGTTGTTACGTAATAGTATATAACGTTATACGTAGTAACGTAGTAGTATATAACGTTATACGTTATAATGTAATAGTATACAAAGTTATACTTCATAACGTAATAATATATAACGTTATACGTCATAACGTAATACTATATAACGTTATACGTTAGTACGTAATAGTATATAACGTTATACATTATTACGTATTAGTATATAACGTTATACCTTAGTACGTAATAGTATATAACGTTATACGTTATTACGTAATACTATATAACGTTATACGTTATAACGTAATAGTATATAACGTTATACGTCATAACGTAATAGTATATAACGTTATACGTTAGTACGTAATAGTATATAACGTTATACGTTATTACGTTATACTATATAACGTTATACGTTATAACATAATAGTATATAACGTTATACGTTATAACGTAGTAGTATATAACGTTATACGTCATAACGTAATAGTATATAACGTTATACGTCATAACGTAATAGTATATAACGGTATACGTTAGTACGTAATAGTATATAACGTTATACGTTATTACGTATTAGTATATAACGTTATACCCTAGTACGTAATAGTATATAACGTTATACGTTATAACGTAATAGTGTACAAAGTTATACTTCATAACGTAATAATATATAACGTTATACGTCATAACGTAATACTATATAACGTTATACGTTATTACGTATTAGCATATAACGTTATACCTTAGTACGTAATAGTATATAACGTTATACGTTATAACGTAATACTATGTAAATTTATACGTTGTAACGTAGTAGTCTATAACGTTATAGGTCACAACGTAACACTATATAACGTTATACGTTATAACGTATTAGTATATAACGTTGTACGTTATTACGTATTAGTATATATCGTTAAACGTCATAACGTAATACTATATAACGTTATACGTTATTACGTGTTAGTATATAACGTTATACGTTATTACGTAATACTATATAACGTTATACGTTATAACATAATAGTATATAACGTTATACGTCATAACGTAATACTATATAACGTTATGCGTTATAACGTAGTAGTATATAACGTTATACGTCATAACGTAATAGTATATAACGTTATACGTTAGTACGTAATAGTATATAACGTTATACCCTAGTACGTAATAGTATATAACGTTATACGTTATAACGTAATAGTATACAAAGTTATACTTCATAACGTAATAATATATAACGTTATACGTCATAACGTATTAGCATATAACGTTATACCTTAGTACGTAATAGTATATAACGTTATACGTTATAACGTAATACTATGTAAATTTATACGTTGTAACGTAGTAGTCTATAACGTTATAGGTCACAACGTAACACTATATAACGTTATACGTTATAACGTATTAGTATATAACGTTGTACGTTATTACGTATTAGTATATATCGTTAAACGTCATAACGTAATACTATATAACGTTATACGTTATTACGTGTTAGTATATAACGTTATACGTCATACCGTAACACTATATAACGTTTTACGTTATAACGTATTAGTATATAACGTTGTACGTTATTACGTATTAGTATATAACGTTATACGTCATAACGTAATACTATATAACGTTTTACGTTATTACGTATTAGTATATAACCTTATACGTTACTACGTAATAGTATATAACGTTATACGTTATTACGTATTAGTATATAACGTTGTACGTTATTACGTATTAGTATATAACGTTAAACGTCATAACGTAATACTATGTAACGTTATACGTTATAACGTAGTAGTATATAACGTTATACGTCATAACGTAATAGTATATAACGTTATACGTTAGTACGTAATAGTATATAACGTTATACGTAATTACGTATTAGTATATAACGTTATACCTTAGTACGTAATAGTATATAACGTTATACGTTATTACGTAACAGTATATAACGTTATACGTTATAACGTAATAGTATATAACGTTATACGTTATTACGTATTAGTATATAACGTTATACGTTATTACGTAATAGTATATAACGTTATACGTTGTTACGTAATAGTATATAACGTTATACGTAATAACGTAGTAGTATATAACGTTATACGTCATAAAGTAGTAGTATATAACGTTATACGTCATAACGTAACACTATATAACGTTATACGTTATAACATAATAGTATATAACGTTATACGTTATTACGTAATAGTTTATAACGTTATACGTTATTACGTAATAGTTTATAACGTTATACGTTATTACGTAATACTATATAACGTTATACGTTATAACGTAATAGTATATAACGTTATACGTCATAACGTAATAGTATATAACGTTATACGTTAGTACGTAATAGTATATAACGTTATACGTTATTACGTTATACTATATAACGTTATACGTTATAACATAATAGTATATAACGTTATACGTTATAACGTAGTAGTATATAACGTTATACGTTATAACGTAATAGTATATAACGTTATACGTCATAACGTAATAGTATATAACGTTATACGTTAGTACGTAATAGTATATAACGTTATACGTTACTACGTAATAGTATATAACGTTATACGTTATTACGTATTAGTATATAACGTTGTACGTTATTACGTATTAGTATATAACGTTATACGTCATAACGTAATACTATATAACGTTATACGTTATTACGTGTTAGTATATAACGTTATACGTTATTACGTAATACTATACAACGTTATACGTTATAACATAATAGTATATAACGTTATACGTCATAACGTAATACTATATAACGTTATACCTTAGTACGTAATAGTATATAACGTTATACGTTATTACGTGTTAGTATATAACGTTATACGTCATAACGTAACACTATATAACGTTTTACGTTATAACGTATTAGTATATAACGTTGTACGTTATTACGTATTAGTATATAACGTTATACGTCATAACGTAATACTATATAACGTTTTACGTTATTACGTATTAGTATATAACGTTATACGTTACTGCGTAATAGTATATAACGTTATACGTTATTACGTATTAGTATATAACGTTGTACGTTATTACGTATTAGTATATAACGTTATACGTCATAACGTAATACTATATAACGTTATACGTTATTACGTGTTAGTATATAACGTTATACGTTATTACGTAATACTATACAACGTTATACGTTATAACATAATAGTATATAACGTTATACGTCATAACGTAATACTATATAACGTTATACCTTAGTACGTAATAGTATATAACGTTATACGTTATTACGTAACAGTACATAACGTTATACGTTATAACGTAATAGTATATAACGTTATACGTTATTACGTATTAGTATATAGTGTTATACGTTATTACGTAATAGTATATAATGTTATACGTTGTTACGTAATAGTATATAACGTTATACGTAGTAACGTAGTAGTATATAACGTTATACGTTATAACGTAATAGTATACAAAGTTATACTTCATAACGTAATAATATATAACGTTATACGTCATAACGTAATACTATATAACGTTATACGTTATTACGTAACAGTATATAACGTTATACGTTATAAGGTAATAGTATATAACGTTATACGTTATTTCGTATTAGTATATAACGTTATACCTTAGTACGTAATAGTATATAACGTTATACGTTATAACGTAATAGTATACAAAGTTATACTTCATAACGTAATAGTATATAACGTTATACGTCATAACGTAATACTGTATAACGTTATACCTTAGTACGTAATAGTATATAACGTTATACGTTATTACGTAATACTATATAACGCTATACGTTATAGCGTAATAGTATATAACGTTATACGTTATTACGTAACAGTATATAACGTTATACGTTATAACGTAATAGTATATAACGTTATACGTTAGTACGTAATAGTATATAACGTTATACGTTATTACGTTATGCTATATAACGTTATACGTTATAACATAATAGTATATAACGTTATACGTTCTTACGTAATAGTATATAACGTTATACGTTGTTACGTAATAGTATATAACGTTATACGTAATAACGTAGTAGTATATAACGTTATACGTCATAAAGTAGTAGTATATAACGTTATACGTTATAACGTATTAGTATATAACGTCGTACGTTATTACGTATGAGTATATAACGTTATACGTTATTACGTAACAGTATATAACGTTATACGTTATAATGTAATAGTATATAACGTTATACGTCATAACGTAATACTATATAAAGTTATACGTTATAACGTAGTAGTATATAACGTTATACGTCATAACGTAATAGTATATAACGTTATACGTTAGTACGTAATAGTATATAACGTTATACATTATTACGTATTAGTATATAACGTTATACCTTAGTACGTAATAGTATATAACGTTATACGTTATTACGTAATACTATATAACGTTATACGTTATAACGTAATAGTATATAACGTTATACGTCATAACGTAATAGTATATAACGTTATACGTTAGTACGTAATAGTATATAACGATATACGTTGTTACGTAATACTATATAACGTTATACGTTATAACATAATAGTATATAACGTTATACGTTATAACGTAGTAGTATATAACGTTATACGTCATAACGTAATAGTATATAACGTTATACGTCATAACGTAATAGTATATAACGTTATACGTTAGTACGTAATAGTATATAACGTTATACGTTATTACGTATTAGTATATAACGTTATACCTTAGTACGTAATAGTATATAACGTTATACGTTATTACGTAACAGTATATAACGTTATACGTTATAACGTAATAGTATATAACGTTATACGTTATTACGTATTAGTATATAACGTTATACGTTATTACGTAATAGTATATAACGTTATACGTTGTTACGTAATAGTATATAACGATATACGTAATAACGTAGTAGTATATAACGTTATACGTCATAAAGTAATAGTATATAACGTTATACGTCATAACGTAACACTATATAACGTTATACGTTATAACAGAATAGTATATAACGTTATACGTTACTACGTAATAGTATATAACGTTATACGTTATTACGTATTACTATATAACGTTATACGTTACTACGTAATAGTATATAACGTTATGCGTTATAACGTAATACTATGTAACTTTATACGTTATAACGTAGTAGTCTATAACGTTATACGTCATAACGTAACACTATATAACGTTATACGTTATAACGTATTAGTATATAACGTTGTACGTTATTACGTATTAGTATATAACGTTATACGTCATAACGTAATACTATATAACGTTATACGTTATTACGTGTTAGTATATAACGTTATACGTTATTTCGTAATACTATACAACGTTATACGTTATAACATAATAGTATATAACGTTATACGTCATAACGTAATACTATATAACGTTATACCTTAGTACGTAATAGTATATAACGTTATACGTTATTACGTAACAGTATATAACGTTATACGTTACAACGTAATAGTATATAACGTTATACGTTATTACGTATTAGTATATAGTGTTATACGTTATTACGTAATAGTATTTAATGTTATACGTTGTTACGTAATAGTATATAACGTTATACGTAGTAACGTAGTAGTATATAACGTTATACGTTATAATGTAATAGTATACAAAGTTATACTTCATAACGTAATAATATATAACGTTATACGTCATAACGTAATACTATATAACGTTATACGTTAGTACGTAATAGTATATAACGTTATACATTATTACGTATTAGTATATAACGTTATACCTTAGTACGTAATAGTATATAACGTTATACGTTATTACGTAATACTATATAACGTTATACGTTATAACGTAATAGTATATAACGTTATACGTCATAACGTAATAGTATATAACGTTATACGTTAGTACGTAATAGTATATAACGTTATACGTTATTACGTTATACTATATAACGTTATACGTTATAACATAATAGTATATAACGTTATACGTTATAACGTAGTAGTATATAACGTTATACGTCATAACGTAATAGTATATAACGTTATACGTCATAACGTAATAGTATATAACGGTATACGTTAGTACGTAATAGTATATAACGTTATACGTTATTACGTATTAGTATATAACGTTATACCCTAGTACGTAATAGTATATAACGTTATACGTTATAACGTAATAGTGTACAAAGTTATACTTCATAACGTAATAATATATAACGTTATACGTCATAACGTAATACTATATAACGTTATACGTTATTACGTATTAGCATATAACGTTATACCTTAGTACGTAATAGTATATAACGTTATACGTTATAACGTAATACTATGTAAATTTATACGTTGTAACGTAGTAGTCTATAACGTTATAGGTCACAACGTAACACTATATAACGTTATACGTTATAACGTATTAGTATATAACGTTGTACGTTATTACGTATTAGTATATATCGTTAAACGTCATAACGTAATACTATATAACGTTATACGTTATTACGTGTTAGTATATAACGTTATACGTTATTACGTAATACTATATAACGTTATACGTTATAACATAATAGTATATAACGTTATACGTCAAAACGTAATACTATATAACGTTATGCGTTATAACGTAGTAGTATATAACGTTATACGTCATAACGTAATAGTATATAACGTTATACGTTAGTACGTAATAGTATATAACGTTATACCCTAGTACGTAATAGTATATAACGTTATACGTTATAACGTAATAGTATACAAAGTTATACTTCATAACGTAATAATATATAACGTTATACGTCATAACGTATTAGCATATAACGTTATACCTTAGTACGTAATAGTATATAACGTTATACGTTATAACGTAATACTATGTAAATTTATACGTTGTAACGTAGTAGTCTATAACGTTATAGGTCACAACGTAACACTATATAACGTTATACGTTATAACGTATTAGTATATAACGTTGTACGTTATTACGTATTAGTATATATCGTTAAACGTCATAACGTAATACTATATAACGTTATACGTTATTACGTGTTAGTATATAACGTTATACGTCATACCGTAACACTATATAACGTTTTACGTTATAACGTATTAGTATATAACGTTGTACGTTATTACGTATTAGTATATAACGTTATACGTCATAACGTAATACTATATAACGTTTTACGTTATTACGTATTAGTATATAACCTTATACGTTACTACGTAATAGTATATAACGTTATACGTTATTACGTATTAGTATATAACGTTGTACGTTATTACGTATTAGTATATAACGTTAAACGTCATAACGTAATACTATGTAACGTTATACGTTATAACGTAGTAGTATATAACGTTATACGTCATAACGTAATAGTATATAACGTTATACGTTAGTACGTAATAGTATATAACGTTATACGTAATTACGTATTAGTATATAACGTTATACCTTAGTACGTAATAGTATATAACGTTATACGTTATTACGTAACAGTATATAACGTTATACGTTATAACGTAATAGTATATAACGTTATACGTTATTACGTATTAGTATATAACGTTATACGTTATTACGTAATAGTATATAACGTTATACGTTGTTACGTAATAGTATATAACGTTATACGTAATAACGTAGTAGTATATAACGTTATACGTCATAAAGTAGTAGTATATAACGTTATACGTCATAACGTAACACTATATAACGTTATACGTTATAACATAATAGTATATAACGTTATACGTTATTACGTAATAGTTTATAACGTTATACGTTATTACGTAATAGTTTATAACGTTATACGTTATTACGTAATACTATATAACGTTATACGTTATAACGTAATAGTATATAACGTTATACGTCATAACGTAATAGTATATAACGTTATACGTTAGTACGTAATAGTATATAACGTTATACGTTATTACGTTATACTATATAACGTTATACGTTATAACATAATAGTATATAACGTTATACGTTATAACGTAGTAGTATATAACGTTATACGTTATAACGTAATAGTATATAACGTTATACGTCATAACGTAATAGTATATAACGTTATACGTTAGTACGTAATAGTATATAACGTTATAAGTTATTACGTATTAGTATATAACGTTATACCTTAGTACGTAATAGTATATAACGTTATACGTTATTACGTAACAGTATATAACGTTATACGTTATAACGTCTTAGTATATAACGTTATACGTTATTACGTATTAGTATATAACGTTATACGTTATTACGTAATAGTATATAACGTTATACGTTGTTACGTAATAGTATATAACGTTATACGTAACAACGTAGTAGTATATAACGTTATACGTCATAAAGTAGTAGTATATAACGTTATACGTCATAACGTAACACTATATAACGTTATACGTTATAACATAATAGTATATAACGTTATACGTCATAACGTAATACTATATAACGTTATACGTTATAACGTAGTAGTATATAACGTTATACGTCATAACGTAATACTATATAACGGTATACGTTAGTACGTAATAGTATATAACGTTATATGTTATTACGTATTAGTATATAACGTTATACCCTAGTACGTAATAGTATATAACGTTATACGTTATAACGTAATAGTATACAAAGTTATTCTTCATAACGTAATAATATATAACGTTATACGTCATAACGTAATACTATATAACGTTATACGTTATTACGTATTAGCATATAACGTTATACCTTAGTACGTAATAGTATATAACGTTATACGTTATAACGTAATACTATGTAAATTTATACGTTATAACGTTGTAGTCTATAACGTTATAGGTCACAACGTAACACTATATAACGTTATACGTTATAACGTATTAGTATATAACGTTGTACGTTATTACGTATTAGTATATATCGCTAAACGTCATAACGTAATACTATATAACGTTATACGTTATTACGTGTTAGTATATAACGTTATACGTTATTACGTAATACTATATAACGTTATACGTTATAACATAATAGTATATAACGTTATACGTCATAACGTAATACTATATAACGTTATGCGTTATAACGTAGTAGTATATAACGTTATACGTCATAACGTAATAGTATATAACGTTATACGTTAGTACGTAATAGTATATAACGTTATACGTTATTACGTATTAGTATATAACGTTATACTTTAGTACGTAATAGTATATAACGTTATACGTTATTACGTAACAGTATATAGCGTTATACGTTATAACGTAATAGTATATAACGTTATACGTTATTACGTATTAGTATATAACGTTATACGTTATTACGTAATAGTATATAACGTTATACGTTATTACGTATTAGTATATAACGTTGTACGTTATTACGTATTAGTATATAACGTTAAACGTCATAACGTAATACTATGTAACGTTATACGTTATAACGTAGTAGTATATAACGTTATACGTCATAACGTAATAGTATATAACGTTATACGTTAGTACGTAATAGTATATAACGTTATACGTAATTACGTATTAGTATATAACGTTATACCTTAGTACGTAATAGTATATAACGTTATACGTTATTACGTAACAGTATATAACGTTATACGTTATAACGTAATAGTATATAACGTTATACGTTATTACGTATTAGTATATAACGTTATACGTTATTACGTAATAGTATATAACGTTATACGTTGTTACGTAATAGTATATAACGTTATACGTAATAACGTAGTAGTATATAACGTTATACGTCATAAAGTAGTAGTATATAACGTTATACGTCATAACGTAACACTATATAACGTTATACGTTATAACATAATAGTATATAACGTTATACGTTATTACGTAATAGTTTATAACGTTATACGTTATTACGTAATACTATATAACGTTATACGTTATAACGTAATAGTATATAACGTTATACGTTATAACGTAGTAGTATATAACGTTATACGTTATAACGTAATAGTATATAACGTTATACGTCATAACGTAATAGTATATAACGTTATACGTTAGTACGTAATAGTATATAACGTTATACGTTACTACGTAATAGTATATAACGTTATACGTTATTACGTATTAGTATATAACGTTGTACGTTATTACGTATTAGTATATAACGTTATACGTCATAACGTAATACTATATAACGTTATACGTTATTACGTGTTAGTATATAACGTTATACGTTATTACGTAATACTATACAACGTTATACGTTATAACATAATAGTATATAACGTTATACGTCATAACGTAATACTATATAACGTTATACCTTAGTACGTAATAGTATATAACGTTATACGTTATTACGTGTTAGTATATAACGTTATACGTCATAACGTAACACTATATAACGTTTTACGTTATAACGTATTAGTATATAACGTTGTACGTTATTACGTATTAGTATATAACGTTATACGTCATAACGTAATACTATATAACGTTTTACGTTATTACGTATTAGTATATAACGTTATACGTTACTGCGTAATAGTATATAACGTTATACGTTATTACGTATTAGTATATAACGTTGTACGTTATTACGTATTAGTATATAACGTTATACGTCATAACGTAATACTATATAACGTTATACGTTATTACGTGTTAGTATATAACGTTATACGTTATTACGTAATACTATACAACGTTATACGTTATAACATAATAGTATATAACGTTATACGTCATAACGTAATACTATATAACGTTATACCTTAGTACGTAATAGTATATAACGTTATACGTTATTACGTAACAGTACATAACGTTATACGTTATAACGTAATAGTATATAACGTTATACGTTATTACGTATTAGTATATAGTGTTATACGTTATTACGTAATAGTATATAATGTTATACGTTGTTACGTAATAGTATATAACGTTATACGTAGTAACGTAGTAGTATATAACGTTATACGTTATAACGTAATAGTATACAAAGTTATACTTCATAACGTAATAATATATAACGTTATACGTCATAACGTAATACTATATAACGTTATACGTTATTACGTAACAGTATATAACGTTATACGTTATAAGGTAATAGTATATAACGTTATACGTTATTTCGTATTAGTATATAACGTTATACCTTAGTACGTAATAGTATATAACGTTATACGTTATAACGTAATAGTATACAAAGTTATACTTCATAACGTAATAGTATATAACGTTATACGTCATAACGTAATACTGTATAACGTTATACCTTAGTACGTAATAGTATATAACGTTATACGTTATTACGTAATACTATATAACGCTATACGTTATAGCGTAATAGTATATAACGTTATACGTTATTACGTAACAGTATATAACGTTATACGTTATAACGTAATAGTATATAACGTTATACGTTAGTACGTAATAGTATATAACGTTATACGTTATTACGTTATGCTATATAACGTTATACGTTATAACATAATAGTATATAACGTTATACGTTCTTACGTAATAGTATATAACGTTATACGTTGTTACGTAATAGTATATAACGTTATACGTAATAACGTAGTAGTATATAACGTTATACGTCATAAAGTAGTAGTATATAACGTTATACGTTATAACGTATTAGTATATAACGTCGTACGTTATTACGTATGAGTATATAACGTTATACGTTATTACGTAACAGTATATAACGTTATACGTTATAATGTAATAGTATATAACGTTATACGTCATAACGTAATACTATATAAAGTTATACGTTATAACGTAGTAGTATATAACGTTATACGTCATAACGTAATAGTATATAACGTTATACGTTAGTACGTAATAGTATATAACGTTATACATTATTACGTATTAGTATATAACGTTATACCTTAGTACGTAATAGTATATAACGTTATACGTTATTACGTAATACTATATAACGTTATACGTTATAACGTAATAGTATATAACGTTATACGTCATAACGTAATAGTATATAACGTTATACGTTAGTACGTAATAGTATATAACGATATACGTTGTTACGTAATACTATATAACGTTATACGTTATAACATAATAGTATATAACGTTATACGTTATAACGTAGTAGTATATAACGTTATACGTCATAACGTAATAGTATATAACGTTATACGTCATAACGTAATAGTATATAACGTTATACGTTAGTACGTAATAGTATATAACGTTATACGTTATTACGTATTAGTATATAACGTTATACCTTAGTACGTAATAGTATATAACGTTATACGTTATTACGTAACAGTATATAACGTTATACGTTATAACGTAATAGTATATAACGTTATACGTTATTACGTATTAGTATATAACGTTATACGTTATTACGTAATAGTATATAACGTTATACGTTGTTACGTAATAGTATATAACGATATACGTAATAACGTAGTAGTATATAACGTTATACGTCATAAAGTAATAGTATATAACGTTATACGTCATAACGTAACACTATATAACGTTATACGTTATAACAGAATAGTATATAACGTTATACGTTACTACGTAATAGTATATAACGTTATACGTTATTACGTATTACTATATAACGTTATACGTTACTACGTAATAGTATATAACGTTATGCGTTATAACGTAATACTATGTAACTTTATACGTTATAACGTAGTAGTCTATAACGTTATACGTCATAACGTAACACTATATAACGTTATACGTTATAACGTATTAGTATATAACGTTGTACGTTATTACGTATTAGTATATAACGTTATACGTCATAACGTAATACTATATAACGTTATACGTTATTACGTGTTAGTATATAACGTTATACGTTATTTCGTAATACTATACAACGTTATACGTTATAACATAATAGTATATAACGTTATACGTCATAACGTAATACTATATAACGTTATACCTTAGTACGTAATAGTATATAACGTTATACGTTATTACGTAACAGTATATAACGTTATACGTTACAACGTAATAGTATATAACGTTATACGTTATTACGTATTAGTATATAGTGTTATACGTTATTACGTAATAGTATTTAATGTTATACGTTGTTACGTAATAGTATATAACGTTATACGTAGTAACGTAGTAGTATATAACGTTATACGTTATAATGTAATAGTATACAAAGTTATACTTCATAACGTAATAATATATAACGTTATACGTCATAACGTAATACTATATAACGTTATACGTTAGTACGTAATAGTATATAACGTTATACATTATTACGTATTAGTATATAACGTTATACCTTAGTACGTAATAGTATATAACGTTATACGTTATTACGTAATACTATATAACGTTATACGTTATAACGTAATAGTATATAACGTTATACGTCATAACGTAATAGTATATAACGTTATACGTTAGTACGTAATAGTATATAACGTTATACGTTATTACGTTATACTATATAACGTTATACGTTATAACATAATAGTATATAACGTTATACGTTATAACGTAGTAGTATATAACGTTATACGTCATAACGTAATAGTATATAACGTTATACGTCATAACGTAATAGTATATAACGGTATACGTTAGTACGTAATAGTATATAACGTTATACGTTATTACGTATTAGTATATAACGTTATACCCTAGTACGTAATAGTATATAACGTTATACGTTATAACGTAATAGTGTACAAAGTTATACTTCATAACGTAATAATATATAACGTTATACGTCATAACGTAATACTATATAACGTTATACGTTATTACGTATTAGCATATAACGTTATACCTTAGTACGTAATAGTATATAACGTTATACGTTATAACGTAATACTATGTAAATTTATACGTTGTAACGTAGTAGTCTATAACGTTATAGGTCACAACGTAACACTATATAACGTTATACGTTATAACGTATTAGTATATAACGTTGTACGTTATTACGTATTAGTATATATCGTTAAACGTCATAACGTAATACTATATAACGTTATACGTTATTACGTGTTAGTATATAACGTTATACGTTATTACGTAATACTATATAACGTTATACGTTATAACATAATAGTATATAACGTTATACGTCATAACGTAATACTATATAACGTTATGCGTTATAACGTAGTAGTATATAACGTTATACGTCATAACGTAATAGTATATAACGTTATACGTTAGTACGTAATAGTATATAACGTTATACCCTAGTACGTAATAGTATATAACGTTATACGTTATAACGTAATAGTATACAAAGTTATACTTCATAACGTAATAATATATAACGTTATACGTCATAACGTATTAGCATATAACGTTATACCTTAGTACGTAATAGTATATAACGTTATACGTTATAACGTAATACTATGTAAATTTATACGTTGTAACGTAGTAGTCTATAACGTTATAGGTCACAACGTAACACTATATAACGTTATACGTTATAACGTATTAGTATATAACGTTGTACGTTATTACGTATTAGTATATATCGTTAAACGTCATAACGTAATACTATATAACGTTATACGTTATTACGTGTTAGTATATAACGTTATACGTCATACCGTAACACTATATAACGTTTTACGTTATAACGTATTAGTATATAACGTTGTACGTTATTACGTATTAGTATATAACGTTATACGTCATAACGTAATACTATATAACGTTTTACGTTATTACGTATTAGTATATAACCTTATACGTTACTACGTAATAGTATATAACGTTATACGTTATTACGTATTAGTATATAACGTTGTACGTTATTACGTATTAGTATATAACGTTAAACGTCATAACGTAATACTATGTAACGTTATACGTTATAACGTAGTAGTATATAACGTTATACGTCATAACGTAATAGTATATAACGTTATACGTTAGTACGTAATAGTATATAACGTTATACGTAATTACGTATTAGTATATAACGTTATACCTTAGTACGTAATAGTATATAACGTTATACGTTATTACGTAACAGTATATAACGTTATACGTTATAACGTAATAGTATATAACGTTATACGTTATTACGTATTAGTATATAACGTTATACGTTATTACGTAATAGTATATAACGTTATACGTTGTTACGTAATAGTATATAACGTTATACGTAATAACGTAGTAGTATATAACGTTATACGTCATAAAGTAGTAGTATATAACGTTATACGTCATAACGTAACACTATATAACGTTATACGTTATAACATAATAGTATATAACGTTATACGTTATTACGTAATAGTTTATAACGTTATACGTTATTACGTAATAGTTTATAACGTTATACGTTATTACGTAATACTATATAACGTTATACGTTATAACGTAATAGTATATAACGTTATACGTCATAACGTAATAGTATATAACGTTATACGTTAGTACGTAATAGTATATAACGTTATACGTTATTACGTTATACTATATAACGTTATACGTTATAACATAATAGTATATAACGTTATACGTTATAACGTAGTAGTATATAACGTTATACGTTATAACGTAATAGTATATAACGTTATACGTCATAACGTAATAGTATATAACGTTATACGTTAGTACGTAATAGTATATAACGTTATAAGTTATTACGTATTAGTATATAACGTTATACCTTAGTACGTAATAGTATATAACGTTATACGTTATTACGTAACAGTATATAACGTTATACGTTATAACGTCTTAGTATATAACGTTATACGTTATTACGTATTAGTATATAACGTTATACGTTATTACGTAATAGTATATAACGTTATACGTTGTTACGTAATAGTATATAACGTTATACGTAACAACGTAGTAGTATATAACGTTATACGTCATAAAGTAGTAGTATATAACGTTATACGTCATAACGTAACACTATATAACGTTATACGTTATAACATAATAGTATATAACGTTATACGTCATAACGTAATACTATATAACGTTATACGTTATAACGTAGTAGTATATAACGTTATACGTCATAACGTAATACTATATAACGGTATACGTTAGTACGTAATAGTATATAACGTTATATGTTATTACGTATTAGTATATAACGTTATACCCTAGTACGTAATAGTATATAACGTTATACGTTATAACGTAATAGTATACAAAGTTATTCTTCATAACGTAATAATATATAACGTTATACGTCATAACGTAATACTATATAACGTTATACGTTATTACGTATTAGCATATAACGTTATACCTTAGTACGTAATAGTATATAACGTTATACGTTATAACGTAATACTATGTAAATTTATACGTTATAACGTTGTAGTCTATAACGTTATAGGTCACAACGTAACACTATATAACGTTATACGTTATAACGTATTAGTATATAACGTTGTACGTTATTACGTATTAGTATATATCGCTAAACGTCATAACGTAATACTATATAACGTTATACGTTATTACGTGTTAGTATATAACGTTATACGTTATTACGTAATACTATATAACGTTATACGTTATAACATAATAGTATATAACGTTATACGTCATAACGTAATACTATATAACGTTATGCGTTATAACGTAGTAGTATATAACGTTATACGTCATAACGTAATAGTATATAACGTTATACGTTAGTACGTAATAGTATATAACGTTATACGTTATTACGTATTAGTATATAACGTTATACTTTAGTACGTAATAGTATATAACGTTATACGTTATTACGTAACAGTATATAGCGTTATACGTTATAACGTAATAGTATATAACGTTATACGTTATTACGTATTAGTATATAACGTTATACGTTATTACGTAATAGTATATAACGTTATACGTTATTACGTATTAGTATATAACGTTGTACGTTATTACGTATTAGTATATAACGTTAAACGTCATAACGTAATACTATGTAACGTTATACGTTATAACGTAGTAGTATATAACGTTATACGTCATAACGTAATAGTATATAACGTTATACGTTAGTACGTAATAGTATATAACGTTATACGTAATTACGTATTAGTATATAACGTTATACCTTAGTACGTAATAGTATATAACGTTATACGTTATTACGTAACAGTATATAACGTTATACGTTATAACGTAATAGTATATAACGTTATACGTTATTACGTATTAGTATATAACGTTATACGTTATTACGTAATAGTATATAACGTTATACGTTGTTACGTAATAGTATATAACGTTATACGTAATAACGTAGTAGTATATAACGTTATACGTCATAAAGTAGTAGTATATAACGTTATACGTCATAACGTAACACTATATAACGTTATACGTTATAACATAATAGTATATAACGTTATACGTTATTACGTAATAGTTTATAACGTTATACGTTATTACGTAATACTATATAACGTTATACGTTATAACGTAATAGTATATAACGTTATACGTCATAACGTAATAGTATATAACGTTATACGTTAGTACGTAATAGTATATAACGTTATACGTTATTACGTTATACTATATAACGTTATACGTTATAACATAATAGTATATAACGTTATACGTTATAACGTAGTAGTATATAACGTTATACGTTATAACGTAATAGTATATAACGTTATACGTCATAACGTAATAGTATATAACGTTATACGTTAGTACGTAATAGTATATAACGTTATAAGTTATTACGTATTAGTATATAACGTTATACCTTAGTACGTAATAGTATATAACGTTATACGTCATTACGTAACAGTATATAACGTTATACGTTATAACGTCTTAGTATATAACGTTATACGTTATTACGTATTAGTATATAACGTTATACGTTATTACGTAATAGTATATAACGTTATACGTTGTTACGTAATAGTATATAACGTTATACGTAACAACGTAGTAGTATATAACGTTATACGTCATAAAGTAGTAGTATATAACGTTATACGTCATAACGTAACACTATATAACGTTATACGTTATAACATAATAGTATATAACGTTATACGTCATAACGTAATACTATATAACGTTATACGTTATAACGTAGTAGTATATAACGTTATACGTCATAACGTAATACTATATAACGGTATACGTTAGTACGTAATAGTATATAACGTTATATGTTATTACGTATTAGTATATAACGTTATACCCTAGTACGTAATAGTATATAACGTTATACGTTATAACGTAATAGTATACAAAGTTATTCTTCATAACGTAATAATATATAACGTTATACGTCATAACGTAATACTATATAACGTTATACGTTATTACGTATTAGCATATAACGTTATACCTTAGTACGTAATAGTATATAACGTTATACGTTATAACGTAATACTATGTAAATTTATACGTTATAACGTTGTAGTCTATAACGTTATAGGTCACAACGTAACACTATATAACGTTATACGTTATAACGTATTAGTATATAACGTTGTACGTTATTACGTATTAGTATATATCGCTAAACGTCATAACGTAATACTATATAACGTTATACGTTATGACGTGTTAGTATATAACGTTATACGTTATTACGTAATACTATATAACGTTATACGTTATGACATAATAGTATATAACGTTATACGTCATAACGTAATACTATATAACGTTATGCGTTATAACGTAGTAGTATATAACGTTATACGTCATAACGTAATAGTATATAACGTTATACGTTAGTACGTAATAGTATATAACGTTATACGTTATTACGTATTAGTATATAACGTTATACTTTAGTACGTAATAGTATATAACGTTATACGTTATTACGTAACAGTATATAGCGTTATACGTTATAACGTAATAGTATATAACGTTATACGTAATAACGTAGTAGTATATAACGTTATACGTCATAAGGTTGTAGTATATAACGTTATACGTCATAACGTAACACTATATAACGTTATACGTCATAACATAATAGTATATAACGTTATACGTCATAACGTAATACTATATAACGTTATACGTTATAACGTAGTAGTATATAACGTTATACGTTATAACGTAATAGTATACAAAGTTATACTTCATAACGTAATAATATATAACGTTATACGTTAGTACGTAATACTATATAACGTTATACGTTATTACGTATTAGCATATAACGTTATACCTTAGTACGTAATAGTATATAACGTTATACGTTATAACGTAATAGTATACAAAGTTATACTTCATAACGTAATAATATATAACGTTATACGTCATAACGTAATACTATATAACGTTGTACGTTATACGATAATACTATATAACGTTATACGTTATAACGTAATACTATGTAACGTTATACGTTATAACGTAGTATTATATAACGTTATACGTCATAACGTAACACTATATAACGTTATACGTTATTACGTGACAGTATATAACGTTATACGTTGTAACGTAATAGTATATAACGTTATACGTTGTTACGTAATAGTATATAACGTTATACGTTAGTACTTAATACTATATAACGTTATACGTTATTACGTATTAGTATATAACGTTATGCCTTAGTACGTAAATGTATATAACGTTATACGTTATACCGTAATACTATATAACGTTATACGTTATTACGTATTTGTATATAACGTTATACGTCATAACGTAATAGTATATAACGGTATACGTTAGTACGTAATAGTATATAACGTTATACGTTATAACATAATAGTATATAACGTTATACGTCATAACGTAATACTATATAACGTTATACGTTATAACGTAGTAGTATATAACGTTATACGTCATAACGTAATAGTATATAACGGTATACGTTAGTACGTAATAGTATATAACGTTATACGTTATTACGTATTAGTATATAACGTTATACGTCATAACGTAATACTATATAACGTTATACGTTATTACGTATTTGTATATAACGTTATACGTCATAACGTAATAGTATATAACGGTATACGTTATTACGTATTAGTATATAACGTTATACGTTATTACGTAATAGTATATAACGTTATACGTTGTTACGTAATAGTATATAACGCTATACGTAATAACGTAGTAGTATATAACGTTATACGTCATAAGGTTGTAGTATATAACGTTATACGTCATAACGTAACACTATATAACGTTATACGTTATAACATAATAGTATATAACGTTATACGTCATAACGTAATACTATATAACGTTATACGTTATAACGTAGTAGTATATAACGTTATACGTTATAACGTAATAGTATACAAAGTTATACTTCATAACGTAATAATATATAACGTTATACGTCATAACGTAATACTATATAACGTTATACGTTATTACGTAATACTATATAACATTATACGTTATAACGTAGTAGTATATAACGTTATACGTCATAACGTAATAGTATATAACGTTATACGTTAGCACGTAATACTATATAACGTTATAAGTTATTACGTATTAGCATATAACGTTATACCTTAGTACGTAATAGTATATAACGTTATACGTTATAACGTAATAGTATACAAAGTTATACTTCATAACGTAATAATATATAACGTTATACGTCATAACGTAATACTACATAACGTTGTACGTTATTACGTAATACCTTATAACGTTATACGTTATATGATAATACTATATAACGTTATACGTTATTACCTAATAGTATATAACGTTATACGTTAATACGTATTAGTATATAACGTTATACGTTATTACGTAATACTTTATAACGTTATACGTTATACGATAATACTATATAACGTTATACGTTATAACGTAATACTATGTAACGTTATACGTTATAACGTAGTATTATATAACGTTATACGTCATAACGTAACACTATAGAACGTTATACGTTATTACGTGACAGTATATAACGTTATACGTTATAACGTAATAGTATATAACGTTATACGTTGTTACGTAATAGTGTATAACGTTATACGTTAGTACTTAATACTATATAACGTTATACGTTATTACGTATTAGTATATAACGTTATACCTTAGTACGTAAATGTATATAACGTTATACGTTATACCGTAATACTATATAACGTTATACGTTATTACGTATTTGTATATAACGTTATACGTTAGTACGTAATAGTATACAACGTTATACGTTATAACGTAATACTATGTAACTTTATACGTTATACGATAATACTATATTACGTTATACGATATTACGTAACAGTATATAACATTATACGTTATAACGTAATACTATATAACGTTATACGTTATAACGTAGTAGTATATAATGTTATACGTCATAACGTAACACTATATAACGTTATACGTTGTTACGTAATACTATATAACATTATACGTTATACGATAATACTATATAACGTTATACGATATTACGTAACAGTATATAACATTATACGTTATAACGTAATACTATATAACGTTATACGTTATAACGTAGTAGTATATAACGTTATACGTCATAACGTAACACTATATAACGTTATACGTTATAACATAATAGTATATAACGTTATACGTCATAACGTAATACTATATAACATTATACGTTATAACGTAGTAGTATATAACGTTATACGTTATTACGTAATACTATATAATGTTATACGTTATACGATAATACTATATAACGTTATACGTTATTACGTAATAGTATATAACGTTATACGTTATTACGTATTAGTATATAACGTTTTTCGTTGATACGTAATACTATATAACGTTATACGTTATACGATAATACTATATAACGTTATACGTTATTACGTATCAGTATATAACGTTATACGTCATAACGTAATACTATATAACGTTATACGTTACAAAGTAGTAGTATATAACGTTATACGTTATACGATTATACTATACAACGTTATACGTTATTACGTAACCGTATATAACGTTACACGTTATTACGTATTAGTATATCACGTTATTCGTTATTACGTAATACTATATAACGTTATACGTTATACGATAATACTATATAACGTTATACGTTATTACGTAATAGTATATAACGTTATACGTTATTACGTATTAGTATAAAACGTTATACGTTATTACGTAATAGTATATAACGTTATACGTTATACGATAATACTATATAACGTTATACGTTATTACGCAATACTATATAACGTTATACGTTATTACGCAATACTATATAACGTTATACGTTATTACGCAATACTATATAACGTTATATGTTATACGATAATACTATATAACGTTATACGTTATTACGTAACAGTATATAACGTTATAGGTTATAACGTAATGCTATATAACGTTATACGTTATTACGTAATACTATATAACGTTATACGTTATAACGTAGTAGTATATAACGTTATACGTTATAACGTAATAGTATACAAAGTTATACTTCATAACGTAATAATATATAACGTTATACGTTAGTACGTAATACTATATACCGTTATACGTTATTACGTATTAGCATATAACGTTATACCTTAGTACGTAATAGTATATAACGTTATACGTTATAACGTAATAGTATACAAAGTTATACTTCATAACGTAATAATATATAACGTTATACGTCATAACGTAATACTATATAACGTTGTACGTTATACGATAATACTATATAACGTTATACGTTATAACGTAATACTATGTGACGTTATACGTTATAACGTAGTATTATATAACGTTATACGTCATAACGTAACACTATATAACGTTATACTTTATTACGTGACAGTATATAACGTTATACGTTGTAACGTAATAGTATATAACGTTATACGTTGTTACGTAATAGTATATAACGTTATACGTTAGTACTTAATACTATATAACGTTATACGTTATTACGTATTAGTATATAACGTTATGCCTTAGTACGTAAATGTATATAACGTTATACGTTATACCGTAATACTATATAACGTTATACGTTATTACGTATTTGTATATAACGTTATACGTCATAACGTAATAGTATATAACGGTATACGTTAGTACGTAATAGTATATAACGTTATACGTTATAACATAATAGTATATAACGTTATACGTCATAACGTAATACTATATAACGTTATACGTTATAACGTAGTAGTATATAACGTTATACGTCATAACGTAATAGTATATAACGGTATACGTTAGTACGTAATAGTATATAACGTTATACGTTATTACGTATTAGTATATAACGTTATACGTCATAACGTAATACTATATAACGTTATACGTTATTACGTATTTGTATATAACGTTATACGTCATAACGTAATAGTATATAACGGTATACGTTATTACGTATTAGTATATAACGTTATACGTTATTACGTAATAGTATATAACGTTATACGTTGTTACGTAATAGTATATAACGCTATACGTTATAACGTAATAGTATACAAAGTTATACTTCATAACGTAATAATATATAACGTTATACGTCATAACGTAATACTATATAACGTTATACGTTATTACGTAATACTATATAACATTATACGTTATAACGTAGTAGTATATAACGTTATACGTCATAACGTAATAGTATATAACGTTATACGTTAGCACGTAATACTATATAACGTTATATGTTATTACGTATTAGCATATAACGTTATACCTTAGTACGTAATAGTATATAACGTTATACGTTATAACGTAATAGTATACAAAGTTATACTTCATAACGTAATAATATATAACGTTATACGTCATAACGTAATAGTATATAACGTTGTACGTTATTACGTAATACCTTATAACGTTATACGTTATATGATAATACTATATAACGTTATACGTTATTACCTAATAGTATATAACGTTATACGTTAATACGTATTAGTATATAACGTTATACGTTATTACGTAATACTTTATAACGTTATACGTTATACGATAATACTATATAACGTTATACGTTATAACGTAATACTATGTAACGTTATACGTTATAACGTAGTATTATATAACGTTATACGTCATAACGTAACACTATATAACGTTATACGTTATTACGTGACAGTATATAACGTTATACGTTATAACGTAATAGTATATAACGTTATACGTTGTTACGTAATAGTGTATAACGTTATACGTTAGTACTTAATACTATATAACGTTATACGTTATTACGTATTAGTATATAACGTTATACCTTAGTACGTAAATGTATATAACGTTATACGTTATACCGTAATACTATATAACGTTATACGTTATTACGTATTTGTATATAACGTTATACGTTAGTACGTAATAGTATACAACGTTATACGTTATAACGTAATACTATGTAACTTTATACGTTATACGATAATACTATATTACGTTATACGATATTACGTAACAGTATATAACATTATACGTTATAACGTAATACTATATAACGTTATACGTTATAACGTAGTAGTATATAATGTTATACGTCATAACGTAACACTATATAACGTTATACGTTGTTACGTAATACTATATAACATTATACGTTATACGATAATACTATATAACGTTATACGATATTACGTAACAGTATATAACATTATACGTTATAACGTAATACTATATAACGTTATACGTTATAACGTAGTAGTATATAACGTTATACGTCATAACGTAACACTATATAACGTTATACGTTATAACATAATAGTATATAACGTTATACGTCATAACGTAATACTATATAACATTATACGTTATAACGTAGTAGTATATAACGTTATACGTTATTACGTAATACTATATAATGTTATACGTTATACGATAATACTATATAACGTTATACGTTATTACGTAATAGTATATAACGTTATACGTTATTACGTATTAGTATATAACGTTTTTCGTTGATACGTAATACTATATAACGTTATACGTTATACGATAATACTATATAACGTTATACGTTATTACGTATCAGTATATAACGTTATACGTCATAACGTAATACTATATAACGTTATACGTTACAAAGTAGTAGTATATAACGTTATACGTTATACGATTATACTATACAACGTTATACGTTATTACGTAACCGTATATAACGTTACACGTTATTACGTATTAGTATATCACGTTATTCGTTATTACGTAATACTATATAACGTTATACGTTATAACGTAATACTATGTAACGTTATACGTTATAACGTAGTATTATATAACGTTATACGTCATAACGTAACACTATATAACGTTATACGTTATTACGTGACAGTATATAACGTTATACGTTATAACGTAATAGTATATAACGTTATACGTTGTTACGTAATAGTGTATAACGTTATACGTTAGTACTTAATACTATATAACGTTATACGTTATTACGTATTAGTATATCACGTTATTCGTTATTACGTAATACTATATAACGTTATACGTTATACGATAATACTATATAACGTTATACGTTATTACGTAATAGTATATAACGTTATACGTTATTACGTATTAGTATAAAACGTTATACGTTATTACGTAATAGTATATAACGTTATACGTTATACGATAATACTATATAACGTTATACGTTATTACGCAATACTATATAACGTTATACGTTATTACGCAATACTATATAACGTTATACGTTATTACGCAATACTATATAACGTTATATGTTATACGATAATACTATATAACGTTATACGTTATTACGTAACAGTATATAACGTTATAGGTTATAACGTAATGCTATATAACGTTATACGTTATTACGTAATAGTATATAACGTTATACGTTGTTACGTAATAGTATATAACGCTATACGTAATAACGTAGTAGTATATAACGTTATACGTCATAAGGTTGTAGTATATAACGTTATACGTCATAACGTAATAGTATATAACGGTATACGTTATTACGTATTAGTATATAACGTTATACGTTATTACGTAATAGTATATAACGTTATACGTTGTTACGTAATAGTATATAACGCTATACGTAATAACGTAGTAGTATATAACGTTATACGTCATAAGGTTGTAGTATATAACGTTATACGTCATAACGTAACACTATATAACGTTATACGTTATAACATAATAGTATATAACGTTATACGTCATAACGTAATACTATATAACGTTATACGTTATAACGTAGTAGTATATAACGTTATACGTTGTTACGTAATAGTATATAACGCTATACGTAATAACGTGGTAGTATATAACGTTATACGTCATAAGGTTGTAGTATATAACGTTATACGTCATAACGTAACACTATATAACGTTATACGTTATAACATAATAGTATATAACGTTATACGTCATAACGTAATACTATATAACGTTATACGTTATAACGTAGTAGTATATAACGTTATACGTTATAACGTAATAGTATACAAAGTTATACTTCATAACGTAATAATATATAACGTTATACGTCATAACGTAATACTATATAACGTTATACGTTATTACGTAATACTATATAACATTATACGTTATAACGTAGTAGTATATAACGTTATACGTCATAACGTAATAGTATATAACGTTATACGTTAGCACGTAATACTATATAACGTTATAAGTTATTACGTATTAGCATATAACGTTATACCTTAGTACGTAATAGTATATAACGTTATACGTTATAACGTAATAGTATACAAAGTTATACTTCATAACGTAATAATATATAACGTTATACGTCATAACGTAATACTATATAACGTTGTACGTTATTACGTAATACCTTATAACGTTATACGTTATATGATAATACTATATAACGTTATACGTTATTACCTAATAGTATATAACGTTATACGTTAATACGTATTAGTATATAACGTTATACGTTATTACGTAATACTTTATAACGTTATACGTTACAAAGTAGTAGTATATAACGTTATACGTTATACGATTATACTATACAACGTTATACGTTATTACGTAACCGTATATAACATTATACGTTATAACGTAATACTATATAACGTTATACGTTATAACGTAGTAGTATATAACGTTATACGTCATAACGTAACACTATATAACGTTATACGTTATAACATAATAGTATATAACGTTATACGTCATAACGTAATACTATATAACATTATACGTTATAACGTAGTAGTATATAACGTTATACGTTATTACGTAATACTATATAATGTTATACGTTATACGATAATACTATATAACGTTATACGTTATTACGTAATAGTATATAACGTTATACGTTATTACGTATTAGTATATCACGTTATACGTCATAACGTAATACTATATAACGTTATACGTTACAAAGTAGTAGTATATAACGTTATACGTTATACGATTATACTATACAACGTTATACGTTATTACGTAACCGTATATAACGTTACACGTTATTACGTATTAGTATATCACGTTATTCGTTATTACGTAATACTATATAACGTTATACGTTATACGATAATACTATATAACGTTATACGTTATTACGTAATAGTATATAACGTTATACGTTATTACGTATTAGTATAAAACGTTATACGTTATTACGTAATAGTATATAACGTTATACGTTATACGATAATACTATATAACGTTATACGTTATTACGCAATACTATATAACGTTATACGTTATTACGCAATACTATATAACGTTATACGTTATTACGCAATACTATATAACGTTATATGTTATACGATAATACTATATAACGTTATACGTTATTACGTAACAGTATATAACGTTATAGGTTATAACGTAATGCCATATAACGTTATACGTTATTACGTAATAGTATATAACGTTATACGTTATTACGTATTAGTATATAACGTTATACGTTATTACGTAATAGTATATAACGTTATACGTTATACGATAATACTATATAACGTTATACGTTATTACGTATTAGTATATAACGTTATACCTTAGTACGTAAATGTATATAACGTTATACGTTATACCGTAATACTATATAACGTTATACGTTATTACGTATTTGTATATAACGTTATACGTTAGTACGTAATAGTATACAACGTTATACGTTATAACGTAATACTATGTAACTTTATACGTTATACGATAATACTATATTACGTTATACGATATTACGTAACAGTATATAACATTATACGTTATAACGTAATACTATATAACGTTATACGTTATAACGTAGTAGTATATAATGTTATACGTCATAACGTAACACTATATAACGTTATACGTTGTTACGTAATACTATATAACATTATACGTTATACGATAATACTATATAACGTTATACGATATTACGTAACAGTATATAACATTATACGTTATAACGTAATACTATATAACGTTATACGTTATAACGTAGTAGTATATAACGTTATACGTCATAACGTAACACTATATAACGTTATACGTTATAACATAATAGTATATAACGTTATACGTCATAACGTAATACTATATAACATTATACGTTATAACGTAGTAGTATATAACGTTATACGTTATTACGTAATACTATATAATGTTATACGTTATACGATAATACTATATAACGTTATACGTTATTACGTAATAGTATATAACGTTATACGTTATTACGTATTAGTATATAACGTTTTTCGTTGATACGTAATACTATATAACGTTATACGTTATACGATAATACTATATAACGTTATACGTTATTACGTATCAGTATATAACGTTATACGTCATAACGTAATACTATATAACGTTATACGTTACAAAGTAGTAGTATATAACGTTATACGTTATACGATTATACTATACAACGTTATACGATATTACGTAACCGTATATAACGTTAGACGTTATTACGTATTAGTATATCACGTTATTCGTTATTACGTAATACTATATAACGTTATACGTTATACGATAATACTATATAACGTTATACGTTATTACGTAATAGTATATAACGTTATACGTTATTACGTATTAGTATAAAACGTTATACGTTATTACGTAATAGTATATAACGTTATACGTTATACGATAATACTATATAACGTTATACGTTATTACGCAATACTATATAACGTTATACGTTATTACGCAATACTATATAACGTTATACGTTATTACGCAATACTATATAACGTTATATGTTATACGATAATACTATATAACGTTATACGTTATTACGTAACAGTATATAACGTTATAGGTTATAACGTAATGCTATATAACGTTATACGTTATTACGTAATAGTATATAACGTTATACGTTATTACGTATTAGTATATAACGTTATACGTTATTACGTAATAGTATATAACGTTATACGTTATACGATAATACTATATAACGTTGTACGTTATTACGCAATACTATATAACGTTATACGTTATACGATAATACTATATAACGTTATACGTTATTACGTAACAGTATATAACGTTATAGGTTATAACGTAATGCTATATAACGTTATACGTCATAACGTAATAGTATATAACGTTATACGTTAGTACGTAATAGTATATAACGTTATACGTTATTACGTATTAGTATATAACGTTATACCTTAGTACGTAACAGTATATAACGTTATACGTTATTACGTAACAGTATATAACGTTATACGTTATAACATAATAGTATATAACGTTATACGTCATAACGTAATACTATATAACGTTATACGTTATAACGTAGTAGTATATAACGTTATACGTTATAACGTAATAGTATACAAAGTTATACTTCATAACGTAATAATATATAACGTTATACGTCATAACGTAATACTATATAACGTTGTACGTTATACGATAATACTATATAACGTTATACGTTATAACGTAATACTATGTAACGTTATACGTTATAACGTAGTATTATATAACGTTATGCGTCATAACGTAACACTATATAACGTTATACGTTATTACGTGACAGTATATAACGTTATACGTTGTAACGTAATAGTATATAACGTTATACGTTGTTACGTAATAGTATATAACGTTATACGTTAGTACTTAATACTATATAACGTTATACGTTATTACGTATTAGTATATAACGTTATGCCTTAGTACGTAAATGTATATAACGTTATACGTTATACCGTAATACTATATAACGTTATACGTTATTACGTATTTGTATATAACGTTATACGTCATTACGTAATAGTATATAACGGTATACGTCATAACGTAATAGTATATAACGGTGTACGTTATTACGTATTAGTATATAACGTTATACGTTATTACGTAATAGTATATAACGTTATACGTTGTTACGTAATAGTATATAACGCTATACGTTATAACCTAATAGTATACAAAGTTATACTTCATAACGTAATAATATATAACGTTATACGTCATAACGTAATACTATATAACGTTATACGTTATTACGTAATACTATATAACATTATACGTTATAACGTAGTAGTATATAACGTTATACGTCATAACGTAATAGTATATAACGTTATACGTTAGCACGTAATACTATATAACGTTATAAGTTATTACGTATTAGCATATAACGTTATACCTTAGTACGTAATAGTATATAACGTTATACGTTATAACGTAATAGTATACAAAGTTATACTTCATAACGTAATAATATATAACGTTATACGTCATAACGTAATAGTATATAACGTTGTACGTTATTACGTAATACCTTATAACGTTATACGTTATATGATAATACTATATAACGTTATACGTTATTACCTAATAGTATATAACGTTATACGTTAATACGTATTAGTATATAACGTTATACGTTATTACGTAATACTTTATAACGTTATACGTTATACGATAATACTATATAACGTTATACGTTATAACGTAATACTATGTAACGTTATACGTTATAACGTAGTATTATATAACGTTATACGTCATAACGTAACACTATATAACGTTATACGTTATTACGTGACAGTATATAACGTTATACGTTATAACGTAATAGTATATAACGTTATACGTTGTTACGTAATAGTGTATAACGTTATACGTTAGTACTTAATACTATATAACGTTATACGTTATTACGTATTAGTATATAACGTTATACCTTAGTACGTAAATGTATATAACGTTATACGTTATACCGTAATACTATATAACGTTATACGTTTTTACGTATTTGTATATAACGTTATACGTTAGTACGTAATAGTATACAACGTTATACGTTATAACGTAATACTATGTAACTTTATACGTTATACGATAATACTATATTACGTTATACGATATTACGTAACAGTATATAACATTATACGTTATAACGTAATACTATATAACGTTATACGTTATAACGTAGTAGTATATAATGTTATACGTCATAACGTAACACTATATAACGTTATACGTTGTTACGTAATACTATATAACATTATACGTTATACGATAATACTATATAACGTTATACGATATTACGTAACAGTATATAACATTATACGTTATAACGTAATACTATATAACGTTATACGTTATAACGTAGTAGTATATAACGTTATACGTCATAACGTAACACTATATAACGTTATACGTTATAACATAATAGTATATAACGTTATACGTCATAACGTAATACTATATAACATTATACGTTATAACGTAGTAGTATATAACGTTATACGTTATTACGTAATACTATATAATGTTATACGTTATACGATAATACTATATAACGTTATACGTTATTACGTAATAGTATATAACGTTATACGTTATTACGTATTAGTATATAACGTTTTTCGTTGATACGTAATACTATATAACGTTATACGTTATACGATAATACTATATAACGTTATACGTTATTACGTATCAGTATATAACGTTATACGTCATAACGTAATACTATATAACGTTATACGTTACAAAGTAGTAGTATATAACGTTATACGTTATACGATTATACTATACAACGTTATACGTTATTACGTAACCGTATATAACGTTACACGTTATTACGTATTAGTATATCACGTTATTCGTTATTACGTAATACTATATAACGTTATACGTTATACGATAATACTATATAACGTTATACGTTATTACGTAATAGTATATAACGTTATACGTTATTACGTATTAGTATAAAACGTTATACGTTATTACGTAATAGTATATAACGTTATACGTTATACGATAATACTATATAACGTTGTACGTTATTACGCAATACTATATAACGTTATACGTTATACGATAATACTATATAACGTTATACGATATTACGTAACAGTATATAACATTATACGTTATAACGTAATACTATATAACGTTATACGTTATAACGTAGTAGTATATAACGTTATACGTCATAACGTAACACTATATAACGTTATACGTTATAACATAATAGTATATAACGTTATACGTCATAACGTAATACTATATAACATTATACGTTATAACGTAGTAGTATATAACGTTATACGTTATTACGTAATACTATATAATGTTATACGTTATACGATAATGCTATATAACGTTATACGTTATTACGTAATAGTATATAACGTTATACGTTATTACGTATTAGTATATAACGTTATACGTTATTACGTAATAGTATATAACGTTATACGTTATACGATAATACTATATAACGTTGTACGTTATTACGCAATACTATATAACGTTATACGTTATACGATAATACTATATAACGTTATACGTTATTACGTAACAGTATATAACGTTATAGGTTATAACGTAATGCTATATAACGTTATACGTCATAACGTAATAGTATATAACGTTATACGTTAGTACGTAATAGTATATAACGTTATACGTTATTACGTATTAGTATATAACGTTATACCTTAGTACGTAACAGTATATAACGTTATACGTTATTACGTAACAGTATATAACGTTATACGTTATAACATAATAGTATATAACGTTATACGTCATAACGTAATACTATATAACGTTATACGTTATAACGTAGTAGTATATAACGTTATACGTTATAACGTAATAGTATACAAAGTTATACTTCATAACGTAATAATATATAACGTTATACGTCATAACGTAATACTATATAACGTTGTACGTTATACGATAATACTATATAACGTTATACGTTATAACGTAATACTATGTAACGTTATACGTTATAACGTAGTATTATATAACGTTATGCGTCATAACGTAACACTATATAACGTTATACGTTATTACGTGACAGTATATAACGTTATACGTTGTAACGTAATAGTATATAACGTTATACGTTGTTACGTAATAGTATATAACGTTATACGTTAGTACTTAATACTATATAACGTTATACGTTATTACGTATTAGTATATAACGTTATGCCTTAGTACGTAAATGTATATAACGTTATACGTTATACCGTAATACTATATAACGTTATACGTTATTACGTATTTGTATATAACGTTATACGTCATTACGTAATAGTATATAACGGTATACGTCATAACGTAATAGTATATAACGGTGTACGTTATTACGTATTAGTATATAACGTTATACGTTATTACGTAATAGTATATAACGTTATACGTTGTTACGTAATAGTATATAACGCTATACGTTATAACCTAATAGTATACAAAGTTATACTTCATAACGTAATAATATATAACGTTATACGTCATAACGTAATACTATATAACGTTATACGTTATTACGTAATACTATATAACATTATACGTTATAACGTAGTAGTATATAACGTTATACGTCATAACGTAATAGTATATAACGTTATACGTTAGCACGTAATACTATATAACGTTATAAGTTATTACGTATTAGCATATAACGTTATACCTTAGTACGTAATAGTATATAACGTTATACGTTATAACGTAATAGTATACAAAGTTATACTTCATAACGTAATAATATATAACGTTATACGTCATAACGTAATAGTATATAACGTTGTACGTTATTACGTAATACCTTATAACGTTATACGTTATATGATAATACTATATAACGTTATACGTTATTACCTAATAGTATATAACGTTATACGTTAATACGTATTAGTATATAACGTTATACGTTATTACGTAATACTTTATAACGTTATACGTTATACGATAATACTATATAACGTTATACGTTATAACGTAATACTATGTAACGTTATACGTTATAACGTAGTATTATATAACGTTATACGTCATAACGTAACACTATATAACGTTATACGTTATTACGTGACAGTATATAACTTTATACGTTATAACGTAATAGTATATAACGTTATACGTTGTTACGTAATAGTGTATAACGTTATACGTTAGTACTTAATACTATATAACGTTATACGTTATTACGTATTAGTATATAACGTTATACCTTAGTACGTAAATGTATATAACGTTATACGTTATACCGTAATACTATATAACGTTATACGTTTTTACGTATTTGTATATAACGTTATACGTTAGTACGTAATAGTATACAACGTTATACGTTATAACGTAATACTATGTAACTTTATACGTTATACGATAATACTATATTACGTTATACGATATTACGTAACAGTATATAACATTATACGTTATAACGTAATACTATATAACGTTATACGTTATAACGTAGTAGTATATAATGTTATACGTCATAACGTAACACTATATAACGTTATACGTTGTTACGTAATACTATATAACATTATACGTTATACGATAATACTATATAACGTTATACGATATTACGTAACAGTATATAACATTATACGTTATAACGTAATACTATATAACGTTATACGTTATAACGTAGTAGTATATAACGTTATACGTCATAACGTAACACTATATAACGTTATACGTTATAACATAATAGTATATAACGTTATACGTCATAACGTAATACTATATAACATTATACGTTATAACGTAGTAGTATATAACGTTATACGTTATTACGTAATACTATATAATGTTATACGTTATACGATAATACTATATAACGTTATACGTTATTACGTAATAGTATATAACGTTATACGTTATTACGTATTAGTATATAACGTTTTTCGTTGATACGTAATACTATATAACGTTATACGTTATACGATAATACTATATAACGTTATACGTTATTACGTATCAGTATATAACGTTATACGTCATAACGTAATACTATATAACGTTATACGTTACAAAGTAGTAGTATATAACGTTATACGTTATACGATTATACTATACAACGTTATACGTTATTACGTAACCGTATATAACGTTACACGTTATTACGTATTAGTATATCACGTTATTCGTTATTACGTAATACTATATAACGTTATACGTTATACGATAATACTATATAACGTTATACGTTATTACGTAATAGTATATAACGTTATACGTTATTACGTATTAGTATAAAACGTTATACGTTATTACGTAATAGTATATAACGTTATACGTTATACGATAATACTATATAACGTTATACGTTATTACGCAATACTATATAACGTTATACGTTATTACGCAATACTATATAACGTTATACGTTATTACGCAATACTATATAACGTTATATGTTATACGATAATACTATATAACGTTATACGTTATTACGTAACAGTATATAACGTTATAGGTTATAACGTAATGCTATATAACGTTATACGTTATTACGTAATAGTATATAACGTTATACGTTGTTACGTAATAGTATATAACGCTATACGTAATAACGTAGTAGTATATAACGTTATACGTCATAAGGTTGTAGTATATAACGTTATACGTCATAACGTAATAGTATATAACGGTATACGTTATTACGTATTAGTATATAACGTTATACGTTATTACGTAATAGTATATAACGTTATACGTTGTTACGTAATAGTATATAACGCTATACGTAATAACGTAGTAGTATATAACGTTATACGTCATAAGGTTGTAGTATATAACGTTATACGTCATAACGTAACACTATATAACGTTATACGTTATAACATAATAGTATATAACGTTATACGTCATAACGTAATACTATATAACGTTATACGTTATAACGTAGTAGTATATAACGTTATACGATATTACGTAACAGTATATAACATTATACGTTATAACGTAATACTATATAACGTTATACGTTATAACGTAGTAGTATATAACGTTATACGTCATAACGTAACACTATATAACGTTATACGTTATAACATAATAGTATATAACGTTATACGTCATAACGTAATACTATATAACATTATACGTTATAACGTAGTAGTATATAACGTTATACGTTATTACGTAATACTATATAATGTTATACGTTATACGATAATACTATATAACGTTATACGTTATTACGTAATAGTATATAACGTTATACGTTATTACGTATTAGTATATAACGTTTTTCGTTGATACGTAATACTATATAACGTTATACGTTATACGATAATACTATATAACGTTATACGTTATTACGTATCAGTATATAACGTTATACGTCATAACGTAATACTATATAACGTTATACGTTACAAAGTAGTAGTATATAACGTTATACGTTATACGATTATACTATACAACGTTATACGTTATTACGTAACCGTATATAACGTTACACGTTATTACGTATTAGTATATCACGTTATTCGTTATTACGTAATACTATATAACGTTATACGTTATACGATAATACTATATAACGTTATACGTTATTACGTAATAGTATATAACGTTATACGTTATTACGTATTAGTATAAAACGTTATACGTTATTACGTAATAGTATATAACGTTATACGTTATACGATAATACTATATAACGTTATACGTTATTACGCAATACTATATAACGTTATACGTTATTACGCAATACTATATAACGTTATACGTTATTACGCAATACTATATAACGTTATATGTTATACGATAATACTATATAACGTTATACGTTATTACGTAACAGTATATAACGTTATAGGTTATAACGTAATGCTATATAACGTTATACGTTATTACGTAATAGTATATAACGTTATACGTTGTTACGTAATAGTATATAACGCTATACGTAATAACGTAGTAGTATATAACGTTATACGTCATAAGGTTGTAGTATATAACGTTATACGTCATAACGTAATAGTATATAACGGTATACGTTATTACGTATTAGTATATAACGTTATACGTTATTACGTAATAGTATATAACGTTATACGTTGTTACGTAATAGTATATAACGCTATACGTAATAACGTAGTAGTATATAACGTTATACGTCATAAGGTTGTAGTATATAACGTTATACGTCATAACGTAACACTATATAACGTTATACGTTATAACATAATAGTATATAACGTTATACGTCATAACGTAATACTATATAACGTTATACGTTATAACGTAGTAGTATATAACGTTATACGTTGTTACGTAATAGTATATAACGCTATACGTAATAACGTAGTAGTATATAACGTTATACGTCATAAGGTTGTAGTATATAACGTTATACGTCATAACGTAACACTATATAACGTTATACGTTATAACATAATAGTATATAACGTTATACGTCATAACGTAATACTATATAACGTTTTACGTTATAACGTAGTAGTATATAACGTTATACGTTATAACGTAATAGTATACAAAGTTATACTTCATAACGTAATAATATATAACGTTATACGTCATAACGTAATACTATATAACGTTATACGTTATTACGTAATACTATATAACATTATACGTTATAACGTAGTAGTATATAACGTTATACGTCATAACGTAATAGTATATAACGTTATACGTTAGCACGTAATACTATATAACGTTATAAGTTATTACGTATTAGCATATAACGTTATACCTTAGTACGTAATAGTATATAACGTTATACGTTATAACGTAATAGTATACAAAGTTATACTTCATAACGTAATAATATATAACGTTATACGTCATAACGTAATACTATATAACGTTGTACGTTATTACGTAATACCTTATAACGTTATACGTTATATGATAATACTATATAACGTTATACGTTATTACCTAATAGTATATAACGTTATACGTTAATACGTATTAGTATATAACGTTATACGTTATTACGTAATACTTTATAACGTTATACGTTATACGATAATACTATATAACGTTATACGTTATAACGTAATACTATGTAACGTTATACGTTATAACGTAGTATTATATAACGTTATACGTCATAACGTAACACTATATAACGTTACACGTTATTACGTGACAGTATATAACGTTATACGTTATAACGTAATAGTATATAACGTTATACCTTAGTACGTAAATGTATATAACGTTATACGTTATACCGTAATACTATATAACGTTATACGCTTTACGTATTTGTATATAACGTTATACGTTAGTACGTAATAGTATACAACGTTATACGTTATAACGTAATACTATGTAACTTTATACGTTATACGATAATACTATATTACGTTATACGATATTACGTAACAGTATATAACATTATACGTTATAACGTAATACTATATAACGTTATACGTTATAACGTAGTAGTATATAATGTTATACGTCATAACGTAACACTATATAACGTTATACGTTGTTACGTAATACTATATAACATTATACGTTATACGATAATACTATATAACGTTATACGATATTACGTAACAGTATATAACATTATACGTTATAACGTAATACTATATAACGTTATACGTTATAACGTAGTAGTATATAACGTTATACGTCATAACGTAACACTATATAACGTTATACGTTATAACATAATAGTATATAACGTTATACGTCATAACGTAATACTATATAACATTATACGTTATAACGTAGTAGTATATAACGTTATACGTTATTACGTAATACTATATAATGTTATACGTTATACGATAATACTATATAACGTTATACGTTATTACGTAATAGTATATAACGTTATACGTTATTACGTATTAGTATATAACGTTTTTCGTTGATACGTAATACTATATAACGTTATACGTTATACGATAATACTATATAACGTTATACGTTATTACGTATCAGTATATAACGTTATACGTCATAACGTAATACTATATAACGTTATACGTTACAAAGTAGTAGTATATAACGTTATACGTTATACGATTATACTATACAACGTTATACGTTATTACGTAACCGTATATAACGTTACACGTTATTACGTATTAGTATATCACGTTATTCGTTATTACGTAATACTATATAACGTTATACGTTATACGATAATACTATATAACGTTATACGTTATTACGTAATAGTATATAACGTTATACGTTATTACGTATTAGTATAAAACGTTATACGTTATTACGTAATAGTATATAACGTTATACGTTATACGATAATACTATATAACGTTATACGTTATTACGCAATACTATATAACGTTATACGTTATTACGCAATACTATATAACGTTATACGTTATTACGCAATACTATATAACGTTATATGTTATACGATAATACTATATAACGTTATACGTTATTACGTAACAGTATATAACGTTATAGGTTATAACGTAATGCTATATAACGTTATACGTTATTACGTAATAGTATATAACGTTATACGTTATTACGTATTAGTATATAACGTTATACGTTATTACGTAATAGTATATAACGTTATACGTTATACGATAATACTATATAACGTTATACGTTAGTACTTAATACTATATAACGTTATACGTTATTACGTATTAGTATATAACGTTGTACCTTAGTACGTAAATGTATATAACGTTATACGTTATACCGTAATACTATATAACGTTATACGTTATTACGTATTTGTATATAACGTTATACGTTAGTACGTAATAGTATACAACGTTATACGTTATAACGTAATACTATGTAACTTTATACGTTATACGATAATACTATATTACGTTATACGATATTACGTAACAGTATATAACATTATACGTTATAACGTAATACTATATAACGTTATACGTTATAACGTAGTAGTATATAATGTTATACGTCATAACGTAACACTATATAACGTTATACGTTGTTACGTAATACTATATAACATTATACGTTATACGATATTACTATATAACGTTATACGATATTACGTAACAGTATATAACATTATACGTTATAACGTAATACTATATAACGTTATACGTTATAACGTAGTAGTATATAACGTTATACGTCATAACGTAACACTATATAACGTTATACGTTATAACATAATAGTATATAACGTTATACGTCATAACGTAATACTATATAACATTATACGTTATAACGTAGTAGTATATAACGTTATACGTTATTACGTAATACTATATAATGTTATACGTTATACGATAATACTATATAACGTTATACGTTATTACGTAATAGTATATAACGTTATACGTTATTACGTATTAGTATATAACGTTTTTCGTTGATACGTAATACTATATAACGTTATACGTTATACGATAATACTATATAACGTTATACGTTATTACGTATCAGTATATAACGTTATACGTCATAACGTAATACTATATAACGTTATACGTTACAAAGTAGTAGTATATAACGTTATACGTTATACGATTATACTATACAACGTTATACGTTATTACGTAACCGTATATAACGTTACACGTTATTACGTATTAGTATATCACGTTATTCGTTATTACGTAATACTATATAACGTTATACGTTATACGATAATACTATATAACGTTATAGGTTATTACGTAATAGTATATAACGTTATACGTTATTACGTATTAGTATAAAACGTTATACGTTATTACGTAATAGTATATAACGTTATACGTTATACGATAATACTATATAACGTTATACGTTATTACGCAATACTATATAACGTTATACGTTATTACGCAATACTATATAACGTTATACGTTATTACGCAATACTATATAACGTTATATGTTATACGATAATACTATATAACGTTATACGTTATTACGTAACAGTATATAACGTTATAGGTTATAACGTAATGCTATATAACGTTATACGTTATTACGTAATAGTATATAACGTTATACGTTATTACGTATTAGTATATAACGTTATACGTTATTACGTAATAGTATATAACGTTATACGTTATACGATAATACTATATAACGTTATACGTTAGTACTTAATACTATATAACGTTATACGTTATTACGTATTAGTATATAACGTTGTACCTTAGTACGTAAATGTATATAACGTTATACGTTATACCGTAATACTATATAACGTTATACGTTATTACGTATTTGTATATAACGTTATACGTTAGTACGTAATAGTATACAACGTTATACGTTATAACGTAATACTATGTAACTTTATACGTTATACGATAATACTATATTACGTTATACGATATTACGTAACAGTATATAACATTATACGTTATAACGTAATACTATATAACGTTATACGTTATAACGTAGTAGTATATAATGTTATACGTCATAACGTAACACTATATAACGTTATACGTTGTTACGTAATACTATATAACATTATACGTTATACGATATTACTATATAACGTTATACGATATTACGTAACAGTATATAACATTATACGTTATAACGTAATACTATATAACGTTATACGTTATAACGTAGTAGTATATAACGTTATACGTCATAACGTAACACTATATAACGTTATACGTTATAACATAATAGTATATAACGTTATACGTCATAACGTAATACTATATAACATTATACGTTATAACGTAGTAGTATATAACGTTATACGTTATTACGTAATACTATATAATGTTATACGTTATACGATAATACTATATAACGTTATACGTTATTACGTAATAGTATATAACGTTATACGTTATTACGTATTAGTATATAACGTTTTTCGTTGATACGTAATACTATATAACGTTATACGTTATACGATAATACTATATAACGTTATACGTTATTACGTATCAGTATATAACGTTATACGTCATAACGTAATACTATATAACGTTATACGTTACAAAGTAGTAGTATATAACGTTATACGTTATACGATTATACTATACAACGTTATACGATATTACGTAACCGTATATAACGTTACACGTTATTACGTATTAGTATATCACGTTATTCGTTATTACGTAATACTATATAACGTTATACGTTATACGATAATACTATATAACGTTATACGTTATTACGTAATAGTATATAACGTTATACGTTATTACGTATTAGTATAAAACGTTATACGTTATTACGTAATAGTATATAACGTTATACGTTATACGATAATACTATATAACGTTATACGTTGTTACGCAATACTATATAACGTTATACGTTATTACGCAATACTATATAACGTTATACGTTATTACGCAATACTATATAACGTTATATGTTATACGATAATACTATATAACGTTATACGTTATTACGTAACAGTATATAACGTTATAGGTTATAACGTAATGCTATATAACGTTATACGTTATTACGTAATAGTATATAACGTTATACGTTATTACGTATTAGTATATAACGTTATACGTTATTACGTAATAGTATATAACGTTATACGTTATACGATAATACTATATAACGTTGTACGTTATTACGCAATACTATATAACGTTATACGTTATACGATAATACTATATAACGTTATACGTTATTACGTAACAGTATATAACGTTATAGGTTATAACGTAATGCTATATAACGTTATACGTCATAACGTAATAGTATATAACGTTATACGTTAGTACGTAATAGTATATAACGTTATACGTTATTACGTATTAGTATATAACGTTATACCTTAGTACGTAACAGTATATAACGTTATACGTTATTACGTAACAGTATATAACGTTATACGTTATAACATAATAGTATATAACGTTATACGTCATAACGTAATACTATATAACGTTATACGTTATAACGTAGTAGTATATAACGTTATACGTTATAACGTAATAGTATACAAAGTTATACTTCATAACGTAATAATATATAACGTTATACGTTAGTACGTAATACTATATAACGTTATACGTTATTACGTATTAGCATATAACGTTATACCTTAGTACGTAATAGTATATAACGTTATACGTTATAACGTAATAGTATACAAAGTTATACTTCATAACGTAATAATATATAACGTTATACGTCATAACGTAATACTATATAACGTTGTACGTTATACGATAATACTATATAACGTTATACGTTATAACGTAATACTATGTAACGTTATACGTTATAACGTAGTATTATATAACGTTATGCGTCATAACGTAACACTATATAACGTTATACGTTATTACGTGACAGTATATAACGTTATACGTTGTAACGTAATAGTATATAACGTTATACGTTGTTACGTAATAGTATATAACGTTATACGTTAGTACTTAATACTATATAACGTTATACGTTATTACGTATTAGTATATAACGTTATGCCTTAGTACGTAAATGTATATAACGTTATACGTTATACCGTAATACTATATAACGTTATACGTTATTACGTATTTGTATATAACGTTATACGTCATAACGTAATAGTATATAACGGTATACGTTAGTACGTAATAGTATATAACGTTATACGTTATAACATAATAGTATATAACGTTATACGTCATAACGTAATACTATATAACGTTATACGTTATAACGTAGTAGTATATAACGTTATACGTCATAACGTAATAGTATATAACGGTATACGTTAGTACGTAATAGTATATAACGTTATACGTTATTACGTATTAGTATATAACGTTATACGTCATAACGTAATACTATATAACGTTATACGTTATTACGTATTTGTATATAACGTTATACGTCATAACGTAATAGTATATAACGGTATACGTTATTACGTATTAGTATATAACGTTATACGTTATTACGTAATAGTATATAACGTTATACGTTGTTACGTAATAGTATATAACGCTATACGTAATAACGTAGTAGTATATAACGTTATACGTCATAAGGTTGTAGTATATAACGTTATACGTCATAACGTAACACTATATAACGTTATACGTTATAACATAATAGTATATAACGTTATACGTCATAACGTAATACTATATAACGTTATACGTTATAACGTAGTAGTATATAACGTTATACGTTATAACGTAATAGTATACAAAGTTATACTTCATAACGTAATAATATATAACGTTATACGTCATAACGTACTACTATATAACGTTATACGTTATTACGTAATACTATATAACATTATACGTTATAACGTAGTAGTATATAACGTTATACGTCATAACGTAATAGTATACAAAGTTATACTTCATAACGTAATAATAGATAACGTTATACGTCATAACGTAATACTATATAACGTTGTACGTTATTACGTAATACCTTATAACGTTATACGTTATATGATAATACTATATAACGTTATACGTTATTACCTAATAGTATATAACGTTATACGTTAATACGTATTAGTATATAACGTTATACGTTATTACGTAATACTTTATAACGTTATACGTTATACGATAATACTATATAACGTTATACGTTATAACGTAATACTATGTAACGTTATACGTTATAACGTAGTATTATATAACGTTATACGTCATAACGTAACACTATATAACGTTATACGTTATTACGTGACAGTATATAACGTTATACGTTATAACGTAATAGTATATAACGTTATACGTTGTTACGTATTAGTGTATAACGTTATACGTTAGTACTTAATACTATATAACGTTATACGTTATTACGTATTAGTATATAACGTTATACCTTAGTACGTAAATGTATATAACGTTATACGTTATACCGTAATACTATATAACGTTATACGTTATTACGTATTTGTATATAACGTTATACGTTAGTACGTAATAGTACACAACGTTATACGTTATAACGTAATACTATGTAACTTTATACGTTATACGATAATACTATATTACGTTATACGATATTACGTAACAGTATATAACATTATACGTTATAACGTAATACTATATAACGTTATACGTTATAACGTAGTAGTATATAACGTTATACGTCATAACGTAACACTATATAACGTTATACGTTGTTACGTAATACTATATAACATTATACGTTATACGATAATACTATATAACGTTATACGATATTACGTAACAGTATATAACATTATACGTTATAACGTAATACTATATAACGTTATACGTTATAACGTAGTAGTATATAACGTTATACGTCATAACGTAACACTATATAACGTTATACGTTATAACATAATAGTATATAACGTTATACGTCATAACGTAATACTATATAACATTATACGTTATAACGTAGTAGTATATAACGTTATACGTTATTACGTAATACTATATAATGTTATACGTTATACGATAATACTATATAACGTTATACGTTATTACGTAATAGTATATAACGTTATACGTTATTACGTATTAGTATATAACGTTTTTCGTTGATACGTAATACTATATAACGTTATACGTTATACGATAATACTATATAACGTTATACGTTATTACGTATCAGTATATAACGTTATACGTCATAACGTAATACTATATAACGTTATACGTTACAAAGTAGTAGTATATAACGTTATACGTTATACGATTATACTATACAACGTTATACGTTATTACGTAACCGTATATAACGTTACACGTTATTACGTATTAGTATATCACGTTATTCGTTATTACGTAATACTATATAACGTTATACGTTATACGATAATACTATATAACGTTATACGTTATTACGTAATAGTATATAACGTTATATGTTATTACGTATTAGTATAAAACGTTATACGTTATTACGTAATAGTATATAACGTTATACGTTATACGATAATACTATATAACGTTATACGTTATTACGCAATACTATATAACGTTATACGTTATTACGCAATACTATATAACGTTATACGTTATTACGCAATACTATATAACGTTATATGTTATACGATAATACTATATAACGTTATACGTTATTACGTAACAGTATATAACGTTATAGGTTATAACGTAATGCTATATAACGTTATACGTTATTACGTAATAGTATATAACGTTATACGTTATTACGTATTAGTATATAACGTTATACGTTATTACGTAATAGTATATAACGTTATACGTTATACGATAATACTATATAACGTTATACGTTATTACGCAATACTATATAACGTTATACGTTATACGATAATACTATATAACGTTATACGTTATTACGTAACAGTATATAACGTTATAGGTTATAACGTAATGCTATATAACGTTATACGTCATAACGTAATAGTATATAACGTTATACGTTAGTACGTAATAGTATATAACGTTATACGTTATTACGTATTAGTATATAACGTTATACCATAGTACGTAACAGTATATAACGTTATACGTTATTACGTAACAGTATATAACGTTATACGTTATAACATAATAGTATATAACGTTATACGTCATAACGTAATACTATATAACGTTATACGTTATACGATAATACTATATAACGTTATACGTTATAACGTAATACTACGTAACGTTATACGTTATAACGTAGTATTATATAACGTTATACGTCATAACGTAACACTATATAACGTTATACGTTATTACGTGACGGTATATAACGTTATACGTTATAACGTAATAGTATATAACGTTATACGTTGTTACGTAATAGTATATAACGTTATACGTTAGTACTTAATACTATATAACGTTATACGTTATTACGTATTAGTATATAACGTTATACCTTAGTACGTAAATGTATATAACGTTATACGTTATACCGTAATACTATATATCGTTATACGTTATTACGTATTTGTATATAACGTTATACGTTAGTACGTAATAGTATACAACGTTATACGTTATAACGTAATACTATGTAACGTTATACGTTATACGATAATACTATATTACGTTATACGATATTACGTAACAGTATATAACATTATACGTTATAACGTAATACTATATAACGTTATACGTTATAACGTAGTAGTATATAACGTTATACGTCATAACGTAACACTATATAACGTTATACGTTGTTACGTAATACTATATAACATTATACGTTATACGATAATACTATATAACGTTATACGATATTACGTAACAGTATATAACATTATACGTTATAACGTAATACTATATAACGTTATACGTTATAACGTAGTAGTATATAACGTTATACGTCATAACGTAACACTATATAACGTTATACGTTATAACATAATAGTATATAACGTTATACGTCATAACGTAATACTACATAACATTATACGATATAACGTAGTAGTATATAACGTTATACGTTATTACGTAATACTATATAATGTTATACGTTATACGATAATACTATATAACGTTATACGTTATTACGTAATAGTATATAACGTTATACGTTATTACGTATTAGTATATAACGTTTTTCGTTGATACGTAATACTATATAACGTTATACGTTATACGATAATACTATATAACGTTATACGTTATTACGTAACAGTATATAACGTTATACGTCATAACGTAATACTATATGACGTTATACGTTACAAAGTAGTAGTATATAACGTTATACGTTATACGATTATACTATACAACGTTATACGTTATTACGTAACCGTATATAACGTTACACGTTATTACGTATTAGTATATAACGTTATTCGTTATTACGTAATACTATATAACGTTATACGTTATACGATAATACTATATAACGTTATACGTTATTACGTAATAGTATATAACGTTATACGTTATTACGTATTAGTATATAACGTTATACGTTATTACGTAATAGTATATAACGTTATACGTTATACGATAATACTATATAACGTTATACGTTATTACGCAATACTATATAACGTTATACGTTATTACGCAATACTATATAACGTTATATGTTATACGATAATACTATATAACGTTATACGTTATTACGTAACAGTATATAACGTTATAGGTTAGAACGTAATGCTATATAACGTTATACGTTATTACGTAATAGTATATAACGTTATACGTTATTACGTATTAGTATATAACGTTATACGTTATTACGTAATAGTATATAACGTTATACGTTATACGATAATACTATATAACGTTATACGTTATTACGCAATACTATATAACGTTATACGTTATACGATAATACTATATAACGTTATACGTTATTACGTAACAGTATATAACGTTATAGGTTATAACGTAATGCTATATAACGTTATACGTCATAACGTAATAGTATATAACGTTATACGTTAGTAGGTAATAGTATATAACGTTATACGTTATTACGTATTAGTATATAACGTTATACCTTAGTACGTAACAGTATATAACGTTATACGTTATTACGTAACAGTATATAACGTTATACGTTATAACATAATAGTATATAACGTTATACGTCATAACGCAATACTATATAACGTTATACGTTATAACGTATTAGTATATAGCGTTATACGTCATAACGTAATAGTATATAACGGTATACGTTAGTACGTAATAGTACATAACGTTATACGTTATTACGTATTAGTATATAACGTTACACCTTAGTACGTAATATTATATAACGTTATACGTTATTACGTAATACTATATAACGTTATACGTTATAACGTAATAGTTTATAACGTTATACGTCATAACGTAATAGTATATAACGTTATACGTTAGTACGTAATAGTATATAACGTTATACGTTATTACGTATTAGCATATAACGTTATACCTTAGTACGTAATATTATATAACGTTATACGTTATTACGTAATACTATATAACGTTATACGTTATAACGTAATAGTTTATAACGTTATACGTCATAACGTAATAGTATATAACGTTATACGTTAGTACGTAATAGTATATAACGTTATACGTTATTACGTATTAGCATATAACGTTATACGTTATTACGTGTTAGTATATAACGTTATACGTTATTACGTAATACTATATAACGTTATACGTTATAACATAATAGTATATAACGTTATACGTCATAACGTAATACTATATAACGTTGTGCGTTATAACGTAGTAGTATATAACGTTATACGTGATAACGTAATAGTATATAACGTTATACGTTAGTACGTGATAGTATATAACGTTATACGTTATTACGTATTAGTATATAACGTTATACTTTAGTACGTAATAGTATATAACGTTATACGTTATTACGTAACAGTATATAACGTTATACGTTATAACGTAATAGTATATAACGTTATACGTTATTACGTATTAGTATATAACGTTATACGTTATTACGTAATAGTATATAACGTTATACGTTGTTACGTAATAGTATATAACGTTATACGTCATAACGTAATACTATCTAACGTTATACGTTATAACGTAGTAGTATATAACGTTATACGTCATAACGTAATAGTATAAAGCGGTATACGTTAGTACGTAACAGTATATAACGTTATACGTTATTACGTATTAGCATATAACGTTATACCTTAGTACGTAATAGTATATAACGTTATACGTTATAACGTAATAGTATACAAAGTTATACTTCATAACGTAATAATATATAACGTTATACGTCATAACGTAATACTATATAACGTTGTACGTTATTACGTAATAGTATATAACGTTATACGTTAATACGTATTAGTATATAACATTATACGTTATTACGTAATACTATATAACGTTATACGTTATACGATAATACTATATAACGTTATACGTTATAACGTAATACTATGTAACGTTATACGTTATAACGTAGTATTATATAACGTTATACGTCATAACGTAACACTATATAACGTTATACGTTATTACGTGACAGTATATAACGTTATACGTTATAACGTAATAGTATATAACGTTATACGTTATTACGTAATAGTATATAACGTTATACGTTAGTACTTAATACTATATAACGTTATACGTTATTACGTATTAGTATATAACGTTATACCTTAGTACGTAAATGTATATAACGTTATACGGTATTACGTATTTGTATATAACGTTATACGTTAGTACGTAATAGTATATAACGTTATACGTTATAACGTAATACTATATAACATTATACGTTATACGATAATACTGTATAACGTTATACGATATTACGTAACACTATATAACGTTATACGTTATAACATAATAGTATATAACGTTATACGTCATAACGTAATACTACATAACATTATACGTTATAACGTAGTAGTATATAACGTTATACGTTATTACGTAATACTATATAACGTTATACGTTATAGGATAATACTATATAACGTTATACGATATTACGTAATAGCATATAACGTTATACGTTATTACGTATTAGTATATAACGTTTTACGTTGTTACGTAATTCTATATAACGTTATACGTTATACGATAATACTATATAACGTTATACGTTATTACGTAACAGTATATAACGTTATACGTCATAACGTAATACTATATAACGTTATACGTTACAAAGTAGTAGTATATAACGTTATACGTTATACGATAATACTATACAACGTTATACGTTATTACGTAACCGTATATAACGTTACACGTTATTACGTATTAGTATATATCGTTATTCGTTATTACGTAATACTATATAACGTTATACGTTATACGATAATACTATATAACGTTATACGTTATTACGTAATAGTATATAACGTTATACATTATTACGTATTAGTATATAACGTTATACGTTATTACGTAATAGTATATAACGTTATACGTTATACGATAATACTATATAACGTTATACGTTATTACGCAATACTATATAACGTTATACGTTATACGATAATACTATATAACGTTATACGTTATTACGTACCAGTATATAACGTTATAGGTTATAACGTAATGCTATATAACGTTATACGTTATAACGTAGTAGTATATAACGTTATACGTCATATCGTAATAGTATATAACGTTATACGTTAGTTCGTAATTCTATATAACGTTATACGATATAACGTAGTAGTATATAACGTTATACGTCATAACGTAATACTATATAACGTTATACGTTATTGCGTAATAGTTTATAACGTTATACGTTATTACGTATTCGTCTATAACGTTATACGTTATTACGTAATACTATTTAACGTTATACGTTATACGATAATACTATACAACGTTATACGTTATTACGTAACAGTATATAACGTTATACGTCATAACGTAATACTATATAACGTTATACGTTACAAAGTAGTAGTATATAACGTTATACGTTATACGATAATACTATACAACGGTATACGTTATTACGTAACCGTATATAACGTTACACGTTATTACGTATTAGTATATACCGTTATTCGTTATTACGTAATACTATATAACGTTATACGTTATACGATAATACTATATAACGTTATACGTTATTACGTAATAGTATATAACGTTATACATTATTACGTATTAGTATATAACGTTATACGTTATTACGTAATAGTATATAACGTTATACGTTATACGATAATACTATATAACGTTATACGTTATTACGCAATACTATATAACGTTATACGTTATACGATAATATTATATAACGTTATACGTTATTACGTAACAGTATATAACGTTATAGGTTATAACGTAATGCTATATAACGTTATACGTTATAACGTAGTAGTATATAACGTTATACGTCATAACGTAATAGTATATAACGTTATACGTTAGTTCGTAATTCTATATAACGTTATACGATATAACGTAGTAGTATATAACGTTATACGTCATAACGTAATACTATATAACGTTATACGTTATTGCGTAATAGTTTATAACGTTATACGTTATTACGTATTCGTCTATAACGTTATACGTTATTACGTAATACTATTTAACGTTATACGTTATAACGTAGTAGTATATAACGTTATACGTCATAACGTAATAGTATATAACGTTATACGTTAGTACGTAATTCTATATAACATTATACGATATAACGTAGTAGTATACAACGTCATACGTTATAACGTAATACTATATAACGTTATACGTTATTGCGTAATAGTTTATAACGTAGTAGTATATAACGTTATACGTCATAACGTAACACTATATAACGTTATACGTTATAACATAATAGTATATAACGTTATACGTCATAACGTAATACTATATAACATTATACGTTATAACGTAGTAGTATATAACGTTATACGTTATTGCGTAATTCTATATAACGTTATACGTTCTACGATAACACTATATAACGTTATACGTTATTACGTAATAGTATATAACGTTATACGTTATTACGTATTAGTATATAACGTTATACGTTATTGCGTAATAGTATATAACGTTATACGTCATAACGTAATACTATATAACATTATACGTTATAACGTAGTAGTATATAACGTTATACGTTATTACGTAACAGTATATAACGTTATACGTTATAACGTAATACTATATAACATTATACGTTATACGATAATACTGTATAACGTTATACGATATTACGTAACAGTATATAACATTATACGTTATAACGTAATACTATATAACGTTATACGTTATAACGTAGTAGTATATAACGTTATACGTCATAACGTAACACTATATAACGTTATACGTTATTACGTGACAGTATATAACGTTATACGTTATAACGTAATAGTATATAACGTTATACGTTATTACGTAATAGTATATAACGTTATACGTTAGTACTTAATACTATATAACGTTATACGTTATTACGTATTAGTATATAACGTTATACCTTAGTACGTAAATGTATATAACGTTATACGTTATTACGTAATAGTATATAACGTTATACGTTAGTACGTAATAGTATATAACGTTATACGTTATAACGTAATACTATATAACATTATACGTTATACGATAATACTGTATAACGTTATACGATATTACGTAACAGTATATAACATTATACGTTATAACGTAATACTATATAACGTTATACGTTATAACGTAGTAGTATATAACGTTATACGTCATAACGTAACACTATATAACGTTATACGTTATAACATAATAGTATATAACGTTATACGTCATAACGTAATACTACATAACATTGTACGTTATAACGTAGTAGTATATAACGTTATACGTTATTACGTAATACTATATAACGTTATACGTTATAGGATAATACTATATAACGTTATACGATATTACGTAATAGCATATAACGTTATACGTTATTACGTATTAGTATATAACGTTTTACGTTGTTACGTAATTCTATATAACGTTATACGTTATACGATAATACTATATAACGTTATACGTTATTACGTAACAGTATATAACGTTATACGTCATACCGTAATACTATATAACGTTATACGTTACAAAGTAGTAGTATATAACGTTATACGTTATACGATAATACTATACAACGTTATACGTTATTACGTAACCGTATATAACGTTACACGTTATTACGTATTAGTATATATCGTTATTCGTTATTACGTTATACGATAATACTATATAACGTTATACGTTATTACGTAATAGTATATAACGTTATACATTATTACGTATTAGTATATAACGTTATACGTTATTACGTAATAGTATATAACGTTATACGTTATACGATAATACTATATAACGTTATACGTTATTACGCAATACTATATAACGTTATACGTTATACGATAATACTATATAACGTTATACGTTATTACGTACCAGTATATAACGTTATAGGTTATAACGTAATGCTATATAACGTTATACGTTATAACGTAGTAGTATATAACGTTATACGTCATATCGTAATAGTATATAACGTTATACGTTAGTTCGTAATTCTATATAACGTTATACGATATAACGTAGTAGTATATAACGTTATACGTCATAACGTAATACTATATAACGTTATACGTTATTGCGTAATAGTTTATAACGTTATACGTTATTACGTATTCGTCTATAACGTTATACGTTATTACGTAATACTATTTAACGTTATACGTTATACGATAATACTATACAACGTTATACGTTATTACGTAACAGTATATAACGTTATACGTCATAACGTAATACTATATAACGTTATACGTTACAAAGTAGTAGTATATAACGTTATACGTTATACGATAATACTATACAACGTTATACGTTATTACGTAACCGTATATAACGTTACACGTTATTACGTATTAGTATATACCGTTATTCGTTATTACGTAATACTATATAACGTTATACGTCATAACGTAACACTATATAACGTTATACGTTATAACATAATAGTATATAACGTTATACGTCATAACGTAATACTACATAACATTATACGTTATAACGTAGTAGTATATAACGTTATACGTTATTACGTAATACTATATAACGTTATACGTTATAGGATAATACTATATAACGTTATACGATATTACGTAATAGCATATAACGTTATACGTTATTACGTATTAGTATATAACGTTTTACGTTGTTACGTAATTCTATATAACGTTATACGTTATACGATAATACTATATAACGTTATACGTTATTACGTAACAGTATATAACGTTATACGTCATAACGTAATACTATATAACGTTATACGTTACAAAGTAGTAGTATATAACGTTATACGTTATACGATAATACTATACAACGTTATACGTTATTACGTAACCGTATATAACGTTACACGTTATTACGTATTAGTATAAATCGTTATTCGTTATTACGTAATACTATATAACGTTATACGTTATACGATAATACTATATAACGTTATACGTTATTTACGTAATAGTATATAACGTTATACATTATTACGTATTAGTATATAACGTTATACGTTATTACGTAATAGTATATAACGTTATACGTTATTACGTAATAGTATATAACGTTATACGTTATACGATAATACTATATAACGTTATACGTTATTACGCAATACTATATAACGTTATACGTTATACGATAATACTATATAACGTTATACGTTATTACGTACCAGTATATAACGTTATAGGTTATAACGTAATGCTATATAACGTTATACGTTATAACGTAGTAGTATATAACGTTATACGTCATATCGTAATAGTATATAACGTTATACGTTAGTTCGTAATTCTATATAACGTTATACGATATAACGTAGTAGTATATAACGTTATACGTCATAACGTAATACTATATAACGTTATACGTTATTGCGTAATAGTTTATAACGTTATACGTTATTACGTATTCGTCTATAACGTTATACGTTATTACGTAATACTATTTAACGTTATACGTTATAACGTAGTAGTATATAACGTTATACGTCATAACGTAATAGTATATAACGTTATACGTTAGTACGTAATTCTATATAACGTTATACGATATAGCGTAGTAGTATACAACGTCATACGTTATAACGTAATACTATATAACGTTATACGTTATTGCGTAATAGTTTATAACGTTATACGTTATAACGTAATACTATATAACGTTATACGTTATAACGTAGTAGTATATAACGTTATACGTCATAACGTAACACTATATAACGTTATACGTTATAACATAATAGTATATAACGTTATACGTCATAACGTAATACTATATAACATTATACGTTATAACGTAGTAGTATATAACGTTATACGTTATTGCGTAATTCTATATAACGTTATACGTTCTACGATAACACTATATACCGTTATACGTTATTACGTAATAGTATATAACGTTATACGTTATTACGTATTAGTATATAACGTTATACGTTATTGCGTAATAGTATATAACGTTATACGTCATAACGTAATACTATATAACATTATACGTTATAACGTAGTAGTATATAACGTTATACGTTATTACGTGGCAGTATATAACGTTATACGTTATAACGTAATAGTATATAACGTTATACGTTATTACGTAATAGTATATAACGTTATACGTTAGTACTTAGTACTATATAACGTTATACGTTATTACGTATTAGTATATAACGTTATACCTTAGTACGTAAATGTATATAACGTTATACGTTATTACGTAATAGTATATAACGTTATACGTTAGTACGTAATAGTATATAACGTTATACGTTATAACGTAATACTATATAACATTATACGTTATACGATAATACTGTATAACGTTATACGATATTACGTAACAGTATATAACATTATACGTTATAACGTAATACTATATAACGTTATACGTTATAACGTAGTAGTATATAACGTTATACGTCATAACGTAACACTATATAACGTTATACGTTATAACATAATAGTATATAACGTTATACGTCATAACGTAATACTACATAACATTATACGTTATAACGTAGAAGTATATAACGTTATACGTTATTACGTAATACTATATAACGTTATACGTTATAGGATAATACTATATAACGTTATACGATATTACGTAATAGCATATAACGTTATACGTTATTACGTATTAGTATATAACGTTTTACGTTGTTACGTAATTCTATATAACGTTATACGTTATACGATAATACTATATAACGTTATACGTTATTACGTAACAGTATATAACGTTATACGTCATAACGTAATACTATATAACGTTATACGTTACAAAGTAGTAGTATATAACGTTATACGTTATACGATAATACTATACAACGTTATACGTTATTACGTAACCGTATATAACGTTACACGTTATTACGTATTAGTATATATCGTTATTCGTTATTACGTAATACTATATAACGTTATACGTTATACGATAATACTATATAACGTTATACGTTATTACGTAATAGTATATAACGTTATACATTATTACGTATTAGTATATAACGTTATACGTTATTACGTAATAGTATATAACGTTATACGTTATACGATAATACTATATAACGTTATACGTTATTACGCAATACTATATAACGTTATACGTTATACGATAATACTATATAACGTTATACGTTATTACGTACCAGTATATAACGTTATAGGTTATAACGTAATGCTATATAACGTTATACGTTATAACGTAGTAGTATATAACGTTATACGTCATATCGTAATAGTATATAACGTTATACGTTAGTTCGTAATTCTATATAACGTTATACGATATAACGTAGTAGTATATAACGTTATACGTCATAACGTAATACTATATAACGTTATACGTTATTGCGTAATAGTTTATAACGTTATACGTTATTACGTATTCGTCTATAACGTTATACGTTATTACGTAATACTATTTAACGTTATACGTTATACGATAATACTATACAACGTTATACGTTATTACGTAACAGTATATAACGTTATACGTCATAACGTAATACTATATAACGTTATACGTTACAAAGTAGTAGTATATAACGTTATACGTTATACGATAATACTGTACAACGTTATACGTTATTACGTAACCGTATATAACGTTACACGTTATTACGTATTAGTATATACCGTTATTCGTTATTACGTAATACTATATAACGTTATACGTCATAACGTAACACTATATAACGTTATACGTTATAACATAATAGTATATAACGTTATACGTCATAACGTAATACTACATAACATTATACGTTATAACGTAGTAGTATATAACGTTATACGTTATTACGTAATACTATATAACGTTATACGTTATAGGATAATACTATATAACGTTATACGATATTACGTAATAGCATATAACGTTATACGTTATTACGTATTAGTATATAACGTTTTACGTTGTTACGTAATTCTATATAACGTTATACGTTATACGATAATACTACATAACGTTATACGTTATTACGTAACAGTATATAACGTTATACGTCATAACGTAATACTATATAACGTTATACGTTACAAAGTAGTAGTATATAACGTTATACGTTATACGATAATACTATACAACGTTATACGTTATTACGTAACCGTATATAACGTTACACGTTATTACGTATTAGTATATATCGTTATTCGTTATTACGTAATACTATATAACGTTATACGTTATACGATAATACTATATAACGTTATACGTTATTACGTAATAGTATATAACGTTATACATTATTACGTATTAGTATATAACGTTATACGTTATTACGTAATAGTATATAACGTTATACGTTATACGATAATACTATATAACGTTATACGTTATTACGCAATACTATATAACGTTATACGTTATACGATAATACTATATAACGTTATACGTTATTACGTACCAGTATATAACGTTATAGGTTATAACGTAATGCTATATAACGTTATACGTTATAACGTAGTAGTATATAACGTTATACGTCATATCGTAATAGTATATAACGTTATACGTTAGTTCGTAATTCTATATAACGTTATACGATATAACGTAGTAGTATATAACGTTATACGTCATAACGTAATACTATATAACGTTATACGTTATTGCGTAATAGTTTATAACGTTATACGTTATTACGTATTCGTCTATAACGTTATACGTTATTACGTAATACTATTTAACGTTATACGTTATACGATAATACTATACAACGTTATACGTTATTACGTAACAGTATATAACGTTATACGTCATAACGTAATACTATATAACGTTATACGTTACAAAGTAGTAGTATATAACGTTATACGTTATACGATAATACTATACAACGTTATACGTTATTACGTAACCGTATATAACGTTACACGTTATTACGTATTAGTATATACCGTTATTCGTTATTACGTAATACTATATAACGTTATACGTTATACGATAATACTATATAACGTTATACGTTATTACGTAATAGTATATAACGTTATACATTATTACGTATTAGTATATAACGTTATACGTTATTACGTAATAGTATATAACGTTATACGTTATACGATAATACTATATAACGTTATACGTTATTACGCAATACTATATAACGTTATACGTTATACGATAATACTATATAACGTTATACGTTATTGCGTAATAGTTTATAACGTTATACGTTATTACGTATTCGTCTATAACGTTATACGTTATTACGTAATACTATTTAACGTTATACGTTATAACGTAGTAGTATATAACGTTATACGTCATAACGTAATAGTATATAACGTTATACGTTAGTACGTAATTCTATATAACGTTATACGATATAACGTAGTAGTATACAACGTCATACGTTATAACGTAATACTATATAACGTTATACGTTATTGCGTAATAGTTTATAACGTTATACGTTATAACGTAATACTATATAACGTTATACGTTATAACGTAGTAGTATATAACGTTATACGTCATAACGTAACACTATATAACGTTATACGTTATAACATAATAGTATATAACGTTATACGTCATAACGTAATACTATATAACATTATACGTTATAACGTAGTAGTATATAACGTTATACGTTATTGCGTAATTCTATATAACGTTATACGTTCTACGATAACACTATATAACGTTATACGTTATTACGTAATAGTATATAACGTTATACGTTATTACGTATTAGTATATAACGTTATACGTTATTGCGTAATAGTATATAACGTTATACGTCATAACGTAATACTATATAACATTATACGTTATAACGTAGTAGTATATAACGTTATACGTTATTACGTAACAGTATATAACGTTATAGGTTATAACGTAATGCTATATAACGTTATACGTTATAACGTAGTCGTATATAACGTTATACGTCATAACGTAATAGTATATAACGTTATACGTTATTGCGTAATTCTATATAACGTTATACGTTCTACGATAACACTATATAACGTTATACGTTATTACGTAATAGTATATAACGTTATACGTTATTACGTAACAGTATATAACGTTATAGGTTATAACGTAATACTATATAACGTTATACGTTATAACGTAGTAGTATTTAACGTAATACGTCATAACGTAATAGCATATAACGTTATACGTTATTACGTAATTCTATATAACGTTATACGATATAACGTAGTAGTATATAACGTTATACGTCATAACGTAATACTATATAACATTATACGTTATTGCGTAATAGTTTATAACGTTATACGTTATTACGTATTAGTATATAACGTTATACGTTAGTACGTGACAGTATATAACGTTATACGTTATAACGTAATAGTATATAACGTTATACGTTGTTACGTAATAGTATATATCGTTATACGTTAGTACTTAATAGTATATAACGTTATACGTTATTACGTATTTGTATATAACGTTATACGTTAGTACGTAATAGTATATAACGTTATACGTTATAACGTAATACTATGTAACATTATACGTTATAACGTAGTAGTATATAACGTTATACGTCATAACGTAACACTATATAACGTTATACGTTATTACGTAATAGTATATAACGTTATGCGTTGTTACGTAATAGTATATAACGTTATACGTTAGTACTTAATAGTATATAACGTTATACGTTATTACGTATTATTATATAACGTTATACCTTAGTACGTAATAGTATACAACGTTATACATTGTAACGTAATAGTATACAAAGTTATACTTCATAACGTAATAATATATAACGTTACACGTCATAACGTAATACTATAAAACATTATACGTTATAACGTAGTAGTATATAACGTTATACGTTATTATGTAATACTATGTAACGTATAACGTTATACGATAATACTATATAACGTTATACGTTATTACGTAACAGTATATAACGTTATAAGTTATAACGTAATAGTATAGAACGTTATACGTTATTACGTATTAGTATATAACGTTATACGTTATTACGTAATGGTATATAACGTTTTACGTTGTTACGTAATAGTATATAACGTTATACGTTATACGATAATACTATATAACGTTATACGTTATTACGTAACAGTATATAACGTTATACGTCATAACGTAATACTATATAACGTTATACGTTACAAAGTAGTAGTATATAACGTTATACGTTATACGATTATACTATACAACGTTATACGTTATTACGTAACCGTATATAACGTTACACGTTATTACGTATTAGTATATAACGTTATTCGTTGTTACGTAATACTATATAACGTTATACGTTATGCGATAATACTATATAACGTTATACGTTATTACGTAATAGTATATAACGTTATACGTTATTACGTATTAGTATATAACGTTATACGTTATTACGTAATAGTATATAACGTTATACGTTATACGATAATACTATATAACGTTATACGTTATTACGCAATACTATATAACGTTATACGTTATTACGCAATACTATATAACGTTATATGTTATACGATAATACTATATAACGTTATACGTTATTACGTAACAGTATATAACGTTATAGGTTAGAACGTAATGCTATATAACGTTATACGTTATTACGTAATAGTATATAACGTTATACGTTATTACGTATTAGTATATAACGTTATACGTTATTACGTAATAGTATATAACGTTATACGTTATACGATAATACTATATAACGTTATACGTTATTACGCAATACTATATAACGTTATACGTTATACGATAATACTATATAACGTTATACGTTATTACGTAACAGTATATAACGTTATAGGTTATAACGTAATGCTATATAACGTTATACGGCATAACGTAATAGTATATAACGTTATACGTTAGTACGTAATAGTATATAACGTTATACGTTATTACGTATTAGTATATAACGTTATACCTTAGTACGTAACAGTATATAACGTTATACGTTATTACGTAACAGTATATAACGTTATACGTTATAACATAATAGTATATAACGTTATACGTCATAACGTAATACTATATAACGTTATACGTTATAACGTATTAGTATATAGCGTTATACGTCATAACGTAATAGTATATAACGGTATACGTTAGTACGTAATAGTATATAACGTTATACGTTATTACGTATTAGTATATAACGTTACACCTTAGTACGTAATATTATATAACGTTATACGTTATTACGTAATACTATATAACGTTATACGTTATAACGTAATAGTATATAACGTTATACGTCATAACGTAATAGTATATAACGTTATACGTTAGTACGTAATAGTATATAACGTTATACGTTATTACGTATTAGCATATAACGTTATACCTTAGTACGTAATAGTATATAACGTTATACGTTATAACGTAATACTATGTAACTTTATACGTTATAACGTAGTAGTCTATAACGTTATAGGTCACAACGTAACACTATATAACGTTATAAGTTATAACGTATTAGTATATAACGTTGTACGTTATTACGTATTAGTATATAACGTTAAACGTCATAACGTAATACTATATAACGTTATACGTTATATACGTATTATTACGTAATACTATATAACGTATAACGTTATACGATAATACTATATAACGTTATACGTTATTACGTAACAGTACATAACGTTATACGTCATAACGTAATAGTATATAACGTTATACGTTATTGCGTAATTCTATATAACGTTATACGTTCTACGATAACACTATATAACGTTATAGGTTATAACGTAATGCTATATAACGTTATACGTTATAACGTAGTAGTATTTAACGTAATACGTCATAACGTTATAGCATATAACGTTATACGTTAGTACGTAATTATATATAACGTTATACGATATAACGTAGTAGTATATAACGTTATACGTTAGTACGTAATAGTATATAACGTTATACGTTATAACGTAATACTATGTAACGTTATACGTTATAACGTAGTAGTATATAACGTTACACGTCATAACGCAACACTATATAACGTTATACGTTATTACGTGACAGTATATAACGTTATACGTTATAACGTAATAGTATATAACGTTATACGTTGTTACGTAATAGTATATAACGTTATACGTTAGTACTTAATAGTATATAACGTTATACGTTATTACGTATTTGTATATAACGTTATACGTTAGTACGTAATAGTATATAACGTTATACGTTATAACGTAATACTATGTAACGTTATACGTTATAACGTAGTAGTATATAACGTTATACGTCATAACATAACACTATATAACGTTATACGTTATTACGTAATAGTATATAACGTTATACGCTGTTACGTAATAGTATATAACGTTATACGTTAGTACTTAATAGTATATAACGTTATACGTTATTACGTATTATTATATAACGTTATACCTTAGTACGTAATAGTATACAACGTTATACATTGTAACGTAATAGTATACAAAGTTATACTTCATAACGTAATAATATATAACGTTACACGTCATAACATAATACTATATAACGTTATACGTTATACGATAATACTATATAACGTTATACGTTATTACGTAACAGTATATAACGTTATAAGTTATAACGTAATAGTATAGAACGTTATACGTTATTACGTATTAGTATATAACGTTATACGTTATTACGTAATGGTATATAACGTTTTACGTTGTTACGTAATAGTATATAACGTTATAACTTATTACGTATTAGTATGTAACGTTATACGTTATAAAATAATAGCATACAACGTTATACGTCATAACGTAATACTATATAACGTTATACGTTATTGCGTAATAGTTTATAACGTTACACGTTATTGAGTAATAGTTTATAACGTTATACGTTATTACGTATTAGTATATAACGTTATACGTTATAACGTAGTAGTATATAACGTTATACGTCATAACGTAACACTATATAACGTTATTCGTTATTACGTAATAGTATATAACGTTATACGTTGTTACGTAATAGTATATAACGTTATACGTTATTACGTATTACTATATAACGTTATACGTTATTACGTAACAGTATATAACGTTATACGTTATAACGTTGTAGTATATAACGTTATGCGTCATAGCGTAACACTATATAACGTTATACGTTATAACGTAGTAGTATATAACGTTATACGTTATTACGTATTAGTATATAACGTTATACGTTATTACGTAGTGGTATATACCGTTATACGTTGTTACGTAATAGTATATAACGTTATAACTTATCACGTATTGGTATGTAACGTTATACGTTATAACATAGTAGTATATAACGTTATACGTCATAACATAATACTATATAACGTTATACGTTATACGATAATACTATGTAACGTTATACGTTATTACGTAACAGTATATGACGTTATACGTTATAACGTAATAGTATATAACGTTATACGTTATTACGTATTAGTATATGACGTTATACGTTATTACGTAATGGTATATACCGTTATACGTTGTTACGTAATAGTATATAACGTTATAACTTATCACGTATTAGTATGTAACGTTATACGTTATAACATAGTAGTATATAACGTTATACGTCATAACGTAATACTATATAACGTTATACGTTATAAAGTAGTAGTATATAACGTTATACGTCATAACGTAATAGTATATAACGTTATACGTTAGTACGTAAAACTATATAACGTTATACATTATTACGTATTAGCATATAACGTTATACCTTAGTTCGTAATAGTATATATAACGTTATACCTTAGTACGTAATAGTATATATCGTTATACGTTATAACGTAATAGTATACAAAGTTATACTTCAGAACATAATAATATATAACGTTATACGTCATAAAGTAATACTGTATAACGTTGTGCGTTATTACGTAATACTATATAACATTATACGTTATACGATAATACTATACAACGTTATACGTTATTACGTAACAGTTTATAACGTTACACGTTATTACGTATTAGTATATAACGTTATTCGTTATTACGTAATACTATATAACGTTATACGTTATACGATAATACTATATGACGTTAAACGATATTACGTAACAGTATATAACGTTATACGTTATAACGTAGTAGTATATAACGTTATACGTTACTACGTATTTGTATATAACGTTATACGTTATTACGTAATAGTTTATAACGTTATACGTCATGACGTAATACTATATAACGTTACACGTTATAACGTATTAGTACATAACGTCATACGTCATAACGTAATAGTATATAACGTTATACGTTATAACGTAATACTATATAACGTTATACGTTATTACGTATTAGTATATAACGTTAAACGTTATTATGTAATACTATATAACGTTATATAGTATTATCGTATAACGTATAACTATATAACGTTATACTTTATACGATAATACTATATAACGTTATACGTTATTACGCAATACTATATAACGTTATACGTTATACGATAATACTATATAACGTTATACGATATTACGTAACAGTATATAACGTTATACGTTATAACGTAATAGTATATAACGTTATGCGTTATTACGTATTTGTATATAACGTTATACCTTATTACGTATTAGTATATACCGTTATACGTTATACGATAATACTCTATAACGTTATACGTTATTACGTATTAGTACATAACGTCACACGTCATAACGTAATAGTATATAACGTTATACGTTATAACGTAATACTATATAACGTTATACGTTATTACGTATTAGTATATAACGTTATACGTTATTATGTAATACTATATAACGTTATACGTTATACGATAATACTATATAACGTTATACGTTATTACGCAATACTATATAACGTTATACGTTATACGATAATACTATTAACGTTATACGATATTACGTAACAGTATATAACGTTATACGTTATAACGTAATAGTATATAACGTTATACGTTATTAGGTAACAGTATATAACGTTATACGTTATAACGTAGCAGTATATAACGTTATACGTCATAACGTAATACTATATAACGTTATACGTTATTACGTATTAGTATATAACGTTATACGTTATTATGTAATACTATATAACGTTATACGTTTGCGATAATACTATATAACGTTATACGTTATTACGCAATACTATATAACGTTATACGTTATACGATAATACTATTAACGTTATACGATATTACGTAACAGTATATAACGTTATACGTTATAACGTAATAGTATATAACGTTATACGTTATTACGTATTTGTATATAACGTTATACGTTATTACGTATTAGTATATAACGTTATACATTATTACGTAATAGTATATAACGTTATACGTTATATGATAATACTATATAACGTTATACGTTATTATGTAATACTATATAACGTTATACGTTATACGATAATACTATATAACGTTATACGATATTACGTAACAGTATATAACGTTATACGATATAATGTAATAGTATATAACGTTATACGTTATTACGTATTTGTATATAACGTTATACGTTATTACGTAATAGTTTATAACGTTATACGTCATAACGTAATAGTACATAACGTTATACGTTATAACGTAGTAGTCTATAACGTTATACGTCAGAACGTAACACTATATAACGTTATACGTTAGAACGTATTAGTATATAACGTTATACGTTATTACGTAATACTATATAACGTTATACGTTATTACGTATTAGTATATAACGTTATACGTTATTACGTAATACTATATAACGTTATACGTCATACGATAATACTCTATAACGTTATACGTTATTACGTAATAGTATATAACGTTATACGTTTTAACAAAATAGTATATAACGTTCTACGTCATAACGTAATACTATATAACGTTATACGTTATAACGTAGTAGTATATAACGTTATACGTCATAACGTAATACTATATAACGTTATACGTTATAACGTAGTAGTATATAACGTTATACGTTATAACGTAGTAGTATATAACGTTATAGCTCATAAGGTAATACTATATAACGTCGTACGTTATAACGTAGTAGTATATAACGTTATACCTTAGTACGTAATAGTATATATAACGTTATACCTTAGTACGTAATAGTATATATCGTTATACGTTATAACGTAATAGTATACAAAGTTATACTTCAGAACATAATAATATATAACGTTATACGTCATAAAGTAATACTATATAACGTTGTGCGTTATTACGTAATACTATATAACATTATACGTTATACGATAATGCTATACAACGTTATACGTTATTACGTAACAGTTTATAACGTTACACGTTATTACGTATTAGTATATAACGTTATTCGTTATTACGTAATACTATATAACGTTATACGTTATACGATAATACTATATAACGTTATACGTTATTACGCAATACTATATAACGTTATACGTTATACGATAATACTCTATAACGTTATACGTTATTACGTATTAGTACATAACGTCACACGTCATAACGTAATAGTATATAACGTTACACGTTATAACGTAATACTATATAACGTTATACGTTATTACGTATTAGTATATAACGTTATACGTTATTATGTAATACTATATAACGTTATACGTTATACGATAATACTATATAACGTTATACGTTATTACGCAATACTATATAACGTTATACGTTATACGATAATACTATATAACGTTATACGATATTACGTAACAGTATATAACGTTATACGTTATTACGTAACAGTATATAACGTTACACGTTATTACGTAATAGTTTATAACGTTATACGTCATAACGTAATAGTATATAACGTTATACGTTATTAGGTAACAGTATATAACGTTATACGTTATAACGTAGCAGTATATAACGTTATACGTCATAACGTAATACTATATAACGTTATACGTTATTACGTATTAGTATATAACGTTATACGTTATTATGTAATACTATATAACGTTATACGTTTGCGATAATACTATATAACGATATACGTTATTACGCAATACTATATAACGTTATACGTTATACGATAATACTATTAACTTTATACGATATTACGTAACAGTATATAACGTTATACGTTATAACGTAATAGTATATAACGTTATACGTTATTACGTATTTGTATATAACGTTATACGTTATTACGTATTAGTATATAACGTTATACGTTACTACGTAATAGTATATAACGTTATACGTTATACGATAATACTATATAACGTTATACGTTATTATGTAATACTATATAACGTTATACGTTATACGATAATACTATATAACGTTATACGGTATTACGTAACAGTATATAACGTTATACGATATAACGTAATAGTATATAACGTTATACGTTATTACGTATTTGTATATAACGTTATACGTTATTACGTAATAGTTTATAACGTTATACGTCATAACGTAATAGTACATAACGTTATACGTTATAACGTAGTAGTCTATAACGTTATACGTCAGAACGTAACACTATATAACGTTATACGTTAGAACGTATTAGTATATAACGTTATACGTTATTACGTAATACTATATAACGTTATACGTTATTACGTATTAGTATATAACGTTATACGTTATTACGTAATACTATATAACGTTATACGTTATACGATAATACTCTATAACGTTATACGTTATTACGTAATAGTATATAACGTTATACGTTTTAACAAAATAGTATATAACGTTCTACGTCATAACGTAATACTATATAACGTTATACGTTATAACGTAGTAGTATATAACGTTATACGTCATAACGTAATACTATATAACGTTATAACTCATAACGTAATACTATATAACGTTATATGTTATTACGTATTAGTATATAACGTTATACGTTATTACGTAATACTATATAACGTTATACGTTATACGACAATACTATATAACGTTATTCGTTATTACGTAACAGTATATAACGTTATACGTTATGACGTAGTAGTATATAACGTTATACGTTATTACGTATTTGTATATAACGATATACGTTATTACGTAATACTATATAACGTTATAAGTCATAACGTAATAGTATATAACGTGATACGTTATTACGTAACGGTATATAACGTTATACGTTATAACCTAATAGTATATAACGATATACGTTATAACGTAGTAGTATATAACGTTATACGTTATAACAAAATAGTATATAACGTTCTACGTCATAACGTAATACTATATAACGTTATACGTTATAACGTAGTACTATATAACGTTATACGTTATTACGTAATACTATATAACGTTATACGTTATACGATAATACTCTATAACGTTATACGTTATTACGTAATAGTATAGAACGCTAGACGTTATTACGTATTAGTATATAACGTTACACGTTATACGATAATACTATATAACGTTATACGTTATTACGTAACAGTATATAACGTTATTCGTTATTACGTAATACTATATAACGTTATACGTTATAACATAATAGTATATAACGTTATACGTCATAACGTAATACTATATAACGTTATACGTTAAAAAGTAGTAGTATATAACGTTATACGTCTTAACGTAATAGTATATAACGTTATACGTTAGTACGTAATACAATATAACGTTATACATTATTACGTATTAGCATATAACGTTATACCTTAGTACGTAATAGTATATATAACGTTATACCTTAGTACATAATAGTATATAACGTTATACGTTATAACGTAATAGTTTATAACGTTATACGTTATAACGTAGTAGTATATAACGTTATACGTTATTACGTATTTGTATATAACGTTATACGTTATAACGTAGTAGTATATAACGTTATACGTTATTACATATTTGTATATAACGTTATACGTTATTACGTAATAGTTTATAACGTTATACGTCATGACGTAATACTATATAACGTTACACGTTATAACGTAGTAGTACATAACGTTATACGTCATAACGTAATAGTACATAACGTTATACGTTATAACGTAATACTATATAACGTTATACGTTATTACGTATTAGTATATAACGTTATACGTTATTATGTAATACTATATAACGTTATACGTTATACGATAATACTATATAACGTTATACGTTATTACGCAATACTATATAACGTTATACGTTATACGATAATACTATATAATGTTATACGATATTACGTAACAGTATATAACGTTATACGGTATAACGTAATAGTATATAACGTTATACGTTATTACGTAATAGTATATATAACGTTATACCTTAGTACGTAATAGTATATATCGTTATACGTTATAACGTAATACTATATAACGTTATACGTTATAACGTAGTAGTATATAACGTTATACGTTATAACGTAGTAGTATATAACGTTATACCTCATAACGTAATACTATATAACGTCATACGTTATAACGTAGTAGTATATAACGTTATACCTTAGTACGTAATAGTATATATAACGTTATACCTTAGTACGTAATAGTATATATCGTTATACGTTATAACGTAATAGTATACAAAGTTATACTTCAGAACATAATAATATATAACGTTATACGTCATAAAGTAATACTATATAACGTTGTGCGTTATTACGTAATACTATATAACATTATACGTTATACGATAATGCTATACAACGTTATACGTTATTACGTAACAGTTTATAACGTTACACGTTATTACGTATTAGTATATAACGTTATTCGTTATTACGTAATACTATATAACGTTATACGTTATACGATAATACTATATGACGTTAAACGATATTACGTAACAGTATATAACGTTATACGTTATAACGTAGTAGTATATAACGTTATACGTTATTACGTAATAGTTTATAACGTTATACGTCATGACGTAATACTATATAACGTTACACGTTATAACGTAGTAGTACATAACGTCATACGTCATAACGTAAGAGTATATAACGTTATACGTTATAACGTAATACTATATAACGTTATACGTTATTACGTATTAGTATATAACGTTATACGTTATTATGTAATACTATATAACGTTATACGTTATACGATAATACTATATAACGTTATACGTTATTACGCAATACTATATAACGTTATACGTTATACGATTATACTATATAACGTTATACGATATTACGTAACAGTATATAACGTTATACGTTATAACGTAATAGTATATAACGTTATACGTTATTACGTATTTGTATATAACGTTATACGTTATTACGTATTAGTATATAACGTTATACGTTATACGATAATACTCTATAACGTTATACGTTATTACGTATTAGTACATAACGTCACACGTCATAACGTAATAGTATATAACGTTACACGTTATAACGTAATACTATATAACGTTATACGTTATTACGTATTAGTATATAACGTTATACGTTATTATGTAATACTATATAACGTTATACGTTATACGATAATACTATATAACGTTATACGTTATTATGCAATACTATATAACGTTATACGTTATACGATAATACTATATAACGTTATACGATATTACGTAACAGTATATAACGTTATACGTTATTACGTAACAGTATATAACGTTACACGTTATTACGTAATAGTTTATAACGTTATACGTCATAACGTAATAGTATATAACGTTATACGTTATTAGGTAACAGTATATAACGTTATACGTTATAACGTAGCAGTATATAACGTTATACGTCATAACGTAATACTATATAACGTTATACGTTATTACGTATTAGTATATAACGTTATACGTTATTATGTAATACTATATAACGTTATACGTTTGCGATAATACTATATAACGATATACGTTATTACGCAATACTATATAACGTTATACGTTATACGATAATACTATTAACTTTATACGATATTACGTAACAGTATATAACGTTATACGTTATAACGTAATAGTATATAACGTTATACGTTATTACGTATTTGTATATAACGTTATACGTTATTACGTATTAGTATATAACGTTATACGTTACTACGTAATAGTATATAACGTTATACGTTATACGATAATACTATATAACGTTATACGTTATTATGTAATACTATATAACGTTATACGTTATACGATAATACTATATAACGTTATACGGTATTACGTAACAGTATATAACGTTATACGATATAACGTAATAGTATATAACGTTATACGTTATTACGTATTTGTATATAACGTTATACGTTATTACGTAATAGTTTATAACGTTATACGTCATAACGTAATAGTACATAACGTTATACGTTATAACGTAGTAGTCTATAACGTTATACGTCAGAACGTAACACTATATAACGTTATACGTTAGAACGTATTAGTATATAACGTTATACGTTATTACGTAATACTATATAACGTTATACGTTATTACGTATTAGTATATAACGTTATACGTTATTACGTAATACTATATAACGTTATACGTTATACGATAATACTCTATAACGTTATACGTTATTACGTATTAGTATATAACGTTATACGTTATTACGTATTAGTATATAACGTTATACGTTATTACGTAATACTATATAACGTTATACGTTATACGATAATACGATATAACGTTATTCGTTATTACGTAACAGTATATAACGTTATACGTCATAACGTAATAGTATATAACGTTATACGTTATTACGTATTAGTATATAACGTTATACGTTATTACGTATTAGTGTATAACGTTATACGTTATACGACAATACTATATAACGTTATTCGTTATTACGTAACAGTATATAACGTTATACGTTATGACGTAGTAGTATATAACGTTATACGTTATTACGTATTTGTATATAACGATATACGTTATTACGTAATACTATATAACGTTATACGTCATAACGTAATAGTATATAACGTGATACGTTATTACGTAACGGTATATAACGTTATACGTTATAACCTAATAGTATATAACGATATACGTTATAACGTAGTAGTATATAACGTTATACGTTATAACAAAATAGTATATAACGTTCTACGTCATAACGTAATACTATATAACGTTATACGTTTTAACGTAGTACTATATAACGTTATACGTTATTACGTAATACTATATAACGTTATACGTTATACGATAATACTCTATAACGTTATACGTTATTACGTAATAGTATAGAACGCTAGACGTTATTACGTATTAGTATATAACGTTACACGTTATACGATAATACTATATAACGTTATACGTTATTACGTAACAGTATATAACGTTATTCGTTATTACGTAATACTATATAACGTTATACGTTATAACATAATAGTATATAACGTTATACGTCATAACGTAATACTATATAACATTATACGTTAAAAAGTAGTAGTATATAACGTTATACGTCTTAACGTAATAGTATATAACGTTATACGTTAGTACGTAATACAATATAACGTTATACATTATTACGTATTAGCATATAACGTTATACCTTAGTACGTAATAGTATATATAACGTTATACCTTAGTACATAATAGTATATAACGTTATACGTTATAACGTAATAGTTTATAACGTTATACGTTATAACGTAGTAGTATATAACGTTATACGTTATCCCGTATTTGTATATAACGTTATACGTTATAACGTAGTAGTATATAACGTTATACGTTATTACATATTTGTATATAACGTTATACGTTATTACGTAATAGTTTATAACGTTATACGTCATGACGTAATACTATATAACGTTACACGTTATAACGTAGTAGTACATAACGTTATACGTCATAACGTAATAGTACATAACGTTATACGTTATAACGTAATACTATATAACGTTATACGTTATTACGTATTAGTATATAACGTTGTACGTTATTATGTAATACTATATAACGTTATACGTTATACGATAATACTATATAACGTTATACGTTATTACGCAATACCATATAACGTTATACGTTATACGATAATACTATATAATGTTATACGATATTACGTAACAGTATATAACGTTATACGGTATAACGTAATAGTATATAACGTTATACGTTATTACGTATTTGTATATAACGTTATACGTTATTACGTAATAGTTTATAACGTTATACGTCATAACGTAATAGTACATAACGTTATACGTTATAACGTAGTAGTCTATAACGTTATACGTCAGAACGTAACACTATACAACGTTATACGTTAGAACGTATTAGTATATAACGTTATACGTTATTACGTAATACAATATAACGTTATACGTCATAACGTAATACTATATAACGCTATACGTTATTACATATTAGTATGTAACGTTATACGTTATTACGTAATACTATATAACGTTATACGTTATACGATAATACTCTATAACGTTATACGTTATTACGTAATAGTATAGAACGCTAGACGTTATTACGTATTAGTATATAACGTTATACTTTATTACGTAATACTATATAACGTATCACGTTATACGATAATACTACATAACGTTATACGTTATTACGTAACAGTATATAACGTTATACGTTATTACGTATTAGTATATAACGTTATACGTTATTACGTATTAGTATATAACGTTATACGTTATTACGTAATACTATATAACGTTATACGTTATACGATAATACGATATAACGTTATTCGTTATTACGTAACAGTATATAACGTTATACGTCATAACGTAATAGTATATAACGTTATACGTTATTACGTATTAGTATATAACGTTATACGTTATTACGTATTAGTGTATAACGTTATACGTTATTACGTAATACTATATAACGTTATACGTTATACGATAATACTATATAACGTTATTCGTTATTACGTAACAGTATATAACGTTATACGTCATAACGTAATAGTATATAACATTATACGTTATTACTATTTGTATATAACGTTATATGTCATAACGTAATACTATATAACGTTATACGTTATTACGTATTAGTATATAACGTTATACGTTATTACGTAATGGTATATAACGTTATACGCTGTTACGTAATAGTATATGACGTTAAAACTTATTACGTATTAGTATGTAACGTTATACGTTATAACATAATAGTATATAACGTTATACGTCATAACGTAATACTATATAACGTTATACGTCATAACGTAATAGTATATAACGTTATACGTTATAACGTAATAGTATACAAAGTTATACTTCATAACGTAATAATATATAACGTTATACGTTATAACGTAGTACTATATAACGTTATACGTTATTACGTATTAGTATATAACGTTATACGTTATTACGTAATGGTATATAACGTTATACGTTGTTACGTAATAGTATATGACGTTAAAACTTATTACGTATTAGTATGTAACGTTATACGTTATAACATAATAGTATATAACGTTATACGTCATAACGTAATACTATATAACGTTATACGTTATAACGTAGTAGTATAACGTTATACGTTATACGATAATACTATATAACGTTATTCGTTATTACGTAACAGTATATAACGTTATACGTCATAACGTAATAGTATATAACGTTATACGTTATTACGTATTTGTATATAACGTTATATGTCATAACGTAATACTATATAACGTTATACGTTATTACGTATTAGTATATAACGTTATACGTTATTACGTAATGGTACATAACGTTATACGTTGTTACGTAATAGTATATGACGTTAAAACTTATTACGTATTAGTATGTAACGTTATACGTTATAACATAATAGTATATAACGTTATACGTTATTACGTATTTGTATATAACGTTATATGTCATAACGTAATACTATATAACGTTATACGTTATTACGTAATACTATATAACGTATTACGTTATACGATAATACTACATAACGTTATACGTTATTACGTAATGGTATATAACGTTATACGTTGTTACGTAATAGTATGTGACGTTAAAACTTATTACGTATTAGTGTGTAACGTTATACGTTATAACATAATAGTATATAACGTTATACGTCATAACGTAATACTATATAACGTTATACGTCATAACGTAATAGTATATAACGTTATACGTTATTACGTAATGGTATATAACGTTATACGTTGTTACGTAATAGTATATGACGTTATAACTTATTACGTATTAGTATGTAACGTTATACGTTATAACATAATAGTATATAACGTTATACGTCATAACGTAATAGTATATAACGTTATACGTTATTACGTATTAGTATATAACGTTATACGTTATTACGTATTAGTGTATAACGTTTTACGTTATTACGTAATACTATATAACGTTATACGTTATACGATAATACTATATAACGTTATTCGTTATTACGTAACAGTATATAACGTTATACGTCATAACGTAATAGTATATAACATTATACGTTATTACGTATTTGTATATAACGTTATATGTCATAACGTAATACTATATAACGTTATACGTTATTACGTATTAGTATATAACGTTATACGTTATTACGTAATGGTATATAACGTTATACGCTGTTACGTAATAGTATATGACGTTAAAACTTATTACGTATTAGTATGTAACGTTATACGTTATAACATAATAGTATATAACGTTATACGTCATAACGTAATACTATATAACGTTATACGTCATAACGTAATTATATATAACGTTATACGTTAAAACGTAATAGTATACAAAGTTATACTTCATAACGTAATAATATATAACGTTATACGTTATAACGTAGTACTATATAACGTTATACGTTATTACGTATTAGTATATAACGTTATACGTTATTACGTAATGGTATATAACGTTATACGTTGTTACGTAATAGTATATGACGTTAAAACTTATTACGTATTAGTATGTAACGTTATACGTTATAACATAATAGTATATAACGTTATACGTCATAACGTAATACTATATAACGTTATACGTCATAACGTAATAGTATATAACGTTATACGTTATAACGTAATAGTATACAAAGTTATACTTCATAACGTAATAATATATAACGTTATACGTTATAACGTAGTACTATATAACGTTATACGTTATTACGTATTAGTATATAACGTTATACGTTATTACGTAATGGTATATAACGTTATACGTTGTTACGTAATAGTATATGACGTTAAAACTTATTACGTATTAGTATGTAACGTTATACGTTATAACATAATAGTATATAACGTTATACGTCATAACGTAATACTATATAACGTTATACGTTATAACGTAGTAGTATAACGTTATACGTTATACGATAATACTATATAACGTTATTCGTTATTACGTAACAGTATATAACGTTATACGTCATAACGTAATAGTATATAACGTTATACGTTATTACGTATTTGTATATAACGTTATATGACATAACGTAATACTATATAACGTTATACGTTATTACGTATTAGTATATAACGTTATACGTTATTACGTAATGGTACATAACGTTATACGTTGTTACGTAATAGTATATGACGTTAAAACTTATTACGTATTAGTATGTAACGTTATACGTTATAACATAATAGTATATAACGTTATACGTTATTACGTATTTGTATATAACGTTATATGTCATAACGTAATACTATATAACGTTATACGTTATTACGTAATACTATATAACGTATTACGTTATACGATAATACTACATAACGTTATACGTTATTACGTAATGGTATATAACGTTATACGTTGTTACGTAATTGTATGTGACGTTAAAACTTATTACGTATTAGTGTGTAACGTTATACGTTATAACATAATAGTATATAACGTTATACGTCATAACGTAATACTATATAACGTTATACGTCATAACGTAATAGTATATAACGTTATACGTTATTACGTAATGGTATATAACGTTATACGTTGTTACGTAATAGTATATGACGTTATAACTTATTACGTATTAGTATGTAACGTTATACGTTATAACATAATAGTATATAACGTTATACGTCATAACGTAATACTATATAACGTTATACGTTATAACGTAGTAGTATAACGTTATACGTCATAACGTAATAGTATACAAAGTTATACTTCATAACGTAATAATATATAACGTTATACGTTATAACGTAGTACTATATAACGTTATACGTTATTACGTATTAGTATATAACGTTATACGTTATTACGTAATGGTATATAACGTTATACGTTGTTACGTAATAGTATATGACGTTAAAACTTATTACGTATTAGTATGTAACGTTATACGTTATAACATAATAGTATATAACGTTATACGTCATAACGTAATACTATATAACGTTATACGTCATAACGTAATAGTATATAACGTTATACGTTATTACGTAATGGTATATAACGTTATACGTTGTTACGTAATAGTATATGACGTTATAACTTATTACGTATTAGTATGTAACGTTATACGTTATAACATAATAGTATATAACGTTATACGTCATAACGTAATACTATATAACGTTATACGTTATAACGTAGTAGTATAACGTTATACGTCATAACGTAATAGTATACAAAGTTATACTTCATAACGTAATAATATATAACGTTATACGTTATAACGTAGTACTATATAACGTTATACGTTATTACGTATTAGTATATAACGTTATACGTTATTACGTAATGGTATATAACGTTATACGTTGTTACGTAATAGTATATGACGTTAAAACTTATTACGTATTAGTATGTAACGTTATACGTTATAACATAATAGTATATAACGTTATACGTCATAACGTAATACTATATAACGTTATACGTCATAACGTAATAGTATATAACGTTATACGTTATAACGTAATAGTATACAAAGTTATACTTCATAACGTAATAATATATAACGTTATACGTTATAACGTAGTACTATATAACGTTATACGTTATTACGTATTAGTATATAACGTTATACGTTATTACGTAATGGTATATAACGTTATACGTTGTTACGTAATAGTATATGACGTTAAAACTTATTACGTATTAGTATGTAACGTTATACGTTATAACATAATAGTATATAACGTTATACGTCATAACGTAATACTATATAACGTTATACGTTATAACGTAGTAGTATAACGTTATACGTCATAACGTAATAGTATACAAAGTTATACTTCATAACGTAATAATATATAACGTTATACGTTATAACGTAGTACTATATAACGTTATACGTTATAACGTAGTAGTATAACGTTATACGTCATAACGTAATAGTATACAAAGTTATACTTCATAACGTAATAATATATAACGTTATACGTTATAACGTAGTACTATATAACGTTATACGTTATTACGTAACAGTATATAACGTTATACGTTATTACGTATTAGTATATAACGTTATACGTTATTACGTATTAGTATATAACGTTATACGTTATTACGTAATACTATATAACGTTATACGTTATACGATAATACTATATAACGTTATTCGTTATTACGTAACAGTATATAACGTTATACGTCATAACGTAATAGTATATAACGTTATACGTTATTACGTATTTGTATATAACGTTATATGTCATAACGTAATACTATATAACGTTATACGTTATTACGTATTAGTATATAACGTTATACGTTATTACGTAATGCTATATAACGTTATACGTTGTTACGTAATAGTATATGACGTTAAAACTTATTACGTATTAGTATGTAACGTTATACGTTATAACATAATAGTATATAACGTTATACGTCATAACGTAATACTATATAACGTTATACGTCATAACGTAATAGTATATAACGTTATACGTTATAACGTAATAGTATACAAAGTTATACTTCATAACGTAATAATATATAACGTTATACGTTATTACGTAATGGTATATAACGTTATACGTTGTTACGTAATAGTATATGACGTTAAAACTTATTACGTATTAGTATGTAACGTTATACGTTATAACATAATAGTATATAACGTTATACGTCATAACGTAATACTATATAACGTTATACGTCATAACGTAATAGTATACAAAGTTATACTTCATAACGTAATAATATATAACGTTATACGTTATAACGTAGTACTATATAACGTTATACGTTATTACGTATTAGTATATAACGTTATACGTTATTATGTAATGGTATATAACGTTATACGTTGTTACGTAATAGTATATGACGTTATAACTTATTACGTATTAGTATGTAACGTTATACGTTATAACATAATAGTATATAACGTTATACGTCATAACGTAATACTATATAACGTTATACGTTATAACGTAGTAGTATGACGTTATACGTCATAACGTAATAGTATACAATGTTATACTTCATAACGTAATAATATATAACGTTATACGTTATGACGTAGTACTATATAACGTTATACGTTATTACGTATTAGTATATAACGTTATACGTTATTACGTAATGGTATATAACGTTATACGTTGTTACGTAATAGTATATGACGTTAAAACTTATTACGTATTAGTATGTAACGTTATACGTTATAACATAATAGTATATAACGTTATACGTCATAACGTAATACTATATAACGTTCTACGTCATAACGCAATACTATATAACGTTATACGTTATAACGTAGTAGTATATAACGTTATACGTTATTACGTAATACTATATAACGTTATACGTTATACGATAATACTCCATAACGTTATACGTTATTACGTAATATTATATAACGCCAGACGTTATTACGTATTAGTATATAACGTTATACGTTATTAGGTAATACTATATAACGTTATACGTTATACGATAATACTATATAACGTTATACGTTATTACGTAACAGTATATAACGTTATACGTTATAACGTAGTAGTATGACGTTATACGTCATAACGTAATAGTATACAAAGTTATACTTCATAACGTAATAATATATAACGTTATACGTTATAACGTAGTACTATATAACGTTATACGTTAGTACGTAATACTATATAACGTTATACATTATTACGTATTAGCATATAACGTTATACCTTAGTACGTAATAGTATATATAATGTTATACCTTAGTACATAATAGTATATAACGTTATACGTTATAACGTAATAGTATACAAAGTTATACTTCAGAACATAATAATATATAACGTTATACGTCATAACGTAATAGTATATAACGTTATACGCTGTTACGTAATAGTATATGACGTTAAAACTTATTACGTATTAGTATGTAACGTTATACGTTATAACATAATAGTATATAACGTTATACGTCATAACGTAATACTATATAACGTTATACGTCATAACGTAATTATATATAACGTTATACGTTAAAACGTAATAGTATACAAAGTTATACTTCATAACGTAATAATATATAACGTTATACGTTATAACGTAGTACTATATAACGTTATACGTTATTACGTATTAGTATATAACGTTATACGTTATTACGTAATGGTATATAACGTTATACGTTGTTACGTAATAGTATATGACGTTAAAAGTTATTACGTATTAGTATGTAACGTTATACGTTATAACATAATAGTATATAACGTTATACGTCATAACGTAATACTATATAACGTTATACGTCATAACGTAATAGTATATAACGTTATACGTTATAACGTAATAGTATACAAAGTTATACTTCATAACGTAATAATATATAACGTTATACGTTATAACGTAGTACTATATAACGTTATACGTTATTACGTATTAGTATATAACGTTATACGTTATTACGTAATGGTATATAACGTTATACGTTGTTACGTAATTGTATGTGACGTTAAAACTTATTACGTACTAGTGTGTAACGTTATACGTTATAACATAATAGTATATAACGTTATACGTCATAACGTAATACTATATAACGTTATACGTCATAACGTAATAGTATATAACGTTATACGTTATTACGTAATGGTATATAACGTTATACGTTGTTACGTAATAGTATATGACGTTATAACTTATTACGTATTAGTATGTAACGTTATACGTTATAACATAATAGTATATAACGTTATACGTCATAACGTAATACTATATAACGTTATACGTTATAACGTAGTAGTATAACGTTATACGTCATAACGTAATAGTATACAAAGTTATACTTCATAACGTAATAATATATAACGTTATACGTTATAACGTAGTACTATATAACGTTATACGTTATTACGTATTAGTATATAACGTTATACGTTATTACGTAATGGTATATAACGTTATACGTTGTTACGTAATAGTATATGACGTTAAAACTTATTACGTATTAGTATGTAACGTTATACGTTATAACATAATAGTATATAACGTTATACGTCATAACGTAATACTATATAACGTTATACGTCATAACGTAATAGTATATAACGTTATACGTTATAACGTAATAGTATACAAAGTTATACTTCATAACGTAATAATATATAACGTTATACGTTATAACGTAGTACTATATAACGTTATACGTTATTACGTATTAGTATATAACGTTATACGTTATTACGTAATGGTATATAACGTTATACGTTGTTACGTAATAGTATATGACGTTAAAACTTATTACGTATTAGTATGTAACGTTATACGTTATAACATAATAGTATATAACGTTATACGTCATAACGTAATACTATATAACGTTATACGTTATAACGTAGTAGTATAACGTTATACGTTATACGATAATACTATATAACGTTATTCGTTATTACGTAACAGTATATAACGTTATACGTCATAACGTAATAGTATATAACGTTATACGTTATTACGTATTTGTATATAACGTTATATGTCATAACGTAATACTATATAACGTTATACGTTATTACGTATTAGTATATAACGTTATACGTTATTACGTAATGGTACATAACGTTATACGTTGTTACGTAATAGTATATGACGTTAAAACTTATTACGTATTAGTATGTAACGTTATACGTTATAACATAATAGTATATAACGTTATACGTTATTACGTATTTGTATATAACGTTATATGTCATAACGTAATACTATATAACGTTATACGTTATTACGTAATACTATATAACGTATTACGTTATACGATAATACTACATAACGTTATACGTTATTACGTAATGGTATATAACGTTATACGTTGTTACGTAATTGTATGTGACGTTAAAACTTATTACGTATTAGTGTGTAACGTTATACGTTATAACATAATAGTATATAACGTTATACGTCATAACGTAATACTATATAACGTTATACGTTATAACGTAGTAGTATAACGTTATACGTCATAACGTAATAGTATACAAAGTTATACTTCATAACGTAATAATATATAACGTTATACGTTATAACGTAGTACTATATAACGTTATACGTTATTACGTATTAGTATATAACGTTATACGTTATTACGTAATGGTATATAACGTTATACGTTGTTACGTAATAGTATATGACGTTAAAACTTATTACGTATTAGTATGTAACGTTATACGTTATAACATAATAGTATATAACGTTATACGTCATAACGTAATACTATATAACGTTATACGTCATAACGTAATAGTATATAACGTTATACGTTATTACGTAATGGTATATAACGTTATACGTTGTTACGTAATAGTATATGACGTTATAACTTATTACGTATTAGTATGTAACGTTATACGTTATAACATAATAGTATATAACGTTATACGTCATAACGTAATACTATATAACGTTATACGTTATAACGTAGTAGTATAACGTTATACGTCATAACGTAATAGTATACAAAGTTATACTTCATAACGTAATAATATATAACGTTATACGTTATAACGTAGTACTATATAACGTTATACGTTATTACGTATTAGTATATAACGTTATACGTTATTACGTAATGGTATATAACGTTATACGTTGTTACGTAATAGTATATGACGTTAAAACTTATTACGTATTAGTATGTAACGTTATACGTTATAACATAATAGTATATAACGTTATACGTCATAACGTAATACTATATAACGTTATACGTCATAACGTAATAGTATATAACGTTATACGTTATAACGTAATAGTATACAAAGTTATACTTCATAACGTAATAATATATAACGTTATACGTTATAACGTAGTACTATATAACGTTATACGTTATTACGTATTAGTATATAACGTTATACGTTATTACGTAATGGTATATAACGTTATACGTTGTTACGTAATAGTATATGACGTTAAAACTTATTACGTATTAGTATGTAACGTTATACGTTATAACATAATAGTATATAACGTTATACGTCATAACGTAATACTATATAACGTTATACGTTATAACGTAGTAGTATAACGTTATACGTCATAACGTAATAGTATACAAAGTTATACTTCATAACGTAATAATATATAACGTTATACGTTATAACGTAGTACTATATAACGTTATACGTTATAACGTAGTAGTATAACGTTATACGTCATAACGTAATAGTATACAAAGTTATACTTCATAACGTAATAATATATAACGTTATACGTTATAACGTAGTACTATATAACGTTATACGTTATTACGTAACAGTATATAACGTTATACGTTATTACGTATTAGTATATAACGTTATACGTTATTACGTATTAGTATATAACGTTATACGTTATTACGTAATACTATATAACGTTATACGTTATACGATAATACTATATAACGTTATTCGTTATTACGTAACAGTATATAACGTTATACGTCATAACGTAATAGTATATAACGTTATACGTTATTACGTATTTGTATATAACGTTATATGTCATAACGTAATACTATATAACGTTATACGTTATTACGTAATGCTATATAACGTTATACGTTGTTACGTAATAGTATATGACGTTAAAACTTATTACGTATTAGTATGTAACGTTATACGTTATAACATAATAGTATATAACGTTATACGTCATAACGTAATACTATATAACGTTATACGTCATAACGTAATAGTATATAACGTTATACGTTATAACGTAATAGTATACAAAGTTATACTTCATAACGTAATAATATATAACGTTATACGTTATTACGTAATGGTATATAACGTTATACGTTGTTACGTAATAGTATATGACGTTAAAACTTATTACGTATTAGTATGTAACGTTATACGTTATAACATAATAGTATATAACGTTATACGTCATAACGTAATACTATATAACGTTATACGTCATAACGTAATAGTATACAAAGTTATACTTCATAACGTAATAATATATAACGTTATACGTTATAACGTAGTACTATATAACGTTATACGTTATTACGTATTAGTATATAACGTTATACGTTATTACGTAATGGTATATAACGTTATACGTTGTTACGTAATAGTATATGACGTTATAACTTATTACGTATTAGTATGTAACGTTATACGTTATAACATAATAGTATATAACGTTATACGTCATAACGTAATACTATATAACGTTATACGTTATAACGTAGTAGTATGACGTTATACGTCATAACGTAATAGTATACAAAGTTATACTTCATAACGTAATAATATATAACGTTATACGTTATAACGTAGTACTATATAACGTTATACGTTATTACGTATTAGTATATAACGTTATACGTTATTACGTAATGGTATATAACGTTATACGTTGTTACGTAATAGTATATGACGTTAAAACTTATTACGTATTAGTATGTAACGTTATACGTTATAACATAATAGTATATAACGTTATACGTCATAACGTAATACTATATAACGTTCTACGTCATAACGCAATACTATATAACGTTATACGTTATAACGTAGTAGTATATAACGTTATACGTTATTACGTAATACTATATAACGTTATACGTTATACGATAATACTCCATAACGTTATACGTTATTACGTAATATTATATAACGCCAGACGTTATTACGTATTAGTATATAACGTTATACGTTATTAGGTAATACTATATAACGTTATACGTTATACGATAATACTATATAACGTTATACGTTATTACGTAACAGTATATAACGTTATACGTTATAACGTAGTAGTATGACGTTATACGTCATAACGTAATAGTATACAAAGTTATACTTCATAACGTAATAATATATAACGTTATACGTTATAACGTAGTACTATATAACGTTATACGTTAGTACGTAATACTATATAACGTTATACATTATTACGTATTAGCATATAACGTTATACCTTAGTACGTAATAGTATATATAATGTTATACCTTAGTACATAATAGTATATAACGTTATACGTTATAACGTAATAGTATACAAAGTTATACTTCAGAACATAATAATATATAACGTTATACGTCATAACGTAATAGTATATAACGTTATACGTTATTACGTAATACTATATAACGTTATACCTTAGTACATAATAGTATATAACGTTATACGTTATAACGTAATAGTATACAAAGTTATACTTCAGAACATAATAATATATAACGTTATTCGTTATTACGTAATGCTATATAACGTTATACGTTATAACAAAATACTATATAACGTGCTACGTCATAACGTAATACTATATAACGTTATACGTTATAACGTAGTAGTATATAACGTTATACGTTATTACGTAATACTATATAACGTTATACGTTATACGATAATACTCTATAACATTATACGTTATTACGTAATAGTATATAACGCTAGACGTTATTACGTATTAGTATATAACGTTATACGTTATTACGTAATACTATACAACGTTATACGTTATTACGTAACAGTATATAACGTTATACGTTATTACGTATTAGTATATAACGTTATACGTTATTACGTAATGGTATATAACGTTATACGTTGTTACGTAATAGTATATAACGTTATAACTTATTACGTATTAGTATGTAACGTTATACGTTATGACATAATAGTATATAACGTTATACGTCATAACGTAATACTATATAACGTTATACGTTAAAAAGTAGTAGTATATAACGTTATACGTCATAACGTAATAGTATATAACGTTATACGTTAGTACGTAATACTATATAACGTTATACATTATTACGTATTAGCATATAACGTTATACCTTAGTACGTAATAGTATATATAACGTTATACCTTAGTACATAGTAGTATATAACGTTATACGTTATAACGTAATACTATGTAACGTTATACGTTATAACGTAGTAGTATATAACGTTATAGGTCATAACGTAACACTATATAACGTTATACGTTATTACGTAACAGTATATAACGTTATACGTTATAACGTAATAGTATATAACGTTATACGTTATTACGTATTTGTATGTAACGTTATACGTTATTACGTAATAGTTTATAACGTTATACGTCATAACGTAATACTATATAACGCTATACGTTATAACGTAGTAGTATATAACGTTATACGTCATAACGTAACTCTATATAACGTTATACGTTATTACGTAATAGTATATAACGTTATACGTTATAACGTAATAGTATATAACGTTATACGTTATTACGTAACAGTATATAACGTTATACGTTATAACAAAATACTATATAACGTGCTACGTCATAACGTAATACTATATAACGTTATACGTTATAACGTAGTAGTATATAACGTTATACGTTATTACGTAATACTATATAACGTTATACGTTATACGATAATACTCTATAACATTATACGTTATTACGTAATAGTATATAACGCTAGACGTTATTACGTATTAGTATATAACGTTATACGTTATTACGTATTAGTATCTAACGTTATACGTTATTACGTAATGGTATATAACGTTATACGTTGTTACGTAATAGTATATGACGTTAAAACTTATTACGTATTAGTATGTAACGTTATACGTTATAACATAATAGTATATAACGTTATACGTCATAACGTAATACTATATAACGTTATACGTCATAACGTAATAGTATACAACGTGATACGTTATTACGTAACGGTATATAACGTTATACGTTATAACAAAATAGTATATAACGTTCTACGTCATAACGTAATACTATATAACGTTATACGTTATAACGTAGTAGTATATAACGTTATACGTTATTACGTAATACTATATAACGTTATACGTTATACGATAATACTCTATAACGTTATACGTTATTACGTAATAGTATATAACGCTAGACGTTATTACGTATTAGTATATAACGTTATACGTTATTACGTAATACTATATAACGTTATACGTTATACGATAATACTATATAACGTTATACGTTATTACGTAACAGTATATAACGTTATACGTTATTACGTATTAGTATATAACGTTATACGTTATTACGTAATGGTATATAACGTTATACGTTGTTACGTAATAGTATATAACGTTATAACTTATTACGTATTAGTATGTAACGTTATACGTTATAACATAATAGTATATAACGTTATACGTCATAACGTAATACTATATAACGTTATTCGTTAAAAAGTAGTAGTATATAACGTTATACGTCATAACGTAATGATATATAACGTTATACGTTAGTCCGTAATACTATATAACGTTATACATTATTACGTATTAGCATATAACGTTATACCTTAGTACGTAATAGTATATATAACGTTATACCTTAGTACATAATAGTATATAACGTTATACGTTATAACGTAATAGTATACAAAGTTATACTTCAGAACATAATAATATACAACGTTATTCGTTATTACGTAATACTATATAACGTTATACGTTATTACGTATTAGTATATAACGTTATTCCTTATTACGTAACAGTATATAACGTTATACGTTATAACGTAGTAGTATATAACGTTATACGTTATTACGTATTTGTATATAACGATATACGTTATTACGTAATAGTTTATAACGTTATACGTTGTTACGTAATAGTATATGACGTTATAACTTATTACGTATTAGTATGTAACGTTATACGTTATAACATAATACTATATAACGTTATACGTTATACGATAATACTATATAAAGTTATACGTTATTACGTAACAGTATATAACGTTATACGTTATTACGTATTAGTATATAACGTTATACGTTATTACGTAATGGTATATAACGTTATACGTTGTTACGTAATAGTATATAACGTTATAACTTATTACGTATTAGTATGTAACGTTATACGTTATAACATAATAGTATATAACGTTATACGTCATAACGTAATACTATATAACGTTATACGTTATTACGTAACAGTATATAACGTTATACGTTTTAACAAAATACTATATAACGTGCTACGTCATAACGTAATAGTATATAACGCTAGACGTTATTACGTATTAGTATGTAACGTTATACGTTATGACATAATAGTATATAACGTTATACGTCATAACGTAATACTATATAACGTTATACGTTAAAAAGTAGTAGTATATAACGTTATACGTCATAACGTAATAGTATATAACGTTATACGTTAGTACGTAATACTATATAACGTTATACGTTATTACGTATTAGTATATAACGTTATACGTTATTACGTAATGGTATATAACGTTATACGTTGTTATGTAATAGTATATGACGTTAAAACTTATTACGTATTAGTATGTAACGTTATACGTTATAACATAATACTATATAACGTTATACGTTATACGATAATACTATATAAAGTTATACGTTATTACGTAACAGTATATAACGTTATACGTTATTACGTATTAGTATATAACGTTATACGTTATTACGTAATGGTATATAACGTTATACGTTGTTACGTAATAGTATATAACGTTATAACTTATTACGTATTAGTATGTAACGTTATACGTTATAACATAATAGTATATAACGTTATACGTCATAACGTAATACTATATAACGTTATACATTATTACGTATTAGTATATAACGTTATACGTTATTACGTAATGGTATATAACGTTATACGTTGTTACGTAATAGTATATGACGTTAAAACTTATTACGTATTAGTATGTAACGTTATACGTTATAACATAATAGTATATAACGTTATACGTCATAACGTAATACTATATAACGTTATACGTCATAACGTAATAGTATATAACGTGATACGTTATTACGTAACGGTATATAACGTTATACGTTATAACCTAATAGTATATAACGTTATACGCTATAACGTAGTAGTATATAACGTTATAAGTCATAACGTAATAGTATATAACGTTATACGTTATAACAAAATAGTATATAACGTTCTACGTCATAACGTAATACTATATAACGTTATACGTTATAACGTAGTAGTATATAACGTTATACGTTATTACGTAATACTATATAAGGTTATACGTTATACGATAATACTCTATAACGTTATACGTTATTACGTAATAGTATATAACGCTAGACGTTATTACGTATTAGTATATAACGTTATACGTTATTACGTAATACTATATAACGTTATACGTTATACGATAATACTATATAACGTTATACGTTATTACGTAACAGTATATAACGTTATACGTTATTACGTATTAGTATATAACGTTATACGTTATTACGTAATGGTATATAACGTTATACGTTGTTACGTAATAGTATATAACGTTATAACTTATTACGTATTAGTATGTAACGTTATACGTAATAACATAATAGTATATAACGTTATACGTCATAACGTAATACTATATAACGTTATACGTTAAAAAGTAGTAGTATATAACGTTATACGTCATAACGTAATAGTATATAACGTTATACGTTAGTCCGTAATACTATATAACGTTATACATTATTACGTATTAGCATATAACGTTATACCTTAGTACGTAATAGTATATATAACGTTATACCTTAGTACATAATAGTATATAACGTTATACGTTATAACGTAATAGTATACAAAGTTATACTTCAGAACATAATAATATATAACGTTATTCGTTATTACGTAATACTATATAACGTTATACGTTATACGATAATACTATATAACGTTATACGATATTACGTAACAGTATATAACGTTATACGTTATAACGTAGTAGTATATAACGTTATACGTTATTACGTATTTGTATATAACGTTATACGTTATTACGTAATAGTTTATAACGTTATACGTCAGAATGTAACACTATATAACGTTATACGTTAGAACGTATTAGTATATAACGTTATACGTTATACGATAATACTATATAACGTTATACGTTATTACGCAATACTATATATCGTTATACGTTATACGATAATACTATATAACGTTATACGATATTACGTAACAGTATATAACGTTATACGATATAACGTAATAGTATATAACGTTATACGTTATTACGTATTTGTATATAACGTTATACGTTATTACGTAATAGTTTATAACGTTATACGTCATAACGTAATAGTACATAACGTTATACGTTATAACGTAGTAGCATATAACGTTATACGTCATAACGTAACACTATATAACGTTATACGTTATTACGTAACAGTATATAACGTTATACGTTATAGCGTAATAGTATATAACGTTATACGTTATTACGTAACAGTATATAACGTTATACGTTATAACAAAATAGTATATACCGTTCTACGTCATAACGTAATACTATATAACGTTATACGTTATAACGTAGTAGTATATAACGTTATACGTTATTACGTAATACTATATAACGTTATACGTTATACGATAATACTCTATAACGTTATACGTTATTACGTAATAGTATATAACGCTAGACGATATTACGTATTAGTATATAACGTTATACGTTATTGCGTAATACTATATAACGTTATACGTTATACGATAATACTATATAAAGTTATACGTTATTACGTAACAGTATATAACGTTATACGTTATTACGTATTAGTATATAACGTTATACGTTATTACGTAATGGTATATAACGTTATACGTTGTTACGTAATAGTATATAACGTTATAACTTATTACGTATTAGTATGTAACGTTATACGTTATAACATAATAGTATATAACGTTATACGTCACATCGTAATACTATATAACGTTATACGTTATTACGTATTAGTATATAACGTTATACGTTATTACGTAATGGTATATAACGTTATACGTTGTTACGTAATAGTATATGACGTTAAAACTTATTACGTATTAGTATGTAACGTTATACGTTATAACATAATAGTATATAACGTTATACGTCATAACGTAATACTATATAACGTTATACGTCATAACGTAATAGTATATAACGTGATACGTTATTACGTAACGGTATATAACGTTATACGTTATAACCTAATAGTATATAACGTTATACGTTATAACGTAGTAGTATATAACGTTATAAGTCATAACGTAATAGTATATAACGTTATACGTTATAACAAAATAGTATATAACGTTCTACGTCATAACGTAATACTATATAACGTTATACGTTATAACGTAGTAGTATATAACGTTATACGTTATTACGTAGTACTATATAACGTTATACGTTATACGATAATACTCTATAACGTTATACGTTATTACGTAATAGTATATAACGCTAGACGTTATTACGTATTAGTATATAACGTTATACGTTATTACGCAATACTATATAACGTTATACGTTATACGATAATACTATATAACGTTATACGTTATTACGTGACAGTATATAACGTTATACGTTATTACGTATTAGTATATAACGTTATACGTTGTTACGTAATAGTATATAACGTTATAACTTATTACGTATTAGTATGTAACGTTATACGTTATAACATAATAGTATATAACGTTATACGTCATAACGTAATACTATATAACGTTATACGTTAAAAAGTAGTAGTATATAACGTTATACGTCATAACGTAATAGTATATAACGTTATACGTTAGTCCGTAATACTATATAACGTTATACATTATTACGTATTAGCATATAACGTTATACCTTAGTACGTAATAGTATATATAACGTTATACCTTAGTACATAATAGTATATAACGTTATACGTTATAACGTAATAGTATACAAAGTTATACTTCAGAACATAATAATATATAACGTTATTCGTTATTACGTAATACTATATAACGTTATACGTTATACGATAATACTATATAACGTTATACGATATTACGTAACAGTATATAACGTTATACGTTATAACGTAGTAGTATATAACGTTATACGTTATTACGTATTTGTATATAACGTTATACGTTATTACGTAATAGTTTATAACGTTATACGTCATAACGTAATACTATATAACGTTACACGTTATAACGTAGTAGTACATAACGTTATACGTCATAACGTAATAGTATATAACGTTATACGTTATTACGTATTAGTATATAACGTTATACGTTATTATGTAATACTATATAACGTTATACGTTATACGATAATACTATATAACGTTATACGTTATTACGCAATACTATATATCGTTATACGTTATACGATAATACCATATAACGTTATACGATATTACGTAACAGTATATAACGTTATACGTTATAACGTAGTAGTATATAACGTTATACGTCATAACGTAATAGTATATAACGTTATACGTTAGTGCGTAATTCTATATAACGTTATACGATATAACGTAGTAGTATATAACGTTATAAGTCATAACGTAATAGTATATAACGTTATACGTTATAACAAAATAGTATATAACGTTCTACGTCATAACGTAATACTATATAACGTTATACGTTATAACGTAGTAGTATATAACGTTATACGTTATTACGTAATACTATATAACGTTATACGTTATACGATAATACTCTATAACGTTATACGTTATTACGTAATAGTATATAACGCTAGACGTTATTACGTATTAGTATATAACGTTATACGTTATTACGCAATACTATATAACGTTATACGTTATACGATAATACTATATAACGTTATACGTTATTACGTGACAGTATATAACGTTATACGTTATTACGTATTAGTATATAACGTTATACGTTGTTACGTAATAGTATATAACGTTATAACTTATTACGTATTAGTATGTAACGTTATACGTTATAACATAATAGTATATAACGTTATACGTCATAACGTAATACTATATAACGTTATACGTTAAAAAGTAGTAGTATATAACGTTATACGTCATAACGTAATAGTATATAACGTTATACGTTAGTCCGTAATACTATATAACGTTATACATTATTACGTATTAGCATATAACGTTATACCTTAGTACGTAATAGTATATATAACGTTATACCTTAGTACATAATAGTATATAACGTTATACGTTATAACGTAATAGTATACAAAGTTATACTTCAGAACATAATAATATATAACGTTATTCGTTATTACGTAATACTATATAACGTTATACGTTATACGATAATACTATATAACGTTATACGATATTACGTAACAGTATATAACGTTATACGTTATAACGTAGTAGTATATAACGTTATACGTTATTACGTATTTGTATATAACGTTATACGTTATTACGTAATAGTTTATAACGTTATACGTCATAACGTAATACTATATAACGTTACACGTTATAACGTAGTAGTACATAACGTTATACGTCATAACGTAATAGTATATAACGTTATACGTTATTACGTATTAGTATATAACGTTATACGTTATTATGTAATACTATATAACGTTATACGTTATACGATAATACTATATAACGTTATACGTTATTACGCAATACTATATATCGTTATACGTTATACGATAATACTATATAACGTTATACGATATTACGTAACAGTATATAACGTTATACGATATAACGTAATAGTATATAACGTTATACGTTATTACGTATTTGTATATAACGTTATACGTTATTACGTAATAGTTTGTAACGTTATACGTCATAACGTAGTAGTCTATAACGTTATACGTCAGAATGTAACACTATATAACGTTATACGTTAGAACGTATTAGTATATAACGTTATACGTTATTACGTAATACTATATAACGTTATACGTCATAACGTAATACTATATAACGTTATACGTTATTACGTATTAGTATATAACGTTATACGTTATTACGTAATACTATATAACGTAATACGTTATACGATAATACTATATAACGTTATTCGTTATTACGTAACAGTATATAACGTTATACGTTATAACGTAGTAGTATATAACGTTATACGTTATTACGTATTTGTATATAACGATATACGTTATTACGTAATAGTTTATAACGTTATACGTTGTTACGTAATAGTATATGACGTTATAACTTATTACGTATTAGTATGTAACGTTATACGTCATAACATAATAGTATATAACGTTATACGTTACTACGTAATACTATATAACGTTATACGTCATAACGTAATACTATATAACGTTATACGTTATTACGTATTAGTATATAACGTTATACGTTATTACGTAATACTATATAACGTTATACGTTATACGATAATACTCTATAACGTTATACGATATTACGTAGCAGTATATAACGTTATACGATATAACGTAATAGTATATAACGTTATACGTTATTACGTATTTGTATATAACGTTATACGTTATTACGTAATAGTTTATAACGTTATACGTTATAACGTAGTAGTCCATAACGTTATACGTCAGAACGTAACACTAAATAACGTTATACGTTAGAACGTATTAGTATATAACGTTATACGTTATTACGTAATACTATATAACGTTATACGTCATAACGTAATACTATATAACGTTATACGTTATTACGTATTAGTATATAACGTTATACGTTATTACGTAATGCTATATAACGTTATACGTTATTACGTATTTGTATATAACGTTATACGTTATTACGTAATAGTTTGTAACGTTATACGTCATAACGTAGTAGTCTATAACGTTATACGTCAGAATGTAACACTATATAACGTTATACGTTAGAACGTATTAGTATATAACGTTATACGTTATTACGTAATACTATATAACGTTATACGTCATAACGTAATACTATATAACGTTATACGTTATTACGTATTAGTATATAACGTTATACGTTATTACGTAATACTATATAACGTAATACGTTATACGATAATACTATATAACGTTATTCGTTATTACGTAACAGTATATAACGTTATACGTTATAACGTAGTAGTATATAACGTTATACGTTATTACGTATTTGTATATAACGATATACGTTATTACGTAATAGTTTATAACGTTATACGTTGTTACGTAATAGTATATGACGTTATAACTTATTACGTATTAGTATGTAACGTTATACGTCATAACATAATAGTATATAACGTTATACGTTACTACGTAATACTATATAACGTTATACGTCATAACGTAATACTATATAACGTTATACGTTATTACGTATTAGTATATAACGTTATACGTTATTACGTAATACTATATAACGTTATACGTTATACGATAATACTCTATAACGTTATACGATATTACGTAACAGTATATAACGTTATAGATATAACGTAATAGTATATAACGTTATACGTTATTACGTATTTGTATATAACGTTATACGTTATTACGTAATAGTTTATAACGTTATACGTTATAACGTAGTAGTCCATAACGTTATACGTCAGAACGTAACACTAAATAACGTTATACGTTAGAACGTATTAGTATATAACGTTATACGTTATTACGTAATACTATATAACGTTATACGTCATAACGTAATACTATATAACGTTATACGTTATTACGTATTAGTATATAACGTTATACGTTATTACGTAATGCTATATAACGTTATACGTTATACGATAATACTATATAACGTTATACGTTATTACGTATTTGTATATAACGATATACGTTATTACGTAATAGTTTATAACGTTATACGTTGTTACGTAATAGTATATGACGTTATAACTTATTACGTATTAGTATGTAACGTTATACGTTATAACATAATAGTATATAACGTTATACGTCATAACGTAATACTATATAACGTTATACGTTATAACGTAATAGTATAACGTTATACGTCATAACGTAATAGTATATAACGTTATACGTTATAACGTAATAGTATACAAAGTTATACTTCAGAACATAATAATATATAACGTTATACGTCATAACGTAATACTATATAACGTTGTACGTTATTACGTAATACTATATAACATTATACGTTATACGATAATACTATACAACGTTATACGTTATTACGTAACAGTATATAACGTTACACGTTATTACGTATTAGTATATAACGTTATTCGTTATTACGTAATACTATATAACGTTATACGTTATACGATAATACTATATAACGTTATACGTTATTACGTATTTGTATATAACGATATACGTTATTACGTAATAGTTTATAACGTTATACGATATAACGAAGTAGTATATGACGTTATACGTCATAACGTAATACTATATAACGTTATACGTTATAACGTAGTAGTATATAACGTTATTCGTCATAACGTAATAGTATATAACGTTATACGTTAGTGCATAATTCTATATACGATATACGATACGATTATACGATATAACGAAGTAGTATATAACGTTATACTATATAACGAAGTAGTATATAACGTTATACGTCATAACGTAATACTATATAACGTTATACGTTATAACGTAGTAGTATATAACGTTATACGTCATAACGTAATACTATATAACGTTATACGTTATAACGTAGTAGAATATAACGTTATACGTCATAACGTAATAGTATATAACGTTATACGATATTACGTAATACTATATAACGTTATACGTTATTACGCAATACTATATAACGTCATACGTTATACGATAATACTATATAACGTTATTCGTTATTACGTAACAGTATATAACGTTATACGTTATAACGTAGTAGTATATAACGTTATACGTTATTACGTATTTGTATATAACGATATACGTTATTACGTAATAGTTTATATCGTTATACGTCATAACGTAATACTATATAACGTTATACGTTATAACGTAGTAGTATATAACGTTATACGTCATAACGTAATACTATATAACGTTATACGTTATAACGTAGTAGTATATAACGTTATACGTCATAACGTAATAGTATATAACGTTATACGTTAGTGCGTAATTCTATATAACGTTATACGATATAACGAAGTGGTATATAACCTTATACGTCATAAAGTAATACTATATACCGTTATACGTTATAACGTAGTAGTATATAACGTTATACGTCATAACGTAATAGTATATAACGTTATACGTTATTACGTATTTGTATATAACGTTATACGTAGTTACGTAATAGTATATGACGTTAAAACCTATTACGTATTAGTATGTAGCGTTATACGTAATAACATAATAGTATATAACGTTATACGTCATAACGTAATACTATATAACGTTATACGTTATAACGTAGTAGTAGGTAACGTTATACGTCATAACGTAATAGTATATAACGTTATACGTTATTACGTATTTGTATATAACGTTATACGTTATTATGTAATACTATATAACGTTATACGTTATACGATAATACTATATAACGTTATACGTTATTACGCAATACTATATATCGTTATACGTTATACGATAATACTGTATAACGTTATACGATATTACGTAACAGTATATAACGTTATACGATATAACGTAATAGTATATAACGTTATACGTTATTACGTATTTGTATATAACGTTATACGTTATTACGTAATAGTTTATAACGTTATACGTCATAACGTAATAGTACATAATGTTATACGTTATAACGTAGTAGTCTATAACGTTATACGTCAGAACGTAACACTATATAACGTTATACGTTAGAACGTATTAGTATATAACGTTATACGTTATTACGTAATGGTATATAACGTTATACGTTGTTACGTAATAGTATATAACGTTATAACTTATTACGTATTAGTATATAACGTTATACGTCATAACGTAATACTATATAACGTTATACGTTATAACGTAATAGTATAACGTTATACGTCATAACGTAATAGTATATAACGTTATACGTTATAACGTAATAGTATACAAAGTTATACTTCAGAACATAATAATATATAACGTTATACGTCATAACGTAATACTATATAACGTTGTACGTTATTACGTAATACTATATAACATTATACGTTATACGATAATACTATACAACGTTATACGTTATTACGTAACAGTATATAACGTTACACGTTATTACGTATTAGTATATAACGTTATTCGTTATTACGTAATACTATATAACGTTATACGTTATACGATAATACTATATAACGTTATACGTTATTACGTATTAGTATATAACGTTATACGTTATTACGTAATAGTTTGTAACGTTATACGTCATAACGTAGTAGTCTATAACGTTATACGTCAGAATGTAACACTATATAACGCTATACGTTAGAACGTATTAGTATATAACGTTATACGTTATTACGTAATACTATATAACGTTATACGTCATAACGTAATACTATATAACGTTATACGTTATTACGTATTAGTATATAACGTTATACGTTATTACGTAATACTATATAACGTTATACGTTATACGATAATACTATATAACGTTATTCGTTATTACTTAACAGTATATAACGTTATACGTTATAACGTAGTAGTATATAACGTTATACGTTATTACGTATTTGTATATAACGATATACGTTATTACGTAATAGTTTATAACGTTATACGTTGTTACGTAATAGTATATGACGTTATAACTTATTACGTATTAGTATGTAACGTTATACGTCATAACATAATAGTATATAACGTTATACGTTATTACGTAATACTATATAACGTTGTACGTCATAACGTAATACTATATAACGTTATACGTTATTACGTATTAGTATATAACGTTATACGTTATTACGTAATACTATATAACGTTATACGTTATACGATAATACTATATAACGTTATACGATATTACGTAACAGTATATAACGTTATACGATATAACGTAATAGTATATAACGTTATACGTTATTATGTATTTGTATATAACGTTATACGTTATTACGTAATAGTTTATAACGTTATACGTTATAACGTAGTAGTCCATAACGTTATACGTCAGAACGTAACACTAAATAACGTTATACGTTAGAACGTATTAGTATATAACGTTATACGTTATTACGTAATACTATATAACGTTATACGTCATAACGTAATACTATATAACGTTATACGTTATTACGTATTAGTATATAACGTTATACGTTATTACGTAATGCTATATAACGTTATACGTTATACGATAATACTAAATAACGTTATACGTTATTACGTATTTGTATATAACGATATACGTTATTACGTAATAGTTTATAACGTTATACGTTGTTACGTAATAGTATATGACGTTATAACTTATTACGTATTAGTATGTAACGTTATACGTTATAACATAATAGTATATAACGTTATACGTCATAACGTAATACTATATAACGTTATACGTTATAACGTAATAGTATAACGTTATACGTCATAACGTAATAGTATATAACGTTATACGTTATAACGTAATAGTATACAAAGTTATACTTCAGAACATAATAATATATAACGTTATACGTCATAACGTAATACTATATAACGTTGTACGTTATTACGTAATACTATATAACATTATACGTTATACGATAATACTATACAACGTTATACGTTATTACGTAACAGTATATAACGTTACACGTTATTACGTATTAGTATATAACGTTATTCGTTATTACGTAATACTATATAACGTTATACGTTATACGATAATACTATATAACGTTATACGTTATTACGTATTTGTATATAACGATATACGTTATTACGTAATAGTTTATAACGTTATACGATATAACGAAGTAGTATATGACGTTATACGTCATAACGTAATACTATATAACGTTATACGTTATAACGTAGTAGTATATAACGTTATTCGTCATAACGTAATAGTATATAACGTTATACGTTAGTGCATAATTCTATATAACGTTATACGATATAACGAAGTAGTATATAACGTTATACTATATAACGAAGTAGTATATAACGTTATACGTCATAACGTAATACTATATAACGTTATACGTTATAACGTAGTAGTATATAACGTTATACGTCATAACGTAATACTATATAACGTTATACGTTATAACGTAGTAGAATATAACGTTATACGTCATAACGTAATAGTATATAACGTTATACGTTAGTGCGTAATTCTATATAACGTTATACGATATAACGGAGTGGTATATAACCTTATACGTCATAAAGTAATACTATATACCGTTATACGTTATAACGTAGTAGTATATAACGTTATACGTCATAACGTAATAGTATATAACGTTATACGTTATTACGTATTTGTATATAACGTTATACGTAGTTACGTAATAGTATATGACGTTAAAACCTATTACGTATTAGTATGTAGCGTTATACGTAATAACATAATAGTATATAACGTTATACGTCATAACGTAATACTATATAACGTTATTCGTTATTACGTAACAGTATATAACGTTATACGTTATAACGTAGTAGTATATAACGTTATACGTTATTACGTATTTGTATATAACGATATACGTTATTACGTAATAGTTTATATCGTTATACGTCATAACGTAATACTATATAACGTTATACGTTATAACGTAGTAGTATATAACGTTATACGTCATAACGTAATACTATATAACGTTATACGTTATAACGTAGTAGTATATAACGTTATACGTCATAACGTAATAGTATATAACGTTATACGTTAGTGCGTAATTCTATATAACGTTATACGATATAACGGAGTGGTATATAACCTTATACGTCATAAAGTAATACTATATACCGTTATACGTTATAACGTAGTAGTATATAACGTTATACGTCATAACGTAATAGTATATAACGTTATACGTTATTACGCATTTGTATATAACGTTATACGTAGTTACGTAATAGTATATGACGTTAAAACCTATTACGTATTAGTATGTAGCGTTATACGTAATAACATAATAGTATATAACGTTATACGTCATAACGTAATACTATATAACGTTATACGTTATAACGTAGTAGTAGGTAACGTTATACGTCATAACGTAATAGTATATAACGTTATACGTTATTACGTATTTGTATATAACGTTATACGTTATTATGTAATACTATATAACGTTATACGTTATACGATAATACTATATAACGTTATACGTTATTACGCAATACTATATATCGTTATACGTTATACGATAATACTGTATAACGTTATACGATATTACGTAACAGTATATAACGTTATACGATATAACGTAATAGTATATAACGTTATACGTTATTACGTATTTGTATATAACGTTATACGTTATTACGTAATAGTTTATAACGTTATACGTCATAACGTAATAGTACATAATGTTATACGTTATAACGTAGTAGTCTATAACGTTATACGTCAGAACGTAACACTATATAACGTTATACGTTAGAACGTATTAGTATATAGCGTTATACGTTATTACGTAATACTATATAACGTTATACGTCATAACGTAATACTATATAACGTTATACGTTATTACGTATTAGTATATAACGTTATACGTTATTACGTAATACTATATAACGTTATACGTTATACGATAATACTATATAACGTTATTCGTTATTACGTAACAGTATATAACGTTATACGTTATAACGTAGTAGTATATAACGTTATACGTTATTACGTATTTGTATATAACGATATACGTTATTACGTAATAGTTTATAACGTTATACGTCATAACGTAATAGTATATAACGTTATACGTTATTACGTATTTGTATATAACGTTATATGTCATAACGTAATACTATATAACGTTATACGTTATTACGTATTAGTATATAACGTTATACGTTATTACGTAATGGTATATAACGTTATACGTTGTTACGTAATAGTATATGACGTTAAAACTTATTAAGTATTAGTATGTAACGTTATACGTTATAACATAATAGTATATAACGTTATACGTCATAACGTAATACTATATAACGTTATACGTCATAACGTAAAAGTATATAACGTTATACGTTATAACGTAATAGTATACAAAGTTATACTTCATAAAGTAATAATATATAACGTTATACGTTATAACGTAGTAGTATATAACGTTATACGTCATAACGTAATAGTATATAACGTTATACGTTATTACGTAATGGTATATAACGTTATACGTTGTTACGTAATAGTATATGACGTTATAACTTATTACGTATTAGTATGTAACGTTATACGTTATAACATAATAGTATATAACGTTATACGTCATAACGTAATACTATATAACGTTATACGTTATAACGTAGTAGTATAACGTTATACGTCATAACGTAATAGTATATAACGTTATACGTTATAACGTAATAGTATATAACGTTATACGTTATAACGTAATAGTATACAAAGTTATACTTCAGAACATAATAATATATAACGTTATACGTCATAACGTAATACTATATAACGTTGTACGTTATTACGTAATACTATATAACATTATACGTTATACGATAATACTATACAACGTTATACGTTATTACGTAACAGTATATAACGTTACACGTTATTACGTATTAGTATATAACGTTATTCGTTATTACGTAATACTATATAACGTTATACGTTATACGATAATACTATATAACGTTATACGTTATTACGTAATACTATATAACGTTATACGTTATTACGCAATACTATATAACGTTATACGTTATACGATAATACTATATAACGTTATTCGTTATTACGTAACAGTATATAACGTTATACGTTATAACGTAGTAGTATATAACGTTATACGTTATTACGTATTTGTATATAACGATATACGTTATTACGTAATAGATTATAACGTTATACGATATAACGAAGTTGTATATAACGTTATACGTCATAACGTAATACTATATAACGTTATACGTTATAACGTAGTAGTATATAACGTTATACGTCATAGCGTAATAGTATATAACGTTATACGTTAGTGCATAATTCTATATAACGTTATACGATATAACGAAGTAGCATATAACGTTATACTATATAACGAAGTAGTATATAACGTTATACGTCATAACGAAATACTATATAACGTTATACGTTATAACGTAGTAGTATATAACGTTATACGTCATAACGTAATAGTATATAACGTTATACGTTATTACGTATTTGTATATAACGTTATACGTCATAACGTAATACTATATAACGTTATACGTTATTACGTATTAGTATATAACGTTATACGTTATTACGTAATGGTATATAACGTTATACGTAGTTACGTAATAGTATATGACGTTAAAACTTATTACGTATTAGTATGTAACGTTATAGGTTATAACATAATAGTATATAACGTTATACGTCATAACGTAATACCATATAACGCTATACGTCATAACGTAATAGTATATACCGTTATACGTTATAACGTAATAGTATACAAAGTTATTCTTCAGAACATAATAATATATAACGTTATACGTCATAACGTAGTAGTATATAACGTTATACGTCATAACGTAATACCATATAACGTTAAACGTCATAACGTAATATTATATAACGTTATACGTTATAACGTAATAGTATACAAAGTTATTCTTCAGAACATAATAATATATAACGTTATACGTCATAACGTAATACTATATAACGTTGTACGTTATTACGTAATACTATATAACATTATACGTTATACGATAATACTATATAACGTTATACGTTATTACGCAATACTATATATCGTTATACGTTATACGATAATACTGTATAACGTTATACGATATTACGTAACAGTATATAACGTTATACGATATAACGTAATAGTATATAACGTTATACGTTATTACGTATTTGTATATAACGTTATACGTTATTACGTAATAGTTTATAACGTTATACGTCATAACGTAATAGTACATAATGTTATACGTTATAACGTAGTAGTCTATAACGTTATACGTCAGAACGTAACACTATATAACGTTATACGTTAGAACGTATTAGTATATAACGTTATACGTTATTACGTAATACTATATAACGTTATACGTCATAACGTAATACTATATAACGTTATACGTTATTACGTATTAGTATATAACGTTATACGTTATTACGTAATACTATATAACGTTATACGTTATACGATAATACTATATAACGTTATTCGTTATTACGTAACAGTATATAACGTTATACGTTATAACGTAGTAGTATATAACGTTATACGTTATTACGTATTTGTATATAACGATATACGTTATTACGTAATAGTTTATAACGTTATACGTCATAACGTAATAGTATATAACGTTATACGTTATTACGTATTTGTATATAACGTTATATGTCATACCGTAATACTATATAACGTTATACGTTATTACGTATTAGTATATAACGTTATACGTTATTACGTAATGGTATATAACGTTATACGTTGTTACGTAATAGTATATGACGTTAAAACTTATTAAGTATTAGTATGTAACGTTATACGTTATAACATAATAGTATATAACGTTATACGTCATAACGTAATACTATATAACGTTATACGTCATAACGTAATAGTATATAACGTTATACGTTATAACGTAATAGTATACAAAGTTATACTTCATAACGTAATAATATATAACGTTATACGTTATAACGTAGTAGTATATAACGTTATACGTCATAACGTAATAGTATATAACGTTATACGTTATTACGTAATGGTATATAACGTTATACGTTGTTACGTAATAGTATATGACGTTATAACTTATTACGTATTAGTATGTAACGTTATACGTTATAACATAATAGTATATAACGTTATACGTCATAACGTAATACTATATAACGTTATACGTTATAACGTAGTAGTATAACGTTATACGTCATAACGTAATAGTATATAACGTTATACGTTATAACGTAATAGTATATAACGTTATACGTTATAACGTAATAGTATACAAAGTTATACTTCAGAACATAATAATATATAACGTTATACGTCATAACGTAATACTATATAACGTTGTACGTTATTACGTAATACTATATAACATTATACGTTATACGATAATACTATACAACGTTATACGTTATTACGTAACAGTATATAACGTTACACGTTATTACGTATTAGTATATAACGTTATTCGTTATTACGTAATACTATATAACGTTATACGTTATACGATAATACTATATAACGTTATACGTTATTACGTAATACTATATAACGTTATACGTTATTACGCAATACTATATAACGTTATACGTTATACGATAATACTATATAACGTTATTCGTTATTACGTAACAGTATATAACGTTATACGTTATAACGTAGTAGTATATAACGTTATACGTTATTACGTATTTGTATATAACGATATACGTTATTACGTAATAGATTATAACGTTATACGATATAACGAAGTAGTATATAACGTTATACGTCATAACGTAATACTATATAACGTTATACGTTATAACGTAGTAGTATATAACGTTATACGTCATAGCGTAATAGTATATAACGTTATACGTTAGTGCATAATTCTATATAACGTTATACGATATAACGAAGTAGTATATAACGTTATACTATATAACGAAGTAGTATATAACGTTATACGTCATAACGAAATACTATATAACGTTATACGTTATAACGTAGTAGTATATAACGTTATACGTCATAACGTAATAGTATATAACGTTATACGTTATTACGTATTTGTATATAACGTTATACGTCATAACGTAATACTATATAACGTTATACGTTATTACGTATTAGTATATAACGTTATACGTTATTACGTAATGGTATATAACGTTATACGTAGTTACGTAATAGTATATGACGTTAAAACTTATTACGTATTAGTATGTAACGTTATAGGTTATAACATAATAGTATATAACGTTATACGTCATAACGTAATACCATATAACGCTATACGTCATAACGTAATAGTATATACCGTTATACGTTATAACGTAATAGTATACAAAGTTATCCTTCAGAACATAATAATATATAACGTTATACGTCATAACGTAATAGTATATAACGTTATACGTCATAACGTAATACCATATAACGTTAAACGTCATAACGTAATATTATATAACGTTATACGTTATAACGTAATAGTATACAAAGTTATTCTTCAGAACATAATAATATATAACGTTATACGTCATAACGTAATACTATATAACGTTGTACGTTATTACGTAATACTATATAACATTATACGTTATACGATAATACTATATAACGTTATACGTTATTACGCAATACTATATATCGTTATACGTTATACGATAATACTGTATAACGTTATACGATATTACGTAACAGTATATAACGTTATACGATATAACGTAATAGTATATAACGTTATACGTTATTACGTATTTGTATATAACGTTATACGTTATTACGTAATAGTTTATAACGTTATACGTCATAACGTAATAGTACATAATGTTATACGTTATAACGTAGTAGTCTATAACGTTATACGTCAGAACGTAACACTATATAACGTTATACGTTAGAACGTATTAGTATATAACGTTATACGTTATTACGTAATACTATATAACGTTATACGTCATAACGTAATACTATATAACGTTATACGTTATTACGTATTAGTATATAACGTTATACGTTATTACGTAATACTATATAACGTTATACGTTATACGATAATACTATATAACGTTATTCGTTATTACGTAACAGTATATAACGTTATACGTTATAACGTAGTAGTATATAACGTTATACGTTATTACGTATTTGTATATAACGATATACGTTATTACGTAATAGTTTATAACGTTATACGTCATAACGTAATAGTATATAACGTTATACGTTATTACGTATTTGTATATAACGTTATATGTCATACCGTAATACTATATAACGTTATACGTTATTACGTATTAGTATATAACGTTATACGTTATTACGTAATGGTATATAACGTTATACGTTGTTACGTAATAGTATATGACGTTAAAACTTATTAAGTATTAGTATGTAACGTTATACGTTATAACATAATAGTATATAACGTTATACGTCATAACGTAATACTATATAACGTTATACGTCATAACGTAATAGTATATAACGTTATACGTTATAACGTAATAGTATACAAAGTTATACTTCATAACGTAATAATATATAACGTTATACGTTATAACGTAGTAGTATATAACGTTATACGTCATAACGTAATAGTACATAACGTTATACGTTATTACGTAATGGTATATAACGTTACACGTTGTTACGTAATAGTATATGACGTTATAACTTATTACGTATTAGTGTGTAACGTTATACGTTATAACATAATAGTATATAACGTTATACGTCATAACGTAATACTATATAACGTTATACGTTATAACGTAGTAGTATAACGTTATACGTCATAACGTAATAGTATATAACGTTATACGTTATAACGTAATAGTATACAAAGTTATACTTCAGAACATAATAATATATAACGTTATACGTCATAACGTAATACTATATAACGTTGTACGTTATTACGTAATACTATATAACATTATACGTTATACGATAATACTATACAACGTTATACGTTATTACGTAACAGTATATAACGTTACACGTTATTACGTATTAGTATGTAACGTTATAGGTTATAACATAATAGTATATAACGTTATACGTCATAACGTAATACCATATAACGCTATACGTCATAACGTAATAGTATATACCGTTATACGTTATAACGTAATAGTATACAAAGTTATTCTTCAGAACATAATAATATATAACGTTATGCGTCATAACGTAGTAGTATATAACGTTATACGTCATAACGTAATACCATATAACGTTATACGTCATAACGTAATATTATATAACGTTATACGTTATAACGTAATAGTATACAAAGTTATTCTTCAGAACATAATAATATATAACGTTATACGTCATAACGTAATACTATATAACGTTGTACGTTATTACGTAATACTATATAACATTATACGTTATACGATAATACTATACAACGTTATACGTTATTACGTAACAGTATATAACGTTACACGTTATAACGTATTAGTATATAACGTTATTCGTTATTACGTAATACTATATAACGTTATACGTTATACGACAATACTATATAACGTTATACGTTATTACGTAATACTATATAACGTTATACGTTATTACGCAATACTATATAACGTCATACGTTATACGATAATACTATATAACGTTATTCGTTATTACGTAACAGTATATAACGTTATACGTTATAACGTAGTAGTATATAACGTTATACGTTATTACGTATTTGTATATAACGATATACGTTATTACGTAATAGTTTATAACGTTATACGTCATAACGTAATACTATATAACGTTATACGTTATAACGTAGTAGTATATAACGTTATACGTCATAACGTAATACTATATAACGTTATACGTTATAACGTAGTAGTATATAACGTTATACGTCATAACGTAATAGTATATAACGTTATACGTTAGTGCGTAATTCTATATAACGTTATACGATATAACGAAGTAGTATATAACGTTATACGTCATAACGTAATACTATATAACGTTATACGTTATAACGTAGTAGTATATAACGTTATACGTCATAACGTAATAGTATATAACGTTATACGTCATTACGTATTTGTATATAACGTTATACGTCATAACGTAATACTATATAACGTTATACGTTATTACGTATTAGTATATAACGTTATACGTTATTACGTAATGGTATATAACGTTATACGTAGTTACGTAATAGTATATGACGTTAAAACTTATTACGTACTAGTATGTAACGTTATACGTTATAACATAATATTATATAACATTATACGTTATTACGTATTTGTATATAACGATATACGTTATTACGTAATAGTTTATAACGTTATACGTCATAACGTAATACTATATAACGTTATACGTTATAACGTAGTAGTATATAACGTTATACGTCATAACGTAATACTATATAACGTTATACGTTATAACGTAGTAGTATATAACGTTATACGTCATAACGTAATAGTATATAACGTTATACGTTAGTGCGTAATTCTATATAACGTTATACGATATAACGAAGTAGTATATAACCTTATACGTCATAACGTAATACTATATACCGTTATACGTTATAACGTAATAGTATATAACGTTATACGTCATTACGTATTTGTATATAACGTTATACGTCATAACGTAATACTATATAACGTTATACGTTATTACGTATTAGTATATAACGTTATACGTTATTACGTAATGGTATATAACGTTATAAGTAGTTACGTAATAGTATATGACGTTAAAACTTATTACGTACTAGTATGTAACGTTATACGTTATAACATAATAGTATATAACGTTATACGTCATAACGTAATAGTATATAACGTTATACGTTATTACGTATTTGTATATAATGTTATATGTCATAACGTAATACTATATAACGTTATACGTTATTACGTATTTGTATATAACGTTATATGTCATAACGTAATACTATATAACGTTATACGTTAGTACGTATTAGTATATAACGTTATACGTAATGGTATATAACGTTATACGTTGTTACGTAATACTATATAACGTTATACGTCATAACGTAATAGTATATAACGTTATACGTTATAACGTAATAGTATACAAAGTTATACTTCATAACGTAACAGTATATAACGTTATACGTTACAAAGTAGTAGTATATAACGTTATACGTCATAACGTAATAGTATATAACGTTATACGTTATTACGTAATGGTATATAACGTTATACGTTGTTACGTAATAGTATATGACGTTATAACTTATTACGTATTAGTATGTAACGTTATACGCTATAACATAATAGTATATAACGTTATACGTCATAACGTAATACTATATAACGTAGTAGTATAACGTTATACGTCATAACGTAATAGTATATAACGTTATAAGTTATAACGTAATAGTATACAAAGTTATACTTCAGAACATAATAATATATAACGTTATACGTCATAACGTAATACTATATAACGTTGTACGTTATTACGTAATACTATATAACATTATACGTTATACGATAATACTATACAACGTTATACGTTATTACGTAACAGTATATAACGTTACACGCTATTACGTATTAGTATATAACGTTATTCGTTATTACGTAATGCTATATAACGTTATACGTTATACGATAATACTATATAACGTTATACGTTATTACGTAATACTATATAACTTTATACGTTATAACGTAGTAGTATATAACGTTATACGTCATAACGTAATACTATATAACGTTGTACGTTATTACGTAATACTATATAACGTTATACGTTATACGACAATACTATATAACGTTATACGTTATTACGTAATACTATATAACGTTATACGTTATTACGCAATACTATATAACGTCATACGTTATACGATAATACTATATAACGTTATTCGTTATTACGTAACAGTATATAACGTTATACGTTATAACGTAGTAGTATATAACGTTATACGTTATTACGTATTTGTATATAACGATATACGTTATTACGTAATAGTTTATAACGTTATACGTCATAACGTAATACTATATAACGTTATACGTTATAACGTAGTAGTATATAACGTTATACGTCATAACGTAATACTATATAACGTTATACGTTATAACGTAGTAGTATATAACGTTATACGTCATAACGTAATAGTATATAACGTTATACGTTAGTGCGTAATTCTATATAACGTTATACGATATAACGAAGTAGTATATAACGTTATACGTCATAACGTAATACTATATAACGTTATACGTTATAACGTAGTAGTATATAACGTTATACGTCATAACGTAATAGTATATAACGTTATACGTCATTACGTATTTGTATATAACGTTATACGTCATAACGTAATACTATATAACGTTATACGTTATTACGTATTAGTATATAACGTTATACGTTATTACGTAATGGTATATAACGTTATACGTAGTTACGTAATAGTATATGACGTTAAAACTTATTACGTACTAGTATGTAACGTTATACGTTATAACATAATAGTATATAACATTATACGTTATTACGTATTTGTATATAACGATATACGTTATTACGTAATAGTTTATAACGTTATACGTCATAACGTAATACTATATAACGTTATACGTTATAACGTAGTAGTATATAACGTTATACGTCATAACGTAATACTATATAACGTTATACGTTATAACGTAGTAGTATATAACGTTATACGTCATAACGTAATAGTATATAACGTTATACGTTAGTGCGTAATTCTATATAACGTTATACGATATAACGAAGTAGTATATAACCTTATACGTCATAACGTAATACTATATACCGTTATACGTTATAACGTAATAGTATATAACGTTATACGTCATTACGTATTTGTATATAACGTTATACGTCATAACGTAATACTATATAACGTTATACGTTATTACGTATTAGTATATAACGTTATACGTTATTACGTAATGGTATATAACGTTATACGTAGTTACGTAATAGTATATGACGTTAAAACTTATTACGTACTAGTATGTAACGTTATACGTTATAACATAATAGTATATAACGTTATACGTCATAACGTAATAGTATATAACGTTATACGTTATTACGTATTTGTATATAATGTTATATGTCATAACGTAATACTATATAACGTTATACGTTATTACGTATTTGTATATAACGTTATATGTCATAACGTAATACTATATAACGTTATACGTTAGTACGTATTAGTATATAACGTTATACGTTATTACGTAATGGTATATAACGTTATACGTTGTTACGTAATACTATATAACGTTATACGTCATAACGTAATAGTATATAACGTTATACGTTATAACGTAATAGTATACAAAGTTATACTTCATAACGTAACAGTATATAACGTTATACGTTACAAAGTAGTAGTATCTAACGTTATACGTCATAACGTAATAGTATATAACGTTATACGTTATTACGTAATGGTATATAACGTTATACGTTGTTACGTAATAGTATATGGCGTTATAACTTATTACGTATTAGTATGTAACGTTATACGCTATAACATAATAGTATATAACGTTATACGTCATAACGTAATACTATATAACGTAGTAGTATAACGTTATACGTCATAACGTAATAGTATATAACGTTATAAGTTATAACGTAATAGTATACAAAGTTATACTTCAGAACATAATAATATATAACGTTATACGTCATAACGTAATACTATATAACGTTGTACGTTATTACGTAATACTATATAACATTATACGTTATACGATAATACTATACAACGTTATACGTTATTACGTAACAGTATATAACGTTACACGTTATTACGTATTAGTATATAACGTTATTCGTTATTACGTAATGCTATATAACGTTATACGTTATACGATAATACTATATAACGTTATACGTTATTACGTAATACTATATAACTTTATACGTTATAACGTAGTAGTATATAACGTTATACGTCATAACGTAATAGTATATAACGTTATACGTTATTACGTATTTGTATATAACGTTATACGTTATTACGCAATACTATAGATCGTTATACGTTATACGATAATACTGTATCACGTTATACGATATTACGTAACAGTATATAACGTTATACGATATAACGTAATAGTATATAACGTTATACGTTATTACGTATTTGTATATAACGTTATACGTTATTACGTAATAGTTTATAACGTTATACGTCATAACGTAATAGTACATAACGTTATACGTTATAACGTAGTAGTCTATAACGTTATACGTCAGAACGTAACACTATATAACGTTATACGTTAGAACGTATTAGTATATAACGTTATACGTTATTACGTAATACTATATAACGTTATACGTCATAACGTAATACTATATAACGTTATACGTTATTACGTATTAGTATATAACGTTATACGTTATTACGTAATACTATATAACGTTATACGTTATACGATAATACTATATAACGTTATTCGTTATTACGTAACAGTATATAACGTTATACGTTATAACGTAGTAGTATATAACGTTATACGTTATTACGTATTTGTATATAACGATATACGTTAGTACGTAATAGTTTATAACGTTATACGTCATAACGTAATAGTATATAACGTTATACGTTATTACGTATTTGTATATAACGTTATATGTCATAACGTAATACTATATAACGTTATACGTTATTACGTATTAGTATATAACGTTATACGTTATTACGTAATGGTATATAACGTTATACGTTGTTACGTAATACTATATAACGTTATACGTCATAACGTAATACTATATAACGTTATACGTTATAACGTAGTAGTATATAACGTTATACGTCATAACGTAATACTATATAACGTTATACGTTATAACGTAGTAGTATATAACGTTATACGTCATAACGTAATAGTATATAACGTTATACGTTAGTGCGTAATTCTATATAACGTTATACGATATAACGAAGTAGTATATAACGTTATACGTCATAACGTAATACTATATAACGTTATACGTTATAACGTAGTAGTATATAACGTTATACGTCATAACGTAATAGTATATAACGTTATACGTCATTACGTATTTGTATATAACGTTATACGTCATAACGTAATACTATATAACGTTATACGTTATTACGTATTAGTATATAACGTTATACGTTATTACGTAATGGTATATAACGTTATACGTAGTTACGTAATAGTATATGACGTTAAAACTTATTACGTACTAGTATGTAACGTTATACGTTATAACATAATAGTATATAACATTATACGTTATTACGTATTTGTATATAACGATATACGTTATTACGTAATAGTTTATAACGTTATACGTCATAACGTAATACTATATAACGTTATACGTTATAACGTAGTAGTATATAACGTTATACGTCATAACGTAATACTATATAACGTTATACGTTATAACGTAGTAGTATATAACGTTATACGTCATAACGTAATAGTATATAACGTTATACGTTAGTGCGTAATTCTATATAACGTTATACGATATAACGAAGTAGTATATAACCTTATACGTCATAACGTAATACTATATACCGTTATACGTTATAACGTAATAGTATATAACGTTATACGTCATTACGTATTTGTATATAACGTTATACGTCATAACGTAATACTATATAACGTTATACGTTATTACGTATTAGTATATAACGTTATACGTTATTACGTAATGGTATATAACGTTATACGTAGTTACGTAATAGTATATGACGTTAAAACTTATTACGTACTAGTATGTAACGTTATACGTTATAACATAATAGTATATAACGTTATACGTCATAACGTAATAGTATATAACGTTATACGTTATTACGTATTTGTATATAATGTTATATGTCATAACGTAATACTATATAACGTTATACGTTATTACGTATTTGTATATAACGTTATATGTCATAACGTAATACTATATAACGTTATACGTTAGTACGTATTAGTATATAACGTTATACGTTATTACGTAATGGTATATAACGTTATACGTTGTTACGTAATACTATATAACGTTATACGTCATAACGTAATAGTATATAACGTTATACGTTATAACGTAATAGTATACAAAGTTATACTTCATAACGTAACAGTATATAACGTTATACGTTACAAAGTAGTAGTATATAACGTTATACGTCATAACGTAATAGTATATAACGTTATACGTTATTACGTAATGGTATATAACGTTATACGTTGTTACGTAATAGTATATGGCGTTATAACTTATTACGTATTAGTATGTAACGTTATACGCTATAACATAATAGTATATAACGTTATACGTCATAACGTAATACTATATAACGTAGTAGTATAACGTTATACGTCATAACGTAATAGTATATAACGTTATAAGTTATAACGTAATAGTATACAAAGTTATACTTCAGAACATAATAATATATAACGTTATACGTCATAACGTAATACTATATAACGTTGTACGTTATTACGTAATACTATATAACATTATACGTTATACGATAATACTATACAACGTTATACGTTATTACGTAACAGTATATAACGTTACACGTTATTACGTATTAGTATATAACGTTATTCGTTATTACGTAATGCTATATAACGTTATACGTTATACGATAATACTATATAACGTTATACGTTATTACGTAATACTATATAACTTTATACGTTATAACGTAGTAGTATATAACGTTATACGTCATAACGTAATAGTATATAACGTTATACGTTATTACGTATTTGTATATAACGTTATACGTTATTACGCAATACTATAGATCGTTATACGTTATACGATAATACTGTATCACGTTATACGATATTACGTAACAGTATATAACGTTATACGATATAACGTAATAGTATATAACGTTATACGTTATTACGTATTTGTATATAACGTTATACGTTATTACGTAATAGTTTATAACGTTATACGTCATAACGTAATAGTACATAACGTTATACGTTATAACGTAGTAGTCTATAACGTTATACGTCAGAACGTAACACTATATAACGTTATACGTTAGAACGTATTAGTATATAACGTTATACGTTATTACGTAATACTATATAACGTTATACGTCATAACGTAATACTATATAACGTTATACGTTATTACGTATTAGTATATAACGTTATACGTTATTACGTAATACTATATAACGTTATACGTTATACGATAATACTATATAACGTTATTCGTTATTACGTAACAGTATATAACGTTATACGTTATAACGTAGTAGTATATAACGTTATACGTTATTACGTATTTGTATATAACGATATACGTTAGTACGTAATAGTTTATAACGTTATACGTCATAACGTAATAGTATATAACGTTATACGTTATTACGTATTTGTATATAACGTTATATGTCATAACGTAATACTATATAACGTTATACGTTATTACGTATTAGTATATAACGTTATACGTTATTACGTAATGGTATATAACGTTATACGTTGTTACGTAATACTATATAACTTTATACGTCATAACGTAATAGTATATAACGTTATACGTTATAACGTAATAGTATACAAAGTTATACTTCATAACGTAATAATATATAACGTTATACGTTATAAAGTAGTAGTATATAACGTTATACGTCATAACGTAATAGTATATAACGTTATACGTTATTACGTAATGGTATATAACGTTATACGTTGTTACGTAATAGTATATGACGTTATAACTTATTACGTATTAGTATGTAACGTTATACGTTATAACATAATAGTATATAACGTTATACGTCATAACGTAATACTATATAACGTAGTAGTATAACGTTATACGTCATAACGTAATAGTATATAACGTTATACGTTATAACGTAATAGTATACAAAGTTATACTTCAGAACATAATAATATATAACGTTATACGTCATAACGTAATACTATATAACGTTGTACGTTATTACGTAATACTATATAACATTATACGTTATACGATAATACTATACAACGTTATACGTTATTACGTAACAGTATATAACGTTACACGTTATTACGTATTAGTATGTAACGTTATTCGTTATTACGTAATGCTATATAACGTTATACGTTATACGATAATACTATATAACGTTATACGTTATTACGTAATACTATATAACGTTATACGTTATTACGCAATACTATATAACGTTATACGTTATACGATAATACTATATAACGTTATTCGTTATTACGTAACAGTATATAACGTTATACGTTATAACGTGGTAGTATATAACGTTATACGTTATTACGTATTTGTATATAACGATATACGTTATTACGTAATAGTTTATAACGTTATACGATATAACGAAGTAGTATATAACGTTATACGTCATAACGTAATACTATATAACGTTATACGTTATAACGTAGTAGTATATAACGTTATACGTCATAACGTAATAGTATATAACGTTATACGTTAGTGCATAATTCTATATAATGTTATACAATATAACGAAGTAGTATATAACGTTATACGTCATAACGTAATACTATATAACGTTATACGTTATAACGTAGTAGTATATAACGTTATACGTTATAACGTAATAGTATATAACGTTATACGTTATTACGTATTTGTATATAACGTTATACGTCATAACGTAATACTATATAACGTTATACGTTATTACGTATTAGTATATAACGTTATACGTTATTACGTAATGGTATATAACGTTATACGTAGTTACGTAATAGTATATAACGTTAAAACTTATTACGTATTAGTATGTAACGTTATACGTTATAACATAATAGTATATAACGTTATACGTCTTAACGTAATACTATATAACGTTATTCGTTATAACGTAGTAGTATATAACGTTATACGTCATAACGTAATAGTATATAACGTTATACGTTATTACGTACTTGTATATAACGTTATACGTCATAACGTAATACTATATAACGTTATACGTTATTACGTATTAGTATATAACGTTATACGTTATTACGTAATGGTATATAACGTTATACGTAGTTACGTAATAGTATATAACGTTAAAACTTATTACGTATTAGTATGTAACGTTATACGTTATAACATAATAGTATATAACGTTATACGTCATAACGTAATACTATATAACGTTATTCGTTATAACGTAGTAGTATATAACGTTATACGTCATAACGTAATAGTATATAACGTTATACGTTATTACGTACTTGTATATAACGTTATACGTCATAACGTAATACTATATAACGTTATACGTTATTACGTATTAGTATATAACGTTATACGTTATTACGTATTAGTATATAACGTTATACGTTATTACGTAATGGTATATAACGTTATACGTAGTTACGTAATAGTATATAACGTTAAAACTTATTACGTATTAGTATGTAACGTTATACGTTATAACATAATAGTATATAACGTTATACGTCATGACGTAATACTATATAACGTTATACGTTATAACGTAGTAGTATATAACGTTATACGTCATAACGTAATAGTATATAACGTTATACGTTAGTGCGTAATTCTATGTAACGTTATACGATATAAAAAGTAGTATATAACGTTATACGTCATAACGTAATACTATATAACGTTGTACGTTATAACGTAGTAGTATATAACGTTATACGTCATAACGTAATAGTATATAACGTTATACGTTATAACGTAATAGTATACAAAGTTATACTTCAGAACATAATAATATATAACGTTATACGTCATAACGTAATACTATATAACGTTGTACGTTATTACGTAATACTATATAACATTATACGTTATACGATAATACTATACAACGTTATACGTTATTACGTAACAGTATATAACGTTACACGTTATAACGTATTAGTATATAACGTTATTCGTTATTACGTAATACTATATAACATTATACGTTATACGATAATACTATATAACGTTATACGTTATTACGTAATACTATATAACGTTATACGTTATTACGCAATACTATATAACGTCATACGTTATACGATAATACTATATAACGTTATTCGTTATTACGTAACAGTATATAACGTTATACGTTATAACGTAGTAATATATAACGTTATACGTTATTACGTATTTGTATATAACGATATACGTTATTACGTAATAGTTTATAACGTTATACGTCATAACGTAATACTATATAACGTTATACGTTATAACGTAGTAGTATATAACGTTATACGTCATAACGTATTAGTATATAACGTTATTCGTTATTACGTAATACTATATAACGTTATACGTTATACGATAATACTATATAACGTTATACGTTATTACGTAATACTATATAACGTTATACGTTATTACACAATACTATATAACGTCATACGTTATACGATAATACTATACAACGTTATTCGTTATTACGTAACAGTATATAACGTTATATGTTATAACGTAGTAGTATATAACGTTATACGTTATTACGTATTTGTATATAACGATATACGTTATTACGTAATAGTTTATAACGTTATACGTTATAACGTAGTAGTATATAACGTTATACGTCATAACGTAATACTATATAACGTTATACGTTAGTGCATAATTCTATATAACGTTATACGATATAACGAAGTAGTATATAACGTTATACTATATAAGGAAGTAGTATATAACGTTATACGTCATAACGTAATACTATATAACGTTATACGTTATAACGTAGTAGTATATAACGTTATACGTCATAACGTAATAGTATATAACGTTATACGTTATTACGTAATGGTATATAACGTTATACGTTGTTACGTAATAGTATATGACGTTATAACTTATTACGTATTAGTATGTAACGTTATACGCTATAACATAATAGTATATAACGTTATACGTCATAACGTAATACTATATAACGTAGTAGTATAACGTTGTACGTCATAGCGTAATAGTATATAACGTTATACGTTATTACGTATTTGTATATAACGTTATATGTCATAACGTAATACTATATAACGTTATACGTTATTACGTATTAGTATATAACGTTATACGTTATTACGTAATGGTATATAACGTTATACGTTGTTACGTAATACTATATAACGTTATACGTCATAACGTAATAGTATATAACGTTATACGTTATAACGTAATAGTATACAAAGTTATACTTCATAACGTAATAGTATATAACGTTATACGTTATAAAGTATTAGTATATAACGTTATACGTCATAACGTAATAGTATATAACGTTATACGTTATTACGTAATGGTATATAACGTTATACGTTGTTACGTAATAGTATATGACGTTATAACTTATTACGTATTAGTATGTAACGTTATACGCTATAACATAATAGTATATAACGTTATACGTCATAACGTAATACTATATAACGTAGTAGTATAACGTTATACGTCATAACGTAATAGTATATAACGTTATACGTTATAACGTAATAGTATACAAAGTTATACTTCAGAACATAATAATATATAACGTTATACGTCATAACGTAATACTATATAACGTTGTACGTTATTACGTAATACTATATAACATTATACGTTATACGATAATACTATACAACGTTATACGTTATTACGTAACAGTATATAACGTTACACGTTATTACGTATTAGTATATAACGTTATTCGTTATTACGTAATGCTATATAACGTTATACGTTATACGATAATACTATATAACGTTATACGTTATTACGTAATACTATATAACGTTATACGTTATTACGCAATACTATATAGCGTTATACGTTATACGATAATACTATATAACGTTATTCGTTATTACGTAACAGTATATAACGTTATACGTTATAACGTGGTAGTATATAACGTTATACGTTATTACGTATTTGTATATAACGATATACGTTATTACGTAATAGTTTATAACGTTATACGTTATAACGTAGTAGTATATAACGTTATACGTCATAACGTAATACTATATAACGTTATACGTTATAACGTAGTAGTATATAACGTTATACGTCATAACGTAATAGTATATAACGTTATACGTTAGTGCGTAATTCTATATAACGTTATACGATATAACGAAGTAGTATATAACGTTATACATCATAACGTAATAGTATATAACGTTATACGTTATTACGTATTTGTATATAACGTTATACGTTATTATGTAATACTATATAACGTTATACGTTATACGATAATACTATATATCGTTATACGTTATTACGCAATACTATAGATCGTTATACGTTATACGATAATACTGTATCACATTATACGATATTACGTAACAGTATATAACGTTATACGATATAACGTAATAGTATATAACGTTATACGTTATAACATAATAGTATATAACGTTATACGTCATAACGTAATACTATATAACGTTATACGATATAACGTAGTAGTATATAACGTTATACGTCATAACGTAATATTATATAACGTTATACGTTAGTGCGTAATTCTATATAACGTTATACGATATAACGAAGTAGTATATAACCTTATACGTCATAACGTAATACTATATACCGTTATACGTTATAACGTAGTAGTATATAACGTTATACATCATAACGTAATAGTATATAACGTTATACGTTATTACGTATTTGTATATAACGTTATACGTTATTATGTAATACTATATAACGTTATACGTTATACGATAATACTATATATCGTTATACGTTATTACGCAATACTATAGATCGTTATACGTTATACGATAATACTGTATCACGTTATACGATATTACGTAACAGTATATAACGTTATACGATATAACGTAATAGTTTATAACGTTATACGTCATAACGTAATAGTATATAACGTTATACGTTATTACGTATTTGTATATAACGTTATATGTCATAACGTAATACTATATAACGTTATACGTTATTACGTATTAGTATATAACGTTATACGTTATTACGTAATGGTATATAACGTTATACGTTGTTACGTAATACTATATAACGTTATACGTCATAACGTAATAGTATATAACGTTATACGTTATAACGTAATAGTATACAAAGTTATACTTCATAACGTAATAATATATAACGTTATACGTTATAAAGTAGTAGTATATAACGTTATACGTCATAACGTAATAGTATATAACGTTATACGTTATAACGTAATAGTATACAAAGTTATACTTCAGAACATAATAATATATAACGTTATACGTCATAACGTAATACTATATAACGTTGTACGTTATTACGTAATACTATATAACATTATACGTTATACGATAATACTATACAACGTTATACGTTATTACGTAACAGTATATAACGTTACACGTTATAACGTATTAGTATATAACGTTATTCGTTATTACGTAATACTATATAACATTATACGTTATACGATAATACTATATAACGTTATACGTTATTACGTAATACTATATAACGTTATACGTTATTACGCAATACTATATAACGTCATACGTTATACGATAATACTATATAACGTTATTCGTTATTACGTAACAGTATATAACGTTATACGTTATAACGTAGTAATATATAACGTTATACGTTATTACGTATTTGTATATAACGATATACGTTATTACGTAATAGTTTATAACGTTATACGTCATAACGTAATACTATATAACGTTATACGTTATAACGTAGTAGTATATAACGTTATACGTCATAACGTAATACTATATAACGTTATACGTTATAACGTAGTAGTATATAACGTTATACGTCATAACGTATTAGTATATAACGTTATTCGTTATTACGTAATACTATATAACGTTATACGTTATACGATAATACTATATAACGTTATACGTTATTACGTAATACTATATAACGTTATACGTTATTACACAATACTATATAACGTCATACGTTATACGATAATACTATATAACGTTATTCGTTATTACGTAACAGTATATAACGTTATATGTTATAACGTAGTAGTATATAACGTTATACGTTATTACGTATTTGTATATAACGATATACGTTATTACGTAATAGTTTATAACGTTATACGTTATAACGTAGTAGTATATAACGTTATACGTCATAACGTAATACTATATAACGTTATACGTTAGTGCATAATTCTATATAACGTTATACGATATAACGAAGTAGTATATAACGTTATACTATATAAGGAAGTAGTATATAACGTTATACGTCATAACGTAATACTATATAACGTTATACGTTATAACGTAGTAGTATATAACGTTATACGTCATAACGTAATAGTATATAACGTTATACGTTATTACGTAATGGTATATAACGTTATACGTTGTTACGTAATAGTATATGACGTTATAACTTATTACGTATTAGTATGTAACGTTATACGCTATAACATAATAGTATATAACGTTATACGTCATAACGTAATACTATATAACGTAGTAGTATAACGTTATACGTCATAACGTAATAGTATATAACGTTATACGTTATTACGTATTTGTATATAACGTTATATGTCATAACGTAATACTATATAACGTTATACGTTATTACGTATTAGTATATAACGTTATACGTTATTACGTAATGGTATATAACGTTATACGTTGTTACGTAATACTATATAACGTTATACGTCATAACGTAATAGTATATAACGTTATACGTTATAACGTAATAGTATACAAAGTTATACTTCATAACGTAATAGTATATAACGTTATACGTTATAAAGTAGTAGTATATAACGTTATACGTCATAACGTAATAGTATATAACGTTATACGTTAGTGCATAATTCTATATAATGTTATACAATATAACGAAGTAGTATATAACGTTATACTATATAACGAAGTAGTTAATAACGTTATACGTCATAACGTAATACTATATAACGTTATACGTTAGAACGTAGTAGTATATAACGTTATACGTTATAACGTAATAGTATATAACGTTATACGTTATTACGTATTTGTATATAACGTTATACGTCATAACGTAATACTATATAACGTTATACGTTATAACGTAGTAGTATATAACGTTATACGTCATAACGTAATAGTATATAACGTTATACGTTAGTGCATAATTCCATATAATGTTATACAATATAACGAAGTAGTATATAACGTTATACTATATAACGAAGTAGTATATAACGTTATACGTCATAACGTAATACTATACAACGTTATACGTTATTACGTAACAGTATATAACGTTATACGTTATTACGTAATACTATATAACGTTATACGTTATTACGCAATACTATATAACGTTATACGTTATACGATAATACTATATATCGTTATTCGTTATTACGTAACAGTATATAACGTTATACGTTATAACGTGGTAGTATATAACGTTATACGTTGTTACGTAATACTATATAACGTTATACGATATAACGTAGTAGTATATAACGTTATACGTCATAACGTAATATTATATAACGTTATACGTTAGTGCGTAATTCTATATAACGTTATACGATATAACGAAGTAGTATATAACCTTATACGTCATAACGTAATACTATATACCGTTATACGTTATAACGTAGTAGTATATAACGTTATACGTCATAACGTAATAGTATATAACGTTATACGTTATTACGTATTTGTATATAACGTTATACGTTATTATGTAATACTATATAACGTTATACGTTATACGATAATACTATATAACGTTATACGTTATTACGCAATACTATAGATCGTTATACGTTATACGATAATACTGTATCACGTTATACGATATTACGTAACAGTATATAACGTTATACGATATAACGTAATAGTATATAACGTTATACGTTATTACGTATTTGTATATAACGTTATACGATATTACGTAATAGTTTATAACGTTATACGTCATAACGTAATAGTACATAACGTTATACGTTATAACGTAGTAGTCTATCACGTTATACGTCAGAACGTAACACTATATAACGTTATACGTTAGAACGTATTAGTATATAACGTTATACGTTATTACGTAATACTATATAACGTTATACGTCATAACGTAATACTGTATAACGTTATACGTTATTACGTATTAGTATATAACGTTATACGTTATTACGTAATACTATATAACGTTATACGTTATACGATAATACTATATAACGTTATTCGTTATTACGTAACAGTATATAACGTTATACGTTATAACGTAGTAGTATATAACGTTATACGTTATTACGTATTTGTATATAACGATATACGTTATTACGTAATAGTTTATAACGTTATACGTCATAACGTAATAGTATATAACGTTATACGTTATAACGTAATAGTATACAAAGTTATACTTCATAACGTAATAATATATAACGTTATACGTTATAAAGTAGTAGTATATAACGTTATACGTCATAACGTAATAGTATATAACGTTATAAGTTATTACGTAATGGTATATAACTTTATACGTTGTTACGTAATAGTATATGACGTTATAACTTATTACGTATTAGTATGTAACGTTATGCGTTATAACATAATAGTATATAACGTTATACGTCATAACGTAATACTATATAACGTAGTAGTATAACGTTATACGTCATAACGTAATAGTATATATCGTTATACGTTATAACGTAATGGTATACAAAGTTATACTTCAGAACATAATAATATATAACGTTATACGTCATAACGTAATACTATATAACGTTGTACGTTATTACGTAATACTATATAACATTATACGTTATACGATAATACTATACAACGTTATACGTTATTACGTAACAGTATATAACGTTACACGTTATTACGTATTAGTATATAACGTTATACGTTATTACGTATAGTATATAACGTTATACCTTATTACGTATTAGTATATAACGTTATACGTTATTACGTATTAGTTTATAACGGTATACGTTATTACGTAATGGTATATAACGTTATACGTTGTTACGTAACAGTATATGACGCTATAACTTATTACGTATTAGTATGTAACGTTATACGTTATAACATAATAGTATATAACGTTATACGTCATAACGTAATACTATATAACGTTATACGTTATTACGTAACAGTATATAACGTTATTCGTTATTACGTAACAGTATATAACGTTATACGTTATAACGTAGTAGTATATAACGTTATACGTTATTACGTATTTGTATATAACGATATACGTTATTGCGTAATAGTTTATAACGTTATACGATATAACGAAGTAGTATATAACGTTATACGTCATAACGTAATACTATATAACGTTATACGTTATAACGTAGTAGTATATAACGTTATACGTCATAACGTAATAGTATATAACGTTATACGTTAGTGCAAAATTCTATATAACGTTATACAATATAACGAAGTAGTATATAACGTTATACTATATAACGAAGTAGTATATAACGTTATACGTCATAACTTAATACTATATAACGTTATACGTTATAACGTAGTAGTACATAACGTTATACGTCATAACGTAATAGTATATAACGTTATACGTTATTACGTATTTGTATATAACGTTATACGTCATAACGTAATACTATATAACGTCTTACGTTATTACGTATTAGTATATAACGTTATACGTTATTACGTAATGGTATATAACGTTATACGTAGTTACGTAATAGTATATGACGTTAAAACTTATTACGTATTAGTATGTAACGTTATAGGTTATAACATAATAGTATATAACGTTATACGTCATAACGTAATACCATATAACGTTATACGTCATATCGTAATAGTATATAACGTTATACGTTATAACGTAATAGTATACAAAGTTATACTTCAGAACATAATAATATATAACGTTATACGTCATAACGTAATACTATATAACGTCTTACGTTATTACGTATTAGTATATAACGTTATACGTTATTACGTAATGGCACATAACGTTATACGTAGTTACGTAATAGTATATGACGTTAAAACTTATTACGTATTAGTATGTAACGTTACACGTTATAACGTATTAGTATATAACGTTATTCGTTATTACGTAATACTATATAACGTTATACGTTATACGATAATACTGTATAACGTTATACGTTATTACGTAATACTATATAACGTTATACGTTATTACGCAATACTATATAACGTTATACGTTATAACGTAGTAGTATATAACGTGATACGTTATTACGTATTTGTATATAACGATATACGTTATTACGTAATAGTTTATAACGTTATACGTCATAACGTAATACTATATAACGTTATACGTTATAACGTAGTAGTATATAACGTTATACGTCATAACGTAATACTATATAACGTTATACGTTATAACGTAGTAGTATATAACGTTATACGTCATAACGTAATAGTATATAACGTTATACGTTATTGCGTAATTCTATATAACGTTATACGATATAACGAAGTAGTATATAACGTTATACGTCATAACGTAATACTATATAACGTTATACGTTATAACGTAGTAGTATATAACGTTATACGTCATAACGTAATAGTATATAACGTTATACGTTAGTGCATAATTCTATATAACGTTATACAATATAACGAAGTAGTATATAACGTTATACTATATAACGAAGTATTATATAACGTTATACGTCATAACTTAATACTATATAACGTTATACGTTATAACGTAGTAGTATATAACGTTATACGTCATAACGTAATAGTATATAACGTTATACGTTATTACGTATTTGTATATAACGTTATACGTCATAACGTAATACTATATAACGTCTTACGTTATTACGTATTAGTATATAACGTTATACGTTATTACGTAATGGTATATAACGTTATACGTAGTTACGTAATAGTATATGACGTTAAAACTTATTACGTATTAGTATGTAACGTTATAGGTTATAACATAATAGTATATAACGTTATACGTTATAACGTAGTAGTATATAACGTTATACGTCATAACGTAATACTATATAACGTTATACGTTATAACGTAGTAGTATATAACGTTATACGTCATAACGTAATAGTATATAACGTTATACGTTATTGCGTAATTCTATATAACGTTATACGATATAACGAAGTAGTATATAACGTTATACGTCATAACGTAATACTATATAACGTTATACGTTATAACGTAGTAGTATATAACGTTATACGTCATAACGTAATAGTATATAACGTTATACGTTAGTGCATAATTCTATATAACGTTATACAATATAACGAAGTAGTATATAACGTTATACTATATAACGAAGTATTATATAACGTTATACGTCATAACTTAATACTATATAACGTTATACGTTATAACGTAGTAGTATATAACGTTATACGTCATAACGTAATAGTATATAACGTTATACGTTATTACGTATTTGTATATAACGTTATACGTCATAACGTAATACTATATAACGTCTTACGTTATTACGTATTAGTATATAACGTTATACGTTATTACGTAATGGTATATAACGTTATACGTAGTTACGTAATAGTATATGACGTTAAAACTTATTACGTATTAGTATGTAACGTTATAGGTTATAACATAATAGTATATAACGTTATACGTCATAACGTAATACCATATAACGTTATACGTCATATCGTAATAGTATATAACGTTATACGTTATAACGTAATAGTATACAAAGTTATACTTCAGAACATAATAATATATAACGTTATACGTCATAACGTAATACTATATAACGTCTTACGTTATTACGTATTAGTATATAACGTTATACGTTATTACGTAATGGTACATAACGTTATACGTAGTTACGTAATAGTATATGACGTTAAAACTTATTACGTATTAGTATGTAACGTTACACGTTATAACGTATTAGTATATAACGTTATTCGTTATTACGTAATACTATATAACGTTATACGTTATACGATAATACTATATAACGTTATACGTTATTACGTAATACTATATAACGTTATACGTTATTACGCAATACTATATAACGTTATACGTTATAACGTAGTAGTATATAACGTTATACGTTATTACGTATTTGTATATAACGATATACGTTATTACGTAATAGTTTATATCGTTATACGTCATAACGTAATACTATATAACGTTATACGTTATAACGTAGTAGTATATAACGTTATACGTCATAACGTAATACTATATAACGTTATACGTTATAACGTAGTAGTATATAACGTTATACGTCATAACGTAATAGTATATAACGTTATACGTTAGTGCGTAATTCTATATAACGTTATACGATATAACGAAGTAGTATATAACGTTATACGTCATAACGTAGTAGTATATAACGTTATACGTCATAACGTAATAGTATATAACGTTATACGTTATTACGTATTTGTATATAACGTTATACGTCATAACGTAATACTATATAACGTTATACGTTATTACGTATTAGTATATAACGTTCTACGTTATTACGTAATGGTATATAACGTTATACGTAGTTACGTAATAGTATATGACGTTAAAACTTAATACGTATTAGTATGTAACGTTATACGTTATAACATAATAGTATATAACGTTATACGTCATAACGTAATACTATATAACGTTATACGATATAACGTAGTAGTATATAACGTTATACGTCATAACGTAATAGTATATAACGTTATACGTTAGTGCGTAATTCTATATAACGTTATACGATATAACGAAGTAGTATATAACCTTATACGTCATAACGTAATACTATATACCGTTATACGTTATAACGTAGTAGTATATAACGTTATACGTCATAACGTAATAGTATATAACGTTATACGTTATTACGTACTTGTATATAACGTTATACGTCATAACGTAATAGTATACAAAGTTATACTTCAGAACATAATAATATATAACGTTATACGTCATAACGTAATACTATATAACGTCTTACGTTATTACGTATTAGTATATAACGTTATACGTTATTACGTAATGGTACATAACGTTATACGTAGTTACGTAATAGTATATGACGTTAAAACTTATTACGTATTAGTATGTAACGTTACACGTTATAACGTATTAGTATATAACGTTATTCGTTATTACGTAATACTATATAACGTTATACGTTATACGATAATACTATATAACGTTATACGTTATTACGTAATACTATATAACGTTATACGTTATTACGCAATACTATATAACGTTATACGTTATAACGTAGTAGTATATAACGTTATACGTTATTACGTATTTGTATATAACGATATACGTTATTACGTAATAGTTTATAACGTTATACGTCATAACGTAATACTATATAACGTTATACGTTATAACGTAGTATTATATAACGTTATACGTCATAACGTAATACTATATAACGTTATACGTTATAACGTAGTAGTATATAACGTTATACGTCATAACGTAATAGTATATAACGTTATACGTTAGTGCGTAATTCTATATAACGTTATACGATATAACGAAGTAGTATATAACGTTATACGTCATAACGTAATACTATATAACGTTATACGTTATAACGTAGTAGTATATAACGTTATACGTCATAACGTAATAGTATATAACGTTATACGTTATTACGTATTTGTATATAACGTTATACGTCATAACGTAATACTATATAACGTTATACGTTATTACGTATTAGTATATAACGTTCTACGTTATTACGTAATGGTATATAACGTTATACGTAGTTACGTAATAGTATATGACGTTAAAACTTAATACGTATTAGTATGTAACGTTATACGTTATAACATAATAGTATATAACGTTATACGTCATAACGTAATACTATATAACGTTATACGATATAACGTAGTAGTATATAACGTTATACGTCATAACGTAATAGTATATAACGTTATACGTTAGTGCGTAATTCTATATAACGTTATACGATATAACGAAGTAGTATATAACCTTATACGTCATAACGTAATACTATATACCGTTATACGTTATAACGTAGTAGTATATAACGTTATACGTCATAACGTAATAGTATATAACGTTATACGTTATTACGTACTTGTATATAACGTTATACGTCATAACGTAATACTATATAACGTTATACGTTATTACGTATTAGTATATAACGTTATACGTTATTACGTAATGGTATATAACGTTATACGTAGTTACATAATAGTATATAACGTTAAAACTTATTACGTATTAGTATGTAACGTTATACGTTATAACATAATAGTATATAACGTTATACGTCATAACGTAATACTATATAACGTTGCACGTTATAACGTAGTAGTATATAACGTTATACGTCATAACGTAATAGTATATAACGTTATACGTTATAACGTAATAGTATACAAAGCTATACTTCAGAACATAGTAATATATAACGTTATACGTCATAACGTAATACTATATAACGTTGTACGTTATTACGTAATACTATATAACATTATACGTTATACGATAATACTATACAACGTTATACGTTATTACGTAACAGTATATAACGTTACACGTTATAACGTATTAGTATATAACGTTATTCGTTATTACGTAATACTATATAACGTTATACGTTATACGATAATACTATATAACTTTATACGTTATTACGTAATACTATATCACGTTATACGTTATTACGCAATACTATATAACGTCATACGTTATACGATAATACTATATAACTTTATACGTTATTACGTAATACTATATCACGTTATACGTTATTACGCAATACTATATAACGTCATACGTTATACGATAATACTATATAACGTTATTCGTTATTACGTATTTGTATATAACGATATACGTTATTACGTAATAGTTTATAACGTTATACGTATAACGTAATACTATGTAACGTTATACGTTATAACGAGGTAGTATATAACGTTATACGTCATAACGTAATACTATATAACGTTATACGTTATAACGTAGTAGTATATAACGTTATACGTCATAACGTAATAGTATATAACGTTATACGTTAGTGCGTAATTCTATATAACGTTATACGATATAACGAAGTAGTATATAACCTTATACGTCATAACGTAATACTATATACCGTTATACATTATAACGTAGAAGTATATAACGTTATACGTCATAACATAATAGTATATAACGTTATACGTTATTACGTATTTGTATATAACGTTATACGTAGTTCCGTAATAGTATATGACGTTAAAACTTATTACGTATTAGTATGTAACGTTATACGTTATAACATAATAGTATATAACGTTATACGTCATAACGTAATACTATATCACGTTATACGTTATAACGTAGTAGTATATAACGTTATACGTCATAACGTAATAGTATATAACGTTATACGTTATTACGTACTTGTATATAACGTTATACGTCATAACGTAATACTATATAACGTTATACGTTATTACGTATTAGTATATAACGTTATACGTTATTACGTAATGGTATATAACGTTATACGTAGTTACGTAATAGTATATAACGTTAATACTTATTACGTATTAGTATGTAACGTTATACGTTATAACATAATAGTATATAACGTTATACGTCATAACGTAATACTATATAACGTTATACGTTATAACGTAGTAGTATATAACGTTATACGTCATAACGTAATAGTATATAACGTTATACGTTAGTGCGTAATTCTATGTAACGTTATACGATATAACGAAGTAGTATATAACGTTATACGTCATAACGTAATACTATATAACGTTGTACGTTATAACGTAGTAGTATATAACGTTATACGTCATAACGTAATAGTATATAACGTTATACGTTATAACGTAATAGTATACAAAGTTATACTTCAGAACATAATAATATATAACGTTATACGTCATAACGTAATACTATATAACGTTGTACGTTATTACGTAATACTATATAACATTATACGTTATACGATAATACTATACAACGTTATACGTTATTACGTAACAGTATATAACGTTACACGTTATAACGTATTTGTATATAACGTTATTCGTTATTACGTAATACTATATAACGTTATACGTTATACGATAATACTATATAACGTTATACGTTATTACGTAATACTATATAACGTTATACGTTATTACGCAATACTATATAACGTCATACGTTATACGATAATACTATATAACGTTATTCGTTATTACGTAACAGAATATAACGTTATACGTTATAACGTAGTAATCTATAACGTTATACGTTATTACGTATTTGTATATAACGATATACGTTATTACGTAATAGTTTATAACGTTATACGTCATAACGTAATACTATATAACGTTATACGTTATAACGTAGTAGTATATAACGTTATACGTCATAACGTAATACCATATAACGTTATACGTTATAACGTAGTAGTATATAACGTTATACGTCATAACGTAATAGTATATAACGTTATACGTTAGTGCGTAATTCTATATAACGTTATACGATATAACGAAGTAGTATATAACGTTATACGTCATATCGTAATACTATATAACGTTATACGTTATAACGTAGTAGTATATAACGTTATACGTCATAACGTAATAGTATATAACGTTATACGTTATTACGTATTTGTATATAACGTTATACGTCATAACGTAATACTATATAACGTTATACGTTATTACGTATTAGTATATAACGTTATACGTCATAACGTAATAGTATATAACGTTATACGTTAGTGCGTAATTCTATATAACGTTATACGATATAACGAAGTAGTATATAACGTTATACGTCATAACGTAATAGTATATAACGTTATACGTTATTACGTATTTGTATATAACGTTATACGTCATAACGTAATACTATATAACGTTATACGTTATAACGTAGTAGTATATAACGTTATACGTCATAACGTAATAGTATATAACGTTATACGTTATTACGTATTTGTATATAACGTTATACGTCATAACGTAATATTATATAACGTTATACGTTATTACGTATTAGTATATAAGGTTATACGTTAGTACGTAATAGTATATAACGTTATCCGTTATAACGTAATACTATGTAACGTTATCTTTTATAACGTAGTAGTATATAACGTTATACGTCATAACGTAACACTATATAACGTTATACGTTATTACGTAACAGTATATAACGTTATACGTTATAACGTAATAGTATATAACGTTATACGTTATTACGTATTTGTATGTAACGTTACACGTTATTACGTAATAGTTTATAACGTTATACGTCATAACGTAATAGTATATAACGTTATTCGTTATAACGTAATACTAAGTAACGTTATACGTTATAACGTAGTAGTATATAACGTTATACGTCATAACGTAACACTATATAACGTTATACGTTATTACGTAACAGTATATAACGTTATACGTTATAACGTAATAGTATATAACGTTATAACTTATTACGTATTAGTATGTAACGTTATACGTTATAACATAATAGTATATAACGTTATACGTCATAACGTAATACTATATAACGTTATACGTTAAAAAGTAGTAGTATATAACGTTATACGTCATAACGTAATAGTATATAACGTTATACGTTAGTACGTAATACTATATAACGTTATACATTATTACGTATTAGCATATAACGTTATACCTTAGTACGTAATAGTATATATAACGTTATACCTTGGTACATAATAGTATATAACGTTGTACGTTATAACGTAATAGTATACAAAGTTATACTTCAGAACATAATAATATATAACGTTATACGTCATAACGTAATACTATATAACGTAGTACGTTATTACGTAATACTATATAACATTATACGTTATACGATAATACTATACAACGTTATACGTTATTACGTAACAGTATATAACGTTACACGTTATAACGTATTTGTATATAACGTTATTCGTTATTACGTAATACTATATAACGTTATACGTTATACGATAATACTATATAATGTTATACGTTATTACGTAATACTATATAACGTTATACGTTATTACGCAATACTATATAACGTCATACGTTATACGATAATACTATATAACGTTATTCGTTATTACGTAACAGAATATAACGTTATACGTTATAACGTAGTAATCTATAACGTTATACGTTATTACGTATTTGTATATAACGATATACGTTATTACGTAATAGTTTATAACGTTATACGTCATAACGTAATACTATATAACGTTATACGTTATAACGTAGTAGTATATAACGTTATACGTCATAACGTAATACTATATAACGTTATACGTTATAACGTAGTAGTATATAACGTTATACGTCATAACGTAATAGTATATAACGTTATACGTTAGTGCGTAATTCTATATAACGTTATACGATATAACGAAGTAGTATATAACGTTATACGTCATATCGTAATACTATATAACGTTATACGTTATAACGTAGTAGTATATAACGTTATACGTCATAACGTAATAGTATATAACGTTATACGTTATTACGTATTTGTATATAACGTTATACGTCATAACGTAATACTATATAACGTTATACGTTATTACGTATTAGTATATAACGTTATACGTCATAACGTAATAGTATATAACGTTATACGTTAGTGCGTAATTCTATATAACGTTATACGATATAACGAAGTAGTATATAACGTTATACGTCATATCGTAATACTGTATAACGTTATACGTTATAACGTAGTAGTATATAACGTTATACGTCATAACGTAATAGTATATAACGTTATACGTAGTTACGTAATAGTATATGACGTTAAAACTTATTACGTATTAGTATGTAACGTTATACGTTATAACATAATAGTATATAACGTTATACGTCATAACGTAATACTATATAACGTTATACGATATAACGTAGTAGTATATAACGTTATACGATATAACGAAGTAGTATATAACGTTATACGTCATAACGTAATAGTATATAACGTTATACGTTATTACGTATTTGTATATAACGTTATACGTAGTTACGTAATAGTATATGACGTTAAAACTTATTACGTATTAGTATGTAACGTTATACGTTATAACATAATAGTATATAACGTTATACGTCATAACGTTATACTATATAACGTTATACGTTATAACGTAGTAGTATATAACGTTATACATCATAACGTAATAGTATATAACGTTATACGTTATTACGTATTTGTATATAACGTTATACGTCATAACGTAATACTATATAACGTTATACGTTATTACGTATTAGTATATAACGTTATACGTTATTACGTAATGGTATATAACGTTATACGTAGTTACGTAATAGTATATGACGTTAAAACTTATTACGTATTAGTATGTAACGTTATACGTTATAACGTAGTAGTATATAACGTTATACGTCATAACGTAATAGTATATAACGTTATACGTCATAACGTAATAGTATATAACGATATACGTTATAACGTAATAGTATACAAAGTTATACTTCAGAACATAATAATATATAACGTTATACGTCATAACGTAATACTATATAACCTTGTACGTTATTACGTATTAGTATATAACGTTATACGTTATTACGTAATGGTATATAACGTTATACGTAGTTACGTAATAGTATATGACGTTAAAACTTATTACGTATTAGTATGTAACGTTATACGTTATAACATAATAGTATATAACGTTATACGTCATAACGTAATACTATATAACGTTATACGTTATAACGTAGTAGTATATAACGTTATACGTCATAACGTAATAGTATATAACGTTATACGTTATTACGTATTTGTATATAACGTTATACGTCATAACGTAATACTATATAACGTTATACGTTATTACGTATTAGTATATAAGGTTATACGTTAGTACGTAATAGTATATAACGTTATTCGTTATAACGTAATACTATGTAACGTTATCTGTTATAACGTAGTAGTATATAACGTTATACGTCATAACGTAACACTATATAACGTTATACGTTATTACGTAACAGTATATAACGTTATACGTTATAACGTAATAGTATATAACGTTATACGTTATTACGTATTTGTATGTAACGTTACACGTTATTACGTAATAGTTTATAACGTTATACGTCATAACGTAATAGTATATAACGTTATTCGTTATAACGTAATACTAAGTAACGTTATACGTTATAACGTAGTAGTATATAACGTTATACGTCATAACGTAACACTATATAACGTTATACGTTATTACGTAACAGTATATAACGTTATACGTTATAACGTAATAGTATATAACGTTATAACTTATTACGTATTAGTATGTAACGTTATACGTTATAACATAATAGTATATAACGTTATACGTCATAACGTAATACTATATAACGTTATACGTTAAAAAGTAGTAGTATATAGCGTTATACGTCATAACGTAATAGTATATAACGTTATACGTTAGTACGTAATACTATATAACGTTATACATTATTACGTATTAGCATATAACGTTATACCTTAGTACGTAATAGTATATATAACGTTATACCTTAGTACATAATAGTATATAGCGTTATACGTTATAACGTAATAGCATACAAAGTTATACTTCAGAACATAATAATATATAACGTTATACGTCATAACCTAATACTATATAACGTTGTACGTTATTACGTAATACTATGTAACATTATACGTTATACGATAATACTATACAACGTTATACGTTATTACGTAAAAGTATATAACGTTATACGTTATTACGTATTAGTATATAACGTTATCCGTTGTTACGTAATACTATATAACGTTATACGTTATACGATAATACTATATAACGTTATACGTTATTACGTAATACTATGTAACGTTGTACGTTATACGATAATATTATATAACGTGATACGTTTGACGTAACGGTATATAACGTTATACGTTATAACCTAATAGTATATGACGTTATACGTTATTACGTATTTGTATATAACATTATACGTTATTACGTAATAGTTTATAACGTTATACGTCATAACGTAATACTATATAACGTTATACGTTATAACGTAGTAGTATATAACGTCATACGTTATAACGTAGTAGTATATAACGTTATACGTTATAAAGTAGTAGTATATAACGTTATACGTCATAACGTAATACTATATAACGTTATACGTTATTACGTATTAGTATATAACGGTATACGTTATTACGTAATACTATATAACGTTATACGTTATACGATAATACTATATAACGTTATTCGTTATTACGTAACAGTATATAACGTTATACGTTATAACGTAGTAGTATATAACGTTATACGTCATAACGTAATACTATATAACATTATACGTTATAACGTAGTAGTATATAACGTTATACGTCATAACGTAATAGTATATAACGTTATACGTTATTACGTATTTGTATATAACGTTATACGTCATAACGTAATACTATATAACGTTATACGTTATTACGTATTAGTATATAACGTTATACGTTATTACGTAATGGTATATAACGTTATACGTAGTTACGTAATAGTATATGACGTTAAAACTTATTACGTATTAGTATCTAACGTTATACGTTATAACATAATAGTATATAACGTTATCCGTCATAACATAATACTATATAACGTTATACGTCATAACGTAATAGTATATAACGTTATACGTTATAACGTAATAGTATGCAAAGTTATACTTCAGAACATAATAATATATAACGTTATACGTCATAACGTAATACTATATAACGTTGTTCGTTATTACGTAATACTATATAACATTATACGTTATACGATAATTCTATACAACGTTATACGTTATTACGTAACAGTATATAACGTTATACGTTATAGCGTAATAGTATATAACGTTATACCTTATTACGTATTAGTATATAACGTTATACGTTATTACGTAATAGTATATAACGTTATACGTTATTACGTAATAGTATATAACGTTATACCTTATTACGTATTAGTATATAACGTTATACGTTATTACGTATTAGTATATAACGGTATACGTTATTACGTAATGGTATATAACGTTATACGTTGTTACGTAACATTATATGACGCTATAACTTATTACGTATTAGTATGTAACGTTATACGTTATAACATAATAGTATATAACGTTATACGTCATAACGTAATACTATATAACGTTATACGTTATAACGTAGTAGTATATAACGTTATACGTCATAACGTAATAGTATATAACGTTATACGTCATAACGTAATAGTATATAACGTTAAACGTTATAACGTAATAGTATACAAAGTTATACTTCAGAACATATTAATATATAACGTTATACGTCATAACGTAATACTATATAACGTTGTACGTTATAACATAATAGTATATAACGTTATACGTCATAACGTAATACTATATAACGTTATACGTTATAACGTAGTAGTATATAACGTTATACGTCATAACGTAATAGTATATAACGTTATACGTTATTACGTATTTGTATGTAACGTTACACGTTATTACGTAATAGTTTATAACGTTATACGTCATAACGTAATACTATGTAACGTTATCTGTTATAACGTAGTAGTATATAACGTTATTCGTCATAACGTAACACTATATAACGTTATACGTTATTACGTAACAGTACATAACGTTATACGTTATAACGTAATAGTATATAACGTTATACGTTATTACGTATTTGTATGTAACGTTACACGTTATTACGTAATAGTTTATAACGTTATACGTCATAACGTAATAGTATATAAAGTTATTCGTTATAACGTAATACTATGTAACGTTATACGTTATAACGTAGTAGTATATAACGTTATACGTCATAAGGTAACACTATATAACGTTATACGTGATAACGTAACACTATATAACGTTATACGTTATAACGTAATAGTATATAACGTTATACGTTATTACGTATTTGTATGTAACGTTACACGTTATTACGTAATAGTTTATAACGTTATACGTCATAACGTAATACTATATAACGTTATACGTTATAACGTAGTAGTATATAACGTTATACGTCATAACGTAATAGTATATAACGTTATACGTTATAACAAAATAGTATATAACGTTCTACGTCATAACGTAATACTATATAACGTTATACGTTATACGATAATACTCTATAACGTTATACGTTATTACGTAATAGTATATAACGCTAGACGTTATTACGTATTAGTATATAACGTTATACATTATTACGTAATACTATATAACGTTATACGTTATACGATAATACTATATAACGTTATACGTTATTACGTAACAGTATATAACGTTATACGTTATTACGTATTAGTATATAACGCTATACGTTATTACGTAATGGTAAATAACGTTATACGTTGTTACGTAATAGTATATAACGTTATAACTTATTACGTATTAGTATGTAACGTTATACGTTATAACATAATAGTATATAACGTTATACGTCATAACGTAATACTATATAACGTTATACGTTAAAAAGTAGTAGTATATAACGTTGTACGTTATTACGTAATACTATGTAACATTATACGTTATACGATAATACTATACAACGTTATACGTTATTACGTAACAGTATATAACGTTATACGTTATTACGTATTAGTATATAACGTTATTCGTTATTACGTAATACTATATAACGTTATACGTTATACGATAATACTATATAACGTTATACGTTATTACGTAATACTATGTAACGTTATACGTTATACGATAATATTATATAACGTGATACGTTATTACGTAACGGTATATAACGTTATACGTTATAACCTAATAGTATATGACGTTATACGTTATTACGTATTTGTATATAACATTATACGTTATTACGTAATAGTTTATAACGTTATACGTCATAACGTAATACTATATAACGTTATACGTTATAACGTAGTAGTATATAACGTTATACGTTATAACGTAGTAGTATATAACGTTATACGTTATAACGTAGTGTATATAACGTTATACGTCATAACGTAATACTATATAACGTTATACGTTATTACGTATTAGTATATAACGTTATACGTTATTACGTAATACTATATAACGTTATACGTTATACGATAATACTATATAACGTTATTCGTTATTACGTAACAGTATATAACGTTATACGTTATAACGTAGTAGTATATAACGTTATACGTCATAACGTAATACTATATAACGTTATACGTTATACGATAATACTATATAACGTTATACGTTATTACGTAATACTATGTAACGTTATACGTTATACGATAATATTATATAACGTGATACGTTATTACGTAACGGTATATAACGTTATACGTTATAACCTAATAGTATATGACGTTATACGTTATTACGTATTTGTATATAACATTATACGTTATAACGTAGTAGTATATAACGTTATAATTCATAACGTAATAGTATATAACGTTATACGTTAGTGCATAATTCTATATAACGTTATACGATATAACGAAGTAGTATATAACGTTATACGATATAACGAAGTAGTATATAACGTTATACGTCATAACGTAATACTATATAACGTTATACGTTATAACGTAGTAGTATATAACGTTATACGTCATAACGTAATAGTATATAACGTTATACGTTATTACGTATTTGTATATAACGTTATACGTCATAACATAATACTATATAACGTTATACGTCATAACGTAATAGTATATAACGTTATACGTTATAACGTAATAGTATACAAAGTTATACTTCAGAACATAATAATATATAACGTTATACGTCATAACGTAATACTATATAACGTTATACGTTATTACGCAATACTATATAACGTCATACGTTATACGATAATACTATATAACGTTATTCGTTATAACGTATTTGTATATAACGTTATACGTCATAACGTAATACTATATAACGTTATACGTTATTACGTATTAGTATATAAGGTTATACGTTAGTACGTAATAGTATATAACGTTATTCGTTATAACGTAATACTATGTAACGTTATCTGTTATAACGTAGTAGTATATAACGTTATTCGTCATAACGTAACACTATATAACGTTATACGTTATTACGTAACAGTATATAACGTTATACGTTATAACGTAATAGTATATAACGTTATACGTTATTACCTATTTGTATGTAACGTTACACGTTATTACGTAATAGTTTATAACGTTATACGTCATAACGAAATACTATATAACGTTATACGTTATAACGTAGTAGTATATAACGTTATACGTCATAACGTAATAGTATATAACGTTATACGTTATAACAAAATAGTATATAACGTTCTACGTCATAACGTAATACTATATAACGTTATACGTTATAACGTAGTAGTATATAACGTTATACGTTATTACGTAATACTATATAACGTTATACGTTATACGATAATACTCTATAACGTTATACGTTATTACGTAATAGTATATAACGCTAGACGTTATTACGTATTAGTATATAACGTTATACGTTATTACGTAATACTATATAACGTTATACGTTATACGATAATACTATATAACGTTATACGTTATTACGTAACAGTATATAACGTTATACGTTATTACGTATTAGTATATAACGCTATACGTTATTACGTAATGGTATATAACGTTATACGTTGTTACGTAATAGTATATAACGTTATAACTTATTACGTATTAGTATGTAACGTTATACGTTATAACATAATAGTATATAACGTTATACGTCATAACGTAATACTATATAACGTTATACGTTAAAAAGTAGTAGTATATAACGTTATACGTCATAACGTAATAGTATATAACGTTATACGTTAGTACGTAATACTATATAACGTCATACATTATTACGTATTAGCATATAACGTTATACCTTAGTACGTAATAGTATATATAACGTTATACCTTAGTACATAATAGTATATAACGTTATACGTTATAACGTAATAGCATACAAAGTTATACTTCAGAACATAATAATATATAACGTTATACGTCATAACCTAATACTATATAACGTTGTACGTTATTACGTAATACTATGTAACATTATACGTTATACGATAATACTATACAACGTTATACGTTATTACGTAACAGTATATAACGTTATACGTTATTACGTATTAGTATATAACGTTATTCGTTATTACGTAATACTATATAACGTTATACGTTATACGATAATACTATGTAACGTTATACGTTATAACGTAGTAGTATATAACGTTATACGTCATAACGTAACACTATATAACGTTATACGTCATAACGTAACACTATATAACGTTATACGTTATAACGTAATAGTATATAACGTTATACGTTATTACGTATTTGTATGTAACGTTACACGTTATTACGTAATAGTTTATAACGTTATACGTCATAACGTAATACTATATAACGTTATACGTTATAACGTAGTAGTATATAACGTTATACGTCATAACGTAATAGTATATAACGTTATACGTTATAACAAAATAGTATATAACGTTCTACGTCATAACGTAATACTATATAACGTTATACGTTATAACGTAGTAGTATATAACGTTATACGTTATTACGTAACACTATATAACGTTATACGTTATACGATAATACTCTATAACGTTATACGTTATTACGTAATAGTATATAACGCAAGACGTTATTACGTATTAGTATATAACGTTATACGTTATTACGTAATACTATATAACGTTATACGTTATACGATAATACTATATAACGTTATACGTTATTACGTAACAGTATATAACGTTATAATTTATTACGTATTAGTATATAACGCTATACGTTATTACGTAATGGTATATAACGTTATACGTTGTTACGTAATAGTATATAACGTTATAACTTATTACGTATTAGTATGTAACGTTATACGTTATAACATAATAGTATAAAACGTTATACGTCATAACGTAATACTATATAACGTTATACGTTAAAAAGTAGTAGTATATAACGTTATACGTCATAACGTAATAGTATATAACGTTATACGTTAGTTCGTAATACTATATAACGTCATACATTATTACGTATTAGCATATAACGTTATACCTTAGTACGTAATAGTATATATAACGTTATACCTTAGTACATAATAGTATATAACGTTATACGTTATAACGTAATAGCATACAAAGTTATACTTCAGAACATAATAATATATAACGTTATACGTCATAACCTAATACTATATAACGTTGTACGTTATTACGTAATACTATGTAACATTATACGTTATACGATAATACTATACAACGTTATACGTTATTACGTAACAGTATATAACGTTATACGTTATTACGTATTAGTATATAACGTTATTCGTTATTACGTAATACTATATAACGTTATACGTTATACGATAATACTATATAACGTTATACGTTATTACGTAATACTATGTAACGTTATACGTTATACGATAATATTATATAACGTGATACGTTATTACGTAACGGTATATAACGTTATACGTTATAACCTAATAGTATATGACGTTATACGTTATTACGTATTTGTATATAACATTATACGTTATTACGTAATAGTTTATAACGATATACGTCATAACGTAATACTATATAACGTTATACGTTATAACGTAGTAGTATATAACGTTATACGTTATAACGTAGTAGTATATAACGTTATACGTTATAACGTAGTAGTATATAACGTTATACGTCATAACGTAATACTATATAACGTTATACGTTATTGCGTATTAGTATATAACGTTATACGTTATTACGTAATACTATATAACGTTATACGTTATACGATAATACTATATAACGTTATTCGTTATTACGTAACAGTATATAACGTTATACGTTATAACGTAGTAGTATATAACGTTATACGTCATAACGTAATACTATATAACATTATACGTTATAACGTAGTAGTATATAACGTTATACGTCATAACGCAATAGTATATAACGTTATACGTTAGTGCATAATTCTATATAACGTTATACGATATAACGAAGTAGTATATAACGTTATACGATATAACGAAGTAGTATATAACGTTATACGTCATAACGTAATACTATATAACGTTATACGTTATAACGTAGTAGTATATAACGTTATACGTCATAACGTAATAGTATATAACGTTATACGTTATTACGTATTTGTATATAACGTTATACGTCATAACATAATACTATATAACGTTATACGTCATAACGTAATAGTATATAACGTTATACGTTATAACGTAATAGTATACAAAGTTATACTTCAGAACATAATAATATATAACGTTATACGTCATAACGTAATACTATATAACGTTATACGTTATTACGCAATACTATATAACGTCATACGTTATACGATAATACTATATAACGTTATTCGTTATAACGTAGTAGTATATAACGTTATACGTCATAACGTAATAGTATATAACGTTATACGTTATTACGTATTTGTATGTAACGTTACACGTTATTACGTAATAGTTTATAACGTTATACGTCATAACGTAATACTATGTAACGTTATCTGTTATAACGTAGTAGTATATAACGTTATTCGTCATAACGTAACACTATATAACGTTATACGTTATTACGTAACAGTATATAACGTTATACGTTATAACGTAATAGTATATAACGTTATACGTTATTACGTATTTGTATGTAACGTTACACGTTATTACGTAATAGTTTATAACGTTATACGTCATAACGTAATAGTATATAACGTTATTCGTTATAACGTAATACTATGTAACGTTATACGTTATAACGTAGTAGTATATAACGTTATACGTCATAAGGTAACACTATATAACGTTATACGTCATAACGTAGCACTATATAACGTTATACGTTATAACGTAATAGTATATAACGTTATACGTTATTACGTATTTGTATGTAACGTTACACGTTATTACGTAATAGTTTATAACGTTATACGTCATAACGTAACACTATATAACGTTATACGTCATAACGTAGCACTATATAACGTTATACGTTATAACGTAATAGTATATAACGTTATACGTTATTACGTATTTGTATGTAACGTTACACGTTATTACGTAATAGTATATAACGTTCTACGTCATAACGTAATACTATATAACGTTATACGTTATAACGTAGTAGTATATAACGTTATACGTTATTACGTAATACTATATAACGTTATACGTTGTACGATAATACTCTATAACGTTATACGTTATTACGTAACAGTATATAACGTTATACGTTATTACGTATTAGTATATAACGCTATACGTTATTACGTAATGGTAAATAACGTTATACGTTATTACGTAACAGTATATAACGTTATACGTTGTTACGTAATAGTATATAACGTTATAACTTATTACGTATTAGTATGTAACGTTATACGTTACAACATAATAATAGTATAACGTTATACGTCATAACGTAATACTATATAACGTTATACGTTAAAAAGTAGTAGTATATAACGTTATACGTCATAACGTAATAGTATATAACGTTATACGTTAGTACGTAAAACTATATAACGTTATACATTATTACGTATTAGCATATAACGTTATACCTTAGTACGTAATAGTATATATAACGTTATACCTTAGTACATAATAGTATATAACGTTATACGTTATAACGTAATAGCATACAAAGTCATACTTCAGAACATAATAATATATAACGTTATACATCATAACCTAATACTATATAACGTTGTACGTTATTACGTAATACTATGTAACATTATACGTTATACGATAATACTATACAACGTTATACGTTATTACGTAAAAGTATATAACGTTATACGTTATTACGTATTAGTATATAACGTTATTCGTTATTACGTAATACTATATAACGTTATACGTTATACGATAATACTATATAACGTTATACGTTATTACGTAACGGTATATAACGTTATACGTTATTACGTATTAGTATATAACGCTATACGTTATTACGTAATGGTAAATAACGTTATACGTTATTACGTAACAGTATATAACGTTATACGTTGTTACGTAATAGTATATAACGTTATAACTTATTACGTATTAGTATGTAACGTTATACGTTATAACATAATAGTATATAACGTTATACGTCATAACGTAATACTATATAACGTTATACGTTAAAAAGTAGTAGTATATAACGTTATACGTCATAACGTAATAGTATATAACGTTATACGTTAGTACGTAAAACTATATAACGTTATACATTATTACGTATTAGCATATAACGTTATACCTTAGTACGTAATAGTATATATAACGTTATACCTTAGTACATAATAGTATATAACGTTATACGTTATAACGTAATAGCATACAAAGTTATACTTCAGAACATAATAATATATAACGTTATACGTCATAACCTAATACTATATAACGTTGTACGTTATTACGTAATACTATGTAACATTATACGTTATACGATAATACTATACAACGTTATACGTTATTACGTAAAAGTATATAACGTTATACGTTATTACGTATTAGTATATAACGTTATTCGTTATTACGTAATACTATATAACGTTATACGTTATACGATAATACTATATAACGTTATACGTTATTACGTAATACTATGTAACGTTGTACGTTATACGATAATATTATATAACGTGATACGTTTGACGTAACGGTATATAACGTTATACGTTATAACCTAATAGTATATGACGTTATACGTTATTACTTATTTGTATATAACATTATACGTTATTACGTAATAGTTTATAACGTTATACGTCATAACGTAATACTATATAACGTTATACGTTATAACGTAGTAGTATATAACGTTATACGTTATAACGTAGTAGTATATAACGTTATACGTTATAAAGTAGTAGTATATAACGTTATACGTCATAACGTAATACTATATAACGTTATACGTTATTACGTATTAGTATATAACGGTATACGTTATTACGTAATACTATATAACGTTATACGTTATACGATAATACTATATAACGTTATTCGTTATTACGTAACAGTATATAACGTTATACGTTATTACGTAGTAGTATATAACGTTATACGTCATAACGTAATACTATATAACATTATACGTTATAACGTAGTAGTATATAACGTTATACGTTATAACGTAATAGTATGCAAAGTTATACTTCAGAACATAATAATATATAACGTTATACGTCATAACGTAATACTATATAACGTTGTTCGTTATTACGTAATACTATATAACATTATACGTTATACGATAATTCTATACAACGTTATACGTTATTACGTAACAGTATATAACGTTATACGTTATAGCGTAATAGTATATAACGTTATACGTTATTACGTATTAGTATATAACGTTATACGTTATTACGTAATGGTATATAACGTTATACGTAGTTACGTAATAGTATATGACGTTAAAACTTATTACGTATTAGTATCTAACGTTATACGTTATAACATAATAGTATATAACGTTATCCGTCATAACGTAATACTATATAACGTTATACGTCATAACGTAATAGTATATAACGTTATACGTTATAACGTAATAGTATGCAAAGTTATACTTCAGAACATAATAATATATAACGTTATACGTCATAACGTAATACTATATAACGTTGTTCGTTATTACGTAATACTATATAACATTATACGTTATACGATAATTCTATACAACGTTATACGTTATTACGTAACAGTATATAACGTTATACGTTATAGCGTAATAGTATATAACGTTATACCTTATTACGTATTAGTATATAACGTTATACGTTATTACGTAATAGTATATAACGTTATACGTTATTACGTAATAGTATATAACGTTATACCTTATTACGTATTAGTATATAACGTTATAAGTTATTACGTATTAGTATATAACGGTATACGTTATTACGTAATGGTATATAACGTTATACGTTGTTACGTAACAGTATATGACGCTATAACTTATTACGTATTAGTATGTAACGTTATACGTTATAACATAATCGTATATAACGTTATACGTCATAACGTAATACTATATAACGTTATACGTTATAACGTAGTAGTATATAACGTTATACGTCATAACGTAATAGTATATAACGTTATACGTCATAACGTAATAGTATATAACGTTAAACGTTATAACGTAATAGTATACAAAGTTATACTTCAGAACATAATAATATATAACGTTATACGTCATAACGTAATACTATATAACGTTATACGTTATAACGTAGTAGTATATAACGTTATTCGTCATAACGTAACACTATATAACGTTATACGTTATTACGTAACAGTATATAACGTTATACGTTATAACGTAATAGTATATAACGTTATACGATATTACGTATTTGTATGTAACGTTACACGTTATTACGTAATAGTTTATAACGTTATACGTCATAACGTAATAGTCTATAAAGTTATTCGTTATAACGTAATACTATGTAACGTTATACGTTATAACGTAGTAGTATATAACGTTATACGTTATAACAAAATAGTATATAACGTTCTACGTCATAACGTAATACTATATAACGTTATACGTTATAACGTAGTAGTATATAACGTTATACGTTATTACGTAATACTATATAACGTTATACGTTATACGATAATATTATATAACGTGATACGTTATTACGTAACGGTATATAACGTTATACGTTATAACCTAATAGTATATGACGTTATACGTTATTACGTATTTGTATATAACATTATACGTTATTACGTAATAGTTTATAACGTTATACGTCATAACGTAATACTATATAACGTTATACGTTATAACGTAGTAGTATATAACGTTATACGTTATAACGTAGTAGTATATAACGTTATACGTCATAACGTAATACTATATAACGTTATACGTTATTACGTATTAGTATATAACGTTATACGTTATTACGTAATACTATATAACGTTATACGTTATACGATAATACTATATAACGTTATTCGTTATTACGTAACAGTATATAACGTTATACGTTATAACGTAGTAGTATATAACGTTATACGTCATAACGTAATACTATATAACATTATTCGTTATAACGTAGTAGTATATAACGTTATAATTCATAACGTAATAGTATATAACGTTATACGTTAGTGCATAATTCTATATAACGTTATACGATATAACGAAGTAGTATATAACGTTATACGATATAACGAAGTAGTATATAACGTTATACGTCATAACGTAATACTATATAACGTTATACGTTATAACGTAGTAGTATATAACGTTATACGTCATAACGTAATAGTATATAACGTTATACGTTATTACGTATATGTATATAACGTTATACGTCATAACATAATACTATATAACGTTATACGTCATAACGTAATAGTATATAACGTTATACGTTATAACGTAATAGTATACAAAGTTATACTTCAGAACATAATAATATATAACGTTATACGTCATAACGTAATACTATATAACGTTATACGTTATTACGCAATACTATATAACGTCATACGTTATACGATAATACTATATAACGTTATTCGTTATAACGTATTTGTATATAACGTTATACGTCATAATGTAATACTATATAACGTTATACGTTATTGCGTATTAGTATATAAGGGTATACGTTAGTACGTAATAGTATATAACGTTATTCGTTATAACGTAATACTATGTAACGTTATCTGTTATAACGTAGTAGTATATAACGTTATTCGTCATAACGTAACACTATATAACGTTATACGTTATTACGTAACAGTATATAACGTTATACGTTATAACGTAATAGTATATAACGTTATACGTTATTACCTATTTGTATGTAACGTTACACGTTATTACGTAATAGTTTATAACGTTATACGTCATAACGAAATACTATATAACGTTATACGTTATAACGTAGTAGTATATAACGTTATACGTCATAACGTAATAGTATATAACGTTATACGTTATAGCAAAATAGTATATAACGTTCTACGTCATAACGTAATACTATATAACGTTATACGTTATAACGTAGTAGTATATAACGTTATACGTTATTACGTAATACTATATAACGTTATACGTTATACGATAATACTCTATAACGTTATACGTTATTACGTAATAGTATATAACGCTAGACGTTATTACGTATTAGTATATAACGTTATACGTTATTACGTAATACTATATAACGTTATACGTTATACGATAATACTATATAACGTTATACGTTATTACGTAACAGTATATAACGTTATACGTTATTACGTATTAGTATATAACGCTATACGTTATTACGTAATGGTATATAACGTTATACGTTGTTACGTAATAGTATATAACGTTATAACTTATTACGTATTAGTATGTAACGTTATACGTTATAACATAATAGTATATAACGTTATACGTCATAACGTAATACTATATAACGTTATACGTTAAAAAGTAGTAGTATATAACGTTATACGTCATAACGTAATAGTATATAACGTTATACGTTAGTACGTAATACTATATAACGTCATACATTATTACGTATTAGCATATAACGTTATACCTTAGTACGTAATAGTATATATAACGTTATACCTTAGTACATAATAGTATATAACGTTATACGTTATAACGTAATAGCATACAAAGTTATACTTCAGAACATAATAATATATAACGTTATACGTCATAACCTAATACTATATAACGTTGTACGTTATTACGTAATACTATGTAACATTATACGTTATACGATAATACTATACAACGTTATACGTTATTACGTAACAGTATATAACGTTATACGTTATTACGTATTAGTATATAACGTTATTCGTTATTACGTAATACTATATAACGTTATACGTTATACGATAATACTATGTAACGTTATACGTTATAACGTAGTAGTATATAACGTTATACGTCATAACGTAACACTATATAACGTTATACGTCATAACGTAACACTATATAACGTTATACGTCATAACGTAATAGTATATAACGTTATACGTTATAACAAAATAGTATATAACGTTCTACGTCATAACGTAATACTATATAACGTTATACGTTATAACGTAGTAGTATATAACGTTATACGTTATTACGTAATACTATATAACGTTATACGTTATACGATAATACTCTATAACGTTATACGTTATTACGTAATAGTATATAACGCAAGACGTTATTACGTATTAGTATATAACGTTATACGTTATTACGTAATACTATATAACGTTATACGTTATACGATAATACTATATAACGTTATACGTTATTACGTAACAGTATATAACGTTATACGTTATTACGTAATAGTATATAACGTTATACGTTAGTACGTAATACTATATAACGTCATACATTATTACGTATTAGCATATAACGTTATACCTTAGTACGTAATAGTATATATAACGTTATACCTTAGTACATAATAGTATATAACGTTATACGTTATAACGTAATAGCATACAAAGTTATACTTCAGAACATAATAATATATAACGTTATACGTCATAACCTAATACTATATAACGTTGTACGTTATTACGTAATACTATGTAACATTATACGTTATACGATAATACTATACAACGTTATACGTTATTACGTAACAGTATATAACGTTATACGTTATTACGTATTAGTATATAACGTTATTCGTTATTACGTAATACTATATAACGTTATACGTTATACGATAATACTATATAACGTTATACGTTATTACGTAATACTATGTAACGTTATACGTTATACGATAATATTATATAACGTGATACGTTATTACGTAACGGTATATAACGTTATACGTTATAACCTAATAGTATATGACGTTATACGTTATTACGTATTTGTATATAACATTATACGTTATTACGTAATAGTTTATAACGATATACGTCATAACGTAATACTATATAACGTTATACGTTATAACGTAGTAGTATATAACGTTATACGTTATAACGTAGTAGTATATAACGTTATACGTTATAACGTAGTAGTATATAACGTTATACGTCATAACGTAATACTATATAACGTTATACGTTATAACGTAGTAGTATATAACGTTATACGTTATAACGTAGTAGTATATAACGTTATACGTTATAACGTAGTAGTATATAACGTTATACGTTATTACGTAATACTATATAACGTTATACGTTATACGATAATACTATATAACGTTATACGTTATTACGTAACAGTATATAACGTTATACGTTATAACGTAGTAGTATATAACGTTATACGTCATAACGTAATACTATATAACATTATACGTTATAACGTAGTAGTATATAACGTTATACGTCATAACGTAATAGTATATAACGTTATACGTTAGTGCATAATTCTATATAACGTTATACGATATAACGAAGTAGTATATAACGTTATACGCTATAACGAAGTAGTATATAACGTTATACGTCATAACGTAATACTATATAACGTTATACGTTATAACGTAGTAGTATATAACGTTATACGTCATAACGTAATAGTATATAACGTTATACGTTATTACGTATTTGTATATAACGTTATACGTCATAACATAATACTATATAACGTTATACGTCATAACGTAATAGTATATAACGTTATACGTTATAACGTAATAGTATACAAAGTTATACTTCAGAACATAATAATATATAACGTTATACGTCATAACGTAATACTATATAACGTTATACGTTATTACGCAATACTATATAACGTCATACGTTATACGATAATACTATATAACGTTATTCGTTATAACGTAGTAGTATATAACGTTATACGTCATAACGTAATAGTATATAACGTTATACGTTATTACGTATTTGTATGTAACGTTACACGTTATTACGTAATAGTTTATAACGTTATACGTCATAACGTAATACTATGTAACGTTATCTGTTATAACGTAGTAGTATATAACGTTATTCGTCATAACGTAACACTATATAACGTTATACGTTATTACGTAACAGTATATAACGTTATACGTTATAACGTAATAGTATATAACGTTATACGTTATTACGTATTTGTATGTAACGTTACACGTTATTACGTAATAGTTTATAACGTTATACGTCATAACGTAATAGTATATAACGTTATTCGTTATAACGTAATACTATGTAACGTTATACGTTATAACGTAGTAGTATATAACGTTATACGTCATAAGGTAACACTATATAACGTTATACGTCATAACGTAACACTATATAACGTTATACGTTATAACGTAATAGTATATAACGTTATACGTTATTACGTATTTGTATGTAACGTTACACGTTATTACGTAATAGTTTATAACGTTATACGTCATAACGTAATACTATATAACGTTATACGTTATAACGTAGTAGTATATAACGTTATACGTCATAACGTAATAGTATATAACGTTATACGTTATAACAAAATAGTATATAACGTTCTACGTCATAACGTAATACTATATAACGTTATACGTTATAACGTAGTAGTATATAACGTTATACGTTATTACGTAATACTATATAACGTTATACGTTATACGATAATACTCTATAACGTTATACGTTATTACGTAATAGTATATAACGCTAGACGTTATTACGTATTAGTATATAACGTTATACGTTATTACGTAATACTATATAACGTTATACGTTATACGATAATACTATATAACGTTATACGTTATTACGTAACAGTATATAACGTTATACGTTATTACGTATTAGTATATAACGCTATACGTTATTACGTAATGGTAAATAACGTTATACGTTGTTACGTAATAGTATATAACGTTATAACTTATTACGTATTAGTATGTAACATTATACGTTATAACATAATAGTATATAACGTTATACGTCATAACGTAATACTATATAACGTTATACGTTAAAAAGTAGTAGTATATAACGTTGTACGTTATTACGTAATACTATGTAACATTATACGTTATACGATAATACTATACAACGTTATACGTCATTACGTAACAGTATATAACGTTATACGTTATTACGTATTAGTATATAACGTTATTCGTTATTACGTAATACGATATAACGTTATACGTTATACGATAATACTATATAACGTTATACGTTATTACGTAATACTATGTAACGTTATACGTTATACGATAATATTATATAACGTGATACGTTATTACGTAACGGTATATAACGTTATACGTTATAACCTAATAGTATATGACGTTATACGTTATTACGTATTTGTATATAACATTATACGTTATTACGTAATAGTTTATAACGTTATACGTCATAACGTAATACTATATAACGTTATACGTTATAACGTAGTAGTATATAACGTTATACGTTATAACGTAGTAGTATATAACGTTATACGTTATAACGTAGTAGTATATAACGTTATACGTCATAACGTAATAGTATATAACGTTATACGTTATAACAAAATAGTATATAACGTTCTACGTCATAACGTAAAACTATATAACGTTATACATTATTACGTATTAGCATATAACGTTATACCTTAGTACGTAATAGTATATATAACGTTATACCTTAGTACATAATGGTATATAACGTTATACGTTATAACGTAATAGCATACAAAGTTATACTTCAGAACATAATAATATATAACGTTATACGTCATAACCTAATACTATATAACGTTGTACGTTATTACGTAATACTATGTAACATTATACGTTATACGATAATACTATACAACGTTATACGTTATTACGTAAAAGTATATAACGTTATACGTTATTACGTATTAGTATATAACGTTATTCGTTATTACGTAATACTATATAACGTTATACGTTATACGATAATACTATATAACGTTATACGTTATTACGTAACAGTATATAACGTTATACGTTATTACGTATTAGTATATAACGCTATACGTTATTACGTAATGGTAAATAACGTTATACGTTATTACGTAACAGTATATAACGTTATACGTTGTTACGTAATAGTATATAACGTTATAACTTATTACGTATTAGTATGTAACGTTATACGTTATAACATAATAGTATATAACGTTATACGTCATAACGTAATACTATATAACGTTATACGTCAAAAAGTAGTAGTATATAACGTTATACGTCATAACGTAATAGTATATAACGTTATACGTTAGTACGTAAAACTATATAACGTTATACATTATTACGTATTAGCATATAACGTTATACCTTAGTACGTAATAGTATATATAACGTTATACCTTAGTACATAATAGTATATAACGTTATACGTTATAACGTAATAGCATACAAAGTTATACTTCAGAACATAATAATATATAACGTTATACGTCATAACCTAATACTATATAACGTTGTACGTTATTACGTAATACTATGTAACATTATACGTTATACGATAATACTATACAACGTTATACGTTATTACGTAAAAGTATATAACGTTATACGTTATTACGTATTAGTATATAACGTTATTCGTTATTACGTAATACTATATAACGTTATACGTTATACGATAATACTATATAACGTTATACGTTATTACGTAATACTATGTAACGTTGTGCGTTATACGATAATATTATATAACGTGATACGTTTGACGTAACGGTATACAATGTTATACGTTATAACCTAATAGTATATGACGTTATACGTTATTACTTATTTGTATATAACATTATACGTTATTACGTAATAGTTTATAACGTTATACGTCATGACGTAATACTATATAACGTTATACGTTATAACGTAGTAGTATATAACGTTATACGTTATAACGTAGTAGTATATAACGTTATACGTTATAAAGTAGTAGTATATAACGTTATACGTCATAACGTAATACTATATAACGTTATACGTTATTACGTATTAGTATATAACGGTATACGTTATTACGTAATACTATATAACGTTATACGTTATACGATAATACTATATAACGTTATTCGTTATTACGTAACAGTATATAACGTTATACGTTATAACGTAGTAGTATATAACGTTATACGTCATAACGTAATACTATATAACATTATACGTTATAACGTAGTAGTATATAACGTTATACGTCATAACGTAATAGTATATAACGTTATACGTTATTACGTATTAGTATATAACGTTATACGTCATAACGTAATACTATATAACGTTGTTCGTTATTACGTAATACTATATAACATTATACGTTATACGATAATTCTATACAACGTTATACGTTATTACGTAACAGTATATAACGTTATACGTTATAGCGTAATAGTATATAACGTTATACCTTATTACGTATTAGTATATAACGTTATACGTTATTACGTAATAGTATATAACGTTATACGTTATTACGTAATAGTATATAACGTTATACCTTATTACGTATTAGTATATAACGTTATACGTTATTACGTATTAGTATATAACGGTATACGTTATTACGTAATGGTATATAACGTTATACGTTGTTACGTAACAGTATATGACGCTATAACTTATTACGTATTAGTATGTAACGTTATACGTTATAACATAATCGTATATAACGTTATACGTCATAACGTAATACTATATAACGTTATACGTTATAACGTAGTAGTATATAACGTTATACGTCATAACGTAATAGTATATAACGTTATACGTTATTACGTATTTGTATGTAACGTTACACGTTATTACGTAATAGTTTATAACGTTATACGTCATAACGTAATACTATGTAACGTTATCTGTTATAACGTAGTAGTATATAACGTTATTCGTCATAACGTAACACTATATAACGTTATACGTTATTACGTAACAGTATATAACGTTATACGTTATAACGTAATAGTATATAACGTTATACGTTATTACGTATTTGTATGTAACGTTACACGTTATTACGTAATAGTTTATAACGTTATACGTCATAACGTAATAGTATATAAAGTTATTCGTTATAACGTAATACTATGTAACGTTATACGTTATAACGTAGTAGTATATAAACGTTATACGTCATAAGGTAATACTATATAACGTTATACGTCATAACGTAACACTATATAACGTTATACGTTATAACGTAATAGTATATAACGTTATACGTTATTACGTATTTGTATGTAACGTTACACGTTATTACGTAATAGTTTATAACGTTATACGTCATAACGTAATACTATATAACGTTATACGTTATAACGTAGTAGTATATAACGTTATACGTCATAACGTAATAGTATATAACGTTATACGTTATAACAAAATAGTATATAACGTTCTACGTCATAACGTAATACTATATAACGTTATACGTTATAACGTAGTAGTATATAACGTTATACGTTATTACGTAATACTATATAACGTTATACGTTATACGATAATACTCTATAACGTTATACGTTATTACGTAATAGTATATAACGCTAGACGTTATTACGTATTAGTATATAACGTTATACATTATTACGTAATACTATATAACGTTATACGTTATACGATAATACTATATAACGTTATACGTTATACGATAATACTATATAACGTTATACGTTATTACGTATTAGTATATAACGCCATACGTTATTACGTAATGGTAAATAACGTTATACGTTGTTACGTAATAGTATATAACGTTATAACTTATTACGTATTAGTATGTAACGTTATACGTTATAACATAATAGTATATAACGTTATACGTCATAACGTAATACTATATAACGTTATACGTTAAAAAGTAGTAGTATATAACGTTGTACGTTATTACGTAATACTATGTAACATTATACGTTATACGATAATACTATACAACGTTATACGTTATTACGTAACAGTATATAACGTTATACGTTATTACGTATTAGTATATAACGTTATTCGTTATTACGTAATACTATATAACGTTATACGTTATACGATAATACTATATAACGTTATACGTTTTTACGTAATACTATGTAACGTTATACGTTATACGATAATATTATATAACGTGATACGTTATTACGTAACGGTATATAACGTTATACGTTATAACCTAATAGTATATGACGTTATACGTTATTACGTATTTGTATATAACATTATACGTTATTACGTAATAGTTTATAACGTTATACGTCATAACGTAATACTATATAACGTTATACGTTATAACGTAGTAGTATATAACGTTATACGTTATAACGTAGTAGTATATAACGTTATACGTTATAACGTAGTAGTATATAACGTTATACGTTATTACGTATTAGTATATAACGTTATACGTTATTACGTATTAGTATATAACGTTATACGTTATTACGTAATACTATATAACGTTATACGTTATACGATAATACTATATAACGTTATTCGTTATTACGTAACAGCATATAACGTTATACGTTATAACGTAGTAGTATATAACGTTATACGTCATAACGTAATACTATATAACGTTATACGTTATAACGTAGTAGTATATAACGTTATACGTCATAACGTAATAGTATATAACGTTATACGTTATTACGTATTTGTATATAACGTTATACGTCATAACATAATACTATATAACGTTATACGTCATAACGTAATAGTATATAACGTTATACGTTATAACGTAATAGTATACAAAGTTATACTTCAGAACATAATAATATATAACGTTATACGTCATAACGTAATACTATATAACGTTATACGTTATTACGCAATACTATATAACGTCATACGTTATACGATAATACTATATAACGTTATTCGTTATAACGTAGTAGTATATAACGTTATACGTCATAACGTAATAGTATATAACGTTATACGTTATTACGTATTTGTATGTAACGTTACACGTTATTACGTAATATTATATAACGTTATACGTTATTACGTATTTGTATGTAACGTTACACGTTATTACGTAATAGTTTATAACGTTATACGTCATAACGTAATAGTATATAACGTTATTCGTTATAACGTAATACTATGTAACGTTATACGTTATAACGTAGTAGTATATAACGTTATACGTCATAAGGTAACACTATATAACGTTATACGTCATAACGTAACACTATATAACGTTATACGTTATAACGTAATAGTATATAACGTTATACGTTATTACGTATTTGTATGTAACGTTACACGTTATTACGTAATAGTTTATAACGTTATACGTCATAACGTAATACTATATAACGTTATACGTTATAACGTAGTAGTATATAACGTTATACGTCATAACGTAATAGTATATAACGTTATACGTTATAACAAAATAGTATATAACGTTCTACGTCATAACGTAATACTATATAACGTTATACGTTATAACGTAGTAGTATATAACGTTATACGTTATTACGTAATACTATATAACGTTATACGTTATACGATAATACTCTATAACGTTATACGTTATTACGTAATAGTATATAACGCTAGACGTTATTACGTATTAGTATATAACGTTATACGTTATTACGTAATACTATATAACGTTATACGTTATACGATAATACTATATAACGTTATACGTTATTACGTAACAGTATATAACGTTATACGTTATTACGTATTAGTATATAACGCTATACGTTATTACGTAATGGTAAATAACGTTATACGTTGTTACGTAATAGTATATAACGTTATAACTTATTACGTATTAGTATGTAACGTTATACGTTATAACATAATAGTATATAACGTTATACGTCATAACGTAATACTATATAACGTTATACGTTAAAAAGTAGTAGTATATAACGTTGTACGTTATTACGTAATACTATGTAACATTATACGTTATACGATAATACTATACAACGTTATACGTTATTACGTAACAGTATATAACGTTATACGTTATTACGTATTAGTATATAACGTTATTCGTTATTACGTAATACTATATAACGTTATACGTTATACGATAATACTATATAACGTTATACGTTATTACGTAATACTATGTAACGTTATACGTTATACGATAATATTATATAACGTGATACGTTATTACGTAACGGTATATAACGTTATAAGTTATAACCTAATAGTATATGACGTTATACGTTATTACGTATTTGTATATAACATTATACGTTATTACGTAATAGTTTATAACGTTATACGTCATAACGTAATACTATATAACGTTATACGTTATAACGTAGTAGTATATAACGTTATACGTTATAACGTAGTAGTATATAACGTTATACGTTATAACGTAGTAGTATATAACGTTATACGTCATAACGTAATACTATATAACGTTATACGTTATTACGTATTAGTATATAACGTTATAATTCATAACGTAATAGTATATAACGTTATACGTTAGTGCATAATTCTATATAACGTTATACGATATAACGAAGTAGTATATAACGTTATACGATATCACGAAGTAGTATATAACGTTATACGTCATAACGTAATACTATATAACGTTATACGTTATAACGTAGTAGTATATAACGTTATACGTCATAACGTAATAGTATATAACGTTATACGTTATTACGTATTTGTATATAACGTTATACGTCATAACATAATACTATATAACGTTATACGTCATAACGTAATAGTATATAACGTTATACGTTATAACGTAATAGTATACAAAGTTATACTTCAGAACATAATAATATATAACGTTATACGTCATAACGTAATACTATATAACGTTATACGTTATTACGCAATACTATATAACGTCATACGTTATACGATAATACTATATAACGTTATTCGTTATAACGTATTTGTATATAACGTTATACGTCATAACGTAATACTATATAACGTTATACGTTATTACGTATTAGTATATAAGGTTATACGTTAGTACGTAATAGTATATAACGTTATTCGTTATAACGTAATACTATGTAACGTTATCTGTTATAACGTAGTAGTATATAACGTTATTCGTCATAACGTAACACTATATAACGTTATACGTTATTACGTAACAGTATATAACGTTATACGTTATAACGTAATAGTATATAACGTTATACGTTATTACGTATTTGTATGTAACGTTACACGTTATTACGTAATAGTTTATAACGTTATACGTCATAACGAAATACTATATAACGTTATACGTTATAACGTAGTAGTATATAACGTTATACGTCATAACGTAATAGTATATAACGTTATACGTTATAACAAAATAGTATATAACGTTCTACGTCATAACGTAATACTATATAACGTTATACGTTATAACGTAGTAGTATATAACGTTATACGTTATTACGTAATACTATATAACGTTATACGTTATACGATAATACTCTATAACGTTATACGTTATTACGTAATAGTATATAACGCTAGACGTTATTACGTATTAGTATATAACGTTATACGTTATTACGTAATACTATATAACGTTATACGTTATACGATAATACTATATAACGTTATACGCTATTACGTAACAGTATATAACGTTATACGTTATTACGTATTAGTATATAACGCTATACGTTATTACGTAATGGTATATAACGTTATACGTTGTTACGTAATAGTATATAACGTTATAACTTATTACGTATTAGTATGTAACGTTATACGTTATAACATAATAGTATATAACGTTATACGTCATAACGTAATACTATATAACGTTATACGTTAAAAAGTAGTAGTATATAACGTTATACGTCATAACGTAATAGTATATAACGTTATACGTTAGTACGTAATACTATATAACGTCATACATTATTACGTATTAGCATATAACGTTATACCTTAGTACGTAATAGTATATATAACGTTATACCTTAGTACATAATAGTATATAACGTTATACGTTATAACGTAATAGCATACAAAGTTATACTTCAGAACATAATAATATATAACGTTATACGTCATAACCTAATACTATATAACGTTGTACGTTATTACGTAATACTATGTAACATTATACGTTATACGATAATACTATACAACGTTATACGTTATTACGTAACAGTATATAACGTTATACGTTATTACGTATTAGTATATAACGTTATTCGTTATTACGTAATACTATATAACGTTATACGTTATACGATAATACTATGTAACGTTATACGTTATAACGTAGTAGTATATAACGTTATACGTCATAACGTAACACTATATAACGTTATACGTCATAACGTAACACTATATAACGTTATACGTTATAACGTAATAGTATATAACGTTATACGTTATTACGTATTTGTATGTAACGTTACACGTTATTACGTAATAGTTTATAACGTTATACGTCATAACGTAATACTCTATAACGTTATACGTTATAACGTAGTAGTATATAACGTTATACGTCATAACGTAATAGTATATAACGTTATACGTTATAACAAAATAGTATATAACGTTCTACGTCATAACGTAATACTATATAACGTTATACGTTATAACGTAGTAGTATATAACGTTATACGTTATTACGTAATACTATATAACGTTATACGTTATACGATAATACTCTATAACGTTATACGTTATTACGTAATAGTATATAACGCTAGACGTTATTACGTATTAGTATATAACGTTATACGTTATTACGTAATACTATATAACGTTATACGTTATACGATAATACTATATAACGTTATACGTTATTACGTAACAGTATATAACGTTATACGTTATTACGTATTAGTATATAACGCTATACGTTATTACGTAATGGTATATAACGTTATACGTTGTTACGTAATAGTATATAACGTTATAACTTATTACGTATTAGTTTGTAACGTTATACGTTATAACATAATAGTATATAACGTTATACGTCATAACGTAATACTATATAACGTTATACGTTAAAAAGTAGTAGTATATAACGTTATACGTCATAACGTAATAGTATATAACGTTATACGTTAGTACGTAATACTATATAACGTCATACATTATTACGTATTAGCATATAACGTTATACCTTAGTACGTAATAGTATATATAACGTTATACCTTAGTACATAATAGTATATAACGTTATACGTTATAACGTAATAGCATACAAAGTTATACTTCAGAACATAAAAATATATAACGTTATACGTCATAACCTAATACTATATAACGTTGTACGTTATTACGTAATACTATGTAACATTATACGTTATACGATAATACTATACAACGTTATACGTTATTACGTAACAGTATATAACGTTATACGTTACTACGTATTAGTATATAACGTTATTCGTTATTACGTAATACTATATAAGGTTATACGTTATACGATAATACTATATAACGTTATACGTTATTACGTAATACTATGTAACGTTATACGTTATACGATAATATTATATAACGTGATACGTTATTACGTAACGGTATATAACGTTCTACGTTATAACCTAATAGTATATGACGTTATACGTTATTACGTATTTGTATATAACATTATACGTTATTACGTAATAGTTTATAACGATATACGTCATAACGTAATACTATATAACGTTATACGTTATAACGTAGTAGTATATAACGTTATACGTTATAACGTAGTAGTATATAACGTTATACGTTATAACGTAGTAGTATATAACGTTATACGTCATAACGTAATACTATATAACGTTATACGTTATTACGTATTAGTATATAACGGTATACGTTATTACGTAATGGTATATAACGTTATACGTTGTTACGTAATACTATATGACGTTATAACTTATTACGTATTAGTATGTAACGTTATACGTTATAACATAATAGTATATAACGTTATACGTCATAACGTAATACTATATAAAGTTATACGTTATAACGTAGTAGTATATAACGTTATACGTCATAACGTAATAGTATATAACGTTATACGTTATAACGTAATAGTATACAAAGTTATACTTCATAACGTAATAATATATAACGTTATACGTTATTACGTATTAGTATATAACGTTATACGTTATAACGTAATAGTATATAACGTAATACGTTATTACGTATTTGTATGTAACGTTACACGTTTTTACGTAATAGTTTATAACGTTATACGTCATAACGTAATACTATATAACGTTATACGTTATAACGTAGTAGTATATAACGTTATACGTCATAACGTAATAGTATGTAACGTTATACGTTATAACGTAATAGTATACACAGTTATACCTCAGAACATAATAATATATAACGTTATACGTCATAACGTAATACTATATAACGTTGTACGTTATTACGTAATACTATATAACATTATACGTTATACGATAATACTATACAACGTTATACGTTATTACGTAACAGTATATAACGTTACACGTTATTACGTATTAGTATATAACGTTATTCGTTATTACGTAATACTATATAACGTTATACGTTATACGATAATACTATATAACGTTATACGTTATTACGTAATACTATATAACGTTATACGTTATTACGCAATACTATATAACGTTATACGTTATACGATAATACTATATAACGTTATTCGTTATTACGTAACAGTATATAACGTTATACGTTAGTGCGTAATTCTATATAACGTTATACGATATAACGAAGTAGTATATAACGTTATACGTCATAACGTAATACTATATAACGTTATACGTTATAACGTAGTAGTATATAACGTTATACGTCATAACGTAATAGTATATAACGTTATACGTTATTACGAATTTGTATATAACGTTATACGTCATAACGTAATACTATATAACGTTATACGTTATAACGTATTAGTATATAACGTTATACGTTATTACGTAATGGTATATAACGTTATACGTTATACGATAATACTCTATAACGTTATACGTTATCACGTAATAGTATATAACGCTAGACGTTATTACGTATTAGTATATAACATTATACGTTATTACGTAATACTATATAACGTTATACGTTATACGATAATACTATATAACGTTATACGTTATTACGTAACAGTATATAACGTTATACGTTATTACGTATTAGTATATAACGTTATACGTTATTACGTAATGGTATATAACGTTATACGTTGTTACGTAATAGTATATAACGTTATACTTCAGAACATAATAATATATAACGTTCTACGTCATAACCTAATACTATATAACGTTGTACGTTATTACGTAATACTATGTAACATTATACGTTATACGATAATACTATACAACGTTATACGTTATTACGTAACAGTATATAACGTTATACGTTATTACGTATTAGTATATAACGTTATTCGTTATTACGTAATACTATATAACGTTATACGTTATACGATAATACTATATAACGTTATACGTTATTACGTAATACTATGTAACGTTATACGTTATACGATAATATTATATAACGTGATACGTTATTACGTAACGGTATATAACGTTATACGTTATAACCTAATAGTATATGACGTTATACGTTATTACGTATTTGTATATAACATTATACGTTATTACGTAATACTTTATAACGTTATACGTCATAACGTAATAGTATATAACGTTATACGTTATAACGTAATAGTATACAAAGTTATACTTCAGAACATAATAATATATAACGTTATACGTCATAACGAATACTATATAACGTTATACGTTATTACGCAATACTATATAACGTCATACGTTATACGATAATACTATATAACGTTATTCGTTATAACGTAGTAGTATATAACGTTATACGTTATAACGTAGTAGTATATAACGTTATACGTTATTACGTATTTGTATATAACGATATACGTTATTACGTAATAGTTTATAACGTTATACGTCATAGAGTAATACTATATAACGTTGTACCTTATTACGTATTAGTATATAACGGTATACATTATTACGTAATGGTATATAACGTTATACGTTGTTACGTAATAGTATATGACGCTATAACTTATTACGTATTAGTATGTAACGTTATACGTTATAACATAATAGTATATAACGTTATACGTCATAACGTAATACTATATAACGTTATACGTTATAACGTAGTAGTATATAACGTTATACGTCATAACGTAATAGTATATAACGTTATACGTCATAACGTAATAGTATATAACGTTATACTTCATAACGTAATAATATATAACGTTATACGTTATAACGTAGTAGTATATAACGTTATACGTTATAACGTAATAGTATATAACGTTATCCCTTATTACGTATTAGTATATAACGTTATACGTTATTACGTAATGGTATATAACGTTATACGTTATAACGTAATAGTATATAACGTTATACCTTATTACGTAATACTATATAACATTATACGTTATACGATAATACTATACAACGTTATACGTTATTACGTAACAGTATATAACGTTACACGTTATTACGTATTAGTATATAACGTTATTCGTTATTACGTAATACTATATAACGTTATACGTCATAACGTAATACTATATAAAGTTATACGTTTTAACGTAGTAGTATATAACGTTATACGTCATAACGTAATAGTATATAACGTTATACGTTATTACGTATTAGTATATAAGGTTATACGTTAGTACGTAATAGTATATAACGTTATACGTTATAACGTAATACTATGTAACGTTATACGTTATAACGTAATACTATGTAACGTTATACGTTATAACGTAGTAGTATATAACGTTATTCGTTATTACGTAACAGTATATAACGTTATACGTTAGTGCGTAATTCTATATAACGTTATACGATATAACGAAGTAGTATATAACGTTATACGTCATAATGTAATACTATATAACGTTATACGTTATAACGTAGTAGTATATAACGTTATACGTCATAACGTAATAGTATATAACGTTATACGTTATTACGTATTTGTATATAACGTTATACGTCATAACGTAATAGTATATAACGTTATACGTTATAACGTAATAGTATACAAAGTTATACTTCAGAACATAATAATATATAACGTTATACGTCATAACGTAATACTATATAACGTTGTATGTTATTACGTAATACTATATAACATTATACGTTATACGATAATACTATACAACGTTATACGTTATTACGTAACAGTATATAACGTTACACGTTATTACGTATTAGTATATAACGTTATACGTCATAACGTAATAGTATATAACGTTATACGTTATTACGTATTTGTATATAACGTTATACGTCATTACGTAATACTATATAACGTTATACGTAGTTACGTAATACTATATGACGTTAAAACTTATTACGTATTAGTATGTAACGTTATACGTTATAACATAATAGTATATAACGTTATACGTCATAACGTAATACTATATAACGTTATACGTCATAACGTAATAGTATATAACGTTATACGTTATTACGCATTTGTATATAACGTTATACGTCATAACGTAAAACTATATAACGTTATACGTTATTACGTATTAGTATATAACGTTATACGTTATTACGTAATGGTATATAACGTTATACGTTGTTACGTAATAGTATATGACGTTATAACTTATTACGTATTAGTATGTAACGTTATACGTTATAACGTAATAGTATATAACGTTATACGTTATAACGTAGTAGTATGTAACGTTATACGTCATAACGTAATACCATATAACGTTATACGTTATAACGTAGTAGTATATAACGTTATACGTCATAACGTAATAGTATATAACGTTATACGTTATTGCGTAATTCTATATAACGTTATACGATATAACGAAGTAGTATATAACGTCATACGTCACAACGTAATACTATATAACGTTATACGATATAACGTAGTTGTATATAACGTTATACGTCATAACGTAATAGTATATAACGTTATACGTTATTACGTAATACTATATAACGTTATACGTTATTACGCAATACTATATAACGTTATACGCTATACGATAATACTATATAACGTTATTCGTTATTACGTAACAGTATATAACGTTATACGTTATAACGTAGTAGTATATAACGTTATACGTTATTACGTATTTGTATATAACGATATACGTTATTACGTAATAGTTTATAACGTTATACGTTAGTGCATAATTCTATATAACGTTATACGATATAACGAAGTAGTATATAACGTTATACGTCATAACGTAATACTATATAACGTTATACGTTATAACGTAGTAGTATATAACGTTATACGTCATAACGTAATAGTATATAACGTTATACGTTATTACGTATTTGTATATAACGTTATACGTCATAACGTAATACTATATAACGTTATACGTTATTACGTATTAGTATATAAAGCTATACGTCATAACGTAATACTATATAACGTTATACGTTATTACGTATTAGTATATAACGTTAAAACTTATTACGTATTAGTATGTAACGTTATACGTTATAACATAATAGTGTATAACGTTATACGTCATAACGTAATACTATATAACGTTATACGTCATAACGTAATAGTATATAACGTTATACGTTATTACGTATTTGTATATAACGTTATACGTCATAACGTAATACTATATAACGTTATACGTTATTACGTATTAGTATATAACGTTATACGTTATTACGTAATGGTATATAACGTGATACGTTGTTACGTAATAGTATATGACGTTATAACTTATTACGTATTAGTATGTAACGTTATACGTATTAACATAATAGCATATAACGTTATACGTTATAACGTAGTAGTATATAACGTTACACGTTATTACGTATTAGTATATAACGTTATTCGTTATTACGTAATACTATATAACGTTATACGTTATACGATAATACTATATAACATTATACGTTATTACGTAACACTATATAACGTTATACGTTATTACGCAATACTATATAACGTTATACGTTATACGATAATACTATATAACGTTATTCGTTATTACGTAACAGTTTATAACGTTATACGTTATAACGTAGTAGTATATAACGTTATACGTTATTACGTATTTGTATTTAACGATATACGTTATTTCGTAATAGTTAATAACGTTATACGTCATAACGTAATACTATATAACGTGATACGTTATTACGTATTAGTATATAACGTTAAAACTTATTACGTATTAGTATGTAACGTTATACGTTATAACGTAATACTATATAACGTTATACGTTATTACGTATTAGTATATAACGTTATACGTTATTACGTAATGGTATATAACGTGATACGTTGTTACGTAATAGTATATGACGTTATAACTTATTACGTATTAGTATGTAACGTTATACGTTATAACACAATAGCATATAACGTTATACGTTATAACGTAGTAGTATATAACGTTATTCGTTATTACGTAATACTATATAACGTTATACGTTATACGATAATACTATATAACGTTATACGTTATTACGTAATACTATATAACGTTATACGTTATTACGCAATACTATATAACGTTATACGTTATACGATAATACTATATAACGTTATTCGTTATTACGTAACAGTTTATAACGTTATACGTTATAACGTAGTAGTATATAACGTTATACGTCATAACGTAATACTATATAACGTTATACGTTATAACGTAGTAGTATATAACGTTATACGTCAAAACGTAATAGTATATAACGTTATACGTTAGTGCGTAATTCTATATAACGTTATACGATATAACGAAGTAGCATATAACGTTATACGTCATAACGTAATACTATATAACGTTATCCGTTATAACGTATTAGTATATAACGTTATACGTCATAACGTAATAGTATATAACGTTATACGTTATTACGTATTTGTATATAACGTTATACGTCATAACGTAATACTATATAACGTTATACATTACGTATTAGTATATAACGTTATACGTTATTACGTAATGGTATATAACGTCATACGTTGTTACGTAATAGTATATGACGTTATAACTTATTACGTATTAGTATATGACGTTATAACTTATTACGTATTAGTATGTAACGTTATACGTTATAACATAATAGTATATAACGTTATTCGTCATAACGTAATACTATATAACGTTATACGTTATAACGTAGTAGTATATAACGTTATACGTCATAACGTAATAGTATATAACGTTATACGTCATAACGTAATAGTATATAACGTTATACGTCATAACGTAATAGTATATAACGTTATACGTTATAACGTAGTAGTATATAACGTTATACGTCATAACGTAATAGTATATAACGTTATACGTTATTACGTAATGGTATATAACGTCATACGTTGTTACGTAATAGTATATGACGTTATAACTTATTACGTATTAGTATGTAACGTTATACGTTATAACATAATAGTATATAACGTTATTCGTCATGACGTAATACTATATAACGTTATACGTTATAACGTAGTAGTATATAACGTTATACGTCATAACGTAATAGTATATAACGTTATACGTCATAACGTAATAGTATATAACGTTATACGTCATAACGTAATAGTATATAACGTTATACGTCATAACGTAATAGTATATAACGTTATACGTTATAACGTAATAGTATACAAAGTTATACTTCATAACGTAATAATATATAACGTTATACGTTATAACGTAGTAGTATATAACGTTATACGTCATAACGTAATAGTATATAACGTTATACGTTATAACGTAATAGTATACAAAGTTATACTTCAGAACATAATAATATATAACGTTATACGTCATAACGTAATACTATATAACGTTGTACGTTATTACGTAATACTATATAACATTATACGTTATACGATAATACTATACAACGTTATACGTTATTACGTAATGGTATATAACGTTATACGTTGTTACGTAATAGTATATAACGTTAAAACTTATTACGTATTAGTATGTAACGTTATACGTTATAACATAATAGTGTATAACGTTATACGTCATAACGTAATACTATATAACGTTATACGTCAAAACGTAATAGTATATAACGTTATACGTTAGTGCGTAATTCTATATAACGTTATACGATATAACGAAGTAGTATATAACGTTATACGTCATAACGTAATACTATATAACGTTATACGTCAAAACGTAATAGTATATAACGTTATACGTTAGTGCGTAATTCTATATAACGTTATACGTTATTACGTATTAGTATATAACGTTATACGTTATTACGTAATGGTATATAACGTGATACGTTGTTACGTAATAGTATATGACGTTATAACTTATTACGTATTAGTATGTAACGTTATACGTATTAACATAATAGCATATAACGTTATACGTTATAACGTAGTAGTATATAACGTTACACGTTATTACGTATTAGTATATAACGTTATTCGTTATTACGTAATACTATATAACGTTATACGTTATACGATAATACTATATAACATTATACGTTATTACGTAACACTATATAACGTTATACGTTATTACGCAATACTATATAACGTTATACGTTATACGATAATACTATATAACGTTATTCGTTATTACGTAACAGTTTATAACGTTATACGTTATTACGTATTTGTATTTAACGATATACGTTATTACGTAATAGTTAATAACGTTATACGTCATAACGTAATACTATATAACGTGATACGTTATTACGTATTAGTATATAACGTTAAAACTTATTACGTATTAGTATGTAACGTTATACGTTATAACGTAATACTATATAACGTTATACGTTATTACGTATTAGTATATAACGTTATACCTGATTACGTAATGGTATAGAACGTGACACGTTGTTACGTAATAGTATATGACGTTATAACTTATTACGTATTAATATGTAACGTTATACGTTATAACACAATAGCATATAACGTTATACGTTATAACGTAGTAGTATATAACGTTATTCGTTATTACGTAATATTATATAACGTTATACGTTATACGATAATACTATATAACGTTATACGTTATTACGTAATACTATATAACGTTATACGTTATTACGCAATACTATATAACGTTATACGTTATACGATAATACTATATAACGTTATTCGTTATTACGTAACAGTTTATAACGTTATACGTTATAACGTAGTAGTATATAACGTTATACGTCATAACGTAATACTATATAACGTTATACGTTATAACGTAGTAGTATATAACGTTATACGTCAAAACGTAATAGTATATAACGTTATACGTTAGTGCGTAATTCTATATAACGTTATACGATATAACGAAGTAGCATATAACGTTATACGTCATAACGTAATACTATATAACGTTATCCGTTATAACGTATTAGTATATAACGTTATACGTCATAACGTAATAGTATATAACGTTATACGTTATTACGTATTTGTATATAACGTTATACGTCATAACGTAATACTATATAACGTTATACATTACGTATTAGTATATAACGTTATACGTTATTACGTAATGGTATATAACTTCATACGTTGTTACGTAATAGTATATGACGTTATAACTTATTACGTATTAGTATGTAACGTTATACGTTATAACATAATAGTATATAACGTTATCCGTCATAACGTAATACTATATAACGTTATAGGTTATAACGTAGTAGTATATAACGTTATACGTCATAACGTAATAGTATATAACGTTATACGTTATTACGTAATGGTATATAACGTCATACGTTGTTACGTAATAGTATATGACGTTATAACTTATTACGTATTAGTATGTAACGTTATACGTTATAACATAATAGTATATAACGTTATTCGTCATAACGTAATACTATATAACGTTATACGTTATAACGTAGTAGTATATAACGTTATACGTCATAACGTAATAGTATATAACGTTATACGTCATAACGTAATAGTATATAACGTTATACGTCATAACGTAATAGTATATAACGTTATACGTCATAACGTAATAGTATATAACGTTATACGTTATAACGTAATAGTATACAAAGTTATACTTCATAACGTAATAATATATAACGTTATACGTTATAACGTAGTAGTATATAACGTTATACGTCATAACGTAATAGTATATAACGTTATACGTTATAACGTAATAGTATACAAAGTTATACTTCAGAACATAATAATATATAACGTTATACGTCATAACGTAATACTATATAACGTTGTACGTTATTACGTAATACTATATAACATACGTTATACGATAATACTATACAACGTTATACGTTATTACGTAACAGTATATAACGTTACACGTTATTACGTATTAGTATATAACGTTATACGTCATAACGTAATAGTATATAACGTTATACGTTATTACGTATTTGTATATAACGTTATACGTCATAACGTAATACTATATAACGTTATACGTTATTACGTATTAGTATATAACGTTATACGTTATTACGTAATGGTATATAACGTTATACGTAGTTACGTAATACTATATGACGTTAAAACTTATTACGTATTAGTATGTAACGTTATACGTTATAACATAATAGTATATAACGTTATACGTCATAACGTAATACTATATAACGTTATACGTCATAACGTAATAGTATATAACGTTATACGTTATTACGTATTTGTATATAACGTTATACGTCATAACGTAAAACTATATAACGTTATACGTTATTACGTATTAGTATATAACGTTATACGTTATTACGTAATGGTATATAACGTTATACGTTGTTACGTAATAGTATATGACGTTATAACTTATTACGTATTAGTATGTAACGTTATACGTTATAACGTAATAGTATATAACGTTATACGTTATAACGTAGTAGTATGTAACGTTATACGTCATAACGTAATACCATATAACGTTATACGTTATAACGTAGTAGTATATAACGTTATACGTCATAACGTAATAGTATATAACGTTATACGTTTTTGCGTAATTCTGTATAACGTTATACGATATAACGAAGTAGTATATAACGTCATACGTCACAACGTAATACTATATAACGTTATACGATATAACGTAGTTGTATATAACGTTATACGTCATAACGTAATAGTATATAACGTTATACGTTATTACGTAATACTATATAACGTTATACGTTATTACGCAATACTATATAACGTTATACGCTATACGATAATACTATATAACGTTATTCGTTATTACGTAACAGTATATAACGTTATACGTTATAACGTAGTAGTATATAACGTTATACGTTATTACGTATTTGTATATAACGATATACGTTATTACGTAATAGTTTATGACGTTATACGTTAGTGCGGAATTCTATATAACGTTATACGATATAACGAAGTAGTATATAACGTTATACGTCATAACGTAATACTATATAACGTTATACGTTATAACGTAGTAGTATATAACGTTATACGTCATAACGTAATAGTATATAACGTTATACGTTATTACGTAATGGTATATAACGTCATACGTTGTTACGTAATAGTATATGACGTTATACTTCATAACGTAATAATATATAACGTTATACGTTATAACGTAGTAGTATATAACGTTATACGTCATAACGTAATAGTATATAACGTTATACGTTATAACGTAATAGTATACAAAGTTATACTTCAGAACATAATAATATATAACGTTATACGTCATAACGTAATACTATATAACGTTGTACGTTATTACGTAATACTATATAACATTATACGTTATACGATAATACTATATAACGTTATTCGTTATTACGTAACAGTATATAACGTTATACGTTATAACGTAGTAGTATATAACGTTATACGTTATTACGTATTAGTATGTAACGTTATACGTTATAACATAATAGTATGTAACGTTATTCGTCATAACGTAATACTATATAACGTTATACGTTATAACGTAGTAGTATATAACGTTATACGTCATAACGTAATAGTATATAACGTTATACGTCATAACGTAATAGTATATAACGTTATACGTCATAACGTAATAGTATATAACGTTATACGTCATAACGTAATAGTATATAACGTTATACGTTATAACGTAATAGTATACAAAGTTATACTTCATAACGTAATAATATATAACGTTATACGTTATAACGTAGTAGTATATAACGTTATACGTCATAACGTAATAGTATATAACGTTATACGTTATAACGTAATAGTATACAAAGTTATACTTCAGAACATAATAATATATAACGTTATACGTCATAACGTAATATTATATAACGTTGTACGTTATTACGTAATACTATATAACATTATACGTTATACGATAATACTATACAACGTTATACGTTATTACGTAACAGTATATAACGTTACACGTTATTACGTATTAGTATATAACGTTATACGTCATAACGTAATAGTATATAACGTTATACGTTATTACGTATTTGTATATAACGTTATACGTCATAACGTAATACTATATAACGTTATACGTTATTACGTATTAGTATATAACGTTATACGTTATTACGTAATGGTATATAACGTTATACGTAGTTACGTAATACTATATGACGTTAAAACTTATTACGTATTAGTATGTAACGTTATACGTTATATCATAATAGTATATAACGTTATACGTCATAACGTAATACTATATAACGTTATACGTCATAACGTAATAGTATATAACGTTATACGTTATTACGTATTTGTATATAACGTTATACGTCATAACGTAAAACTATATAACGTTATACGTTATTACGTATTAGTATATAACGTTATACGTTATTACGTAATGGTATATAACGTTATACGTTGTTACGTAATAGTATATGACGTTATAACTTATTACGTATTAGTATGTAACGTTATACGTTATAACGTAATAGTATATAACGTTATACGTTATAACGTAGTAGTATGTAACGTTATACGTCATAACGTAATACCATATAACGTTATACGTTATAACGTAGTAGTATATAACGTTATACGTCATAACGTAATAGTATATAACGTTATACGTTATTGCGTAATTCTGTATAACGTTATACGATATAACGAAGTAGTATATAACGTCATACGTCACAACGTAATACTATATAACGTTATACGATATAACGTAGTTGTATATAACGTTATACGTCATAACGTAATAGTATATAACGTTATACGTTATTACGTATTTGTATATAACGTTATACGTCATAACGTAAAACTATATAACGTTATACGTTATTACGTATTAGTATATAACGTTATACGTTATTACGTAATGGTATATAAAGTTATACGTTGTTACGTAATAGTATATGACGTTATAACTTATTACGTATTAGTATGTAACGTTATACGTTATAACATAATAGTATATAACGTTATCCGCCATAACGTAATACTATATAACGTTATACGTTATAACGTAGTAGTATATAACGTTATACGTCATAACGTAATAGTATATAACGTTATACGTTATTACGTAATGGTATATAACGTGATACGTTGTTACGTAATAGTATATGACGTTATAACTTATTACGTATTAGTATGTAACGTTATACGTTATAACATAATAGTATATAACGTTATACGTCATAACGTAATACTATATAACGTTATACGTTATAACGTAGTAGTATATAACGTTATACGTCATAACGTAATAGTATATAACGTTATACGTCATAACGTAATAGTGTATAACGTTATACGTCATAACGTAATAGTATATAACGTTATACGTTATAACGTAATAGTATACAAAGTTATACTTCATAACGTAATAATATATAACGTTATACGTTATAACGTAGTAGTATATAACGTTATACGTCATAACGTAATAGTATATAACGTTATACGTCATAACGTAATAGTATATAACGTTATACGTTATAACGTAATAGTATACAAAGTTATACTTCATAACGTAATAATATATAACGTTATACGTTATAACGTAGTAGTATATAACGTTATACGTCATAACGTAATAGTATATAACGTTATACGTTATTACGTATTTGTATATAACGTTATACGTCATAACGTAATACTATATAACGTTGTACGTTATTACGTAATACTATATAACATTATACGTTATACGATAATACTATACAACGTTATACGTTATAACGTAGTAGTATATAACGTTATACGTCATAACGTAATAGTATATAACGTTATAAGCCATAACGTTATACTATATAACGTTATACGTTTTTACGTATTAATATATAACGTTATACGTTATTACGTATTAGTATATAACGTTATACGTTACTACGTAATGGTATATAACGTCATACGTTGTTACGTAATAGTATATGACGTTATAACTTATTACGTATTAGTATGTAACGTTATACGTTATAACATAATAGTATACAAAGTTATACTTCATAACGTAATAATATATAACGTTATACGTTATAACGTAGTAGTATATAACGTCATACGTCATAACGTAATAGTATATAACGTTATACGTTATAACGTAGTAGTATATAACGTTATACGTCATAACGTAATAGTATATAACGTTATACGTTATTACGTATATGTATATAACGTTATACGTCATAACGTAGTACTATATATCGTTATACGTTAGTGCGTAATTCTATATAACGTTATACGATATAACGAAGTAGTATATAACGTTATACGTCATAACGAAATACTATATAACGTTATACGTTATAACGTAATAGTATATAACGTTATACGTCAAAACGTAATAGTATATAACGTTATACGTTAGTGCGTAATTCTATATAACGTTATACGATATAACGAAGTAGTATATAACGTTATACATCATAACGTAATAGTATATATCGTTATACGTTATTACGTATTCGTATAAAACGTTATACGTTATTACGTAATGGTATATAACGTTATACGTAGTTACGTAATAGTATATGACGTTAAAACTTATTACGTATTAGTATGTAACGTTATACGTTATAACATAATAGTATATAACGTTATACGTCATAACGTAATACTATATAACGTTATACGTCATAACGTAATGGTATATAACGTTATACGTTATTACGTAATAGTATACAAAGTTATACTTCATAACGTAATAATATATAACGTTATACGTTATAACGTTGTAGTATATAACGTTATACGTCATAACGTAATACTATATAACGTTGTACGTTATTACGTAATACTATATAACATTATACGTTATACGATAATACTATACAACGTTATACGTTATTACGTAACAGTATATAACGCTATACTTTATAACGTAGTAGTACATAACGTTATAAGTCATAACGTAATAGTATATAACGTTATACGTTATTACGTAATAGTTTATAACGTTATACGTTATAACGTAATACTATGTAACGTTATACGTTATAACGTAGTAGTATATAACGTTATACGTCATAACGTAATAGTATATAACGTTATACGTTATAACGTAGTAGTATATAACGTTATACGTCATAACGTAATAGTATATAACGTTATACGTTATTACGTAACAGTATATAACGCTATACTTTATAACGTAGTAGTACATAACGTTATAAGTCATAACGTAATACTATATAACGTTGTACGTTATTACGTAATACTATATAACATTATACGTTATACGATAATACTATACAACGTTATACGTTATTACGTAGTAGTATATAACGTTATACGTCATAACGTAATAGTATATAACGTTATACGTTATAACGTAATAGTATACACAGTTATACTTCAGAACATAATAATATATAACGTTATACGTCATAACGTAATACTGTATAACGTTGTACGTTATTACGTAATACTATATAACATTATACGTTATACGATAATACTATACAACGTTATACGTTATAACGTAGTAGTATATAACGTTATACGTCATAACGTAATAGTATATAACGTTATACGCCATAACGTTATACTATATAACGTTATACGTTATTACGTATTAATATATAACGTTATACGTTATTACGTATTAGTATATAACGTTATACGTTACTACGTAATGGTACATAACGTCATACGTTGTTACGTAATAGTATATGACGTTATAACTTATTACGTATTAGTATGTAACGTTATACGTTATAACATAATAGTATACAAAGTTATACTTCATAACGTAATAATATATAACGTTATACGTTATAACGTAGTAGTATATAACGTCATACGTCATAACGTAATAGTATATAACGTTATACGTTATAACGTAGTAGTATATAACGTTATACGTCATAACGTAATAGTATATAACGTTATACGTTATAACGTAATAGTATACACAGTTATACTTCAGAACATAATAATATATAACGTTATACGTCATAACGTAATACTGTATAACATTGTACGTCATTACGTAATACTATATAACATTATACGTTATACGATAATACTATACAACGTTATACGTTATAACGTAGTAGTATTTAACGTTATACGTCATAACGTAATAGTATATAACGTTATACGTCATAACGTAATACTATATAACGTTATACGTTATTACGTATTAGTATATAACGTTATACGTTATTACGTAATGGTATATAACGTTATACGTTGTTACGTAATAGTATATGACGTTATAACTTATTACGTATTAGTATGTAACGTTATACGTTATAACGTAATAGTATATAACGTTATACGTTATAACGTAGTAGTATGTAACGTTATACGTCATAACGTAATACCATATAACGTTATACGTTATAACGTAGTAGTATGTAACGTTATACGTCATAACGTAATACCATATAACGTTATACGTTATTACGTAATGGTATATAACGTTATACGTTGTTACGTAATAGTATATGACGTTATAACTTATTACGTATTAGTATGTAACGTTATACGTTATTACGTAATAGTTTATATCGTTATACGTTATAACGTAATACTATGTAACGTTATACGTTATAACGTAGTAGTATATAACGTTATACGTCATAACGTAATAGTATATAACGTTATGCGTTATAACGTAGTAGTATATAACGTTATACGTCATAACGTAATAGTATATAACGTTATACGTTATTACGTAATACTATATAACGTTATACGTTATTACGCAATACTATATAACGTTATACGCTATACGATAATACTATATAACGTTATTCGTTATTACGTAACAGTATATAACGTTATACGTTATAACGTAGTAGTATATAACGTTATACGTTATTACGTATTTGTATATAACGATATACGTTATTACGTAATAGTTTATAACGTTATACGTTAGTGCGTAATTCTATATAACGTTATACGATATAACGAAGTAGTATATAACGTTATACGTCATAACGTAATACTATATAACGTTATACGTTATAACGTAGTAGTATATAACGTTATACGTCATAACGTAATAGTGTATAACGTTATACGTTATTACGTATTAGTATATAAAGTTATACGTTATAACGTAATACTATATAACGTTATACGTTATTACGTATTAGTATATAACGTTAAAACTTATTACGTATTAGTATGTAACGTTATACGTTATAACATAATAGTGTATAACGTTATACGTCATAACGTAATAGTATATAACGTTATACGTCATAACGTAATACTATATAACGTTATACGTTATTACGTATTAGTATATAACGTTATACGTTATTACGTAATGGTATATAACGTCATACGTTGTTACGTAATAGTATATGACGTTATAACTTATTACGTATTAGTATGTAACGTTAGACGTTATAACATAATAGCATATAACGTTATACGTTATAACGTAGTAGTATATAACGTTACACGTTATTACGTATTAGTATATAACGTTATTCGTTATTACGTAATACTATATAACGTTATACGTTATACGATAATACTATATAACGTTATACGTTATCACGTAATACTATATAACGTTATACGTTATTACGCAATACTATATAACGTTATACGTTATACGATAATACTATATAACGTTATTAGTTATTACGTAACAGTTTATAACGTTATACGTTATAACGTAGTAGTATATAACGTTATACGTTATTACGTAATGGTATATAACGTCATACGTTGTTACGTAATAATATATGACGTTATAACTTATTACGTATTAGTATGTAACGTTATACGTTATAACATAATAGTATACAAAGTTATACTTCATAACGTAATAATATATAACGTTATACGTTATAACGAAGTAGTATATAACGTTATACGTCATAACGAAATACTATATAACGTTATCCGTTATAACGTAGTAGTATATAACGTTATACGTCATAACGTAATAGTATATAACGTTATACGTTATTACGTATATGTATATAACTTTATACGTCATAACGTAGTACTATATATCGTTATACGTTAGTGCGTAATTCTATATAACGTTATACGATATAACGAAGTAGTATATAACGTTATACGTCATAACGAAATACTATATAACGTTATACGTTATAACGTAATAGTATATAACGATATACGTCAAAACGTAATAGTATATAACGTTATACGTTAGTGCGTAATTCTATATAACGTTATACGATATAACGAAGTAGTATATAACGTTATACATCATAACGTAATAGTATATATCGTTATACGTTATTACGTATTCGTATAAAACGTTATACGTTATTACGTAATGGTATATAACGTTATACGTAGTTACGTAATAGTATATGACGTTAAAACTTATTACGTATTAGTATGTAACGTTATACGTTATAACATAATAGTATATAACGTTATACGTCATAACGTAATACTATATAACGTTATACGTCATAACGTAATAGTATATAACGTTATAAGTTATTACGTAATAGTATACAAAGTTATACTTCATAACGTAATAATATATAACGTTATACGTTATAACGTAGTAGTATATAACGTTATACGTCATAACGTAATACTATATAACGTTGTACGTTATTACGTAATACTATATAACATTATACGTTATACGATAATACTATACAACGTTATACGTTATTACGTAACAGTATATAACGCTATACTTTATAACGTAGTAGTACATAACGTTATAAGTCATAACGTAATAGTATATAACGTTATACGTTATTACGTAATAGTTTATAACGTTATACGTTATAACGTAATACTATGTAACGTTATACGTTATAACGTAGTAGTATATAACGTTATACGTCATAACGTAATAGTATATAACGTTATACGTTATAACGTAGTAGTATATAACGTTATACGTCATAACGTAATAGTATATAACGTTATACGTTATTACGTAACAGTATATAACGCTATACTTTATAACGTAGTAGTACATAACGTTATAAGTCATAACGTAATACTATATAACGTTGTACGTTATTACGTAATACTATATAACATTATACGTTATACGATAATACTATACAACGTTATACGTTATTACGTAACAGTATATAACGCTATACGTTATTACGTATTAGTATATAACGTTATACGTTATTACATAATGGTATATAACGTTATACGTTGTTACGTAATAGTATATGACGTCATAACTTATTAAGCATTAGTATGTAACGTTATACGTTATAACATAATAGTATATAACGTTATACGTCATAACGTAATACTATATAACGTTATACGTCATAACGTAATAGTATATAACGTTATACGTTATAACGTAATAGTATACAATGTTATACTTCATAACGTAATAATATATAACGTTATACGTTATAACGTAGTAGTATATAACGTTATACGTCATAACGTAATAGTATATAACGTTATACGTTATTACGTATTTGTATATAACGTTATACGTCATAACGTAATACTATATAACGTTATACGTTATTACGTATTAGTATAGAACGTTATACGTTATTACGTAATGGTATATAACGTTATACGTTGTTACGTAATAGTATATGACGTTATAACTTATTACGTATTAGTATGTAACGTTATACGTTATAACATAATAGTATATGACGTTATACTTTATAGCGTAGTAGTACATAACGTTATAAGTCATAACGTAGTAGTATATAACGTTATACGATATAACGAAGTAGTATATAACGTTATACGTCATAACGTAATACTATATAACGTTATACGTTATTACGTAACAGTATATAACGTTATACGTTATAACGTAATAGTATATAACGTTATACGTTATTACGTATTAGTATATAACGTTATACGTTATTACGTATTTGTATATAACGTTATACGTCATAACGTAATACTATATAACGTTATACGTTATTACGTATTAGTATATAACGTTATACGTTATTACGTAATAGTTTATAACGTGATACGTCATAACGTAATACTATATAACGTTATACGTTATAACGTAACAGTATATAACGTTATACGTTATAACGTAATACTATATAACGTTATACGTTATAACGTAGTAGTACATAACGTCATAAGTCATAACGTAACAGTATATAACGTTATACGTTATTACGTAATAGTTTATAACGTTATACGTTATAACGTAATACTATGTAACGTTATACGTTATAACGTAGTAGTATATAACGTTATACGTCATAACGTAATAGTATATAACGTTATACGTTATTACGTATTTGTATATAACGTTATACGTTATTACGCAATACTATATAACGTTATATGTTATACGATAATACTATATAACGTTATACGTTATTACGTAATACTATATAACGTTATACGTTATTACGCAATACTATATAACGTTATACGCTATACGATAATACTATATAACGTTATTCGTTATTACGTAACAGTATATAACGTTATACGTTATAACGTAGTAGTATATAACGTTATACGTTATTACGTATTTGTATATAACGATATACGTTATTACGTAATAGTTTATGACGTTATACGTTAGTGCGGAATTCTATATAACGTTATACGATATAACGAAGTAGTATATAACGTTATACGTCATAACGTAATACTATATAACGTTATACGTTATAACGTAGTAGTATATAACGTTATACGTCATAACGTAATAGTATATAACGTTATACGTTATTACGTAATGGTATATAACGTCATACGTTGTTACGTAATAGTATATGACGTTATACTTCATAACGTAATAATATATAACGTTATACGTTATAACGTAGTAGTATATAACGTTATACGTCATAACGTAATAGTATATAACGTTATACGTTATAACGTAATAGTATACAAAGTTATACTTCAGAACATAATAATATATAACGTTATACGTCATAACGTAATACTATATAACGTTGTACGTTATTACGTAATACTATATAACATTATACGTTATACGATAATACTATATAACGTTATTCGTTATTACGTAACAGTATATAACGTTATACGTTATAACGTAGTAGTATATAACGTTATACGTTATTACGTATTAGTATGTAACGTTATACGTTATAACATAATAGTATATAACGTTATTCGTCATAACGTAATACTATATAACGTTATACGTTATAACGTAGTAGTATATAACGTTATACGTCATAACGTAATAGTATATAACGTTATACGTCATAACGTAATAGTATATAACGTTATACGTCATAACGTAATAGTATATAACGTTATACGTCATAACGTAATAGTATATAACGTTATACGTTATAACGTAATAGTATACAAAGTTATACTTCATAACGTAATAATATATAACGTTATACGTTATAACGTAGTAGTATACAAAGTTATACTTCATAACGTAATAATATATAACGTTATACGTTATAACGTAGTAGTATATAACGTTATACGTCATAACGTAATAGTATATAACGTTATACGTCATAACGTAATAGTATATAACGTTATACGTTATAACGTAATAGTATACAAAGTTATACTTCATAACGTAATAATATATAACGTTATACGTTATAACGTAGTAGTATATAACGTTATACGTCATAACGTAATACTATATAACATTATACGTTATACGATAATACTATACAACGTTATACGTTATTACGTAACAGTATATAACGTTACACGTTATTACGTATTAGTATATAACGTTATACGTCATAACGTAATAGTATATAACGTTATACGTTATTACGTATTTGTATATAACGTTATACGTCATAACGTAATACTATATAACGTTATACGTTATTACGTATTAGTATATAACGTTATACGTTATTACGTAATGGTATATAACGTTATACGTAGTTACGTAATACTATATGACGTTAAAACTTATTACGTATTAGTATGTAACGTTATACGTTATATCATAATAGTATATAACGTTATACGTCATAACGTAATACTATATAACGTTATACGTCATAACGTAATAGTATATAACGTTATACGTTATTACGTATTTGTATATAACGTTATACGTCATAACGTAAAACTATATAACGTTATACGTTATTACGTATTAGTATATAACGTTATACGTTATTACGTAATGGTATATAACGTTATACGTTGTTACGTAATAGTATATGACGTTATAACTTATTACGTATTAGTATGTAACGTTATACGTTATAACGTAATAGTATATAACGTTATACGTTATAACGTAGTAGTATGTAACGTTATACGTCATAACGTAATACCATATAACGTTATACGTTATAACGTAGTAGTATATAACGTTATACGTCATAACGTAATAGTATATAACGTTATACGTTATTGCGTAATTCTGTATAACGTTATACGATATAACGAAGTAGTATATAACGTCATACGTCACAACGTAATACTATATAACGTTATACGATATAACGTAGTTGTATATAACGTTATACGTCATAACGTAATAGTATATAACGTTATACGTTATTACGTATTTGTATATAACGTTATACGTCATAACGTAAAACTATATAACGTTATACGTTATTACGTATTAGTATATAACGTTATACGTTATTACGTAATGGTATATAAAGTTATACGTTGTTACGTAATAGTATATGACGTTATAACTTATTACGTATTAGTATGTAACGTTATACGTTATAACATAATAGTATATAACGTTATCCGCCATAACGTAATACTATATAACGTTATACGTTATAACGTAGTAGTATATAACGTTATACGTCATAACGTAATAGTATATAACGTTATACGTTATTACGTAATGGTATATAACGTGATACGTTGTTACGTAATAGTATATGACGTTATAACTTATTACGTATTAGTATGTAACGTTATACGTTATAACATAATAGTATATAACGTTATACGTCATAACGTAATACTATATAACGTTATACGTTATAACGTAGTAGTATATAACGTTATACGTCATAACGTAATAGTATATAACGTTATACGTCATAACGTAATAGTATATAACGTTATACGTCATAACGTAATAGTATATAACGTTATACGTTATAACGTAATAGTATACAAAGTTATACTTCATAACGTAATAATATATAACGTTATACGTTATAACGTAGTAGTATATAACGTTATACGTCATAACGTAATAGTATATAACGTTATACGTCATAACGTAATAGTATATAACGTTATACGTTATAACGTAATAGTATACAAAGTTATACTTCATAACGTAATAATATATAACGTTATACGTTATAACGTAGTAGTATATAACGTTATACGTCATAACGTAATAGTATATAACGTTATACGTTATTACGTATTTGTATATAACGTTATACGTTATTACGTAATGGTATATAACGTTATACGTTGTTACGTAATAGTATATGACGTTATAACTTATTACGTATTAGTATGTAACGTTATACGTTATAACGTAATAGTATATAACGTTATACGTTATAACGTAGTAGTATGTAACGTTATACGTCATAACGTAATACCATATAACGTTATACGTTATAACGTAGTAGTATATAACGTTATACGTCATAACGTAATAGTATATAACGTTATACGTTATTGCGTAATTCTGTATAACGTTATACGATATAACGAAGTAGTATATAACGTCATACGTCACAACGTAATACTATATAACGTTATACGATATAACGTAGTTGTATATAACGTTATACGTCATAACGTAATAGTATATAACGTTATACGTTATTACGTATTTGTATATAACGTTATACGTCATAACGTAAAACTATATAACGTTATACGTTATTACGTATTAGTATATAACGTTATACGTTATTACGTAATGGTATATAAAGTTATACGTTGTTACGTAATAGTATATGACGTTATAACTTATTACGTATTAGTATGTAACGTTATACGTTATAACATAATAGTATATAACGTTATCCGCCATAACGTAATACTATATAACGTTATACGTTATAACGTAGTAGTATATAACGTTATACGTCATAACGTAATAGTATATAACGTTATACGTTATTACGTAATGGTATATAACGTGATACGTTGTTACGTAATAGTATATGACGTTATAACTTATTACGTATTAGTATGTAACGTTATACGTTATAACATAATAGTATATAACGTTATACGTCATAACGTAATACTATATAACGTTATACGTTATAACGTAGTAGTATATAACGTTATACGTCATAACGTAATAGTATATAACGTTATACGTCATAACGTAATAGTATATAACGTTATACGTCATAACGTAATAGTATATAACGTTATACGTTATAACGTAATAGTATACAAAGTTATACTTCATAACGTAATAATATATAACGTTATACGTTATAACGTAGTAGTATATAACGTTATACGTCATAACGTAATAGTATATAACGTTATACGTCATAACGTAATAGTATATAACGTTATACGTTATAACGTAATAGTATACAAAGTTATACTTCATAACGTAATAATATATAACGTTATACGTTATAACGTAGTAGTATATAACGTTATACGTCATAACGTAATAGTATATAACGTTATACGTTATTACGTATTTGTATATAACGTTATACGTCATAACGTAATACTATATAACGTTGTACGTTATCACGTAATACTATATAACATTATACGTTATACGATAATACTATACAACGTTATACGTTATAACGTAGTAGTATATAACGTTATACGTCATAACGTAATAGTATATAACGTTATAAGCCATAACGTTATACTATATAACGTTATACGTTTTTACGTATTAATATATAACGTTATACGTTATTACGTATTAGTATATAACGTTATACGTTACTACGTAATGGTATATAACGTCATACGTTGTTACGTAATAGTATATGACGTTATAACTTATTACGTATTAGTATGTAACGTTATACGTTATAACATAATAGTATACAAAGTTATACTTCATAACGTAATAATATATAACGTTATACGTTATAACGTAGTAGTATATAACGTCATACGTCATAACGTAATAGTATATAACGTTATACGTTATAACGTAGTAGTATATAACGTTATACGTCATAACGTAATAGTATATAACGTTATACGTTATTACGTATATGTATATAACGTTATACGTCATAACGTAGTACTATATATCGTTATACGTTAGTGCGTAATTCTATATAACGTTATACGATATAACGAAGTAGTATATAACGTTATACGTCATAACGAAATACTATATAACGTTATACGTTATAACGTAATAGTATATAACGTTATACGTCAAAACGTAATAGTATATAACGTTATACGTTAGTGCGTAATTCTATATAACGTTATACGATATAACGAAGTAGTATATAACGTTATACATCATAACGTAATAGTATATATCGTTATACGTTATTACGTATTCGTATAAAACGTTATACGTTATTACGTAATGGTATATAACGTTATACGTAGTTACGTAATAGTATATGACGTTAAAACTTATTACGTATTAGTATGTAACGTTATACGTTATAACATAATAGTATATAACGTTATACGTCATAACGTAATACTATATAACGTTATACGTCATAACGTAATAGTATATAACGTTATACGTTATTACGTAATAGTATACAAAGTTATACTTCATAACGTAATAATATATAACGTTATACGTTATAACGTTGTAGTATATAACGTTATACGTCATAACGTAATACTATATAACGTTGTACGTTATTACGTAATACTATATAACATTATACGTTATACGATAATACTATACAACGTTATACGTTATTACGTAACAGTATATAACGCTATACTTTATAACGTAGTAGTACATAACGTTATAAGTCATAACGTAATAGTATATAACGTTATACGTTATTACGTAATAGTTTATAACGTTATACGTTATAACGTAATACTATGTAACGTTATACGTTATAACGTAGTAGTATATAACGTTATACGTCATAACGTAATAGTATATAACGTTATACGTTATAACGTAGTAGTATATAACGTTATACGTCATAACGTAATAGTATATAACGTTATACGTTATTACGTAACAGTATATAACGCTATACTTTATAACGTAGTAGTACATAACGTTATAAGTCATAACGTAATACTATATAACGTTGTACGTTATTACGTAATACTATATAACATTATACGTTATACGATAATACTATACAACGTTATACGTTATTACGTAATACTATATAACATTATACGTTATACGATAATACTATACAACGTTATACGTTATAACGTAGTAGTATATAACGTTATACGTCATAACGTAATAGTATATAACGTTATACGCCATAACGTTATACTATATAACGTTATACGTTATTACGTATTAATATATAACGTTATACGTTATTACGTATTAGTATATAACGTTATACGTTACTACGTAATGGTACATAACGTCATACGTTGTTACGTAATAATATATGACGTTATAACTTATTACGTATTAGTATGTAACGTTATACGTTATAACATAATAGTATACAAAGTTATACTTCATAACGTAATAATATATAACGTTATACGTTATAACGTAGTAGTATATAACGTCATACGTCATAACGTAATAGTATATAACGTTATACGTTATAACGTAGTAGTATATAACGTTATACGTCATAACGTAATAGTATATAACGTTATACGTTATAACGTAATAGTATACACAGTTATACTTCAGAACATAATAATATATAACGTTATACGTCATAACGTAATACTGTATAACATTGTACGTCATTACGTAATACTATATAACATTATACGTTATACGATAATACTATACAACGTTATACGTTATAACGTAGTAGTATTTAACGTTATACGTCATAACGTAATAGTATATAACGTTATACGTCATAACGTAATACTATATAACGTTATACGTTATTACGTATTAGTATATAACGTTATACGTTATTACGTAATGGTATATAACGTTATACGTTGTTACGTAATAGTATATGACGTTATAACTTATTACGTATTAGTATGTAACGTTATACGTTATAACGTAATAGTATATAACGTTATACGTTATAACGTAGTAGTATGTAACGTTATACGTCATAACGTAATACCATATAACGTTATACGTTATAACGTAGTAGTATGTAACGTTATACGTCATAACGTAATACCATATAACGTTATACGTTATTACGTAATGGTATATAACGTTATACGTTGTTACGTAATAGTATATGACGTTATAACTTATTACGTATTAGTATGTAACGTTATACGTTATTACGTAATAGTTTATAACGTTATACGTTATAACGTAATACTATGTAACGTTATACGTTATAACGTAGTAGTATATAACGTTATACGTCATAACGTAATAGTATATAACGTTATGCGTTATAACGTAGTAGTATATAACGTTATACGTCATAACGTAATAGTATATAACGTTATACGTTATTACGTAATACTATATAACGTTATACGTTATTACGCAATACTATATAACGTTATACGCTATACGATAATACTATATAACGTTATTCGTTATTACGTAACAGTATATAACGTTATACGTTATAACGTAGTAGTATATAACGTTATACGTTATTACGTATTTGTATATAACGATATACGTTATTACGTAATAGTTTATAACGTTATACGTTAGTGCGTAATTCTATATAACGTTATACGATATAACGAAGTAGTATATAACGTTATACGTCATAACGTAATACTATATAACGTTATACGTTATAACGTAGTAGTATATAACGTTATACGTCATAACGTAATAGTGTATAACGTTATACGTTATTACGTATTAGTATATAAAGTTATACGTTATAACGTAATACTATATAACGTTATACGTTATTACGTATTAGTATATAACGTTAAAACTTATTACGTATTAGTATGTAACGTTATACGTTATAACATAATAGTGTATAACGTTATACGTCATAACGTAATAGTATATAACGTTATACGTCATAACGTAATACTATATAACGTTATACGTTATTACGTATTAGTATATAACGTTATACGTTATTACGTAATGGTATATAACGTCATACGTTGTTACGTAATAGTATATGACGTTATAACTTATTACGTATTAGTATGTAACGTTAGACGTTATAACATAATAGCATATAACGTTATACGTTATAACGTAGTAGTATATAACGTTACACGTTATTACGTATTAGTATATAACGTTATTCGTTATTACGTAATACTATATAACGTTATACGTTATACGATAATACTATATAACGTTATACGTTATCACGTAATACTATATAACGTTATACGTTATTACGCAATACTATATAACGTTATACGTTATACGATAATACTATATAACGTTATTAGTTATTACGTAACAGTTTATAACGTTATACGTTATAACGTAGTAGTATATAACGTTATACGTTATTACGTAATGGTATATAACGTCATACGTTGTTACGTAATAATATATGACGTTATAACTTATTACGTATTAGTATGTAACGTTATACGTTATAACATAATAGTATACAAAGTTATACTTCATAACGTAATAATATATAACGTTATACGTTATAACGAAGTAGTATATAACGTTATACGTCATAACGAAATACTATATAACGTTATCCGTTATAACGTAGTAGTATATAACGTTATACGTCATAACGTAATAGTATATAACGTTATACGTTATTACGTATATGTATATAACTTTATACGTCATAACGTAGTACTATATATCGTTATACGTTAGTGCGTAATTCTATATAACGTTATACGATATAACGAAGTAGTATATAACGTTATACGTCATAACGAAATACTATATAACGTTATACGTTATAACGTAATAGTATATAACGTTATACGTCAAAACGTAATAGTATATAACGTTATACGTTAGTGCGTAATTCTATATAACGTTATACGATATAACGAAGTAGTATATAACGTTATACATCATAACGTAATAGTATATATCGTTATACGTTATTACGTATTCGTATAAAACGTTATACGTTATTACGTAATGGTATATAACGTTATACGTAGTTACGTAATAGTATATGACGTTAAAACTTATTACGTATTAGTATGTAACGTTATACGTTATAACATAATAGTATATAACGTTATACGTCATAACGTAATACTATATAACGTTATACGTCATAACGTAATAGTATATAACGTTATAAGTTATTACGTAATAGTATACAAAGTTATACTTCATAACGTAATAATATATAACGTTATACGTTATAACGTAGTAGTATATAACGTTATACGTCATAACGTAATACTATATAACGTTGTACGTTATTACGTAATACTATATAACATTATACGTTATACGATAATACTATAAAACGTTATACGTTATTACGTAACAGTATATAACGCTATACTTTATAACGTAGTAGTACATAACGTTATAAGTCATAACGTAATAGTATATAACGTTATACGTTATTACGTAATAGTTTATAACGTTATACGTTATAACGTAATACTATGTAACGTTATACGTTATAACGTAGTAGTATATAACGTTATACGTCATAACGTAATAGTATATAACGTTATACGTTATAACGTAGTAGTATATAACGTTATACGTCATAACGTAATAGTATATAACGTTATACGTTATTACGTAACAGTATATAACGCTATACTTTATAACGTAGTAGTACATAACGTTATAAGTCATAACGTAATACTATATAACGTTGTACGTTATTACGTAATACTATATAACATTATACGTTATACGATAATACTATACAACGTTATACGTTATTACGTAACAGTATATAACGCTATACGTTATTACGTATTAGTATATAACGTTATACGTTATTACATAATGGTATATAACGTTATACGTTGTTACGTAATAGTATATGACGTCATAACTTATTAAGCATTAGTATGTAACGTTATACGTTATAACATAATAGTATATAACGTTATACGTCATAACGTAATACTATATAACGTTATACGTCATAACGTAATAGTATATAACGTTATACGTTATAACGTAATAGTATACAATGTTATACTTCATAACGTAATAATATATAACGTTATACGTTATAACGTAGTAGTATATAACGTTATACGTCATAACGTAATAGTATATAACGTTATACGTTATTACGTATTTGTATATAACGTTATACGTCATAACGTAATACTATATAACGTTATACGTTATTACGTATTAGTATAGAACGTTATACGTTATTACGTAATGGTATATAACGTTATACGTTGTTACGTAATAGTATATGACGTTATAACTTATTACGTATTAGTATGTAACGTTATACGTTATAACATAATAGTATATGACGTTATACTTTATAGCGTAGTAGTACATAACGTTATAAGTCATAACGTAGTAGTATATAACGTTATACGATATAACGAAGTAGTATATAACGTTATACGTCATAACGTAATACTATATAACGTTATACGTTATTACGTAACAGTATATAACGTTATACGTTATAACGTAATAGTATATAACGTTATACGTTATTACGTATTAGTATATAACGTTATACGTTATTACGTATTTGTATATAACGTTATACGTCATAACGTAATACTATATAACGTTATACGTTATTACGTATTAGTATATAACGTTATACGTTATTACGTAATAGTTTATAACGTGATACGTCATAACGTAATACTATATAACGTTATACGTTATAACGTAACAGTATATAACGTTATACGTTATAACGTAATACTATATAACGTTATACGTTATAACGTAGTAGTACATAACGTCATAAGTCATAACGTAACAGTATATAACGTTATACGTTATTACGTAATAGTTTATAACGTTATACGTTATAACGTAATACTATGTAACGTTATACGTTATAACGTAGTAGTATATAACGTTATACGTCATAACGTAATAGTATATAACGTTATACGTTATTACGTATTTGTATATAACGTTATACGTTATTACGCAATACTATATAACGTTATATGTTATACGATAATACTATATAACGTTATACGTTATTACGTAACAGTATATAACGTTATACGTTATAACGTATTAATATATGACGTTATACGTTATAACGTTTTAGTACATAACGTTATACGTTATTACGCATTAGTATATAACGTTATACGTTATAAGATAATGCTATATAACATTATACGTTATTACGTAACGGTATATAACGTTATACGTCATTACGTATTAGTATATAACGTTATGCGTCATAACGTAATTGTATATAACGTTATACGTTATTACGTAACAGTATATAACGTTATACGTCATTACGTATTATTATATAACGTTATACGGTATGACGTATTAGTAGATGACGTTACTCGTTATTACGCATTAGTATATAATGTTAGAAGTTATTACGTAATAGTTAATAACGTTATACTTTATTACGTAACGGTATATAACGTTATACGTTATTACGTAATACTATATAACGTTATACGTCATAACGTAATAGTATATAACGTTATACGTTATTACGTATTAGTATCTAACGTTAAACGTTATAACGTATTAGTAGATAACGTTATACGTTATTACGTAACTGTGTATAACGTTATACGTTATTACGTAATAGTATATAACATTATACGTTATTACGTATTAGTATATAACGTTATAAGTTGTTACGCATTAGTATATAACGTTATACGTTATAACGTAATAGTATATAACGTTATACGTTATTACGCATTAGTATACAACGTTATACGTTATTACGTAATAGTATATAAGGTTATACGTTATTACGCATTAGAAAATAACGGTATACGTTATAAGATAATACTATATAACGTTATACGTTATTACGTAACGGTATATAACGTTATACGTTGTTACGCATTAGTATATAACGTTATACGTTATAACGTAATAGTATATAACGTTATACGTTATTACGTATTAGTATATAACGTTATACGTTATTACGTACTAGTATATAACGTTATACGTTATTACGTATTTGTATATAACGTTATACGTTATTACGCAATACTATATAACGTTATATGTTATACGATAATACTATATAACGTTATAGGTTATTACGTAACAGTATATAACGTTATACGTCATTACGCAATACTATATAACGTTATATGTTATACGATAATACTATATAACGTTATACGTTATTACGTAACAGTATATAACGTTATACGTTATTACGTATTAGTATAGAACGTTATACGTTATTACGTAATGGTATATAACGTTATACGTTGTTACGTAATAGTATATGACGTTATAACTTATTACGTATTAGTATGTAACGTTATACGTTATAACATAATAGTATATAACGTTATACGTTAGTGCGTAATTCTATATAACGTTATACGATATAACGAAGTAGTATATAACGTTATACGTCATAACGTAATACTATATAACGTTATACGTTATTACGTATTAGTATATAACGTTATACGTTATTACGTAATGGTATATAACGTCATACGTTGTTACGTAATAGTATATGACGTTATAACTTATTACGTATTAGTATGTAACGTTAGACGTTATAACATAATAGCATATAACGTTATACGTTATAACGTAGTAGTATATAACGTTACACGTTATTACGTATTAGTATATAACGTTATTCGTTATTACGTAATACTATATAACGTTATACGTTATTACGCAATACTATATAACGTTATACGTTATACGATAATACTATATAACGTTATTAGTTATTACGTAACAGTTTATAACGTTATACGTTATAACGTAGTAGTATATAACGTTATACGTTATTACGTAATGGTATATAACGTCATACGTTGTTACGTAATAATATATGACGTTATAACTTATTACGTATTAGTATGTAACGTTATACGTTATAACATAATAGTATACAAAGTTATACTTCATAACGTAATAATATATAACGTTATACGTTATAACGAAGTAGTATATAACGTTATACGTCATAACGAAATACTATATAACGTTATCCGTTATAACGTAGTAGTATATAACGTTATACGTCATAACGTAATAGTATATAACGTTATACGTTATTACGTATATGTATATAACGTTATACGTCATAACGTAGTACTATATATCGTTATACGTTAGTGCGTAATTCTATATAACGTTATACGATATAACGAAGTAGTATATAACGTTATACGTCATAACGAAATACTATATAACGTTATACGTTATAACGTAATAGTATATAACGTTATACGTCAAAACGTAATACTATATAACGTTATACGTTAGTGCGTAATTCTATATAACGTTATACGATATAACGAAGTAGTATATAACGTTATACATCATAACGTAATAGTATATATCGTTATACGTTATTACGTATTCGTATAAAACGTTATACGTTATTACGTAATGGTATATAACGTTATACGTAGTTACGTAATAGTATATGACGTTAAAACTTATTACGTATTAGTATGTAACGTTATACGTTATAACATAATAGTATATAACGTTATACGTCATAACGTAATACTATATATCGTTATACGTCATAACGTAATAGTATATAACGTTATACGTTATTACGTAATAGTATACAAAGTTATACTTCATAACGTAATAATATATAACGTTATACGTTATAACGTAGTAGTATATAACGTTATACGTCATAACGTAATACTATATAACGTTGTACGTTATTACGTAATACTATATAACATTATACGTTATACGATAATACTATACAACGTTATACGTTATTACGTAACAGTATATAACGCTATACTTTATAACGTAGTAGTACATAACGTTATAAGTCATAACGTAATAGTATATAACGTTATACGTTATTACGTAATAGTTTATAACGTTATACGTTATAACGTAATACTATGTAACGTTATACGTTATAACGTAGTAGTATATAACGTTATACGTCATAACGTAATAGTATATAACGTTATACGTTATAACGTAGTAGTATATAACGTTATACGTCATAACGTAATAGTATATAACGTTATACGTTATTACGTAACAGTATATAACGCTATACTTTATAACGTAGTAGTACATAACGTTATAAGTCATAACGTAATACTATATAACGTTGTACGTTATTACGTAATACTATATAACATTATACGTTATACGATAATACTATACAACGTTATACGTTATTACGTAACAGTATATAACGCTATACGTTATTACGTATTAGTATATAACGTTATACGTTATTACATAATGGTATATAACGTTATACGTTGTTACGTAATAGTATATGACGTCATAACTTATTACGCATTAGTATGTAACGTTATACGTTATAACATAATAGTATATAACGTTATACGTCATAACGTAATACTATATAACGTTATACGTCATAACGTAATAGTATATAACGTTATACGTTATAACGTTATAGTATACAATGTTATACTTCATAACGTAATAATATATAACGTTATACGTTATAACGTAGTAGTATATAACGTTATACGTCATAACGTAATAGTATATAACGTTATACGTTATTACGTATTTGTATATAACGTTATACGTCATAACGTAATACTATATAACGTTATACGTTATTACGTATTAGTATAGAACGTTATACGTTATTACGTAATGGTATATAACGTTATACGTTGTTACGTAATAGTATATGACGTTATAACTTATTACGTATTAGTATGTAACGTTATACGTTATAACATAATAGTATATAACGTTATACTTTATAGCGTAGTAGTACATAACGTTATAAGTCATAACGTAGTAGTATATAACGTTATACGATATAACGAAGTAGTATATAACGTTATACGTCATAACGTAATACTATATAACGTTATACGTTATTACGTAACAGTATATAACGTTATACGTTATAACCTAATAGTATATAACGTTATACGTTATTACGTATTAGTATATAACGTTATACGTTATTACGTATTTGTATGTAACGTTATACGTCATAACGTAATACTATATAACGTTATACGTTATTACGTATTAGTATATAACGTTATACGTTATTACGTAATAGTTTATAACGTGATACGTCATAACGTAATACTATATAACGTTATACGTTATAACGTAACAGTATATAACGTTATACGTTATAACGTAATACTATATAACGTTATACGTTATAACGTAGTAGTACATAACGTCATAAGTCATAACGTAACAGTATATAACGTTATACGTTATTACGTAATAGTTTATAACGTTATACGTTATAACGTAATACTATGTAACGTTATACGTTATAACGTAGTAGTATATAACGTTATACGTCATAACGTAATAGTATATAACGTTATACGTTATTACGTATTTGTATATAACGTTATACGTTATTACGCAATACTATATAACGTTATATGTTATACGATAATACTATATAACGTTATACGTTATTACGTAACAGTATATAACGTTATACGTTATAACGTATTAATATATGACGTTATACGTTATAACGTTTTAGTACATAACGTTATACGTTATTACGCATTAGTATATAACGTTATACGTTATAAGATAATGCTATATAACATTATACGTTATTACGTAACGGTATATAACGTTATACGTCATTACGTATTAGTATATAACGTTATGCGTCATAACGTAATTGTATATAACGTTATACGTTATTACGCATTAGTATACAACGTTATACGTTATTACGTAATAGTATATAAGGTTATACGTTATTACGCATTAGAAAATAACGGTATACGTTATAAGATAATACTATATAACGTTATACGTTATTACGTAACGGTATATAACGTTATACGTTGTTACGCATTAGTATATAACGTTATACGTTATAACGTAATAGTATATAACGTTATACGTTATTACGTATTAGTATATAACGTTATACGTTATTACGTAATAGTTTATAACGTGATACGTCATAACGTAATACTATATAACGTTATACGTTATAACGTAACAGTATATAACGTTATACGTTATAACGTAATACTATATAACGTTATACGTTATAACGTAGTAGTACATAACGTCATAAGTCATAACGTAACAGTATATAACGTTATACGTTATTACGTAATAGTTTATTACGTTATACGTTATAACGTAATACTATGTAACGTTATACGTTATAACGTAGTAGTATATAACGTTATACGTCATAACGTAATAGTATATAACGTTATACGTTATTACGTATTTGTATATAACGTTATACGTTATTACGCAATACTATATAACGTTATATGTTATACGATAATACTATATAACGTTATACGTTATTACGTAACAGTATATAACGTTATACGTTATTACGCAATACTATATAACGTTATATGTTATACGATAATACTATATAACGTTATACGTTATTACGTAACAGTATATAACGTTATACGTTATTACGTATTAGTATAGAACGTTATACGTTATTACGTAATGGTATATAACGTTATACGTTGTTACGTAATAGTATATGACGTTATAACTTATTACGTATTAGTATGTAACGTTATACGTTATAACATAATAGTATATAACGTTATACGTTAGTGCGTAATTCTATATAACGTTATACGATATAACGAAGTAGTATATAACGTTATACGTCATAACGTAATACTATATAACGTTATACGTTATAACGTAGTAGTATATAACGTTATACGTCATAACGTAATAGTATATAACGTTATACGTTATTACGTATTTGTATATAACGTTATACGTCATAACGTAATACTATATAACGTTATACGTTATTACGTATTAGTATATAACGTTATACGTTATTACGTAATGGTATATAACGTTATACGTTGTTACGTAATAGTAGATGACGTTATAACTTATTACGTATTAGTATGTAACGTTATACGTTATAACATAATAGTATATAACGTTATACGTCATGACGTAATACTATATAACGTTATACGTCATAACGTAATAGTATATAACGTTATACGTTATAACGTAATAGTATACAATGTTATACTTCATAACGTAATAATATATAACGTTATACGTTATAACATAATAGTATATAACGTTATACGTCATAACGTAATACTATATAACGTTATACGTTATAACGTAGTAGTATATAACGTTATACGTCATAACGTAATAGTATATAACGTTATACGTTATTACCTATTTGTATATAACGGTATACGTTATTACGTAACAGTATATAACGTTATACGTTATAACGTAATACTATATAACGTTATACGTTATAACGTAATACTATATAACGTTATACGTTATAACGTAGTAGTATATAACGTTATACGTCATAACGTCATAGTATATAACGTTATACGTCATAACGTAATACTATATAACGTTATACGTTATAACGTAGTAGTATATAACGTTATACGTTATTACGTATTTGTATATAACGTTATACGTTATTACGCAATACTATATAACGTTATACGTTATTACGTATTTGTATATAACGTTATACGTTATTACGCAATACTATATAACGTTATATGTTATACGATAATACTATATAACGTTATACTTTATTACGTAACAGTATATAACGTTATACGTCATAACGTAATACTATATAACGTTATACTTTATAACGTAGTAGTACATAACGTTATAAGTCATAACGTAATAGTATATAACGTTATACGTTATTACGTAATAGTTTATAACGTTATACGTTATAACGTAACACTATGTAACGTTATACGTTATAACGTAGTAGTATATAACGTTATACGTCATAACGTAATAGTATATAACGTTATACGTTATTACGTATTTGTATATAACGTTATACGTTATTACGCAATACTATATAACGTTATATGTTATACGATAATACTATATAACGTTATACTTTATTACGTAACAGTATATAACGTTATACGTCATAACGTAATACTATATAACGTTATACGTTATTACGTAACAGTATATAACGTTATACGTTATAGCGTAATAGTATATAACGTTATACGTCATAACGTAATAGTATATAACGTTATACGTTATTACGTATTTGTATATAACGTTATACGTCATAACGTAATACTATATAACGTTATACGTTATAACGTAATAGTACGCAAAGTTATACTTCATAACGTAATAATATATAACGTTATGCGTTATAGCGTAGTAGTATATAACGTTATACGTCATAACGTAATAGTATATAACGTTATACGTTATTACGTATTTGTATATAACGTTATACGTCATAACGTAATACTATACAACGTTATACGTTATAACGTAGTAGTATATAACGTTATACGTCATAACGTCATAGTATATAACGTTATACGTCATAACGTAATACTATATAACGTTATACGTTATAACGTAGTAGTATATAACATAATACGTCATAACGTCATAGTATATAACGTTATACGTTATTACGTGATAGTTTATAACGTTATACGTTATAACGTAATACTGTGTTACGTTATACGTTATAACGTTGTAGTATATAACGTTATACGTCATAACGTAATAGTATATAACGTTATACTTTATAACGTAGTAGTACATAACGTTATAAGTCATAACGTAGTAGTATATAATGTTATACGTCATAACGTAATGGTATATAACGTTATACGTTAGTACGAAATTCTATATAACGTTATACGTTATTACGTAACAGTATATAACGTTATACGTTATAACGTAATAGTATATAACGTTATACGTTATTACGTATTAGTATATAACGTTATACGTTATTACGTAATGTTATATAACGTTATACGTTGTTACGTAATAGTATATGACGTTATAACTTATTACGTATTAGTATGTAACGTTATACGTTATAACATAATAGTATATAACGTTATACGTCATAACGTAATACTATATAACGTTATACGTTATTACGTATTAGTATATAACGTTATACGTTATTACGTAATAGTTTATAACGCGATACGTCATAACGTAATACTATATAACGTTATACGTTATAACGTAACAGTATATAACGTTATACGTTATAACGTAATACTATATAACGCTATACGTTATAACGTAGTAGTATATAACGTTATACGTCATAACGTAATAGTATATAACGTTATACGTCATAACGTAATACTATATAACGTTATACGTTATAACGTAGTAGTATATAACGTAATACGTCATAACGTCATAGTATATAACGTTATACGTTATTACGTATTTTTATATAACGTTATACGTCATAACGTAATACTATATAAACTTATACGTTATTACGTAACAGTATATAACGTTATACGTTATAACGTAATAGTATATAACGTTATACGTTATTACGTATTTGTATATAACGTTATACGTTATTACGTAATAGTTTATAACGTTATACGTTATTACGTAATGGTATATAACGATATACGTTGTTACGTAATAGTATATGACGTTATAACTTATTACGTATTAGTATGTAACGTTATACGTTATAACATAATAGTATATAACGTTATACGTCATAACGTAATACTATATAACGTTATACGTTATAACGTAGTAGTATATAACGTTATACGTCATAACGTAATAGTATATAACGTTATACGTTATTACGCATTTGTATATAACGTTATACGTCATAACGTAATACTATATAACGTTATACGTTATAACGTAATAGTATGCAAAGTTATACTTCATAACGTAATAATATATAACGTTATACGTTATAACGTAGTAGTATATAACGTTATACGTCATAACGTAATAGTATATAACGTTATACGTTATTACGTATTTGTATATAACGTTATACGTCATAACGTAATACTATATAACGTTATACGTTATAACGTAGTAGTATATAACGTTATACGTCATAACGTCATAGTATATAACGTTATACGTCATAACGTAATACTATATAACGTTATACGTTATAACGTAGTAGTATATAACGTTATACGTCATAACGTAATAGTATATAACGTTACACGTTATTACGTATTAGTATATAACGTTATTCGTTATTACGTAATACTATATAACGTTATACGTTATACGATAATACTATATAACGTTATACGTTATAACGTAGTAGTATATAACGTTATACGTCATAACGTAATAGTATATAACGTTATACGTCATAACGTAATACTATATAACGTTATACGTTATTACGTAATAGTATACGCAGTTATACTTCAGAACATAATAATATATAACGTTATACGTCATAACGTAATACTGTATAACGTTGTACGTTATTACGTAATACTATATAACATTATACGTTATACGATAATACTATACAACGTTATACGTTATAACGTAGTAGTATATAACGTTATACGTCATAACGTAATAGTATATAACGTTATACGTCATAACGTAATACTATATAACGTTATACGTTATTACGTAATGGTATATAACGTTATACGTTATTACGTAATGGTATATAACGTCATACGTTGTTACGTAATAGTATATGACGTTATAACTTATTACGTATTAGTATGTAACGTTATACGTTATAACATAATAGCATATAACGTTATACGTTATAACGTAGTAGTATATAACGTTACACGTTATTACGTATTAGTATATAACGTTATTCGTTATTACGTAATACTATATAACGTTATACGTTATACGATAATACTATATAACGTTATACGTTATCACGTAATACTATATAACGTTATACGTTATTACGCAATACTATATAACGTTATACGTTATACGATAATACTATATAACGTTATTAGTTATTACGTAACAGTTTATAACGTTATACGTTATAACGTAGTAGTATATAACGTTATACGTTATTACGTAAGGGTATGTAACGTCATACGTTGTTACGTAATAGTATATGACGTTATAACTTATTACGTATTAGTATGTAACGTTATACGTTATAACATAATAGTATACAAAGTTATACTTCATAACGTAATAATATATAACGTTATACGTTATAACGAAGTAGTATATAACGTTATACGTCATAACGAAATACTATATAACGTTATCCGTTATAACGTAGTAGTATATAACGTTATACGTCATAACGTAATAGTATATAACGTTATACGTTATTACGTATTTGTATATAACTTTATACGTCATAACGTAATACTATATATCGTTATACGTTAGTGCGTAATTCTATATAACGTTATACGATATAACGAAGTAGTATATAACGTTATACGTCATAACGAAATACTGTATAACGTTATACGTTATAACGTAATAGTATATAACGTTATACGTCAAAACGTAATAGTATATAACGTTATACGTTAGTGAATAATTCTATATAACGTTATACGATATAACGAAGTAGTATATAACGTTATACATCATAACGTAATAGTATATATCGTTATACGTTATTACGTATTCGTATAAAACGTTATACGTTATTACGTAATGGTATATAACGTTATACGTAGTTACGTATTAGTATATGACGCTAAAACTTATTACGTATTAGTATGTAACGTTATACGTTATAACATAATAGTATATAACGTTATACGTCATAACGTAATACTATATAACGTTATACGTCATAACGTAATAGTATATAACGTTATACGTTATTACGTAATAGTATACAAAGTTATACTTCATAACGTAATAATATATAACGTTATACGTTATAACGTAGTAGTATATAACGTTATACGTCATAACGTAATAGTATATAACGTTATACGTTATTACGTGTTTGTATATAACGTTATACGTCATAACGTAATACTATATAACGTTGTACGTTATTACGTAATACTATATAACATTATACGTTATACGATAATACTATACAACGTTATACGTTATTACGTAACAGTATATAACGCTATACTTTATAACGTAGTAGTACATAACGTTATAAGTCATAACGTAATAGTATATAACGTTATACGTTATTACGTAATAGTTTATAACGTTATACGTTATAACGTAATACTATGTAACGTTATACGTTATAACGTAGTAGTATATAACGTTATACGTCATAACGTAATAGTATATAACGTTATACGTTATAACGTAGTAGTGTATAACGTTTTACGTTATTACGCAATACTATACAACGTTATATGTTATACGATAATACTATATAACGTTATACTTTATTATGTAACAGTATATAACGTTATACGTTATAACGTAATACTATATAACGTTATACGTCATAACGTAATACTATATAACGTTATTCGTCATAACGTAATAGTATATAACGTTATACGTTATAACGTAATAGTATACAAAGTTATACTACATAACGTAAGAATATATAACGTTATACGTTATAACGTAGTAGTATATAACATTATACGTCATAACGTGATAGTATATAACGTTATACGTTATTACGTATTTGTATATAACGTTATACGTCATAACGTAATACTATATAACGTTATACGTTATTACGTATTAGTATAGAACGTTATACGTTATTACGTAATGGTATATAACGTTATACGTTGTTACGTAATAGTATATGACGTTATAACTTATTACGTATTAGTATGTAACGTTATACGTTATAACATAATAGTATATAACGTTATACTTTATAGCGTAGTAGTACATAACGTTATAAGTCATAACGTAGTAGTATATAATGTTATACGTCATAACGTAATGGTACATAACGTTATACGTTAGTACGAAATTCTATATAACGTTATACGATATAACGAAGTAGTATATAACGTTATACGTCATAACGTAATACTATATAACGTTATACGTTATTACGTAACAGTATATAACGTTATACGTTATAACGTAATAGTATATAACGTTATACGTTATTACGTATTAGTATATAACGTTATACGTTATTACGTATTTGTATATAACGTTATACGTCATAACGTAATACTATATAACGTTAGACGTTATTACGTATTAGTATATAACGTTATACGTTATTACGTAATAGTTTATAACGTGATACGTCATAACGTAATACTATATAACGTTATACGTTATAACGTAACAGTATATAACGTTATACGTTATAACGTAATACTATATAACGTTATACGTTATAACGTAGTAGTACATAACGTCATAAGTCATAACGTAACAGTATATAACGTTATACGTTATTACGCAATACTATATAACGTTATATGTTATACGATAATACTATATAACGTTATACGTTATTACGTAACAGTATATAACGTTATACGTTATAACGTATTAATATATGACGTTATACGTTATAACGTTTTAGTACATAACGTTATACGTTACTACGCATTAGTATATAACGTTATACGTTATAAGATAATGCTATATAACATTATACGTTATTACGTAACGGTATATAACGTTATACGTCATTACGTATTAGTATATAACGTTATGCGTCATAACGTAATTGTATATAACGTTATACGTTATTACGTAACAGTATATAACGTTATACGTTATTACGTAATAGTTTATAACGTTATACGTTATAACGTAATACTATGTAACGTTATGCGTCATAACGTAATTGTATATAACGTTATACGTTATTACGTAACAGTATATAACGTTATACGTTATTACGTAATGGTATATAACGTCATACGTTGTTACGTAATAGTATATGACGTTATAACTTATTACGTATTAGTATGTAACGTTAGACGTTATAACATAATAGCATATAACGTTATACGTTATAACGTAGTAGTATATAACGTTACACGTTATTACGTATTAGTATATAACGTTATTCGTTATTACGTAATACTATATAACGTTATACGTTATACGATAATACTATATAACGTTATACGTTATCACGTAATACTATATAACGTTATACGTTATTACGCAATACTATATAACGTTATACGTTATACGATAATACTATATAACGTTATTAGTTATTACGTAACAGTTTATAACGTTATACGTTATAACGTAGTAGTATATAACGTTATACGTTATTACGTAATGGTATATAACGTCATACGTTGTTACGTAATAATATATGACGTTATAACTTATTACGTATTAGTATGTAACGTTATACGTTATAACATAATAGTATACAAAGTTATACTTCATAACGTAATAATATATAACGTTATACGTTATAACGAAGTAGTATATAACGTTATACGTCATAACGAAATACTATATAACGTTATCCGTTATAACGTAGTAGTATATAACGTTATACGTCATAACGTAATAGTATATAACGTTATACGTTATTACGTATATGTATATAACGTTATACGTCATAACGTAGTACTATATATCGTTATACGTTAGTGCGTAATTCTATATAACGTTATACGATATAACGAAGTAGTATATAACGTTATACGTCATAACGAAATACTATATAACGTTATACGTTATAACGTAATAGTATATAACGTTATACGTCAAAACGTAATAGTATATAACGTTATACATTAGTGCGTAATTCTATATAACGTTATACGATATAACGAAGTAGTATATAACGTTATACATCATAACGTAATAGTATATATCGTTATACGTTATTACGTATTCGTATAAAACGTTATACGTTATTACGTAATGGTATATAACGTTATACGTAGTTACGTAATAGTATATGACGTTAAAACTTATTACGTATTAGTATGTAACGTTATACGTTATAACATAATAGTATATAACGTTATACGTCATAACGTAATACTATATAACGTTATACGTCATAACGTAATAGTATATAACGTTATACGTTATTACGTAATAGTATACAAAGTTATACTTCATAACGTAATAATATATAACGTTATACGTTATAACGTAGTAGTATATAACGTTATACGTCATAACGTAATACTATATAACGTTGTACGTTATTACGTAATACTATATAACATTATACGTTATACGATAATACTATACAACGTTATACGTTATTACGTAACAGTATATAACGCTATACTTTATAACGTAGTAGTACATAACGTTATAAGTCATAACGTAATAGTATATAACGTTATACGTTATTACGTAATAGTTTATAACGTTATACGTTATAACGTAATACTATGTAACGTTATACGTTATAACGTAGTAGTATATAACGTTATACGTCATAACGTAATAGTATATAACGTTATACGTTATAACGTAGTAGTATATAACGTTATACGTCATAACGTAATAGTATATAACGTTATACGTTATAACGTAACAGTATATAACGCTATACTTTATAACGTAGTAGTACATAACGTTATAAGTCATAACGTAATACTATATAACGTTGTACGTTATTACGTAATACTATATAACATTATACGTTATACGATAATACTATACAACGTTATACGTTATTACGTAACAGTATATAACGCTATACGTTATTACGTATTAGTATATAACGTTATACGTTATTACATAATGGTATATAACGTTATACGTTGTTACGTAATAGTATATGACGTCATAACTTATTACGCATTAGTATGTAACGTTATACGTTATAACATAATAGTATATAACGTTATACGTCATAACGTAATACTATATAACGTTATACGTCATAACGTAATAGTATATAACGTTATACGTTATAACGTTATAGTATACAATGTTATACTTCATAACGTAATAATATATAACGTTATACGTTATAACGTAGTAGTATATAACGTTATACGTCATAACGTAATAGTATATAACGTTATACGTTATTACGTATTTGTATATAACGTTATACGTCATAACGTAATACTATATAACGTTATACGTTATTACGTATTAGTATAGAACGTTATACGTTATTACGTAATGGTATATAACGTTATACGTTGTTACGTAATAGTATATGACGTTATAACTTATTACGTATTAGTATGTAACGTTATACGTTATAACATAATAGTATATAACGTTATACTTTATAGCGTAGTAGTACGTAACGTTATAAGTCATAACGTAGTAGTATATAACGTTATACGATATAACGAAGTAGTATATAACGTTATACGTCATAACGTAATACTATATAACGTTATACGTTATTACGTAACAGTATATAACGTTATACGTTATAACCTAATAGTATATAACGTTATACGTTATTACGTATTAGTATATAACGTTATACGTTATTACGTATTTGTATGTAACGTTATACGTCATAACGTAATACTATATAACGTTATACGTTATTACGTATTAGTATATAACGTTATACGTTATTACGTAATAGTTTATAACGTGATACGTCATAACGTAATACTATATAACGTTATACGTTATAACGTAACAGTATATAACGTTATACGTTATAACGTAATACTATATAACGTTATACGTTATAACGTAGTAGTACATAACGTCATAAGTCATAACGTAACAGTATATAACGTTATACGTTATTACGTAATAGTTTATAACGTTATACGTTATAACGTAATACTATGTAACGTTATACGTTATAACGTAGTAGTATATAACGTTATACGTCATAACGTAATAGTATATAACGTTATACGTTATTACGTATTTGTATATAACGTTATACGTTATTACGAAATACTATATAACGTTATATGTTATACGATAATACTATATAACGTTATACGTTATTACGTAACAGTATATAACGTTATACGTTATAACGTATTAATATATGACGTTATACGTTATAACGTTTTAGTACATAACGTTATACGTTATTACGCATTAGTATATAACGTTATACGTTATAAGATAATGCTATATAACATTATACGTTATTACGTAACGGTATATAACGTTATACGTCATTACGTATTAGTATATAACGTTATGCGTCATAACGTAATTGTATATAACGTTATACGTTATTACGCATTAGTATACAACGTTATACGTTATTACGTAATAGTATATAAGGTTATACGTTATTACGCATTAGAAAATAACGGTATACGTTATAAGATAATACTATATAACGTTATACGTTATTACGTAACGGTATATAACGTTATACGTTGTTACGCATTAGTATATAACGTTATACGTTATAACGTAATAGTATATAACGTTATACGTTATTACGTATTAGTATATAACGTTATACGTTATTACGTAATAGTTTATAACGTGATACGTCATAACGTAATACTATATAACGTTATACGTTATAACGTAACAGTATATAACGTTATACGTTATAACGTAATACTATATAACGTTATACGTTATAACGTAGTAGTACATAACGTCATAAGTCATAACGTAACAGTATATAACGTTATACGTTATTACGTAATAGTTTATAACGTTATACGTTATAACGTAATACTATGTAACGTTATACGTTATAACGTAGTAGTATATAACGTTATACGTCATAACGTAATAGTATATAACGTTATACGTTATTACGTATTTGTATATAACGTTATACGTTATTACGCAATACTATATAACGTTATATGTTATACGATAATACTATATAACGTTATACGTTATTACGTAACAGTATATAACGTTATACGTTATTACGCAATACTATATAACGTTATATGTTATACGATAATACTATATAACGTTATACGTTATTACGTAACAGTATATAACGTTATACGTTATTACGTATTAGTATAGAACGTTATACGTTATTACGTAATGGTATATAACGTTATACGTTGTTACGTAATAGTATATGACGTTATAACTTATTACGTATTAGTATGTAACGTTATACGTTATAACATAATAGTATATAACGTTATACGTTAGTGCGTAATTCTATATAACGTTATACGATATAACGAAGTAGTATATAACGTTATACGTCATAACGTAATACTATATAACGTTATACGTTATAACGTAGTAGTATATAACGTTATACGTCATAACGTAATAGTATATAACGTTATACGTTATTACGTATTTGTATATAACGTTATACGTCATAACGTAATACTATATAACGTTATACGTTATTACGTATTAGTATATAACGTTATACGTTATTACGTAATTGTATATAACGTTATACGTTGTTACGTAATAGTAGATGACGTTATAACTTATTACGTATTAGTATGTAACGTTATACGTTATAACATAATAGTATATAACGTTATACGTCATGACGTAATACTATATAACGTTATACGTCATAACGTAATAGTATATAACGTTATACGTTATAACGTAATAGTATACAATGTTATACTTCATAACGTAATAATATATAACGTTATACGTTATAACATAATAGTATATAACGTTATACGTCATAACGTAATACTATATAACGTTATACGTTATAACGTAGTAGTATATAACGTTATACGTCATAACGTAATAGTATATAACGTTATACGTTATTACCTATTTGTATATAACGGTATACGTTATTACGTAACAGTATATAACGTTATACGTTATAACGTAATACTATATAACGTTATACGTTATAACGTAATACTATATAACGTTATACGTTATAACGTAGTAGTATATAACGTTATACGTCATAACGTCATAGTATATAACGTTATACGTCATAACGTAATACTATATAACGTTATACGTTATAACGTAGTAGTATATAACGTAATACGTCATAACGTCATAGTATATCACGTTATACGTTATTACGTGATAGTTTATAACGTTATACGTTATAACGTTGTAGTATATAACGTTATACGTCATAACGAAATAGTATATAACGTTATACTTTATAACGTAGTAGCACATAACGTTATAAGTCATAACGTAATAGTATATAACGTTATACGTTATTACGTAATAGTTTATAACGTTATACGTTATAACGTAACACTATGTAACGTTATACGTTATAACGTAGTAGTATATAACGTTATACGTCATAACGTAATAGTATATAACGTTATACGTTATTACGTATTTGTATATAACGTTATACGTTATTACGCAATACTATATAACGTTATATGTTATACGATAATACTATATAACGTTATACTTTATTACGTAACAGTATATAACGTTATACGTCATAACGTAATACTATATAACGTTATACGTTATTACGTAACAGTATATAACGTTATACGTTATAGCGTAATAGTATATAACGTTATACGTCATAACGTAATAGTATATAACGTTATACGTTATTACGTATTTGTATATAACGTTATACGTCATAACGTAATACTATATAACGTTATACGTTATAACGTAATAGTACGCAAAGTTATACTTCATAACGTAATAATATATAACGTTATGCGTTATAGCGTAGTAGTATATAACGTTATACGTCATAACGTAATAGTATATAACGTTATACGTTATTACGTATTTGTATATAACGTTATACGTCATAACGTAATACTATACAACGTTATACGTTATAACGTAGTAGTATATAACGTTATACGTCATAACGTCATAGTATATAACGTTATACGTCATAACGTAATACTATATAACGTTATACGTTATAACGTAGTAGTATATAACATAATACGTCATAACGTCATAGTATATAACGTTATACGTTATTACGTGATAGTTTATAACGTTATACGTTATAACGTAATACTGTGTTACGTTATACGTCATAACGTAATAGTATATAACGTTCTACTTTATAACGTAGTAGTACATAACGTTATAAGTCATAACGTAGTAGTATATAATGTTATACGTCATAACGTAATGGTATATAACGTTATACGTTAGTACGAAATTCTATATAACGTTATACGTTATTACGTATTAGTATATAACGTTATACGTTATTACGTAATGTTATATAACGTTATACGTTGTTACGTAATAGCATATGACGTTATAACTTATTACGTATTAGTATGTAACGTTATACGTTATAACATAATAGTATATAACGTTATACGTCATAACGTAATACTATATAACGTTATACGTTATTACGTATTAGTATATAACGTTATACGTTATTACGTAATAGTTTATAACGCGATACGTCATAACGTAATACTATATAACGTTATACGTTATAACGTAACAGTATATAACGTTATACGTTATAACGTAATACTATATAACGCTATACGTTATAACGTAGTAGTATATAACGTTATACGTCATAACGTAATAGTATATAACGTTATACGTCATAACGTAATACTATATAACGTTATACGTTATAACGTAGTAGTATATAACGTAATACGTCATAACGTCATAGTATATAACGTTATACGTTATTACGTATTTTTATATAACGTTATACGTCATAACGTAATACTATATAAACTTATACGTTATTACGTAACAGTATATAACGTTATACGTTATAACGTAATAGTATATAACGTTATACGTTATTACGTATTTGTATATAACGTTATACGTTATTACGTAATAGTTTATAACGTTATACGTTATTACGTAATGGTATATAACGATATACGTTGTTACGTAATAGTATATGACGTTATAACTTATTACGTATTAGTATGTAACGTTATACGTTATAACATAATAGTATATAACGTTATACGTCATAACGTAATACTATATAACGTTATACGTTATAACGTAGTAGTATATAACGTTATACGTCATAACGTAATAGTATATAACGTTATACGTTATTACGCATTTGTATATAACGTTATACGTCATAACGTAATACTATATAACGTTATACGTTATAACGTAATAGTATGCAAAGTTATACTTCATAACGTAATAATATATAACGTTATACGTTATAACGTAGTAGTATATAACGTTATACGTCATAACGTAATAGTATATAACGTTATACGTTATTACGTATTTGTATATAACGTTATACGTCATAACGTAATACTATATAACGTTATACGTTATAACGTAGTAGTATATAACGTTATACGTCATAACGTCATAGTATATAACGTTATACGTCATAACGTAATACTATATAACGTTATACGTTATAACGTAGTAGTATATAACGTTATACGTCATAACGTAATAGTATATAACGTTACACGTTATTACGTATTAGTATATAACGTTATTCGTTATTACGTAATACTATATAACGTTATACGTTATACGATAATACTATATAACGTTATACGTTATAACGTAGCAGTATATAACGTTATACGTCATAACGTAATAGTATATAACGTTATACGTCATAACGTAATACTATATAACGTTATACGTTATTACGTAACAGTATACGCAGTTATACTTCAGAACATAATAATATATAACGTTATACGTCATAACGTAATACTGTATAACGTTGTACGTTATTACGTAATACTATATAACATTATACGTTATACGATAATACTATACAACGTTATACGTTATAACGTAGTAGTATATAACGTTATACGTCATAACGTAATAGTATATAACGTTATACGTCATAACGTAATACTATATAACGTTATACGTTATTACGTAATGGTATATAACGTTATACGTTATTACGTAATGGTATATAACGTCATACGTTGTTACGTAATAGTATATGACGTTATAACTTATTACGTATTAGTATGTAACGTTATACGTTATAACATAATAGCATATAACGTTATACGTTATAACGTAGTAGTATATAACGTTACACGTTATTACGTATTAGTATATAACGTTATTCGTTATTACGTAATAGTATATAACGTTATACGTTATACGATAATACTATATAACGTTATACGTTATCACGTAATACTATATAACGTTATACGTTATTACGCAATACTATATAACGTTATACGTTATACGATAATACTATATAACGTTATTAGTTATTACGTAACAGTTTATAACGTTATACGTTATAACGTAGTAGTATATAACGTTATACGTTATTACGTAAGGGTATGTAACGTCATACGTTGTTACGTAATAGTATATGACGTTATAACTTATTACGTATTAGTATGTAACGTTATACGTTATAACATAATAGTATACAAAGTTATACTTCATAACGTAATAATATATAACGTTATACGTTATAACGAAGTAGTATATAACGTTATACGTCATAACGAAATACTATATAACGTTATCCGTTATAACGTAGTAGTATATAACGTTATACGTCATAACGTAATAGTATATAACGTTATACGTTATTACGTATTTGTATATAACGTTATACGTCATAACGTAATACTATATATCGTTATACGTTAGTGCGTAATTCTATATAACGTTATACGATATAACGAAGTAGTATATAACGTTATACGTCATAACGAAATACTGTATAACGTTATACGTTATAACGTAATAGTATATAACGTTATACGTCAAAACGTAATAGTATATAACGTTATACGTTAGTGAATAATTCTATATAACGTTATACGATATAACGAAGTAGTATATAACGTTATACATCATAACGTAATAGTATATATCGTTATACGTTATTACGTATTCGTATAAAACGTTATACGTTATTACGTAATGGTATATAACGTTATACGTAGTTACGTATTAGTATATGACGCTAAAACTTATTACGTATTAGTATGTAACGTTATACGTTATAACATAATAGTATATAACGTTATACGTCATAACGTAATACTATATAACGTTATACGTCATAACGTAATAGTATATAACGTTATACGTTATTACGTAATAGTATACAAAGTTATACTTCATAACGTAATAATATATAACGTTATACGTTATAACGTAGTAGTATATAACGTTATACGTCATAACGTAATAGTATATAACGTTATACGTTATTACGTGTTTGTATATAACGTTATACGTCATAACGTAATACTATATAACGTTGTACGTTATTACGTAATACTATATAACATTATACGTTATACGATAATACTATACAACGTTATACGTTATTACGTAACAGTATATAACGCTATACTTTATAACGTAGTAGTACATAACGTTATAAGTCATAACGTAATAGTATATAACGTTATACGTTATTACGTAATAGTTTATAACGTTATACGTTATAACGTAATACTATGTAACGTTATACGTTATAACGTAGTAGTATATAACGTTATACGTCATAACGTAATAGTATATAACGTTATACGTTATAACGTAGTAGTGTATAACGTTATACGTTATTACGCAATACTATACAACGTTATATGTTATACGATAATACTATATAACGTTATACTTTATTATGTAACAGTATATAACGTTATACGTTATAACGTAATACTATATAACGTTATACGTCATAACGTAATACTATATAACGTTATTCGTCATAACGTAATAGTATATAACGTTATACGTTATAACGTAATAGTATACAAAGTTATACTACATAACGTAAGAATATATAACGTTATACGTTATAACGTAGTAGTATATAACATTATACGTCATAACGTGATAGTATATAACGTTATACGTTATTACGTATTTGTATATAACGTTATACGTCATAACGTAATACTATATAACGTTATACGTTATTACGTATTAGTATAGAACGTTATACGTTATTACGTAATGGTATATAACGTTATACGTTGTTACGTAATAGTATATGACGTTATAACTTATTACGTATTAGTATGTAACGTTATACGTTATAACATAATAGTATATAACGTTATACTTTATAGCGTAGTAGTACATAACGTTATAAGTCATAACGTAGTAGTATATAATGTTATACGTCATAACGTAATGGTACATAACGTTATACGTTAGTACGAAATTCTATATAACGTTATACGATATAACGAAGTAGTATATAACGTTATACGTCATAACGTAATACTATATAACGTTATACGTTATTACGTAACAGTATATAACGTTATACGTTATAACGTAATAGTATATAACGTTATACGTTATTACGTATTAGTATATAACGTTATACGTTATTACGTATTTGTATATAACGTTATACGTCATAACGTAATACTATATAACGTTAGACGTTATTACGTATTAGTATATAACGTTATACGTTATTACGTAATAGTTTATAACGTGATACGTCATAACGTAATACTATATAACGTTATACGTTATAACGTAACAGTATATAACGTTATACGTTATAACGTAATACTATATAACGTTATACGTTATAACGTAGTAGTACATAACGTCATAAGTCATAACGTAACAGTATATAACGTTATACGTTATTACGTAATAGTTTATAACGTTATACGTTATAACGTAATACTATGTAACGTTATACGTTATAACGTAGTAGTATATAACGTTATACGTCATAACGTAATAGTATATAACGTTATACGTTATTACGTATTTGTATATAACGTTATACGTTATTACGCAATACTATATAACGTTATATGTTATACGATAATACTATATAACGTTATACGTTATTACGTAACAGTATATAACGTTATACGTTATAACGTATTAATATATGACGTTATACGTTATAACGTTTTAGTACATAACGTTATACGTTATTACGCATTAGTATATAACGTTATACGTTATAAGATAATGCTATATAACATTATACGTTATTACGTAACGGTATATAACGTTATACGTCATTACGTATTAGTATATAACGTTATGCGTCATAACGTAATTGTATATAACGTTATACGTTATTACGTAACAGTATATAACGTTATACGTCATTACGTATTAGTATATAACGTAATACGGTATGACGTATTAGTAGATGACATTACTCGTTATTACGCAGTAGTATATAATGTTAGAAGTTATTACGTAATAGTTAATAACGTTATACTTTATTACGTAATGGTATATAACGTTATACGTTGTTACGTAATAGTAGATGACGTTATAACTTATTACGTATTAGTATGTAACGTTATACGTTATAACATAATAGTATATAACGTTATACGTCATAACGTAATACTATATAACGTTATACGTCATAACGTAATAGTATATAACGTTATACGTTATAACGTAATAGTATACAATGTTATACTTCATAACGTAATAATATATAACGTTATACGTTATAACATAATAGTATATAACGTTATACGTCATAACGTAATACTATATAACGTTATACGTTATAACGTAGTAGTATATAACGTTATACGTCATAACGTAATAGTATATAACGTTATACGTTATTACCTATTTGTATATAACGGTATACGTTATTACGTAACAGTATATAACGTTATACGTTATAACGTAATACTATATAACGTTATACGTTATAACGTAATACTATATAACGTTATACGTTATAACGTAATACTATATAACGTTATACGTTATAACGTAGTAGTATATAACGTTATACGTCATAACGTCATAGTATATAACGTTATACGTCATAACGTAATACTATATAACGTTATACGTTATAACGTAGTAGTATATAACGTAATACGTCATAACGTCATAGTATATGACGTTATACGTTATTACGTGATAGTTTATAACGTTATACGTTATAACGTTGTAGTATATAACGTTATACGTCATAACGAAATAGTATATAACGTTATACTTTATAACGTAGTAGTACATAACGTTATAAGTCATAACGTAATAGTATATAACGTTATACGTTATTACGTAATAGTTTATAACGTTATACGTTATAACGTAATACTGTGTAACGTTATACGTTATAACGTAGTAGTATATAACGTTATACGTCATAACGTAATAGTATATAACGTTATACGTTATTACGTATTTGTATATAACGTTATACGTTATTACGCAATACTATATAACGTTATATGTTATACGATAATACTATATAACGTTATACTTTATTACGTAACAGTATATAACGTTATACGTCATAACGTAATAGTATATAACGTTATACGTTATTACGTATTTGTATATAACGTTATACGTCATAACGTAATACTATACAACGTTATACGTTATAACGTAGTAGTATATAACGTTATACGTCATAACGTCATAGTATATAACGTTATACGTCATAACGTAATACTATATAACGTTATATGTTAGAACGTAGTAGTATATAACGTAATACGTCATAACGTCATAGTATATAACGTTATACGTTATTACGTGATAGTTTATAACGTTATACGTTATAACGTAATACTATGTTACGTTATACGTTATAACGTTGTAGTATATAACGTTATACGTCATAACGTAATAGTATATAACGTTATACTTTATAACGTAGTAGTACATAACGTTATAAGTCATAACGTAGTAGTATATAATGTTATACGTCATAACGTAATGGTATATAACGTTATACGTTAGTACGAAATTCTATATAACGTTATACGATATAACGAAGTAGTATATAACGTTATACGTCATAACGTAATTCTATATAACGTTATACGTTATTACGTAACAGTATATAACGTTATACGTTATAACGTAATAGTATATAACGTTATACGTTATTACGTATTAGTATATAACGTTATACGTTATTACGTAATGTTATATAACGTTATACGTTGTTACGTAATAGTATATGACGTTATAACTTATTACGTATTAGTATGTAACGTTATACGTTATAACATAATAGTATATAACGTTATACGTCATAACGTAATACTATATAACGTTATACGTTATAACGTAGTAGTATATAACGTTATACGTCATAACGTAATAGTATATACCGTTATACGTTATTACGTATTTGTATATAACGTTATACGTCATAACGTAATACTATATAACGTTATACGTTATTACGTATTAGTATATAACGTTATACGTTATTACGTAAGAGTTTATAACGTGATACGTCATAACGTAATACTATATAACGTTATACGTTATAACGTAACAGTATATAACGTTATACGTTATAACGTAATACTATATAACGCTATACGTTATAACGTAGTAGTATATAACGTTATACGTCATAACGTAATAGTATATAACGTTATACGTCATAACGTAATACTATATAACGTTATACGTTATAACGTAGTAGTATATAACGTAATACGTCATAACGTCATAGTATATAACGTTATACGTTATTACGTATTTTTATATAACGTTATACGTCATAACGTAATACTATATAAACTTATACGTTATTACGTAACAGTATATAACGTTATACGTTATTACGTACTAGTATATAACGTTATACGTTATTACGTATTAGTATATAACGTTATACGTTATTACGCATTAGTATTTAACGTTACACGTTATTACATATCAGTATATAACGTTATACGTTATTACGTATTTGTATATAACGTTATACGTCATAACGTAATACTATATAACGTTATACGATATAACGTAGTAGTACATAACGTTATACGTCATAACGTCATAGTATATAACGTTATACGTCATAACGTAATACTATATAACGTTATACGTTATAACGTAGTAGTATATAACGTAATACGTCATAACGTCATAGTATATAACGTTATACGTTATTACGTGATAGTTTATAAAGTTATACGTTATAACGTAATACTATGTTACGTTATACGTTATAACGTTGTAGTATATAACGTTATACGTCATAACGTAATAGTATATAACGTTATACGTTATTACGTATTAGTATATAACGTTATACGTTATTACGTATTTGTATATAACGTTATACGTCATAACGTAATACTATATAACGTTATACGTTATTCCGTATTAGTATATAACGTTATACGTTATTACGTAATAGTTTATAACGTGATACGTCATAACGTAATACTATATAACGTTATACGTTATAACGTAGTAGTACATAACGTCATAAGTCATAACGTAACAGTATATAACGTTATACGTTATTACGTAATAGTTTATAACGTTATACTTTATAACGTAATACTATGTAACGTTATACGTTATAACGTAGTAGTATATAACGTTATACGTCATAACGTAATAGTATATAACGTTATACGTTATTACGTATTTGTATATAACGTTATACGTTATTACGCAATACTATATAACGTTATATGTTATACGATAATACTATATAACGTTATACGTTATTACGTAACAGTATATAATGTTATACGTTATAAGATAATGCTATATAACATTATACGTTATTACGTAACGGTATATAACGTTATACGTTATTACGTATTAGTATATAACGTTATACGCTATAAGATAATACTATATAACAATATACGTTATTACGTATTAGTATCTAACGTTCTACGTTATTACGTAACAGTATATAACGTTATACGTCATAGCGTAACAGTATATAACGTTATACGTCATTACGTATTAGTATATAACGTTATGCGTCATAACGTAATTGTATATAACGTTATACGTTATTACGTAACAGTATATAACGTTATACGTCATTACGTATTAGTATATAACGTTATACGGTATGACGTATTAGTAGATGACGTTACTCGTTATTACGCATTAGTATATAATGTTAGAAGTTATTACGTAATAGTTAATAACGTTATACTTTATTACGTAACGGTATATAACGTTATACGTTATTACGTATTAGTATCTAACGTTAAACGTTATAACGTATTAGTAGATAACGTTATACGTTATTACGTAACTGTGTATAACGTTATACGTTATTACGTACTAGTATATAACGTTATACGTTATTACGTATTAGTATATAACGTTATACGTTGTTACGCATTAGTATATAACGTTATACGTTATAACGTAATAGTATATAACGTTATACGTTATTACGCATTAGTATACAACGTTATACGTTATTACGTAATAGTATATAAGGTTATACGTTATTACGCATTAGTAAATAACGGTATACGTTATAAGATAATACTATATAACGTTATACGTTATTACGTAACGGTATATAACGTTATACGTTATTACGTAACAGTATATAACGTTATACGTTAATACGTATTAGTATATAACGTTATACGTCATAACGTAATAGTATATAACGTTATACGTTATTACGTATTAGTATCTAACGTTATACGTTATAACGTATTAGTAGATAACGTTATACGTTATTACGTAACTGTGTATAACGTTATACGTTATTACGTACTAGTATATAACGTTATACGTTATTACGTATTAGTATATAACGTTATACGTTATTACGCATTAGTATTTAACGTTACACGTTATTACATATCAGTATATAACGTTATACGTTATTACGCATTAGTATATAACGTTATACGTTATTATGTAATACTATATACTGCTATATGTTATACGTATTAGTATATAACGTTACACGTTATTACATATCAGTATATAACGTTATACGTCATAACGTAATACTATATAACGTTATACGTTATTACGTAACAGTATATAACGTTATACGTTATAACGTAATAGTATATAACGTTATACGTTATTACGTATTAGTATATAACGTTATACGTTATTACGTATTTGTATATAACGTTATACGTCATAACGTAATACTATATAACGTTATACGTTATTACGTATTAGTATATAACGTTATACGTTATTACGTAATATTTTATAACGTGATACGTCATAACGTAATACTATATAACGTTATACGTTATAACGTAACAGTATATAACGTTATACGTTATAACGTAATACTATATAACGTTATACGTTATAACGTAGTAGTACATAACGTCATAAGTCATAACGTAACAATATATAACGTTATACGTTATTACGTAATAGTTTATAACGTTATACGTTATAACGTAATACTATGTAACGTTATACGTTATAACGTAGTAGTATATAACGTTATACGTCATAACGTAATAGTATATAACGTTATACGTTATTACGTATTTGTATATAACGTTATACGTTATTACGCAATACTATATAACGTTCTATGTTATACGATAATACTATATAACGTTATACGTTATTACGTAACAGTATATAACGTTATACGTTATAAGATAATGCTATATAACATTATACGTTATTACGTAACGGTATATAACGTTATACGTTATTACGTATTAGTATATAACGTTATACGCTATAAGATAATACTATATAACAATATACGTTATTACGTATTAGTATCTAACGTTCTACGTTATTACGTAACAGTATATAACGTTATACGTCATAGCGTAACAGTATATAACGTTATACGTCATTACGTATTAGTATATAACGTTATACGGTATGACGTATTAGTAGATGACGTTACTCGTTATTACGCATTAGTATATAATGTTAGAAGTTATTACGTAATAGTTAATAACGTTATACTTTATTACGTAACGGTATATAACGTTATACGTTATTACGTAATACTATATAACGTTATACGTCATAACGTAATAGTATATAACATTATACGTCATTACGTATTAGTATCTAACGTTAAACGTTATAACGTATTAGTAGATAACGTTATACGTTATTACGTAACTGTGTATAACGTTATACGTTATTACGTACTAGTATATAACGTTATACGTTATTACGTATTAGTATATAACGTTATACGTTGTTACGCATTAGTATATAACGTTATACGTTATAACATAATAGTATATAACGTTATACGTCATAACGTAATACTATATAACGTTATACGTTATAACGTAGTAGTATATAACGTTATACGTCATAACGTAATAGTATATAACGTTATTCGTTATTACCTATTTGTATATAACGGTATACGTTATTACGTAACAGTATATAACGTTATACGTTATAACGTAATACTATATAACGTTATACGTTATAACGTAATACTGTATAACGTTATACGTTATAACGTAGTAGTATATAACGTTATACGTCATAACGTCATAGTATATAACGTTATACGTCATAACGTAATACTATATAACGTTATACGTTATAACGTAGTAGTATATAACGTAATACGTCATAACGTCATAGTATATGACGTTATACGTTATTACGTGATAGTTTATAACGTTATACGTTATAACGTTGTAGTATATAACGTTATACGTCATAACGAAATAGTATATAACGTTATACTTTATAACGTAGTAGTACATAACGTTATAAGTCATAACGTAATAGTATATAACGTTATACGTTATTACGTAATAGTTTATAACGTTATACGTTATAACGTAATACTATGTAACGTTATACGTTATAACGTAGTAGTATACAACGTTATACGTCATAACGTAATAGTATATAACGTTATACGTTATTACGTATTTGTATATAACGTTATACGTTATTACGCAATACTATATAACGTTATATGTTATACGATAATACTATATAACGTTATACTTTATTACGTAACAGTATATAACGTTATACGTCATAACGTAATAGTATATAACGTTATACGTTATTACGTATTTGTATATAACGTTATACGTCATAACGTAATACTATACAACGTTATACGTTATAACGTAGTAGTATATAACGTTATACGTCATAACGTCATAGTATATAACGTTATACGTCATAACGTAATACTATATAACGTTATACGTTATAACGTAGTAGTATATAACGTAATACGTCATAACGTCATAGTATATAACGTTATACGTTATTACGTGATAGTTTATAACGTTATACGTTATAACGTAATACTATGTTACGTTATACGTTATAACGTTGTAGTATATAACGTTATACGTCATAACGTAATAGAATATAACGTTATACTTTATAACGTAGTAGTACATAACGTTATAAGTCATAACGTAGTAGTATATAATGTTATACGTCATAACGTAATGGTATATAACGTTATACGTTAGTACGAAATTCTATATAACGTTATACGATATAACGAAGTAGTATATAACGTTATACGTCATAACGTAATTCTATATAACGTTATACGTTATTACGTAACAGTATATAACGTTATACGTTATAACGTAATAGTATATAACGTTATACGTTATTACGTATTAGTATATAACGTTATACGTTATTACGTAATGTTATATAACGTTATACGTTGTTACGTAATAGTATATGACGTTATAACTTATTACGTATTAGTATGTAACGTTATACGTTATAACATAATAGTATATAACGTTATACGTCATAACGTAATACTATATAACGTTATACGTTATAACGTAGTAGTATATAACGTTATACGTCATAACGTAATAGTATATAACGTTATACGTTATTACGTATTTGTATATAACGTTATACGTCATAACGCAATACTATATAACGTTATACGTTATTACGTATTAGTATATAACGTTATACGTTATTACGTAATAGTTTATAACATGATACGTCATAACGTAATACTATATAACGTTATACGTTATAACGTAACAGTATATAACGTTATACGTTATAACGTAATACTATATAACGCTATACGTTATAACGTAGTAGTATATAACGTTATACGTCATAACGTAATAGTATATAACGTTATACGTCATAACGTAATACTATATAACGTTATACGTTATAACGTAGTAGTATATAACGTAATACGTCATAACGTCATAGTATATAACGTTATACGTTATTACGTATTTTTATATAACGTTATACGTCATAACGTAATACTATATAAACTTATACGTTATTACGTAACAGTATATAACGTTATACGTTATAACGTAATAGTATATAACGTTATACGTTATTACGTATTTGTATATAACGTTATACGTTATTACGTAATAGTTTATAACGTTATACGTTATTACGTAATGGTATATAACCATATACGTTGTTACGTAATAGTATATGACGTTATAACTTATTACGTATTAGTATGTAACGTTATACGTTATTACGTAACAGTATATAACGTTATACGTTATAACGTAATACTATATAACGTTATACGTTATAACGTAATACTATATAACGTTATACGTTATAACGTAGTAGTATATAACGTTATACGTTATAACGTAGTAGTATATAACGTTATACGTCATAACGTAATAGTATATAACGTTATCCGTTATTACGTATTTGTATATAACGTTATACGTCATAACGTAATACTATATAACGTTATACGTTATAACGTAGTAGTATATAACGTTATACGTCATAACGTCATAGTATATAACGTTATACGTCATAACGTAATACTATATAACGTTATACGTTATAACGTAGTAGTATATAACGTAATACGTCATAACGTCATAGTATATAACGTTATACGTTATTACGTGATAGTTTATAACGTTATACGTTATAACGTAATACTATGTTACGTTATACGTTATAACGTTGTAGTATATAACGTTATTCGTCATAACGTAATAGTATATAACGTTATACTTTATAGCGTAGTAGTACATAACGTTATAAGTCATAACGTAGTAGTATATAATGTTATACGTCATAACGTAATGGTATATAACGTTATACGTTAGTACGAAATTCTATATAACGTTATACGATATAACGAAGTAGTATATAACGTTATACGTCATAACGTAATACTATATAACGTTATACGTTATTACGTAACAGTATATAACGTTATACGTTATAACGTAATAGTATATAACGTTATACGTTATTACGTATTAGTATATAACGTTATACGTTATTACGTAATAGTTTATAGCGTGATACGTCATAACGTAATACTATATAACGTTATACGTTATAACGTAACAGTATATAACGTTATACGTTATAACGTAATACTATATAACGTTATACGTTATAACGTAGTAGTACATAACGTCATAAGTCATAACGTAACAGTATATAACGTTATACGTTATTACGTAATAGTTTATAACGTTATACGTTATAACGTAATACTATGTAACGTTATACGTTATAACGTAGTAGTATATAACGTTATACGTCATAACGTAATAGTATATAACGTTATACGTTATTACGTATTTGTATATAACGTTATACGTTATTACGCAATACTATATAACGTTATATGTTATACGATAATACTATATAACGTTATAGGTTATTACGTAACAGTATATAACGTTATACGTTATAAGATAATGCTATATAACATTATACGTTATTACGTAACGGTATATAACGTTATACGTTATTACGTATTAGTATATAACGTTATACGCTATAAGATAATACTATATAACAATATACGTTATTACGTATTAGTATCTAACGTTCTACGTTATTACGTAACAGTATATAACGTTATACGTCATAGCGTAACAGTATATAACGTTATACGTCATTACGTATTAGTATATAACGTTATGCGTCATAACGTAATTGTATATAACGTTATACGTTATTACGTAACAGTATATAACGTTATACGTCATTACGTATTAGTATATAACGTTATACGGTATGACGTATTAGTAGATGACGTTACTCGTTATTACGCATTAGTATATAATGTTAGAAGTTATTACGTAATAGTTAATAACGTTATACTTTATTACGTAACGGTATATAACGTTATACGTTATTACGTAATACTATATAACGTTATACGTCATAACGTAATAGTATATAACGTTATACGTTATTACGTATTAGTATCTAACGTTAAACGTTATAACGTATTAGTAGATAACGTTATACGTTATTACGTAACTGTGTATAACGTTATACGTTATTACGTACTAGTATATAACGTTATACGTTATTACGTATTAGTATATAACGTTATACGTTGTTACGCATTAGTATATAACGTTATACGTTATAACGTAATAGTATATAACGTTATACGTTATTACGCATTAGTATACTACGTTATACGTTATTACGTAATAGTATATAAGGTTATACGTTATTACGCATTAGTAAATAACGGTATACGTTATAAGATAATACTATATAACGTTATACGTTATTACGTAACGGTATATAACGTTATACGTTATTACGTAACAGTATATAACGTTATACGTTAATACGTATTTGTATATAACGTTATACGTCATAACGTAATAGTATATAACGTTATACGTTATTACGTATTAGTATCTAACGTTATACGTTATAACGTATTAGTAGATAACGTTATACGTTATTACGTAACTGTGTATAACGTTATACGTTATTACGTACTAGTATATAACGTTATACGTTATTACGTATTAGTATATAACGTTATACGTTATTACGCATTAGTATATAACGTTACACGTTATTACATATCAGTATATAACGTTATACGTTATTACGCATTAGTATATAACGTTATACGTTATTATGTAATACTATATACTGCTATATGTTATTACGTATTAGTATATAACGTTATACGTTATTACGTATTAGTATATAAGGTTATACGTTATTACGCCTTAGTAAATAACGGTATACGTTATGAGATAATACTATATAACGTTATACGTTATTACGTAACGGTATATAACGTTATACGTTATTACGTAACAGTATATAACGTTATACGTTAATACGTATTAGTATATAACGTTATACGTTATAACGCATTAGTAGATAACGTTATACGTTATAAGATAATACTATATAACATTATACGTTATTACGTAACTGTATATAACATTATACGCTATTACGTAACTGTATATAACGGTATACGTTATTACGTAACAGTATATAACGTTATACGTTATAACGTAATACTATATAACGTTATACGTTATAACGTAATACTATATAACGTTATACGTTATAACGTAGTAGTATATAACGTTATACGTCATAACGTCATAGTATATAACGTTATACGTCATAACGTAATACTATATAACGTTATACGTTATAACGTAGTAGTATATAACGTAATACGTCATAACGTCATAGTATATCACGTTATACGTTATTACGTGATAGTTTATAACGTTATACGTTATAACGTTGTAGTATATAACGTTATACGTCATAACGAAATAGTATATAACGTTATACTTTATAACGTAGTAGTACATAACGTTATAAGTCATAACGTAATAGTATATAACGTTATACGTTATTACGTAATAGTTTATAACGTTATACGTTATAACGTAACACTATGTAACGTTATACGTTATAACGTAGTAGTATATAACGTTATACGTCATAACGTAATAGTATATAACGTTATACGTTATTACGTATTTGTATATAACGTTATACGTTATTACGCAATACTATATAACGTTATATGTTATACGATAATACTATATAACGTTATACTTTATTACGTAACAGTATATAACGTTATACGTCATAACGTAATACTATATAACGTTATACGTTATTACGTAACAGTATATAACGTTATACGTTATAGCGTAATAGTATATAACGTTATACGTCATAACGTAATAGTATATAACGTTATACGTTATTACGTATTTGTATATAACGTTATACGTCATAACGTAATACTATATAACGTTATACGTTATAACGTAATAGTACGCAAAGTTATACTTCATAACGTAATAATATATAACGTTATGCGTTATAGCGTAGTAGTATATAACGTTATACGTCATAACGTAATAGTATATAACGTTATACGTTATTACGTATTTGTATATAACGTTATACGTCATAACGTAATACTATACAACGTTATACGTTATAACGTAGTAGTATATAACGTTATACGTCATAACGTCATAGTATATAACGTTATACGTCATAACGTAATACTATATAACGTTATACGTTATAACGTAGTAGTATATAACATAATACGTCATAACGTCATAGTATATAACGTTATACGTTATTACGTGATAGTTTATAACGTTATACGTTATAACGTAATACTGTGTTACGTTATACGTCATAACGTAATAGTATATAACGTTCTACTTTATAACGTAGTAGTACATAACGTTATAAGTCATAACGTAGTAGTATATAATGTTATACGTCATAACGTAATGGTATATAACGTTATACGTTAGTACGAAATTCTATATAACGTTATACGTTATTACGTATTAGTATATAACGTTATACGTTATTACGTAATGTTATATAACGTTATACGTTGTTACGTAATAGCATATGACGTTATAACTTATTACGTATTAGTATGTAACGTTATACGTTATAACATAATAGTATATAACGTTATACGTCATAACGTAATACTATATAACGTTATACGTTATTACGTATTAGTATATAACGTTATACGTTATTACGTAATAGTTTATAACGCGATACGTCATAACGTAATACTATATAACGTTATACGTTATAACGTAACAGTATATAACGTTATACGTTATAACGTAATACTATATAACGCTATACGTTATAACGTAGTAGTATATAACGTAATACGTCATAACGTCATAGTATATAACGTTATACGTTATTACGTGATAGTTTATAACGTTATACGTTATAACGTAATACTATGTTACGTTATACGTTATAACGTTGTAGTATATAACGTTATTCGTCATAACGTAATAGTATATAACGTTATACTTTATAGCGTAGTAGTACATAACGTTATAAGTCATAACGTAGTAGTATATAATGTTATACGTCATAACGTAATGGTATATAACGTTATACGTTAGTACGAAATTCTATATAACGTTATACGATATAACGAAGTAGTATATAACGTTATACGTCATAACGTAATACTATATAACGTTATACGTTATTACGTAACAGTATATAACGTTATACGTTATAACGTAATAGTATATAACGTTATACGTTATTACGTATTAGTATATAACGTTATACGTTATTACGTAATAGTTTATAGCGTGATACGTCATAACGTAATACTATATAACGTTATACGTTATAACGTAACAGTATATAACGTTATACGTTATAACGTAATACTATATAACGTTATACGTTATAACGTAGTAGTACATAACGTCATAAGTCATAACGTAACAGTATATAACGTTATACGTTATTACGTAATAGTTTATAACGTTATACGTTATAACGTAATACTATGTAACGTTATACGTTATAACGTAGTAGTATATAACGTTATACGTCATAACGTAATAGTATATAACGTTATACGTTATTACGTATTTGTATATAACGTTATACGTTATTACGCAATACTATATAACGTTATATGTTATACGATAATACTATATAACGTTATAGGTTATTACGTAACAGTATATAACGTTATACGTTATAAGATAATGCTATATAACATTATACGTTATTACGTAACGGTATATAACGTTATACGTTATTACGTATTAGTATATAACGTTATACGCTATAAGATAATACTATATAACAATATACGTTATTACGTATTAGTATCTAACGTTCTACGTTATTACGTAACAGTATATAACGTTATACGTCATAGCGTAACAGTATATAACGTTATACGTCATTACGTATTAGTATATAACGTTATGCGTCATAACGTAATTGTATATAACGTTATACGTTATTACGTAACAGTATATAACGTTATACGTCATTACGTATTAGTATATAACGTTATACGGTATGACGTATTAGTAGATGACGTTACTCGTTATTACGCATTAGTATATAATGTTAGAAGTTATTACGTAATAGTTAATAACGTTATACTTTATTACGTAACGGTATATAACGTTATACGTTATTACGTAATACTATATAACGTTATACGTCATAACGTAATAGTATATAACGTTATACGTTATTACGTATTAGTATCTAACGTTAAACGTTATAACGTATTAGTAGATAACGTTATACGTTATTACGTAACTGTGTATAACGTTATACGTTATTACGTACTAGTATATAACGTTATACGTTATTACGTATTAGTATATAACGTTATACGTTGTTACGCATTAGTATATAACGTTATACGTTATAACGTAATAGTATATAACGTTATACGTTATTACGCATTAGTATACTACGTTATACGTTATTACGTAATAGTATATAAGGTTATACGTTATTACGCATTAGTAAATAACGGTATACGTTATAAGATAATACTATATAACGTTATACGTTATTACGTAACGGTATATAACGTTATACGTTATTACGTAACAGTATATAACGTTATACGTTAATACGTATTTGTATATAACGTTATACGTCATAACGTAATAGTATATAACGTTATACGTTATTACGTATTAGTATCTAACGTTATACGTTATAACGTATTAGTAGATAACGTTATACGTTATTACGTAACTGTGTATAACGTTATACGTTATTACGTACTAGTATATAACGTTATACGTTATTACGTATTAGTATATAACGTTATACGTTATTACGCATTAGTATATAACGTTACACGTTATTACATATCAGTATATAACGTTATACGTTATTACGCATTAGTATATAACGTTATACGTTATTATGTAATACTATATACTGCTATATGTTATTACGTATTAGTATATAACGTTATACGTTATTACGTATTAGTATATAAGGTTATACGTTATTACGCCTTAGTAAATAACGGTATACGTTATGAGATAATACTATATAACGTTATACGTTATTACGTAACGGTATATAACGTTATACGTTATTACGTAACAGTATATAACGTTATACGTTAATACGTATTAGTATATAACGTTATACGTTATAACGCATTAGTAGATAACGTTATACGTTATAAGATAATACTATATAACATTATACGTTATTACGTAACTGTATATAACATTATACGCTATTACGTAACTGTATATAACGGTATACGTTATTACGTACTTGTATATAACTTTATACGTTATGACGTATTAGTAGATGACGTTACTCGTTATTACGCATTAGTATATAACGTTATACGTTAGTACGTAATAGTATATAACGTTATACGTCATAACGTAACAGTATATAACGTTATACGTTATTACGTATTAGTATATAACGTTATACGTTATTACGTATTAGTATATAACGTTATACGTTATAACGTATTAGTACATAAGGTTATACGTTATTACGCATTAGTAAATAACGGTATACGTCATAAGATAATACTATATAACGTTATACATTATTACGTATTAGTATCTAACGTTATACGTTACTACGTATTGGTATATAACGTTATACGTTATTACGTATTAGTATATAACGTTATACGTTATAACGTATTAGTAGATAACGTTACACGTTATAACGTATTAGTATATAACGTTATACGTTATAATGTATTAGTAGATAACGTTACACATTATTACGCATTAGTAGATAACGTTATACGTTATAAGATAATACTATATAACATTATACGTTATTACGTAACTGTATATAACGTTATACGTTATTACGTACTAGTATATAACGTTATGCGTTATGACGTATTAGTAGATGACGTTATCCGTTATTACGTATTAGTATATACCGTTATACGTTATTACGCATTAGTATATAACGTTATACGTTATAAGATAGTGCTATATAACATTATACGTTATTACGTAACGGTATATAACGTTATACGTCTTACCGTAACAGTATATAACGTTATCCGTTATTACGTATTAGTATATACCGTTATACGTTATTACGCAATACTATATAACGTTATATGTTATACGATAATACTATATAACGTTATACGTTATTACGTAACAGTATATAACGTTATACGTTATAACGTATTAATATATAACGTTATACGTTATAACGTTTTAGTACATAACGTTATACGTTATTACGCATTAGTATATAACGTTATACGTTATAAGATAATGCTATATAACATTATACGTTATTACGTAACGGTATATAACGTTATACGTCATAGCGTAACAGTATATAACGTTATACGTCATTACGTATTAGTATATAACGTTATGCGTCATAACGTAATTGTATATAACGTTATACGTTATTACGTAACAGTATATATCGTTATACGTCATTACGTATTAGTATATAACGTTATACGGTATGACGTATTAGTAGATGACGTTACTCGTTATTACGCATTAGTATATAATGTTAGAAGTTATTTCGTAATAGTTAATAACGTTATACTTTATTACGTAACGGTATATAACGTTATACGTTATTACGTAATACTATATAACGTTATACGTCATAACGTAATAGTATATAACGTTATACGTTATTACGTATTAGTATCTAACGTTATACGTTATAACGTATTAGTAGATAACGTTATACGTTATTACGTAACTGTGTATAACGTTATACGTTATTACGTACTAGTATATAACGTTATACGTTATTACGTATTAGTATATAACGTTATACGTTATTACGCATTAGTATACAACGTTATACGTTATAACGTAATAGTATATAACGTTATACGTTATTACGCATTAGTATACAACGTTATACGTTATTACGTAATAGTATATAAGGTTATACGTTATTACGCATTAGTAAATAACGGTATACGTTATAAGATAATACTATATAACGTTATACGTTATTACGTAACGGTATATAACGTTATACGTTATTACGTAACAGTATATAACGTTATACGTTAATACGTATTAGTATATAACGTTATACGTCATAACGTAATAGTATATAACGTTATACGTTATTACGTATTAGTATCTAACGTTATACGTTATAACGTATTAGTAGATAACGTTATACGTTATTACGTAACTGTGTATAACGTTATACGTTATTACGTACTAGTATATAACGTTATACGTTATTACGTATTAGTATATAACGTTATACGTTATTACGCATTAGTATATAACGTTACAAGTTATTACATATCAGTATATAACGTTATACGTTATAGCGTAATAGTATGTAACGTTATACGTCATAACGTAATAGTATATAACGTTATACGTTATAACGTATTAGTAGATAACGTTATACGTTATTACGCATTAGTATATAACGTTATACGTTATAACGTATTAGTATCTAACGTTATACGTTATTACGTATTGGTATATAACGTTATACGTTATTACGGATTAGTATATAACGTTATACGTTATTATGTAATACTATATACTGCTATATGTTATTACGTATTAGTATATAACGTTATACGTTATTACGTATTAGTATATAAGGTTATACGTTATTACGCATTAGTAAATAACGGTATACGTTATGAGATAATACTATATAACGTTATACGTTATTACGTAACGGTATATAACGTTATACGTTATTACGTAACATTATATAACGTTATACGTTATTACGTACTAGTATATAACGTTATACGTCATAACGTAACAGTATATAACGTTATACGTTATTACGTATTAGTATATAACGTTATACGTTATTACGTATTAGTATATAACGTTATACGTTATAACGTATTAGTAGATAAGGATATACGTTATTACGCATTAGTAAATAACGGTATACGTCATAAGATAATACTATATAACGTTATACATTATTACGTATTAGTATCTAACGTTATACGTTATTACGTATTGGTATATAACGTTATACGTTATTACGTATTAGTATATAACGTTATACGTTATAACGTATTAGTAGATAACGTTACACGTTATAACGTATTAGTATATAACGTTATACGTTGTAATGTATTACTAGATAACGTTATACATTATTACGCATTAGTAGATAACGTTATACGTTATAAGATAATACTATATAACATTATACGTTATTACGTAACTGTATATAACGTTATACGTTATTACGTACTAGTATATAACGTTATACGTTATGACGTATTAGTAGATGACGTTACTCGTTATTACGCATTAGTATATAACGTTATACGTTAGTACGTAATAGTATATAACGTTATACGTCTTACCGTAACAGTATATAACGTTATCCGTTATTACGTATTAGTATATACCGTTATACGTTATTACGTATTAGTATATAACGTTATACATTATAACGTATTAGTAGATAACGTTATACGTTATTACGCATTAGTAAATAACGTTATACGTTATAATATAATACTATATAACGTTATATGTTATTACCTAACAGTATATGACATTATACGTTGGTACGTAATAGTATATAACGTTATACGATATAAGGTAATACTACATAACCTTATACGTCTTAAGGTAGTACCATATAACGTTATACGTTAGTACGTAATAGTATATAACGTTATACGATATAAAGTAATAGTACATAACGTCATACGTTATTACAGATTAGTATATAACGTTATGCCTCATAACGTAATTGTATATAACGTTATACGTTATTACGTAACAGTATATAACGTTATACGTCATTACGTATTAGTATATAACGTTATACGTCATAACGTATTAGTAGATAACGTTATACGTTATTACGCATTAGTAAATAACGTTATACGTTATAAGATAATGCTATATAACGTTATACGTTATTACGTAACAGTTTATATCGTTATACGTTACAACGTAATAGTATATAACGTTATACGTTATAACGTATTAGTAGATAACGTTATACGTTATTACGTACTAGTATATAACGTTATAGGTTATGACGTATTAGTAGATGACGTTACTCGTTATTACGCATTAGTATATAACGTTATGCGTTATTACGCATTAGTATATAACGTTATACGTTATAACGTAACAGTATATAACGTTATACGTTATTACGTATTAGTATATAACGTTATACTTTATTACGTATTAATATATAACGTTATACGTTATAACGTATTAGTGCATAAGGTTATACGTTATTACGCATTAGTAGATAACGTTATACGTTATAAGATAATGCTATATAACATTATACGTTATTACGTAACGGTATTTAACGTTATACGTTATTACGTATTAGTATATAACGTTATACGCTATAAGATAATACTATATAATATTATACGTTCTTACGTAACTGTATATAACGTTATACGTTATTACGTATGAGTATATAACCTTATACGTTATAACGTATTAGTAAATAACGTTATACGTTATTACGCATTAGTATACAACGCTATACGTTAGTACATAATAGTATATAACGTTATACGTCATAACGTAACAGTATATAACGTTATACGTTATTACGTATTTGTATATAACTTTATACGTTATTACGTCTTAGTATATAACGTTATACGTTATTACGTATCAGTATATAACGTTATACGTTATTACGTAATAGTATATAACATTATACGTCATAACGGATTAGTATATAACGTTATACGTTATAACGTATTAGTAGATAAGGTTATACGTTATTACGCATTAGTAAATAACGGTATACGTCATAAGATAATACTATATAACGTTATACATTATTACGTATTAGTATCTAACGTTATACGTTATTACGTATTAATATATAACGTTATACGTCATAACGTATTAGTAGATAACGTTATACGTTATTACGCATTAGTAAATAACGTTATACGTTATAAGATAATACTATATAACGTTATACGTTATTACGTAACAGTTTATAACATTATACGTTATAACGTAATAGTATATAACGTTATACGATATAAGGTAATACTACATACGGGGAGACCTCCTACGCCGCAGTCTGTGCCGACGATCGCTCGACAAAAGCGGCTTCGTGCTGCTCGGACAGCGATGGAAAAGAGGACTGGGCCGTCGTCCTTGGGAGAAGAGTAAGAAGAAGGGACAACCCGACGATAGATAGAGGAGTCAACGTAGACAAGGCGGCGGTGGACATGCCAAAGAGGCCGGAGAGGCCGATGAAGGTGCGCAATAGGCCCAAAGCGATCCTCGTCAAAGTAGGACAGGATAAAGAGTCGATCCAGGTCTACAAGATGATGATGGGTGCGAGGGAGGCCCTAAAGGAAAGTAACGGGATTAGGAGGACCAGAGCAGGAGTTATTCTGGTCGAACTGAAAGCAGTTAGCGACGCCAGAAAGACCGCGGCGGATATGAACACCGCCCTAGGAGGCAAGTTGAGAGCGCTACCAATGCGCGACAAGACGTCCGTGGAGATCAGGGATATAGACCCGCTCATAAACAAGGAAGAACTAGCCAGGGAGCTAGTAAATCAATTAAATATGCAGGATATCACCGAGGTCGAAGTGTGAACCCTAAGAATGGCGCCGTGGGGTAGTCAATCGGCAATAGTAACGATGCCGAAGGCCTATCTGGTCATAGAGGGGGCGAGCCGGAAGATCAGAACCGGCTTGACGATAGCCTCGATAAAGGCACTACCCAATGTGGTAAAGTGCTTCAGATGCCACACGTTCGGGCATATCGCGAATAAATGCACGGTGATAAGCCCTGGAAAGGAGATGTGCAGGAAGTGTGGAGCCAAAGACCACACGATAGCTGCCTGCGTCAACGCACCGTGCTGCTCCATCTGCAGCAAGGAGAAAGGTGTGAAATTTGACCACGTAACTGGGTCCCTAGCTTGCCCAGAATATAGAAGACTGTTGAGAACGTAGAAATGAAGATACTATAGATAAACCTCAACAGATGCAAGCTGGCGCAGGACTTGATGCACCAATGCGCGATCAAACTTAGGCCGGATATAATAATAATATCCGAGCCGAACAGGCAGTTACAGCATTTGTTTAATGACACCAAAGGAGATGCCTCGATATGGGTCACCCTCCTCAATGGCGAACTTCCGGATGAAACATCAGTGGTCAAGAGCGACGGGATAATGGGCGTCAGCGTAGGCGACGTCTTCTGCGTCAGCGGATACTGCTCGCCCAATATAAATAAAGAAGAATATTTCAAGTACATAGACACGCTGTCATCTATGACGAAGAACGTTACTCGAAAACACGACAAGGTCGTCGTGGCCGGAGACTTCAACGCAAAGTCAACATGTTGGGGAGGATCGACCACAGACAAGAGAGGGAGAGTCTTAATCGAGGCATTAAGCGGTCACCGGGTGTTTCCATTGAGACTCAAGGAAAAATACACCTTCTTCAGGAACGGGAAAACGAGCTTCCCGGACATAATAAGTGTATCGAACAAGATCAGCGAGATACACGCCGGAAGCACGGTCTTGGACAAATACTCGGCCTCGGACCATTTGTACGTGCTCCACAGGTTTAAGGCGAGGAAGACTCGAATCGCATCGAAGTTCTTCAGGTACGTGACCAAGGACATGGCGCCGGAGGAGTTCCTGAGCAGATTCGACGACACACTGAAGAAGGAGGACCTCAGCGCGGCTGTCGAGGCGGATGGGGCCGAGTCCTTGCAAAAATGCATCGAAGGTACGTGCGAAGGGATGCTAAGGAAGGCGGGCTGTGCGGCGAACGGGAAGTACGCGAACTACTGGTGGAACCCGAAGATCGCGGAACTTAGAGCGCAGACGCACAAAGCTCTTAGGAAAGTGACGAGAGAGAGGAAGAAGAATGCCGGCAACACCGAGCCCCTCGTCAACGCCTACAAGGAGATCCGAAGGCAGCTAAAAAAGGAGATCGCCCGTAGCAAAACAACAGCTTGGGCAGAATACTGCAAGATATTGGAGAGCGACCCTTGGGGCAAACCCTATCGCACGGTCATGAAGAGATGCAAAAGCAAGGAACCAACCAACGACATGCCGATAGACATGGTGGAAGCAGTCCTACAAAGGCTATTCGCCATGGGACACGGACCCTCCCGTTACGAGGGCCGCGAAGAGGCAGAGACCGAAGAGGAAGGAGACATCAGCCTCAGCGTCGTCATCGACAAAGGCGATGTCGTCGAGGCCGCCGGAAGAATGAACACCAAGAAGGCCGCAGGAGTCGATGGCGTTCCGGGCGAGATCGCGAAGCTGATAGCGAGTCGTAGGAGCGAGCTCGTGACAGGGGCGTTCAACGGCATCACCGAATCAGGAAGGATCCCAGACTGCTGGAAGACGGCCAGAGTAATATTGCTAAGGAAGCCGGGAAAGGATCCCAGTCTCCCCAACGCGTATCGACCGATAAGCATACTCCCAGCCATGAGCAAGATCTGGGAAAAATGTTTTAAGAAGGTTATCGAGAGATGCATCGGAACAGACCCGTTCCATCGAAGGCAGTATGGTTTCAGAAAGAAGATGAGTACGGTAGATGCCATCACGCAGGTGATGAAGTTTGCCGACATCTGCAAACAGAAGAGGGTAATCTGCGTGATGATCGCCCTGGACATTAGCAATACCTTCAACTCGCTCAGCTCGAAGTGCATCTACGAGGAGTTCGACAGGAGGAAGCTGCCATGGAAGGTCAAAAGGCTAACTGGCAGTTACCCATCTGGAAGGAAGATCATCGTGAGCAACCAGCACGGCACAGTGGAGCACGAGGTGGCGGCTGGAGTTCCGCAGGGATCCATAATGGGACCATTCCTGTGGAACTTGGTATACGACCGATTGCTCGAGAGACTCGACAACATGCCAATGGTCAGAGCAACCGCCTTCGCAGACGATCTGGCCATCACGTGTTCCGTCGGGAAGAACGAAGAGGCCTCCGCCAAGGTCAACAAGATGCTAAGGATCGCCAACGATTGGTGCACGAGTGTCGGTCTCACGCTGGCGAGAGAGAAGACGGAAGTCATGCTCGTCACTAGGTTGCAAGTGCCAAGAGTGGTGAAACTAAAGTTGGGCTCTTCGGACATCGAAACAGCCGACCGCATCAAGTATCTTGGAGTCATCATCGACACCAGTCGGAGGTTCGGTGCGCATATCGAGACGGTGTGTAATAGAGCCGACAAGTTAATAGGAGCCCTTAGGGGAATACTACCTAATATCAACGGGCCGCCCAGCTTGGCTCGTAGGCTCTACTACAATGTCTGGGTGTCCATCGTAACGTACGGAGCACCGGTGTGGGCCAGAGCAGCGAATACCGATAAGAACAGGAAGAAGCTGCAACGGGCACAACGAACGGCCCTGTGCATAACAACGACGGCATACCGTACCGTCTCCCACGCGGCACTTTGCGCGTTGACCGGGAACCTCCCGATCTACATAAAGATAAAGATGCTCGGTGAGACTTACGAGAGGAACAAGATCCACAAGACCAGAATCGGCGCGGATAACGGCAGCGAGCTGAAGGAGGATCTGGAGGCGATACGCAAGAAGGCCCAAGAGGAGTGGCAGAAGGAGTGGAACAACTACAGAAAGGAAAATGTCACAAGAAAGTTAATACCGAATGCGCTGCTATTTACCAAAAAGAAGATGGACATCGATCATCATACCATGCAGCTGTTAACCGGGCATGGAAGTTTCGGTGTTTATAGGAAGAGGATTGGCAAGAACAGTGACAGCAACTGTCTCGACTGTGGAGACCCTAATGACGATGCAGAGCACGCCCTCTTCGCGTGCCCGAAGTGGACGGACAGAAGGATTGAGCTGGAGAACGCCCTTGGCGAAAAGATAGACGTGCACAATCTGATCGCCACGGTGACCGCCAAGAACGAGAGCTGGGATAAATTCAGGCAATTCTGCTGGACCGTCATGTCTCACAGGAGGGCGACAGAGAAGTCCATGAAGGAGACAAGAAGGAGAACGAGAGCAACAACAACTACGCGAAGCAGTGATTGCAGAGATACAGGACAGCAAAGAATCAAAGAAGGAAATCAGCCCAGTATTTTGAACTGGCTGAGAAGATGACGAGAGCAGTAACTGCCCGAAGGAGAAGATACATCGGGGCATGAAAGGACAACCCTGATGAATGCCGACAGGTATTACTGGGGTTGTCTGTCCTCAAACCGGGGCAACAAGGAGGAGGGGTTTTTAGTGGGTATGGCAACAACATCTGCCCGAGTCCCACATAACCCAGTGATGCGGGTCACTGGGCATGCGTAACAGCATTTTCCCCTTCTCACGCAAAAAAAAAAAGGGTAATAGTATATAATGTTATACATTATAACGTAGTAGTATATAACGTTATACGTAGTAAGCTAATAATATACAGCGTTATACGTTATAAGATAAAAGTATGTAACGTTATACGTAACAGCGTAATACTATATAACGTTATACGTTAAAAGGTAATAATATATACCGTAGTAAGCTGATACTGTACAGCGTTATACGTTATAAGGTAATAGTATCTAACGTTATATGTTATAACGTAATACCATTTAACATAATACGTTACAGCGTAATATTATATAATGTAATACGTTATAACGGAATACCATATAACGTTATACTATAAAACGTAATAATTTATAAAGCAATATCTTATGACGTTGTACTACGTCACGCAGGACGTTATAACGTAATACCATACAACGTTATACAATATAACGATATACTATAAAACGTAATACGTTATAACGCAATTGCACATGATGTAATATGTTATAACGTAATAACAAAATATGTATAACGATATAACGTAATACCACGTAACGTTATACTATACAAAATAATCCACTAGAACGTAATGCCGTATAATGTTATGCTATATACCGTAATATGATATAACGTACTATCTTATGACGTTATACTATATAACATAATACGTTATAACGTGATTCCTTATAACCTATTACGTTATAACATAATAACATATAACATTATGCTATGTAATGTAATACGTTATAGCGTAATACCGTACAGCGTTCAGCTATTTAACGTAATACGTTATATCGTAAAACCATAAACCGTTATTCTATATACCGTAATACGGTATAACGTAATATCTTATAATGTTATACTATATAACGCATTACGTTATAACGTTATACTATATATTGTAATACATTATAAGGTAATACCATATAATGTAAATCGTTGTAACGTAATATCATATAACGTTATACTATACAACGTTCTGCTATAAACCGTAAAACGTTATAACGCAATACCATAAGGCGTTATACTATATAACGTAACACGTTATAACGTAATACTATGTAATGTTATAGGTTATCGCGTAATACTACATAACGTATTTCATCATAACGTAATACTATATAACGTTATGTGTTATAACGTATTAGTATAACACGATATACTATACTACGTAATACGTTATAACGTAATACCATATAGTGTTATACGTTATTGTGTCGTATTATATAACCTAATACATCAGTACGTAATAGTATATAATGTTATGCGTTATCTTGTAATACTATGTAATGTATTACCATATAACGTAATACCATGCAAGGTGATTTTATGTACCGTAATTTGTTATAACTATATATATGTGAGACTATATTACGTAATACTATATGACGTAATACTTTGTACGGTAATACTATATAGCGTAATACTATATGCCGTATTACTATATATCGTAATACTATATGCCGTAATACTATATAACATAATACTGTATGCCGTAATATGTGATAACCTACTACTGTATGATTTAACTCTATATAGTGTAATACGTTATAATATTTTGTATAACGTAATAGTATATAATGTAAAATGTTATTCCGTAATACGTTATAACGTTAAACTGTATAACGTAATTATATTATATTACGTAGTACTATATACCGTATTACTATATACCGTTGTAGTATATGACTTAATACTAAATGACGTAGTACTATATGACGTTATACCATATTACGTAATACTATATATGGAAAGCACTATATGATATAATATGTTATATATTAATACTACATACCGTTGTACGTTTGACGATAATGCTTTATCACGTTATTCTATATACCGTAATGGATATACAGTAATATTATGTTACGTAATACTGTATTACGTATTACTATTGAACCTGATACTATACAAAGTGTTACGATATTACATAATACTGTACAACGTAATACTATATACCGTATTACAGTATATCACAATACTGTATACCGTAATACGTTGTACGGTAATACAACAATCCTTAATACGTTATATCGTAAAACAATTCAGCATAACTCTATATACCGTAATAAGTTATACAGTAATACTATATACAGCAATACGTTATATGGAAATAGTATTTAACGTAATACTCTATATCGTAAAACGTTATACCTTAATACTGTGCAACTATATAATAGAATACTAAAGTACAATATATATACAATACAGTAAATGTTACAATGCTAGAGAACCTAATACATTGTAACATTATACTATATAACGAAATTCTATAAGACGTGTTACATTATGTCGTTATAGAATATAACGTAATACATCAAAGAAACAGTATTTTTTGATGGTTAAAGTGATCGATCTCTCAGGGATGACCTCATGTTGCGTAACAGACGGATATTTTATAATATAATTTTAGGCTAGATATTTAGTTGAGATATAAGTACACGTAAACGTGGATGAAATTAAATTCCGATCGAGTTTTACTAACGCAACGTTGAACGACATTAAATAATCCGTCAGCGGATATTCCCATCAGTCTTAAAATATGTTCTTCCTTCAAAAAAGTATGTTCCATTTCTGAAATCTTCGAACAAAATTATCTACCGATGTCAAAATTATGTTTCGTGTAAAATACACGTTAGTACGTAATGCTTCGTTTGATATCCTTCGTAAGCATTGAAAATGAGGAATCTCGTTTAGACCGGGTGGTCATTCTCTGCCTCATCTTTTCCGCATCTTCCGCTCGTGCATCTATTCCAGCAGCGAACGCCAACCCTGTGCTTGTGTAATTTCTCTACCCTCGGCCCTCAGAAATTCGTCTGGAAAGTCGAAACCGCAAATTGGTGTTCCGTCGTGGCTCGGAAAGCAGAATATTTCATGCCGAAACCTGCTCGATCTTCCATCCTTTGCCCTTCGACTTTCTAGTCAACCGATTCTTCATGGCCCACTCCGCCACTCTGTCTTTGGCAAATCAGGTCCACGACACTGTGTCGGCGAAACGATCAGCGACGATTAATTAGAAAAGTTAAATTACTTGGCGAAATAAATAATTTCGCCATAAATAATAATGCAGGCCGTGGATGACGAGCGACGCAGATGTCACAGGTGAAATTCGACTAACTATGCCATAAGTTAAAATTCCAAGCGCCTTATCACGTGTGACCCTCTGGGTAGCATTCGTTCTCAGCCATCTGGATGGCATTCGGTCACTCTACCCGTTCTCAGAAATATATGCTAAGTATGACCAAAGCCTCCTCCCACTCCAACGAATAAAGAATATAAATACTCCCTTCAAAATCATCCAAATCAGTCTGAATAAATCCGAACCAGTCTGAATATTAAAAAGTCTATCGTCGCGAACCGCAATTACTATTTAATTATTGTATATTATTATATACAATATTATATTATTGTATTTTATTTTATTTTAGTCAATTGTTGAATTTTTACACGACACAGGATTCGGCGAATGTTTTATAGCAAAATATGGACACAACCAACGAGGAGCAATCCGAGGAATGCGCGGAGCCACGTGGATATTTGTCTGCACGTGGTGAGAATGCGCGACGAGGATTCTCAGCTTTTCGAGAAGCAAGTTATTTTTAGAAATGTATTATACGTGTCTGTTTGAAGTTCGTTCGACAAAATGGAAAAGAACTTTCTGGGAAAGAAGCGTTAGATTGTTCATTTTGCATGTAATAATAATTGTTTGACATATGAGGTTATGCCAAGTTTACGAACAACGCATCAGCTATTTTTCAGACGTAAGAGTTTTCCCACGTTGGACGTTATAAAGTTTACATCTCGAACCACGTGGACAAAATTTGTCGAAACTTTAGAGAAAATCGCTTCAACTATTCGTTCGTATATTAATGGTATCGTTTCGTGTCGATTATGCAAACGTTTGGCAAATAGAAAATGTGACTTGGAATTTTAGATTTTAATGACTTGTTGCTAACTCCGAATATTGGGGGAAAACCTGCCGAAAAGGATGCTGCCTGCCTTTTCTGCGATGCCGATTACAGCGAAGGTAAAAGAAGAGAAAAGCGGACGCGGCATGTTTCGTGTGTGAAATGTGAATACGTTGTGAATGAGTTGATTACGACTGTCGTGTCCATTGCAAGTTGATTTTAAGGCACAGAATCGATATTTAGGATGATTGTTCCTATGCTGCGATTTTTTCTGCTTGATTAGATCGTACGAGAAAATAATTTTATCTGCTAGTTCTTTAATCTTGTGGCGGACTAGGCCCGTGATAGTGTTGTAGTTGGCTGTAGATGTCGCTGCTGGGTGTCTATTGTATTTACTTCCTAATTATTGTGTCGTGAAAGAAAAATATCGGACTACGGGCACCGGAATTCGAACCTGAGTCCTGAACGTTCGTAACCAAAGGTGCTAATCACTGCGCTATCGTCGTCCGGTGCTAGATAATGTCTAGTGGTGGTATTTGTTGTCGAGTGCCGCCACAATCTTATACAACGGAGATAGATTGGAATACCGCGAATTATCCAATCACCTGCATCGTAACAAAATTGTTACTTTATGCCATTTTTCAATTAGACCAAAATTTCAGGTGCTTGTCATTTTTCACTATTACCGAGAATTTAAAATATAGAAGTTTATTAGTTTCTCTGTCTTATGCAATTTCAGTTGGCCCATCGTCTGCTATAATTTTTTATTCGTCTCAAACTATAATCGCATTTCATTATTCCACACATAACGCGTTTCTTCGAAAAGTAACAGATTATCTGTTAGTTTATGCGATTAAGTACGTCGAAATTTAAGATGTCGAATAGATTTTAACGACGAAAGCTTCCGTAATTGCAAGAACAAAGATATTCTGCCGATAAGACAGTCGAAATTAGCGAAACTTCGCATCTGTACTTGGGTACTGGGTTTCGTAAATTAGAAACTTGCAGATAGAATCGTTGTAAATTTTGAAAATGTTAAGTTCAATAATATCGGCGAATTTCTAAGAAAATGCAACAAATAAAGGCAGTAAATCGACGGATGCTTACAAAGTGACAGATAGAAAGGTTTCCCGTGAACGTTTCCTGTATTAAAATCAACGTCGGAAATATTTGATTATGCAAGTTTTACAAGCTCGCAGCTACAACTTGTAGAATTAAAAATCACCCAAAACAAGCTTGAAATCGATAAACCAGTGAGAAATGTATCCGAAAAATTCAACCAGAAATTCATAACAATTGTTGAATTTTAAACTGGAAAAAATTTCCAACACCGCCAGAAATTTTCATGGAATTCAGTTTGAAATTTCCACGAATGTCCGCGCGCAGTGGAAATCGAACAAAGCAACGGTGAATGATCAAATTCGTAGACTTGTTTAGCAGTCAGGAATTCGTTCACAATCCTTGCGCGATGAACAAGATATTTGAATAGTTGCGGTTGCCAGCGAGGACTTTATTTAATTAAAGTGGCAAAAACGCGAGACGCGGCGTGAATTATCGCTCTGTGCTTTCATTCCAAGTATTTCAGGAATTTTTAGGTTGAAATTAAAATCTTCCGAATTGTGGGAAATTGCGCGAGAGCGCCGATGGGAAATTTTCGTCTGAAAATTTCATGACAATTCGCTGCCCCGAGTTCTCCAATGCAAATTTCCAAGTCTTCCGCCAGCACGTGCGCAGAACTCCACGCGCAACGAAAAGAACGAAACGTTGAATAAAAAATTTAATTGCGTTACTTAGCTCGAAACATCGACGTGAGAAAAAGAATTAGACGGTCACGAATTCGCTATCGAGCTCAGCAATACCATGGCTCGCGAAAGTATTTGTACCTTTACCCATTGGTACGTCCGGTGGTTCTTTGTGTAACCCGGAATCCATCTCTCGGTCGATGAGGTCATTAGCTGTGCAAATATAATTAGTCGGACCACAATAATCCTAAGCAACTGTAATAAAACTAAGCATTTGTATTTTACCGTTACGGCTCTTAATCGTTATAAAATATGTTCAAGTCGAGACATTCCTTATGGTTATTACTCCATTAGATAAAAAGTGGGGCAGCCTCTGCTCGGGTTACCACGCGTCGGCGACCGTTCTGGCCGCGTCTCCTCCATAGTAGCTCCGGGCGTTGGTACTCAAGCGGAGATATTGCCACATAAGAGCGCTGGACCCGGGGGAGGACGCGGTCGAGTAGGCGGCCCCAGACGATCCGGGAACCGCCGAGGAGGATACGTGGAACCAGTGGCGGTCTCAACTAGTGTGTCATTTGATAACGGGTACATTCCTCGGCGTTCTCTTCGCCATACTGGACCCGGGTCCCCTAGGACCATAGGGATTGGGGTTACGCCCAACCAACGAGCAAAATACCCAGTACCTTGCTACCTGCATTAGTTAGGCCTGCGGGGGCTATCACTCGTCGCAGGTCGAACGGGGCGCTTTCTAAGTCCTACCGTCTTTCCAGGACGGTTCCGGAGCAGTTGGTACGCTGCTCACCCGCCGACGGACCATTCAGGGGCGCCAACACCCCTTAATTAGCCGTTTTGCCAGCATCTTGATATCAACCACAGCCACTACGAATCCAAACCCGAACTGGTCGAGCAAAGGGGTCGCTACTCCCTCTGGGCTTATACTCGAACCCCGTGGTACCATTCTAAGTCATTGGTCGGACTATCGTGTGGATGTACGGCCACGTCACTACCGGCCGACGACCTGCTCACCGCGCACGACAGACTCGGATGGGACTCACGTAAGCGGGAACCTGAAAGTACTTTTGTACCCGGGACTTATGCCGACGGTCCCAACCTTGCATCAGGATCGTGGGTGCGCTACTACCCAAGGCCATGTAAAGAGAACATAACCGCGGTCAAGCACATTATACTCCCGGTGACCTTCCCTGCGGTGTACATAGAGGACTCTCGTAAGCGGGACGCTTGTCCCGACGGTCCTTCCTGGTTACGAGAATGCGGGTTTGCCAGCCCCCATAGACTCACATAAGTGAGCCCTCCCGGCGGAGAGTGGCGGTCTCAGCTGATCAACAAGAAAGGCAAACATCAAGGCGTGGAGACGATCATCCCAAGTTTGGAGGTATGGAGGAGCCGCCGCGGACTCCCGCTGACCTACAGGATGACTCAGGTACTCACGGGACACGGCGTGTTCGACAAGTACCTGATGAAGATCGGACGCGAGACGACGGACATCTGTCACCATTGCGGGGAGGGCAAGGACACAATGCAGCACATGCTGCAAGTTTTGTCCGGCGTGGGAGCTGCCCCGCTACACTTTACGTCTCGTCATAGGCGAGAGATTGGTCCCCTCGACGATCATGCGAGTGATGCTGAGCGGGACGCGAGAATACGAGGCTTCCGCTTCTACTGCGAGCAAGTTATGCTCGTAAAGGAACGGGCAGAGAGACAGAGAGAGGGAAACTCTCGCCCTTGTAGGGTAACCCGGCGGAGAGTGATGGCGGTCAGACGGCCCAGGGCCGCTCCACCGTCGCCTCCAATGGGTCGCGACCAGCAGGGGGGATGGCGCTAGGAACAATGACCTCCTCTAGCGCCAATTCATCAGTTAGGACATTTTAGGACTGGCTCGATCAAGAGGACGCGGGGAGTGCACCGACAGTAATTTGCAAAAAATCCCGGGGAACTCCTGTCACACGTGTAGGCAGGTCATCGTAAAGTTTTAGTCGGTAAAAGTCCGACACTGTTCTGCTGCTGCCGCAGCGGCGGAGTGTCCATGAGGATTTCTCCACGTACAAAAAAAAAGCTAGAGGAGCGAAGAGAAGAGTTTTTTTTTAGTGGGTATGGCGACGCCATCTATCGAGTTCCACATAACCCAGTGACACAGGTCACTGAGCATGCATAATTAGCATTTTCCCTCCTCGCGGAGAAAAAAAAAGGGAAGGTGGTGGGGCGACCAACACCCAGCAAGAGTTTTCCTTTGCGACAGCATTGTCGCCGAACTTCACTGATTCATCATCGTTAGATCAGTAGATTAGTTAGATTATACTAAAATAGAACATCTTTGGACTGGTTTATCATCTGCAGATCAATCAACATCTCTAGACCGGTTTTACATTTTTAGATTAATCATCGAGTTAACGTATATCTATACACACCGAGCGTATTTATTTTGTCTACAAGTTGTTGGAATAAAATGTACATTGTTACCTGTTATTCTCAGTGTTATAATGAATTCAACCACCTCTATTATCCTAACCGAAATAGAGGAACGATCACTTCGTGGCGTCGATTATATAATCGTAACGGGAATTTACGACTTCCTTTGGCGTGCTTCCTCGTGATCATGTCTCTCCATGAACGGTCGAACACCCATAGGAAGTTTTCATACGTATATTACGTGTAGATTTTTACGCACATTTTATTTTTAAAAACGTAGGTAGAAAGGCAGAAAATTGTTTCACCTATCGGATACTATAGAATTAAAATTGGATATTTTCTATACTTTTTCATACTACGCGCGTTCTGTGCGATTCTGCACTTTTCCATTTTCTATAAATGCGTATCTTATGTAACACATTGTGTCGTTGCACGAATGCTGTAACGAGATATTGGCATGATCGCATCGGTAAAACTGAATAATAATTTCTAACTCTAAATTTAGTAATAAAATTGGAAGAGACCAGTTTGCACAATTTTTAGTGAAAATATACACGCAATTTGCTCAAAATTTAACGAAACTCAACGAATGTAGCAAATTTACGAAGTTATTATTTACTACAAATATAGACTTAATGAAAATTATAATCATACATACATACGATTAGCGTAGAAGGTCTCGCTAAATATTTACCGGCTTACCGATACTGTTCAAATTGTCCAAATAAATTGTACAAGAATTTTGCTGATTCTCGCGAAAGATGTACTTTCGTTAAATTTCGGGCAACCTCTATGTACGTCTCCAAATTTGTTTAAAAATTTATCAATACGACTATGATAATCGAGGCTCGTTACAATGTAAATGACATCTCGTCACAATGTAAATGACATCTCGTCAATAGTATATTAATGAAAGATTTCTACAAATAACTTGTTCGAATATTTCCGCGAGCTACTATTAATTACTGTTTGTTCGAGAGGTTTATCAACGCGAATCGATATCTGTTGCAGAAAATTCTCGCTGTATTTACATTAAGACATGCGTTAAGATCTCTACTATTGCAAGATATTCAAATTACGCGGTGGTCCGAGCGTTTCGAGCAGAATATGGTGTCTCTTATCATCACACCATCGCTCTGCTTTCAACTGGAAGAGAATACCATAATCGTGGTAAAAATCACCGACTCGTGAGCTTGTTTGAAATAGGAAAATTAGAAGTGGACATCTGCCGTGGATCCTGCAGCTCTGATTGGGAGGATTTTTGTACTTATACCAAGAGAATTCACCTTAATCGTGATACTTAACAGAATAGTATGCAACGAAATTCGTATTTTACAAATACAATTTAAAAAATTGAAGCTAAATAATTGTTTCATTTACAAAGTATTCTTACTATTATAATACATTTCTACGTTCTGTACGTTTTACATCGAAGACTGCTCGTGAAAAACAGCGCGAGCGTTACGAGAAACAAGTTCTTCAAGAGGAAAAGAAAATTTCTGCATCAACGTAGTCCACACAACGAAGAAAGAAATTTAGGTGTAGAAACTGACGTTTATTAGCGTTTACGTTTTTCTTTATAGAGGGGGTCTTGTCACACCATCACACAACTATTTAAAAAGGGAAATTCCACACAAGTTCCATGCTACAATGTTGTCATTGAAACGTGGAAGATTTTCCAAGAGAAAATCGAAATTTTTCAATATTTCCTACAAGCATTCTTCGATTTTCCACGTCATATGTATTATCTGTGTGTATGTGTATGTGTGTGTACCTTTATATCTTTCTCGTAAACGCGTGGAAATCCAGGTGATCTAATTAACGGGAAAAATTGGCCGCAAGTCAACGTCTATGCGGATCAAATTTTACAACGTAAGTAGTGAAATCTAGAAGATCGACTGACCAGGTGTGATGAACAAAAACGGAATGGAATTGTCTATGTTCGTCAACTTCCTCGAACCCAAGTGCCCTAATTAGAGCAGAAAACCAAATACCTCTCTCTCAATTACCGAGTTGCTAGTCGAACAAGGAACCGACGCTCATGTTTGACGTCGAGTTTGTACAAAAGAGACCCGATCTGGGTTTGCTTATGTAGGTAGAGAAATTCTTCTTGCTTGGGAGTAGTAGTGACACCGGATCCGTGGCGAGCCGCAAGAACCTTTATTTTGTCACGTCGGAGACACAAAAGATCGCGAAATTAACGGATCGCCAGTGATCTCCTCGCGTCGCGGTTCGAACGAAATGATTCTTTCACAAATAGGGTGAAGAAAATAGAACTTCGTATGCGACAATGAGATTTATTGCAGAAATCTGACAGAGTGACGGTTACAACAGCGTGGTTCGGAATGTTAAGACAGACTGACTCGAGATGCTACAACGGACTGACTTAGCGCTAGTTTAGGAAAGTCCTTCTACCGAGAGTCTAGTCCCTTTGGAGGGGCCCTTTTAGTTATTGTTTCAATAGACGTGGTATGCGGAGTGTTCGGTCTATCTGGTTACTGAGCGGATAGTCCTCTTAAGTGTGTGACAATTTCATGGGATACACTTAATCTGTGAAAAGGATGACAAAAGACGGATAATTCAAAGAACGAGTTTCCACCAGAGCATCGAATAAAGCGCTAGTAGCGCTTGTAAACACACTGGTCTTCAGGGATAGTTTAGGGAACAGCGACAGTATGAAACTATCAATTGCCAATCACTTTCTTCTAATCCTTCCCACTCCTCCTGCTATTCGGTATAAACCGTCTATTCGTTCGTTTTGACTAGTTAGCCGTTTTTGACGAAGCGCTGTCTTTTACACTTTTCGAACGTCGAACACATTCTCCCAGAAGATTCCACTATCGAATAACCGCGGTTTTACAAGCAGTTTGCAGAATTATAGTAGCGAGGTTATGGATGAATCGTTTACGACAATGCGTACGACAATTAAGCACCGACAGAGAAACTGTATCTGATCGTAAGCGTGATCGGGTCGCCCGTTTCTTGTTGTAGAAGAGCTAAAGAACGCGTCTGCGACTTCATGGCGCATAATAGGCGCTCAAACCAGATTGCCATTTTGTCATGAAATTTACCCAGTTTTTCGGTCGATAACGCGTTGCAAGGAACGATAATTTAAGGGACTGCATGAAACGATGGTTATGCGAACTGGTATATACATACAAGTGTATGGCGAATTATGTGTACAAAAACTCGTAAAACATCACGGTAAAAAAAAATTACAAACAAAGTTATGAACAAACAAAACTATTTAAAGCGCATTTTTATTTGTTGTCACTTGAAAATGGCAATTACTTTCCTGCGCAATCCTCTTTCGATATCTTTCGCGAGTATATTTTGTGCTTTGTACGTTGGAACGTCTTGACATTTCTGTAGCAAATGAATTATAAAATACGAATCTACCAATTAAGATATTTCTTCAACAAAAGGGAATCTCTAGAGAGAAGGCGCAGTTTCTTCTTCGCAGGATTCTCCGCCGAAAAAGATTTTACTACTCGCAAGCGAAAGAACGACGTCGCATAGAGGCTACGAGAGAGGGGAAACAGAGCAATGTAACAAATCGCTGTTGATTCTACGGTCCTTCTTCGGCAATAAGGTCCTACTGCGGATAAATTAGCATCATCAAGATAGTAAAGTCTCCTTACAGTGAATTCAGGCTGGGAATTTAGCTAGCTACATCGTCGAACACGTCCTCGGAGAATAAATCCCTTCGAGATCCTTCCATAGGATAACTTTCACTCCGTCCCTTATAAGATTTTATAGGATACATTTGTAAGATAAGTTTAACGAGCTAAATCGTGGCGCTCCTATCGATTTTATGAACGAAATATGCAGCAGTTGGTATTAAAAATGAAAATCCTTGCGATAAATAAACGACGAAGAAAGAAAACATTAGACTTGCGCGTATGAAATGCTACATTGAAGTTTGGAGGGGGAAAAACGGTACATTCTTCGTGTCTTTTCAATTTAAACGTTACTATCCTCTGTAATGTCTATAATTTAATTTCTCATCTGATAATTTCTTCTTAATCTTTCTACTGATAAAAATCTACATTCGTAAGAAAATTCCTCTAGTAATTTCTGTTAATAAAATTCAATATTCGTAGTAATTGTTGCCAATAATCTTCCTGAATAGAATCCTAATAATAATAATTAATCAAAATAATCTTTTCTAATAATTTTCATTAACAGAATTCCATACTTGCTGTGACTTTAAAAAATAACTTCTGCTAATATAATTCTATACTCGTATTTATCAGGTAAGCGAACTCGAAACGAATGAAAATTCCCAATTACCACGTAGACCAAATCCTATCAGCATTTTTCGAACCGGCCGGTTACAACGAGATTTTCATCTCGACCCGAAGCTCATAGTTAGAGCTCGAACTGGGCTATAAAGTGGCACGAGGAGAAGCAGCCCCAACAGCCCGTAAAAATGGAGAACAGGAACAAGCGGTGCACCAGTATCGTTTATACAATATTTCGTAGCATATACGTCACAAGCACGAGCTCGCGAACCCGCTCAGGCGGACTGAGTTACGAACCCTTATTGCAGGGCCCGTTCAAAGCTCTTCACACGAGAAACATCGAGACGACTGGAAATAACGTATAGGCAAACCATACATGTAATATAATCGATGTAGTATATCAATGTCACTAAGGGAAACACGGCTTCGTTACTTATTTGAACGCCAATTTCCAAGCGCGCAAAGATCAAATTTCAGAATGACAGAATTTGAATACCACGGGAAGAACATAATTTGATCTTCGTCTTTCCAACGTACGACACGGGACATTCCAATTCACGCGCCAGGTCCAAAATGCAACAAAATGAATTTGTTATTTGAATTCTGTTAAGAATTGTGGATCTTTGGTGCCGAAATAATGTTACAGGAACATTGAATATACACTGGGGTCTAATATTAAAATAATAATATATTTATTATAAGAAGGATTTCTCACATATTCTTCGATTCACACTTGCACGCGTCTCCGCACTTTTCCCACACACGATCCCTAACCGACTCTCTTTCCAGATGCTTCCAAACTCCCGCCGATCGTCATTTGTCCTAACAAAAGCCTGGACGCTTACCGACGCTTACACACATGTATCCACACACTGATACTCACACACAAGTAACTCTAATATGCATTTAACCCAGTCCAGCACGGAAAATTATACATATCTCAACAAATTCTATCCTCTTTGAGTGGATCGTTGGATATTAAGAAACCATCGATGTTCAAGGAAATAACGAGCCGCGTTCGTTTTGTCGAATTTATTAAATTACCAATTACAAGAAGTTGAAATTATTGTGTTTAACGCATTTATACAACAGCCTTCTCATTTATTTTTCAAGTATTTAAATCGTGCATTTTTATTATTAAAAATAATTACTCAAAGGCATAAAAGATTAATTATACAAAACACAAAACCTGCGACCATGGGTACTCATACAAATAGGTGCTGAGACCGTGCAGGGATAATTGGCTGGAGAGTCAATTTGCTGGGACCGAGTTATATGCTGGGCAGCTCCGCCTCTTCGTGACCCCCGCTGGTAACGACGCGGCGCGATGCATGCATAGTCGGCTAAGCAAGCTGCCGTCAGAAAGGGTAGGTTCAACTTGTCCAATGAGCCGCAAGGGGAGGGGAGGGTTTTTCCAAGTCGCGCGCCGCCCAACTATGCGCGTGGCTTTCCGGGCGGTGGGCGCAAGAGAGTAGATGAGAATGAAAACGAACACCTAGAAGCCAGCAAAGTCAGTATGAATTCTTATTCGGGGTATGGTGCGGTCGACCAAAAGATCAGGCCTTAAAACGCACACATTACTTGTAACCCTAAGTGAGTTAATTGTGAAGAAATTTCAGTTGATTTAAAGCAACAAAGCATTACGATAGTTGCAGTAACCCCTAATAAAAAATCTCTGATTTTCTCGTTTCCGTATTAGCGATTTTGAAACAGCGATTTATGAAACGCTAGCCAGGCTTTTGTTACTCCTATATTGTTCCTGCTGACCGTTAAGGCAGGCAACCAGGTTCGTCATAAGACTAAAACGTGTCTGCGATCCTTTTAATTAACGCCACCGCCTTCTTATGCCTTCGCGCGACTCCCTTAATTAACTCGCGCGCCCACTTTTCGATAGGCCGGCTTAATAAAACTCGAAAATATAATTCACTGGCGAATTTATTTACGTCACGTGTCGTTGCGATCATCAGCCTTTTAGGAAACAAAGCTTCGACAAAGTTACGCTGTTTCACAGCTCTTACAATATGATAAATTTTAATTAATTAATTTTCCTGTTCTTCTTTACCTTTCTCGTGTCTACGCGTTTAAAATTTCCACATCATCGTAGGAAATATTTCGAATATTCGGGGCTCAAATGAAATTTCCACGGGTTGGCCCGCGAAAATACATATAATATGCCTGTTAATGATGAATTCAGAATGATAATTTCATTGTTTCAATAAATTGAGACAGTCGTAACGATATTATCGTGATTATTCCTCAAGATGTTCAACTCTCCTCAAATTATTATAAAAGGCAGTTAACGTAACGCGATTGCCTGATTACGTCGCGAAGCTACTTGAGAAATTTTTCAATAATTTCAAGATTTCGTTAAATTATCGTAATACAACGTATATCAAATCACAAATTAGTGACCGCCTGTTTGGAGTAAAACATAGAGTAATTGATATCCATCTCGCCATTACGTCAATTTGAAATTAACATTGAATCATTAGAACCAATCTCGATTGCAAGGATAATCAATATTGACTGTATCCCAAATTTTAATATAAAAAATGACTACAGATTCCACCCGAAAAATATCAACGTCTCTTAAATAATTGAAGAAACGCGGCAAAGAAAATTCACAACTTCGACGCTTGTTTCTAAAAAGAAGGTTGCAGCTGACATTCGTCGAATCGCGTCGCGAAAATTGCAGGAAGCGGTGAGACGGTGAGGAAAGCGGTTATGGTTGCGCGAACGTCATTAAGTGTAAATTTCGCGGCGCGAACGTTTGACGGAGGCAACGATACGCAGAAATACGTTGTACGGAATAGACAATGACACGCCAACTACGTTGTTCGATGCGTTGAAACCGCTTTAAGTGGGTCTGAAACTCGTGTAACATAGGAAAATTCGCGAAATATGGATGAATACGGAATGAGAAGAAAGAAACAAGAACGATACTTGAAGCTGGTATTTTAAAATATCTTTCTGTCGATGTCCATGCGGAATTATCACTAATATGCGGTGATTTTGTAACTAAAATACATTGAACATTTTTAACCATATTATGATTCTCTCGTGTATCTTTTTATAAACAATCTTGAAGCACTATAATGAGATACGATTTATCGTTACGTATTTCGATAATTTTGCATCGTAGTTTGACGATGCCACAAAAAGATAGTAAGTTCCTAATTTCCAATTCGTTGTTCAGGGTGGATTTTCGCGTTACAATAAATACAAGCAAATGACTCTTTTAAACCTTTTTCAAAAATAATCTGTATACCTACGAACATTGATATACGTCATTTACCATTCTAACCTGCGTGCCAATTGTTTATATGTTAAAAATCTGTGATTACTCGGAAGCAATCGATTGTTAGTGTCGCAGAAACCATCGAAACAGCCGCGAAAACGTGACTGTAAATACGATCGTGGCACGCTTAATAATTATAAACCATTGGGAAGGATGGTCAATGGAGATAAGGTTTCTTTAAATCCACCAACCTGGTCACGCCCTTTAATGGAAATTATCGATCACTCGTGGACTGATGCGTTTCCCCCTTCTCCTGAAAAAAATGTATTTTGAATTACAGAGACGAAGCTGGTCGGTATAGTGTATTTATTAAGAAACAACGCCGTGAAATAACAGGAAATGGAGAGTAGACGGTTGAAATCGAATAGTCAATATCGATAAATTCGATCTAACGGTTTGTTAAGGTAACTAGAACTCGAAAACAAACGTTGTAAAATGAGATTTTGTTGGTTAATTGTTTATAATAATGCATAAGTTGGAACTCGCGTGTCCATTTTTTTGTATGTTTCAAGGATTACTTAGTCTTTGTAAAAATTTAATTAAGAAGTATATGGTTCTGTATGATCGCAACGAAAAAGAAAGCAGAATTTGTATGTTTGCGTAAGAATTTGGAATAAACAAGACGAAGTAAAGTGAAATTAAAACGGCCTAGAAGAAGAATTCGAATTAAAATCGATGTTGGAATAGCAGAAGATCGAGCCAAAGCTGTTAAAAAGATAAGAGTCATGATTTTCAAGTACCGAAATTAAGGTAAAAGCTCAGAAGTGAAAAGTGAGAATCTTAAAGAATCAGACAAGTGCAAAGCGAAAACTCAGGGTATCGGAATCAGTTCGAAGATAAAAGATATCAAGTGGTTATGTATAAAATGCTAAAACGTTGGAAAATTTAAAAAATAGGAAGCATCAAAGTGTCGAAAAGTTAGGATCAGAATAATTAAACAGGATTAAATTAACACATTTTCTAAGATAGAGTGTTATATATATTAACCCAGATTTACTTTTTACAATTGCAAGAAATTAATATACATACATACCATTGTATGTATATGTATATGTATGTATATGTACCCGATTTTTATTAAAATTTCCTAAATGCTACTGCTTGAATTAATATAATACTAGTCTTTGTATAAGTATAGAAGAAACGTGTTTATGTAATTCGTTTCTTAGAGGCTACATTCTTAGAGGCTAATTTAATATTATGTTATTTAATTGCACAATCAAATTGATAGTATGTGCCGATACACAGAGATTACGATCTCTATTGTCCAACAATCTGCTTCTATAAATTCATTAACAACAAATTAAAAACAATGTTGTGTCACTTATTTTAATAAGTAATTCAACCATTTAACTATAAGTATTTGGAAATAAAGTTGGAAAGAAAATATGGCGCCCGTAAAGTACTAACTACGTTCCTCTATAAAATTAGTGCAAATATTTGAAGACTTATATACGATTAACATTTCACGCAACGCTTTTATAAGATATGTTAATCCATAGAAACGACCCATCGCAATAAATTTATACAGAGAACAGAATTAGAAAATACAAAAGAACGATATTTTCTCCGAGTATAGGAAGTTAGAATGGTGTTGGACGCAAATTAATTGGTTGGAAAAAGGCGCCTTGAAGCGTACTAAAAGAGGTGACTTACCTCGTTGAAATACCATGGAACGAAACCCTGTTGGACAATTGGCATTCTGCTGCAGCCTGGAATTCTTTTTGCTCCCGTATTCTTCTTCTGTTTTCCATGGTTTTTGTTGCAACACTCGCGATATTTTTATTCAAACGAACACACAACGCATAAAGGGAGAAAAACAAACGTTGAAACTTAGGTCGCGTCACGCGAATCACTGACGCTACACTTATGCATATGTCGGAAACAGGAACGAAACCAGCGCCGGTACAACACGGGGCCCCGTGAAATGTAAACTATCGAACTACGTATAATAGCACACGAAAGTATTTCGACTATTAATGTTCTTTTTACTTCCTGATCAAATTTTATACTGTCAAATTTATATTAATCCTTTAGATAATAATAATTGAATTTGACAAAATCGTATACTGAATTTCAATATACATACAATTGTATATATGCATGCCGGAGATGAAAGAACACCGGGCCTTCCCTTCGGAATTCTTTGGAAAATCCCCAATACTTATAAAGATCAAAGTTAACCCGATTATAATTGTCCGAGATTTGCGATAATGGGCTTGGGCTCGAGGCGACAACTAGTCGCTGAACGTAGCCGCGGTCACGGGATGAACATTTTTACCTAATAGAGGTATAGAATAATTGTATAGCTCTCCTTTGAAAACATAGAAATTAACCAATTAACAGCAACGTCCATTTCCCAACGAGGGTTGTTCTCTGCGGCGTGGAATTTGTACGGCAAAATTGTAGGCCCAATTCGCGGTTTAATTTCAGGAAAAGTAAGAGTCTAACGAGGTCTTTACTTTTCGTCGGAGAAGGGTTGCGTCGATTCGGGAGCGTCGTTAGATCGCGTCTTAATCAAAGCGTTACCGTAACAAGATTTGAAAGAATGAACGCCACGTTAATTGTCTCGCACCCCTGAATCCTGGTCAGATTTTCCAAAATGCAAATGATAAAGCTTCTTGTCACTGTGATATCGCGGCGCTATTAATCTCTTAACGGGTTATAGTCTCTCACGAAAGTATTTCAACATTATGGAAAATTCTAACGTAAATAGTAACGAAAAATAGTATGTCGTGTTACTAACATAAATATTTTTGGAATTCAATATATTTTCTACCTACAATAGTTCTTAAAATTAGGTCGTTATTGTCTTTAGTGACACGAAGCAATATGCTTCGTTTCCTGATCCCTCGATTTCCTTGTTGGAACGGAAAAATTTACCAGAACTGGTCATTAATGTTAGGAACGAAACGTTGAAACGATGAAACAAAAAGAAGCGAGTGGGCATAGGGGAAAATGAAGTTTCGCGCCAAGATTTCAACCTAGTTGCTCGTATCGCGGTATTTGATCGTCGCCTTCAACTGTCGATGTAGGCGCTCTATTATTCCATTGGACGCGGGATAGTAGGTCGTCGTACGTAAATCTTTGATACCGAGCAACCTGCATATTTCGTTAAATAATTGCGACTCGAATTGGCGTCCTTGGTCGTGTCACGGTGATCTTGGAATATAGAATAATCATATTTTACATAGCCATCAAAACTACAATTAAGCAGTAACAGCATACCCGTGTGCCGGCATCCAGGGATAACCCCTCCACAGGAGCCAAAACCTTGATATAAAAATCCTCCCAAGTCAGCACTCGACATTCCATTCCTATTTCTGTTCTATTCATGTGACATTCTGTACCGTTACTCTGTCAGTTTTATAATAAATTTTGAAACAACTATCAATTGTTATTAATTGGAGTACGAATCTCTCACCTTACGTGCGGAACGTGAAATAATCTCGAACCAACGCGACAGTCGATTGTTATATTCGATGGTACACCAAAACCAACTATGTGGAAAGGAGAGCTGAAGCAACAGTTGACGCTTTCATATCGGCTATGGGTATTGCTTCGGGCTAACGCGAAAGACGGTCGATATGCGTTAGACAATATCGGTAGCCTTCCGAATACTGCATCACAATAATGTCTACGTGTATGTGCTCGAATCTGCCTGCCGACGCTTCAAACGTTCCAACTGGGGATGCTACGTGCCTGGTGACCTTACATCGCTGGCACGGTATACATTGTCGTGCCCAGATTCTGCAGTCTTTGTTTATAGACGGCCAAATGAAACGCGCCGTCACCAGGTTTTGTGTAGCGCGTATCTCGAGATGGGAAAGTCCGTGGATCGAATTGAATACGCTACACCGCAGAGCTTTCGGTACATACGGACGTACTGTGTCGCCTAATACGTCGCAATATATATCTACATTTTGGTCGGGAAAATGTATCTTTTTCAGTTGTAACGCATATGTACCGGAGTTGACTATATCTCGTAGCTCGGTGTCGTTTCCTTGCGCAACAGCGAGAGTTTGATGATCCACAGATTTCCTTATCGCTTCAATGCGAGATAGGGCGTCAGCTACATTGTTGATGTATCGTATGTCAGTCGTAAATTATCTGATGAAGTCGGGATGTCGGAATTGTCTTGGCGAATATTTGCCGGGGTGCTGGTTGAACGCGTATGTAAGGGGTTTGTGGTCAGTATAGATCACAAAGTTTCTCCTTTTAACAGCGTGTCGAAAACATTTGACCGCGGTGTACATCATGAGAAGTTCGCGGTCGTATGCGCTATATTTTTGTTGCGCAGGAGTCAAGGTTTTTGTGACGAATCCTAGCGGCTACCATTTGTAATTCGCGCGTTATTGCAATATTACACCTATTGCGTAGTTGGACGCGTCTACCATGAGGCTGACGGACGCACCTAGTATCGGATGCGCTAGTGTCACACACTCAAGGAAACCATCCGCTCAGTAACCAGATAGATCGAACACCCTGCATGCCACATCTATTGAAACAATAACTAAAAGGGCCCCTCCAAAGGGACTAGACTCTCGGTAGAAGGACTTTCCTAAACTAGCGCTAAGTCAGTCCGTTGTAGCATCTCGAGTCAGTCTGTCTTAACATTCCGAACCACGCTGTTGTAACCGTCACTCTGTCAGATTTCTGCAATAAATCTCATTGTCGCATACGAAGTTTTATTTTCTTCACCCCATTCGTGAAAGAATCATTTCGTTCTAACCGCGACGCGAGGAGATCACCGGCGATCCGTTAATTTCGTTAATTTCGCGATCTGTTGTGTCTCCGACGTGACACTAGCATTGTGGTGTCCGCGAGAGCATTTTTTGATTCGCTAAAACTTTTCAATTTGTTCCGACCACTCGATGGACGCGTTGCCGTTTTCCGTACCTTTTAATAGGTCATTAAGTGTTTGAAGTATTTTCGCGGTCCCCGGTATGGAACATCGGTACATGCTGCTTAACGTTTGCGGGCTTCGGAACATTTACCGCTTTCACACGCTCGACTAGCGGCTTAATTCCATCGGCGTTTATCGGCTATTCGAGGAATATGATTTCGTGCATACCGAATTCACATTTCGCGAGATTTATTACAACACGGTAGTCGTTGAAGTGGTTGAATAGCAGTTGCAAATGTTCGTGGTATTGCTTTTCGTCTTCCGAAACTATTAGAAAATCGTCGATGTACGCGTAGACAAAATCGAGGCCACATGTGATTTTGTCGCAGAATCGCTGACATGTTTGCGCAACGTTCCGAAGTCCAAACATCATATTGGCTACTTCGGAAAGTCCGAAAGGTGTCGTGATCGCAGTTTTTTTAACTTTTTTAGGCGCGATCGGAATTTAGTGGTAAGCGCGGACGAGGTCAAACTTAGAAAAAAATACGCTTATCTATGCGACAGCGAGTAGCAGGGTTGTAGTCCTCCGTCCTTCTTCTGGGTTCTGTCTGGGTCGTGTCCGTATCCTCTTGCTGACAGATTCGTATTCGAATCTATGAAGCCTTTATTTCTTGCGTCTACCAACAATTCGTAGTGCCTAAGGAAGGCCACGTTGATGATAGGCGTGTTAACGTTCGCTATTATAAAACGCCATTCCAGTACTCGACGCAATGCTAGATCGAGAGACACTAGGATGGTGCCGTAGGTCGCGATGCGTGACCCATTAGCCGTGAACAGCTCGTATGTATCTTTGTTCGCGGGTCCGCGTAGTTTGTTGCGCGGGTATACGCAATTATCAGCGCTGGTGTCCACGAGGAAAGAGATCTTCGATTCCCTGTCTGTGACAAAGATACGGCGGGATGCTAGGCGGTCGTCGCAGGCCGCGTTTGCGGACGGCTGGTTCCGTTTCTCCTGAGTTTAGCTGCAAGGGTTTCGACAATTTCTTGCTCGGTCTCCAAAGGTTGCGTGGTAGTAGCAAAGATCAGAGTTCTGCTGTCTGTCTTTCGAACTCGATCTGCGATGTCTTGAGCTTGATCATGGATGGCGACGATAGGCGGGACGCAGCACGCCGATTCGTGCCTCTACTTGGGGTAGCCGATCATCTATCGTGTTAGTGGCGTGGTTCGATTGTTCGCTGGCCGTAGCTGATGATCCGTCTTTCGAGTATTTTTCGTAGATGCTGTCGGCCATCTTTGACTGGACGTTTATTTCTGGTATCCTCAGCGCAGTTAAGACGTGTTGAATATTCACTGGAAGGTGGATCTTCCAGATCGTCAGGACGAAGTCGGCGGCTGACGGAGGGCGGGGAGCGAGCTTCTTCAAATCCCTAGAACCCTCCTGAAATTGGGACGGCGTCCTACCGTCCATTCCTTCATCCTCGAGTGCCCTGAACGCTCTCGAGCTGTTTGAGTCTGCGAATCTTGTAATAAGTTCGCTCTTGGCACTCGTCATTTCGAATGTAATACGTTCACCTTTCTCCACTTTTATCTCACCTCGGGTGGTCATCAATTTGAGGTGGTGTTTGGTGTAACTGATGTACTGTATAAGCTGAATTTTTTAGTACTTCAATTGCTGTTATTACATTTCATACATTATTATTAGGTTTGTTGAATTAATTTCTACTTATTTAGTTGTTTATTAGATATTATTAACAAAAGTTTATATAATCTTTCGAACTTTTTTCTGTTTTCCCCCACTGATAGTCTATTTGATCGGTTTCATTACCGGTAGCTTGTATCATAAACTTTTGAAACAGAATATAAGTTCGACTATTATTTCACTTTAATATAATTTGTTCTAATTTTTTATGTTTACGTCAACGTTTAAATACGTTTACTTAAATCTTTGGTGTTGTTTTGTACAGTTCATTGATTAATTGCAGAAACGAATAATGGAATAATTAACATTCTACTCCATGCTTTTTTATACAGTAACGATTAGTAACGTTTGATTTATGATATACACATTTACGATATGACAATCATATATACTATATATATGTCGGGTTAATGGAGTTCGGGGCGTGTAACGAATCTTCATGTGAGTTGGCCATCGTTGTTATATACCAGATGATGTTTATTGAAACGAATGTATTACAAAGGTTAACAAGTGATATCGGTGAGTGAATAATTGAGATGTCGATGATGATGAGTTTAGGTTCGATAACGAATACACGATCAACGGGATGACGATTGCGATTAGGAACTCGGTGTACGTGTTCATTGGACTAGTCGAACTTATCGGATTCAGAGGCAGTACAAGTGGAACTGCCCTTATATACTCCTCTCCGTACCTCTCTGTATTCCACAGGTCAATCTTTGTTTTTAAGGAAAGCTATTTAATTACTTCATACCTCTGTTAAGTACACGTCCCTCCCGTGACTGTGGCTACGTTCAGCGACCCGTTATATCACTTCAAGCCCAAGCCCACTATCATAAATCACGGGCAAACATAATTGACTTAACGCATAAACAGCTATTTCTCAGTTTTATTGTACAAGTACGGCTTTAATAAAAAGTCTGGACTAAAGTATTGGGGACCTTCTCAAATATTCCAAAAGAAAGGCCCCGATGTCCTTTCATCTCCGACATATATATGTCGGGTTGGCGTTAGGGGCGTGTAATGAGTCTTCGCCGGTGTTGTTCATTGCTGTTGCACAAACGTTTATTACACAGATATAGTTGGTACAAGATTGACAAGCGGCCGCGGTAACTAGACGCTAATGACAATGACCCTAGGTTCGATATGGCGAATCCACGGTCCACGGGATAACGAATATACTTTGCTTCGAAGTCTAAGTCGGACTCGACTTACTCCTCGTGATACAAGGATCGCTTGATTAGCTCTTTGCTAAGACGTAGATTATTCACCGATCGTACAAACACACTAGGTATATGGCTAATGAGACTGCAAGAAAGGGAATGACTTTCCGTCACGACGACGCTACTGAGGAAAACTATGATGGGATGTACCTAAGAGCACGAAATCATCGGATTCGACAAAGAAAGCCTCCGCACGGAGGGTGAGGGAAATAGACGTTGCTGTTCATTGGTTAATTTCTATGTTGGCGGTAGAAAAGGATGCTAGCCACCCTTGAGAGAGAGCTCTTAGCGGGAAACGTCGTACGTGAGGAGAGCAGACCCCCTGTAACAGGCGACAGGTCTACGGGCTGATAGAACACAGACCACTTGCCAATCTGAGGAACATTAGTTCACTAAATCCTAAGATTCACAGCGATTCCTCAGGCTACCTGAACATACTGTGAATGATGCATCGACATTTGGCGACCATCTGTGTGTGACGAGCTACGAGGTCGTTGGGATGTTTATTATCAAGTATCGGTACAGTCGATTCTTTAAGGCGAGCTATGCAACTCCACATCTCTGTTAGCTGAAACGTTCATCCCGTGACCGTGGCTACGCTCGGCGACCGGTTGTCGCCTCGAGCCTAAGCTCATTGTCTCAAGTTTCGAATGACTGTGTTTGGGTTATTTCGTAAATGCTACGGTATTGAGGTTTTCCAAGTAACTCCAACGGGGGGCCCGATGTCCTTTCATCTCCGACATATATATATATTGATTGAAAATTACACAATATATTAATTATAATTATTTATAAAATCAAATTATATTCAATATTACTATATATTTATAAAGACCAAGTATTCATGTGAGCATATATATGAATATTGAAAGAAACGACGAAATGATTTCGTTTAAGTATTTTGTAGTGAAGAAGTCTGATATTTTCAGACTTCGTTAATATGGAAATTCAATTATGATTACGATTGTATGGAGCAGTTCTATTATTTGAGTATACACAGTATAATTTCAGTATAATTCGGGATATGGAATATAAAAGTATATGTTAAAGTCTAACTTTGTCTGTCCGTTATGATAAATATTATCAAATTTCACATGCAAGAAAACACTTCGCAACAGGCTGGTTTCAGAATCAAAACAAATTTTGAACGTTCCTTTGTGTTTTCGAAGATGTGTTTTGATAAAGATGTCGCCTGAGGATATTTCGAATAATAGAGTTCATTTAGAGTCCATTGTTGTTTATTGATATAAATATTACTTGCATTGAATCTTAGTTTATGTTTAATAAATATATATATTCTTCATTAATTTTCTTCATTCCAATTTAATAGTTTAATTGTTCATTAAAATAATGAAGTAAAATAAAGTATAGAATTGTTAAAATTTGAAATGAAATTAGATTGCAAAATCAAAGAATATTAGCTCGTTACATACAAAATATAGTAGATAGACTAATCATATTTTTAGCACAGGATTTTCAGGTTTAATCCCTTCCATGTTCATTGTCAGAATCTCACTCACGTGTCTAGGTGCTTCTTGGGTGAGAGGAAGGCAATGGGCATGATGAGTAGTCTATAAGCTTAATAATTTTTTCAGCGACTGACGTTGCGTTAGAGTATCGTGCACGACATATTTTCCACTATGTGTGTATGTGGTTAGGCTGTGAAATTGCGTCGCTTTTGCTATTTATTATAATCTTGAAATAGTTATGAATTCGGAAATATGAATCCAATTACCATTGAAAATAACAATGGTAATAAATGGGGTTAATAAGTGGTTTATAAATAGTAATATTACTAATCTCAGCATTAAACTACAATGATAACTACATTGATTAAAATACGACGATCTATTCTAGTCAAATTATTTCTTTACATGTTATACATATAGACGATTATATACGATTATGAGTATTTCATTACAATTGAAATTTAAATATATTTGGATAATTAAAGTTGAAATATACAGAATATATTTACGCAATAGTCGCTAGCCATCGTCAGTCGATTTCAGGAAAATGGTACGTACTTGTGAAGTTATATGACATATAACGAAAGTTATATGTCAAACTCGGGTGTCGGAAACGTCCCGAGACGTCTCTCTAGTGTAGGACTTTGCGCCCGGGTTATGTGTGAAAATCGTGTAGTGAATGTGTTGGTGTGCTTATTTTGTCATTTTTTAAATTTTAAATATAGGTTTTCGGGTAGGATAGGTAGCATATTTTCTGGTTTGAGTGTTAACTATAAGTAGGTAGGGCCGGGCAGGTTGGCACAGTCTCTCGTCGGGTAAGCGCGTTTTCGCGTATCCAACCTGTTTCAGGATATTTGATTTGAAAAATTGACGGTGAAGCAGGCATCACGAATAGAGCGTACCATTTGTCTTGAGCTTTGCCTATCGGTTTTTCGAATATCGCGGTCGTAGTCGCGAGTACGGAGTGGGTTCCGAAACGAACGTTTATTCCTCGAGCACGCATATGCGAACGGACAGTGGTCGCTATGATCGTTGGTCGTCCATGTACACTGGGAATAGCATCCGCGATTTATTTTTTTATTTTATCTTTATAAGTTATTTTTTGGTTTGCGATTAGAAAGTCTCGAACGAAGAAAGAAGAGGATATCAGCCGAAGAGGCCCAGCAAACTGCCATTCAAGATGGCAATTACTAATGGTTCTCCCTCCTCCGGATCACCCAGAGCATGGAAAGTCATTCTTGTTACTACTTTGTCACTATGCTCGCTTTAGAGTTTGTAACTTCTTTTTCAGCCGACGCATATTGCTTGTAGCACGGTTGGCACAAGTCCTGGATCCGACCACGGTGGAAGTTGCGGCCCCAACAAGAACGGTGGAGCTGAAGGTGACCAGGATCGACATCGGTCGGCAAGGAGGAGCTTCGGGACACCCTGGCGAGGACCGAAGGATGCAAGGCACTGGAAGTTCGAGTAGGAACCATCAGGACCTCCAAAGGTGGCCTTGGATCAGCCTGGATAAGGTGTCCGACAGCAATAGCGCGGAAACTAAGTCAAGCGGGAAGAATTGTTATGGACTGGTCAATAGCAAGGGTCGAAGCCATCCCGAAGAGGACCTTAAGATGTTATAGATGCTTAGAGCTGGGACACGTGAGAGCGACCTGCGGATCTACGGTAGACCGGCGGCAGCTATGCCACAGGTGCGGAAGAATCGGTCATCAGGCCAAGAGCTGCCCTGCCTCTGTGCCCAGGTGTCCGCTCTGTGAGTAGCTCGGTGCGCCCGTCACCCACAGAATGGGGGGGGGGCGGCGTGCGTTTCGCCGAAAACTAAAGAGACGAGCCGGATTCGGAAGCTTGCTACAGACAGGAGACAAGGTGACAACGCGAGAGATCTACTGTAAGAAGAGGAAAGGATCACGAGTTTGGCAGATGGCCGGGGAGGCTACGGATATGGACTTGGTAAAGTAGGTTCATGCGGCTCCTCCAGACCAACTTGCGGCGATCGAAACGGGCACAAGACCTGCTCTTTCAAACGATAAGAGAGAACAGGGTTGCCCCGGCAGTAGTAGCTGAGCCCTATCGTATACTAGACACCCCTAACTGGATCGGAGACCTGGACGACTTAGTCGTTATGACGTGGACGTCAGCACCAGGCACACCCGGAACAAAGATCCTACTCGAGCAGGGCAAGGCGTATGCCACAATCGAGTGAGCTGGGATGGTGGTGGTGGTGGACGTATATGTCTCCCCGAACAGTGGCCTGGTCGCATTTGGGGAGTTCCTGGACGGGGTTGGCGATTGCATGAGACGATACCTTTCACATTAGGTCCTCGTCCTGGGAGACTTTAATGCTCACTCTTCGCAATGGAGGAACACAAGGGCAGATGTTCGTGGCCGGGTGCTATCAAACTGGGCTGCGGGCTTCGGTCTCCTCCTACTCAATAGAGTCTCGACCAGCACATACGTGGTGTGGAGAGTATGTTCCGTCGTCGATATTACATGGGGTACCCCCAATGCCTTCCGATGGGTCTCAGGCTGGAGAGTAGCTGAGGGGATTGAGACTCTCTCAGACCACCTGTATATATTCATGGATGTCGGGCCGGAGACAATACCCGCAGAAAGGCCCGCGGCATCAGGAGAATGGAACGCTCCCACTCGCCACCAAGATGGCGCCTCAAGGATGGAGATAGCGAGATGCTCCAGACAGCAGCCATTGTCGCGGTCTGGAACTGGGACGCCTGTACAGAGGAGACAAGCGTGGACGAGGAGGCGGAGAACCTTCGTCGAGACATGTGAACGCGGCATGTGATACGTCAATGCCGCGCTCCGTGCCTGAGGCTACACAGAACAGGAATGTGTACTGATGGACTCCAAAGATGGCAGAGCTACGGTCGAGGTGCATTCGGACTCGCAGGCGGTTCCAGAGACCCCGCCGTCAGCGGCCTCATGATGAGGAAGAGATCTCCTTCTGTTACGAGACATATATAGAGGCGTGACGCATCTTACAGCGGAGGATTAAGAGCGCCAAAGCCCGATTCTGGGTGCACCTCGTCCAGTCAGTCGAATCCGACCTGTGGGGGCGGCCGTAGAGGACGGCAGATATAGATCCGGCATTGCTGGAGAAGGTTATTCGCACACTGTTCCTGCCACAGTAGGACAGCCCGGGGCAACCGCACACTACCTTGACTTGGACAGTTGAATGGAGGGAGGAACTAGGGGTTGCGTAGAAGGAGATGCTGTATGCGGCGAGGAGTATGGCCTCCCGCAATGTGGCGCCGGGCCCGGACGAGGTCCCGAGACGGATATGGGCGGAGACGATGGCGGTCATGGCCCCCAGACTACGTTACCTATTTACATGATGTCTGAGAGAGGGATCTACCCTAAAATATGGCGCATGGCGAGGCTGGTCCTGCTTCGGAAGGAGGAACGACCGACAGACTCGCCGTCCGCATATCGTTCGGTGTGCCTACTGGATGAAGTGGGCAAGCTCTTCGAAAGAGTCATTGCCGCCCGTCTGGAGGCCCACATATCAAGGCGAGTGCCCGGTTGGTACGAAAGCTAGTACGGCTTCCGGCTGGGCCGCTCGACAGTGGATGCGGAGAACCGGGTACGCGAGATGTCACGGGCCATGGTTTCCCGAGGTGGGGTAGCGCTGGCAGTCTCTTTAGACATAGACAATGCATTCAACACCATACTCTGGGACGGGATATTGGAGGCCCTTGAATTTTTCGAGGTGCCTCCCTACATCATTCGTGTCATACGGGCTATCTGAGCGACAGATGGGTCGGCTACACCGGCAATGATGGAGAAAAGCGGCGGCTCGTTGAGCACGGGGTTCCGCAGGGTTCGGTCTTGGGTCCGATTCTGTGGAACATCGGATACGACGCGGTGCTTCGTTATCCCATGCCCCCACACTCAGGCATGGTGTGTTACGCGGACAATACGTTGGCCTTGGCCGGAGGACGCTGGTGGCACGAGACGCTGCGCCACGGAGAGCTTCCGGCCGCTTGCGTGATACGGGCTATATGCAGGCTGGGCCTGAGGGTGTCCCCAGCAAAGTCAGGGGCCATATGGTTTTATGATTATCAACGTAGGGAGACTCCTCCGCCCGGCCTGTGTTTGGACATAAGCGGAAAGGAGGTTGAGGTAGGACTACACATGAAATACTTGGGCCTCACCATCGACAGTCAATGGACATTCGAGCCGCACCTCAAGCTCCTGGTTCCCAAAGTGACGACGACAGCCAACGTTCTATGTGGCCTACTGCCGAATATGGGTGAGGCAGAAGTTGGAGTGCGCCGACTGTATGAGGGAATCGTCCGTTCTCGGGTCCTGTACGGGGCTCCGGTGTGGCAGAGGATCTGATGAAAAGTCGGCGTAGTCTACTCTTGCTGAGAAGGCTTCATAGGATGACCGTCATCAGGATGGTAAGGAGATATCGGGCGATATCATATGCGTCGGCGACTCCTGGCGGCGTCTCCTCCGTTCGAGCTCCAGGCCTTGGCGCTTCGACGAGTGTACGAAGACCAGAGGAGCCGAAGCTCAGGCGGGGACTCTCCCCCCACCGAGCAGGCAGCCCGACACGTTCGGGGGGAAGTTAGACGAAAGGTGTGGGCACGGTGCAGCTCCCACCTACTTACCGAAGACCAGATCCGGGGCCACCGAGCCGTTAGATAAGTCCTGCCAAACTGGGAGGCTTGGAGAGACCGCGGAGGGCTTCCACTGTCCTTTTGGATGACGCAGGTACTCGCAGGATATGGAGTATTCAAGGAATACCTGAAGAAAATCGGAAGAGAGGTGACGAACACCTCGTACCACTGCGGTGAGGGCGAGGACACGGTCTAACACACGTTAGAATTTTTTCCGGCGTGGGAAGCCCCACGATCGGCGAAAGATTAGACGCCTCGTCAGTTGTGAAAGCGATGTTGAGGAGCGACAAGAGCTTCTCATAGTACGCTCATATTGCGAAGGACGGCCCTATGCCGTCCTAGGTGGTCATAGAGGAGGATCTGGATCTCCTCAGACTTGCACGACGACCCAGGGCATAGCGTTGAGAGGGGTGGTCCCTTCCAATGCCCGAACTAACCACGGAACGGCTCCCTTAGACAGGAGAAGACGCAGGAGTGCCCCGGCAGTAATTCTAAATGGGTCCCGGGCATTCTAGGTGAGCGTCGGGCGGTGCACCGCAGGATTTTAGTCGGTATAGTTCAACACAACCCCGCCGCTTCCAGGCGGGAGGGGGGTATCCATGAGGATTTCGCCACGTATGAAAAAAAAAGAAAAAAAGGTTTCTTGCTTGGGAAATACGAATTTGATGTATTCAGTGGAGGACAGTATCGAAAGACGAAAAGAGATAAATCGTACGAAATATAGTATTTGAATCTCACCTCCTGGAATTATTTCTCTTATAGATTTTTTACTAAATTTTGGAGAGTTTGAGTTTGCTTCAGAATCCATCACCAGACCACGAGAAGAAGACACGTATTCCATATTATGTCCCATTCTTTCCCTTTTATCATATTTAGATTTTTAGATAGGCAGGGTCCACAAACAAAGTTTTAGATTTTTAGATGGCAGAATTCATCAACGAACCTTTAGCTTGTGAGGCAGACAGATAGTATTCTATAAATAAACATTTTGATGTCTAATGCTCAGAGTTTGCAAAGAAGTTGTTCAAGTTTGGTTGAATTGGTTATAGGTAAATGTTTGTAAAAAGAAATCTTTACTTCTAATAGGTAGAACTTGTACAGAAATCGTGTAATGTTTATGTAAATAGAGACGACAAAAACTCTAAGGTTTTGATGAAATTAATTTTAATTTAAGTTTATTTCACGAAGCTCTACAGGACCAATGGAAAGAAAATATTCTCTTATAGTACAATCAACATATTCAACATATTCGAGATCAAGGTTGTGGAAGATATATTAATTCCGTACTTAGACGCAATGTTTCCTCTTTAATTTTATTTACTATATTGAAATATTTATGTAGATAGGATTCATGAAAATCTTTGAATGTTTGAGAGACTGGTTAAATTAGATTTGTAATCAGGTAGGAAGTTGGAATTTAATTTTTACTGTTAGGTAAGGCATTTGTGAATTAATTTTATGAATGAGATCTGTGATTGAGTTGGTCATTCTCAAATTAAAACCCCAACTCAGAATTAGGTAAATACTTAATAGAAAACCTAATAATGTTAGGAAGCACTGTGTCCCTGTATGTGTGTGATAGATAGGTCGTTTTGAAATTAAAAATGGTAATAGAAATGTAAAATTACTGATAAAAATAGGAAAAAGAGTCTCACATACAATTATACCATTAGTTTATGATTTAATGTAATTTTTATTTTCATGATTATCTTACAATCTAATTTAATTTTTAGTTTTAAGTGGGTCTCCATTCGCAGCAACCTCCACACGATGAGACCCGGATAATCATATTAATATTTAATATACAATTTTTAATTGTATCAATACGTAATTAGTAGCCATGATACAATTATGCATTGTATAGTAAATACATGTTTTATATAATTATGTAGTCAAAATTTATTTCTTATTACCTTTTAAAGGATAGTTAGTAATTGCCATGATTTACATTCTAAATTCGTTCGTAAGTTAATTAACTTTCACTCTGCCCACTGTTCTCAATTACCACGCGTTTAACCGAATTCGTCTCACGAGTGCAGCGTTAAATCCATGGCTCGTTGCAAATTAAGTAAAAATACGACAAATCTAACGAGGTCTTTTAGTTAAGTTAACATTAACTCGATCGACCGAACCGGTAGAATTTCAGGAAGAGTTTAGGGTGATATAATAGGTCATTGAAATAATTATAGGAGTTGTATGACAAGCTCTTAAATAATTTTGCAAATTGACGATATCCGGATAATACAGTTCTTCAAATTCATAATTCTGAAAATATAGTATATAAGTCATGGAATGATTACATTACAAGGATGAGAATATACCTATTATCATCTTCACGTATTTGGATATTCGATATTGATCAATATATTAAAAAATGCCCAAAATATTCAAAGTGAAGTATTCGTTGAAAAATTTAGAGGATGAAACAAGTCTTTATTTAGATATTACTTCTTTAATTATATTCATAAAAATCTTGAACCTATCGATCGAGATTTCCAATTACCATCAATTTTCCTAACTTTCATTCGGTTTGTTAACAGAAAGCTAAAAATTCGCGAGATGTCAGATAGAATCTTCAGTGTACCGATTACATGGACGCTTCTAGAAATTCATTTGCGTTGCCATTAATTACAAATAGAACTACAGCATTTGAGGATGATTGGCTTTTGGTATCAAAGTAAATAGGTGGAGTGCTTGTTAAATAACTTTTCACTGATAACCTATCGAAGCCCGTAATTCATAAATTATGCAGGTCTCCAAGGTTCTATATTGAATCTTGATCCTTTATTGAACCATATTCGAAGTGACTTGAATTTTTAAAATATCGTTGATCTCTCAATTGTTTCGAAATTATCATTCAGACGTTTATTACTATCTATGATTCCATCGTAATCGCGTTTCGATTCCTATTCGGCAAGTAATACTCAGATAGCATCGAATTTAATACATCAGCCATTTTTACGCTCGCTTGAGCTTTACGATCTCCCAACGTCCTTGCATTCTCAATTATACTCAACGCTAATCCTCCCACTTGTTTGACGGACCTGTTCTGTCGAATTAGAAAGTTCATTGTCTAGCTGTGACTTCTTGACTTTTGTCTTCCTTCTTCCAGCTATGCGGAAAAATGACGAGGCGATGGAAAACGCGCACATAGGTCGTGAAATTCAAACTGCTGATGAGAGAAAAGTTGTTTATGCAAATGTTGACGCGCATGCGGTTAAAATTTACTGAGAGTATTCGCGATGCAGTGGTTCGTTGATTGGGGTCAAATCTTGTGAACGAATGGCTTTATTGAGTAGTAAAATTATGCCTCATAAATTTTGCAATTCGTTCGAAATAATAAAAATGAAATAGCTCTAACGAATTATGTATTGTTGGAAATTTAACATTGAAAATTTTCAATTATGAACGTTGCTAATTACTAACACGTTGCTAATCTTGATTTATATCTTAATGTGTACTTTTAGTTGGGTGACAATTCACGTCTCCATAATGTATAGAATAAGACAAACATTTAGACTGCGAACTAAGGAATTATTTAGTGAATCAATTAACGAATCATAGATTTCTTTCCCGACAACATGCTTCAACAATGAAGGTAATTCAATAAATACATCCTCTGCATCATTATGAACCTCTTTCTAGTCACCGCAAGTGTGAATACGTGACTAGGCTACGAATTTAATGGCTAGAATGCGGATGTTTATGGCAAATACGAACACAAATGTAGGTAAACAAAGAATATTAAAAGTAAATTATGTAACGTAAATAATAAATTATATAAGTAAATAATTAAATAAATAATAAAAGTTACAAAATTTAGAAGATACTGATTCAAACTTTACTTCCACGTTATTCGTTGCTAAGGTGCTTATCAAAGACCTCACTTCATTTAGTCCAGTGTGATAAAATACTGTCACCTAAATGTAGCTTAGAAAGAAAACGTGGAACGTCTGTATATATGTACCTATCACAATTGTCAGAAGCTTCGTCGTTCGAGGATTAATCCTTTCACTGTGGATTAAGATGACTATGCACTGTAATAACTGTGTTGTAGAACTTAAGAAAAATTATTTTATATGGATTTGATGTATACTCATTTCGCTATTGGTTAGAACAGAAAATACATAATCGCCCATGTGTTGCAACAATTCTAAGCCTTAACAGTTTACATCGTCATTAAAAAATTTTGAAAGCAGTTTAAACATCAGAGTATAACATATATATAGAACGATAATTCGAACAAAACCATTGCTCACTATAAAAGCGTCCCGTCAATAAGGCGTTAATCGACTCTTGTAGATCTCTCTCGGGGCTCATTTTCTCTGCCATCGTCGTTCAATTTGGCGGTCCGTAAGCGTAACCGGCGGCTCCTCCGCAAGATGCAAAGAAAGAAGCAAATGGGAAGAGGAGAGAAAAAAGAAGCAACGTGGGAAAGAGAAAGATGCGAAGGAAGGGAGTAATTTCTCCAGTGGGATCTCGGCGGCGGAATTCGAGAATCGGTCGGTAAGCGAGTCAACCGACATCGACACGAATATCTCTGCGGAGACGAGCCAGACAGCTGAAAGGAGAAGACTTAGCTTATGTACGTAGGTTCCCTAGATCGCCACCTATAATACGAACCTCTCCTCGAGGGAGTTGTGCCACTATCTTACAGCTTCCTTCAAGAACCGTACCCGTTTCCCTGTCGAGTTCATTCAGTTCAACCCAGTCAACAGGTGGACCACCTTATCGGGAAACTCGAAGCAAGGTTGACTTTAACAGGAACGTTCCAAGAGATAAAATCTTGGACGCGTACAGGATGTTTCTAAAATCACGTCGAACAATTCGTAGGAGACGGGATATTTCCCTCCTTCGTGGGTGGCAAGGTCGTAAGAAATAGGATGCATCGAAACTTAGGTTTTATTTCTTCAACTTATTTCTTCAATCCACGAAGGCATTAGGTTGCAATATGAATTTGTCTCGCCTTCTTCGTTTATATGGTAAATATACTACCATTTACACATTTCAATTCGTATACCGAACGCACATTTCTTCAATTATATATCTTCAATCCCACTACACCCATTTTCGTAGTTCAATAATTACACATCTATAAGATACAAATCCTCTCGATTCACCCTCAAATTCCCATTCTCCCTCTTTCTCCATTCCCAAACTTCTACCTACTTCTACTGTTATCCTTCCAAGGTAAGGGTACTTTAAAGAGATAGTATGCAAGACCGCGTAGTCTGCTGTAAGTAGACGCAAAAATACATGTGTACGCACAATTACAATGACAATAGTACAATCTAGCAAAGAGGAAAGGATAATGCGACGAACGGTTCTTCTCGCCATGAAGAAGAGGACGATAATGAGAATAAGAAAGAACCTGATCCACGGCACATCCGAAAGAATTTTAGTCGAAATAAAAGTAGCTAGGAAGTACTTTCGAAAAATAATTTATTGGTTTGGTTGACAAAGCCTCCAAATCGTATTGTTAAATCGTAGATCGACAAATTTCATTCCTGTAAACTTAATTCGAAGAAAAGGTAAATTACGCGCCAAGGGTAATATTATCCAAATAATCATTTTTTAAACATTTTTTGTATGATCCTTATAAAATCCCTACGATCTTATTAGTGGCAGAAAGAAACACACTTAATCATGTGTATAATCTACCCTTCTTTCATAGAGCTCCTATAGCGATACATTTTATATATTTTTATTCAATTCTCACTTATTCAATTCATACAGAAGTCAAATTACTGAACAAAAGTTAATAACTTACTAAAGTTTCGGTTTCATAAATATTTTATTTAAATATTACGTTATAATGAATTACATTATACAGTATTACGTCATATTATATTACATTATACTGCATTACGATATAACGTATTATGTTATATACTATTACGTCATATTATGCCTCGTTATATTATATTACGTTATATAATATTACTTTAATTTTTTTATAGTATACGTTTTATAACGTAATATAATATAACGAAGCATAATATGACTTAATAGTATATAACGTAATACATTATAACGTAATAGTATATGATTATAGATTACGTAATGATTACGTAATAATGTATTACGTAAACTTTATATCATAATACGATATATTATATTACGTGAATTATATTATGTTATAATGTATTACGTTATTATGGATTTCGTTATATAATATAACGTTATATAGTATTACGTTATATTATAATACGTCATAATGTATTACGTTATATGGTATTACGTTATAATGTATTACGTTATTATGGATTTCGTTATATAATATAACGTTATATAGTATTACGTTATATTATAATATGTCATTATGTATTACATAATATAGTATTACGTTATATAGTATTACTTTAATACTTTATAACGTAATACCATATAACGTAATACATTATGACGTGTTATAATATAACGTAATACTATATAACGTTATATTATATAACGAAATCCATAATAACATAATACATTATAACGTAATATAATTCACGTAATATAATATATCGTGTTATGATATAATGTTTACGTAGTACATTATTACGTAATAGAATATAACGTGATATAATATAACATAATATCATATAACGTGTCATCATATAGCCTAATATAATACCATTATAGAATATAACAGAGTACAATATAACGTAATATAACATAACATGATATTATATATTGTAGTATAATATGATGTCATATAATATAACGTTATATATTATTACGTAATATAATAATATATCATGATATATTACGCAATACAATATAATATCATGTTCAAAAGAAATTGGTGTATTCCACTACCTCATGTTCGAGTAAAGGACATCACTTCATCGTTTACAAGGCTGCCATCGAGAGAATTTTGAAATATTGCTGTAAACCGTATGAGTCGTCCTCAATTGTAGGATCAGCGATGTACTGTTGACAGAATACTAATGCAGATTCTTATATCTGTTAGCATCATCGATAAATAATGACCCCTTTCCAGGATGTGTCTTGTTTCTATGAAAAATCGCAATCTGAAATCAATCTTTCAACGTACGACATCAAACAATGGGATCTCTATATTATTCATCGTCTGCCTGAAACGTATTAAAGGTAGTATCTGCAATCGTTAGACTTCTTTGTCGTGCGAAGAAGACGAATATAACAGAATATTTTCCTCCCTTGCTTAATATTTAAATATCTCAGCGTTCCTACCGTTATAATTAAATATTTGCTCTTCCGATGTTGTTATCTTTTCTTTTTATTAAACGTCTCGTTACGCATCGCATATCACAGGATTTGCCTGACAAAAGATAAATCCAATTCCTTTGTACTTTGCTACATGTGATAGAAATTTCTCGTAGAATATCCGATTATCCATGTGAATGTTGACGATAGCAAATATGAACTCTGATCGATCCAAATGAAATGCTGCTGAAATGATGGAGAAGGATTATTCGTTGCCACTGGTCATTAGAACATAGATAGAAGAGAATCAATAACGCTTCGTAGTTGAAAAAGTTACGAATTTATATTCTGAATAGTAATAAAGTAATTAATCCGCCATCTATAATTTATAGTATTCTATAATAGTTTGATTCGCAGTAAATTTCATTGATAACATCGTCCTTGAACAATGTTTCGTAAGTAAAACTCGAGTATGATAGATCCCCGGGAAACCATATGCATTAACAGTTGATAAAGCATCTAGTATAGTTCTCGTAGGAATAGAGATATCCCAAAGTTAATAGTGAAACTATCGAGTAGTTAATGCCAGTCGACACTTTTTGAACGAAAAACCAGAGGGATACTCGGTTCGATCGATCTCGCATTGCCTGAACCACGATTGATTCATCAAAAAGTAATTCCTTTAGCCGCGTTTTACGCTAAACCCGTTTGAATCGAAGCAAATGGAATACAGGGATCTAGACGCTCTTAGGTTAGTATCAATACAGGAATGACTTTGTGCGTGCTAAAGTGGAGTTGCAAACCGAAAACGCGATCGAAATTAAATTTTCGAACCTGGTTTGACGATGATCTGTCTGACCAACTGTTTCTTTTATTTAACAATCGATCGATCTAAAAGATTTAGCCTATCTATTAGCTCTGGCCTCTACCTTCTTTTCATTCGAAAGCCACCGAAGTCTAAAGAGAAAATTTGCAAACATGCAAAAGATAAAGATTACTTATTTCCATAAGATTATTTACCGCTGGAACGTGACATATGTAATAATAAATTCTAAGGTAAAAATGAAATAGTGTTTATAATATTGTCATTCTTTACTCTTCGTTTTACAGAACTAATCGATTTCTGAACGGTTTATATAATAGTCTACTGTAATAATGGAACATCTGGTTCTCGATAAAGCATCTTTAAGCTTTAAAGAAATTTTAAGATATTCGATGTATTTTGTATATCGACACCGTCTAATGTACCATATCTCAACGATTGCATCGTAATGGCTGCACCGTAAAAACACTATCAGATATTAAATCTTAACGACACGCTATCCCATAAACCGGCAGTAGATGACGCAACACACGCGGATCGTCTCCTTAACAACGGAATTATGTCGACGACGGGTATCTCGATCCAGTTTTTCGATCTATCGGAACCTATTGGAACTCATTCCGGTGGGAATAATCAACGAATGAAACGAGATGGAAAAAGGAGGTTACAAGGGGACAATAATAACGCGTGTTTCAGAAGAAGCATAAAAAAGAGGCGGTGCTGGTGGAAAGGACTGAAATACCCGGAAGCGTTTTTCCTGTAGAAGAAAAGAATGCCACCCGTCGTGATAGGACTTCTCTGCTTGGTTGAAAGATCGATGAACTTTGTTCTTACAGCAGTAACAAAGGGAGAAATGGAGTAGAGGGCGTTGGCGTTTCGGGGGTGGAAAGCAACAAGCGAGAACTCGGAACCGGAAAAGAAACACAACGAGACTGGCCCATTGAAAGCTATTACTCCCGTATATCGCGTTCGTGTGAGAATCTGTAATTTATTCACACACTCACGCGTATACGTTAACATAAAAAATGCGTAAATATCCGAATATAATCGAGTAATAAAGTAACCTATTTACATGAAATTTTTTAATGTCTTTCTTACATGAGATATTTCGAGAAGTAATAAGACAACGTAACTTGACGGAATCGTTTGAATCTGTTTTGTCCAAGTAAATGAAGAAGGATTGATTTAATTTTGTAACATTTGCTGCAAATTTTTTGCGTAAAACAAGTCGAGAATATACCGCGGGAATGAAAGATATTCGGTCTGGATACTCCGCAGTGTTAGAGATATAGAAGAGAAGTATTTGGATTATGATTGAGATCATTTTTGCTAACGAAAGATTCATGTCTATCTTTAGAAGTAACGTCATACAGATACCAATGTACTTGGCTGAGCATTAGCGATTGAAAAAGTGCATGAGCGAGATACACAATTAAATTACACAATTAAAAATAAAAGACTTTGAACGGGGATATGAAAATTTAATTTTTTTGCTGAATTTGAGTCTTTTCCAATGACGAAATAAATTGATGTATGTTTTTAAGGAATGAAGAATAAGAAGAGTAGACAGCAGAACAAAGGGAATAACAATGAAAGCATGTATGAAATGTCGAGGCAAAAAATTAGAAAATTTCGTGTGCAATAATCGTGAAAGGAAACGCTTATGATTAAACGCGATAGTTTTCACAAGGTGGCGCGTATACGAGAAAAATGCAATAGTATTTGCGAAGAATTCCCGTCATTTCGTACGCAAGGGTAATTGCAAGCTGTAAAAGGAACGACTGTAAAACCTTATGGATCAAAGGCGGAGTTTAATATTGGTCACAACCGCACGAGGATTTTCAGTAAAAGAAGGGTAACGTATAGTAATAATATTTTATTCATACATACGTTTATTAAAATCCATTGAACGATTAAAATAACTCTTGTTCTTACATCGTTCATTAACAAATACGATATTCTTTTTATGTTTTAAAATTACATATGTAAACTCCATGTTATTTGTAGAAGAATTTAATGTTTCAAAATGCACGAGTAAATGTCACGTCACGAGAAATGTTACAAGATCGCGATACTTAGAATCTCAAAATCGTTTTCTTTAAATTCTCTCGTATTACCGCTATTATTTAGAAGTACATTCCTAGGTTCATGCGCGGTAATCCCGACGACAATTTTCCTAATTTCCCACTTAAGTAGTGGTAGGACGGATATGAAACTGGATTTAAGGACACCCCAATTGAGGCGGCGAGAATGAGGTATCCTCGGCCAACGTAATAAACCTCGAAACCTTAGTAATGGAATTTTTAATCGCAGTTGGTTAATCGCAACTTTACTCAGATGTGTCTCCTATTACAGCGACCAATTACAAGGTGCAGTATCACGGTTTTTATCGAACATTATCTTTGTGCCGGTACGGAAGAAACGCGATACTTCGTAATTGTTATTTGTTTCTTATTGGCATCGACGTTTCGCTCTGCAGTGATACCGTTGAGCTGTATCGCTTGCGAATTATAGATTTATTTCAACGGATTATCGAGCACTTTCGCACATATCCATTGTTTATGAGAATATACCGTAGAGGTAAAATGTGTCGTGAATATTTAAAAAAAATCGGAAAACGTTTCAGAGTGGTGAAGTATCAAATATACGAGATAAAAAATTCGCACAAGCATTTTTTCTTGGATGATTTTCTGTTTTCACTCGCAACGGTAAAAAACAGATGCTTTAGTTTTGAATCTCTAATTAATAGCTTTTTGTTTCGATGCGCTTTTTCCCTTTGTGTTCACGAGATAAGCTTTTATAGCAGAGACAATGTGAAACCAGAGGAACGTTTTCAGAGAAAATTTTTTTTAACGCGCAGAGAAAGTATCCATTAACTGTAACGTTGCGAAGAAACAATTTGTGTTGTTTCTAACGACAAAATATTTTTTCGAAAGCAGTTCATTTGCAATTACAGGACAGTCCATCGCAATTATCCGTATTTAAGAATAAAATTATAACGAACATTTTTATAATTGCATTACATTTTATCAAAAATTAATAAGTGTTTCGAAAATTATTCGCTCGCATATCCTTTACAGATTGGACCGTACTTTAAAGCAGTTATTAACCTATGTAATTATTTTTATTTGAAACAACTTGAAAAATATCATACACCCCTGGAGTTCCCGTTACATTGACCGCAAAACATGTCCGGCAATAAATTGCCCTCTTCCCCTTACTCCTTTAGATATTGCTACTGGCTCGCGCTTCAGTCCTTCGGTTCAATCATAAACCGTTAGCGACATTTTCTCCTTTCGATTAATGAAATTTTCAAACCTGTATCCCAATATTCTCCTGCATTCACTTAAGATTCTTATAGTTCTGCCGCTTTTATCAGATAGTAAAAAAATGTGTAAGTTTATTCGCCGCGTAATTCATGAGGACGTTTTACAGGCGTGAAATTTAGATGGAAATCCATCGTACTGGATTCACGTTTCTTGCGAGAGCCAACTCCATCATCCATTATTCTTCGATAGGTACAAGAATTTCTTAGCCGTGTCACTCCACTAACATTTCGTTCATAGTGAAAAGAACCAAGGACAATTTCACGTTGAAGTTGTGCCATTCGACGGAAGAAGGGAAGAAGGCAAACGGAGCAGCATGTGATTCAAGACGAATTGCCTGTCGGACGATAAATCGTGGATTTCGAGGTTTCATCGGTAAACTAAATCGAAGGAGCGCACGTGAATTTTGACATGGAGCATTTTGTCGATGTACGATTCGACATGCGTGTCGACTGGCCTGGTATATGAGCACCATATTTTGCCAGAGATGAAGAAACGCGGATTGTAAAAAAAGAGAGTAAAACGCTTAAGAGCCGAGCAATGCAGTGAAAGGTTATGGTCGCCCGACTGGTATAATATCGCTTTTACCACGACCTGGTATCATTCGACGAAACGAGACCCACCTGCTTCATATCTGGCGTTTCTCGCGAGAGAAGCACGTCCCTAACGTTTCGCAGATTCAGCTAGATTTTCGTTCTAGTCAGGGAACTTTCCGTGGTTTCATTATGGTTACGTGGATTATCCTTGGAATCGTGTGTCGGATTCTCTGTACACACGAAATCGTTCCTCTCGTGACAATAAGTGTCGGAACATTTTCCATTTCCCTATTAGCCTTTGTCGGCACCTTCTACTCGAAGAATTCTCTAATACGATCGGTCAATAACTTTAACATTTACTTGCAACGAAATGTTTGAAAATTAACGGAATATCGTCGCTTTAATTCTTAACCGTTATATCGCCACTAGATTGCAAACTCTCTAAGTAAAATTTGTGTTATATTATCACAGATTTCTATCCTTTATACCAATGTGACGTACGTGGTTTGGTTAATTACATTTTTTTGGTAAACGCAGTTAAAACAATAAAAGATCGGCACGAAGATATGGAATATAAAAGTTTATAGGATCTACAGGGTAAATGAGAGGTTCGGAAGGAATAAAATTTTAATGAATATTAATCATTCGCACTAAGCCATTACTTCGTACCCTCTTTCATCTCCAAGTTCCTATTCAGTCAGATTACCTTCCATAAATTTAGTTCACCTTAAATTGAGTACCTTGTAATTATGAAGTTTACATACTTCTCACGAAAGTTTCTAAAAAATTCGAATTAACGAAGGATTGAAGAAGCGAAGATTAAAGAAAATGTGTAATAAATGTCACACATGAAAACGCTTTTTGCTAAAAGTTCAGCAGATCATTAACGAAAATTCCGTTATTCTATGACTATCTTGATAATGCTGATTTTTAAACGAACTCAAGGCGACCTTAATTCGTTTCGAACATAATGCACCCTGATCCGACGTTCAAGTATAGGTCCAAGAAGGCATAATTTACGTCACAGCATGCGCAAAGTATTCGATGGGATCCTCAATGTGCGACGAGTCACGCGACCGAAGAGACGCGAACGGCCTTGAAATTTGCGATGCAAATGGGACGTTAGTGGAAAGAAATTACGCGAAAGAAAAGTAAATCGCGTAACGATGAAACGACCGTAAAATAATCAATCGTCTAAGGATCGTTATACATGAAATGCATTGTGTGAGTCGCACCAGTCTATTTGCTTTTCTGATTCTATTCGACTACTGATTGACGCCTCAAAAGGTCTCGCAATGACACGGTGTTCCTCGTTTCATCTACCTCGTCTGCATATCGATTTCAAAGCAAAGAAATAATTATGTATCAGATGCTTGAGAAATTACGTGACGAACATTTTATGAGTTATTGTACATAACTACAGTATGTTTCTATGTTATACAGGAATTCTCACTAGGTTCATATTGTTATTAAAAGTAAACAAAAGACGATGAAAGTATTTCTGAAAAGAAGTTACATTATTATTATTATTATATAATAAATGTGATAATAAATTATTTCATATAAATTTTATAAAATTATTATATAATAAAGATTATTTTCTTACCTATAATAACGATGCAAATAATTTGTATGTTCAGTTTAAGAGGGTAATTTAAGAAAAGTGCCAATAATTATCTCTATTACATAATGATTTCCAGTTTAGTAACGGCCTCGCTTTACATGACGACGTGACGCTGCATAAGCGGAATTATGATTTACCGTCATATGATTGTACACTTGCGAATGATATATGTATCTGTTCGTATCAGTTGACTATGAAACGTACTTCATTCGTGAAACCAAAAAGTTGACATATACGTAGATGCGAAGAAACGTGCAAAAATATAAAAAGCGAGACAATCAACTCGATTACGTTCCATTCCATCAGTCAGTTTATTAATTACATTATTTAATATAGGTACCGATTTGTATGCAAAAACATAGGTGAACATTAACTGAGTAGAGTATACATTACCAGGAAATTAATCCAATCATAAATAATTAAATACTTGTTTTTAATTACCTAATAAGATTACAATGTTCAAATTGAAATAAGGTTTGTGTCATTTTAATTAGAATAATTACGTGTATTAACTGAAAAATGGAGAACTTGTTTAAATTTGTTATTTCAAAAAGCATCTTAACGTTAGATATACAACCTACTGTTTTTTACGTAATAATAAACTTCACAAATATTATATGTTAAAACAACGCAAATAAAGGCTATATCCCCTTGTATTTTCGCAATTATTCGAACGAATTTCAGAGTCCGTGCAAACATGGACAGCTAGGTTCAGTGTTAACAAAGGCAGGAAATGAAAGAGAACGATAAAGAGTAAAATCAACAGCGATGAGAATGTTTATAGAACAGAATAGCTATAGTCATGATGGAATGCTCTTACGAGACGTAGTTCTTTTGCTAGGTAAATTCACGCGCGTAAAGATCTTCATTAGGCTTCGCCGTCAAATTAAATCAATGAAAATGTTCCGTTATGTCCCGAGCAGATGACAAATAAACACATTGCCGGTCCTATTAATCCATACGATATCGACGTAAAGGTATTAAAAGATAATATTTATCTCATGTCGTTAACGGAAATTTATTGCCATCGTAAAATATCGTAACTATGTGACGAAAGATTGCAGTCGTTTCTTCGATTCTTTACGAATCCGTGATTTGCACAAATTAATTAACTGCCTGTCCACTTTACAGCCACGCTCGCAAAATCACATTTACGCAATTATTTATTCACGAAACAGGAGAATGAACCAGACGCTCGCCATGGATTAATGTTATTTTGATGAAAATTTATTTGTTCCGTGGTACAATAATTACGGTGGGCCAAATATTATCTATTAATGGCTGGCTTCGTTAAAAGCAAATAGCGCGTGAAGGCATCAATCGCTATTAATCGACGTGCTGGCAGTAGCATAGAAAATTTGTGTTACTATAAAATTACGGAGTTATTAATAAGCGACTATATTGTTCGTTGTGGTATCAATAATACTGCATAGTCTACATTCGATGTAATCAATTTACTTCATCGACAAGATTTAAAACTTATATTGCCCGCAGGACTCAATTCAAAACCTTAATGTTAACTATTGGCTTTTATTAACCATCGATATGAAAGTGAGTTAACATTTTCAATCAGTCCCTGTATACTTAACAAATATTGTATTCAAACTTGCGAATAACGAACGATTGTTTATCGATCATAAATTTTGACCGCATCCATTAAGTTGTGGCATCGTTTCGTTAAATTTATGATGGATAGAGAGGTCGCAGATATTTCATACTAAAGTGCCCGCCGTGTAGTGACGTACTATTAATGTGTAATATTAAGGTATAACCGCCTCGCGCATAATGTAATTCCTGATGTTGACTAGTTGATAGCATTGTTAGATGTCATATTTTGTAACAAGACGATTATTTAAATCGAAGGAGATATGTGCGACACAATGGTATTATCCTCGGTACTTTCATTATGTTTTTGAGAAACAGAGTTCAAATCTGACGTACGATACTAACGTTACAAATACGTGAAATGGAAGACAAATCGCCTTTAGACGATCCCTATCGTTATTTTCATCGCCAGTCAATCTTTTACAATTAACGACGAATACTCTTTAAATTAACTAATTGTCAACAAATTTGAGAGAGGTACAAAATCATTTTTCGTATTTGAAGATTTTCGTTTTTATCACAAAAGGAATCGTGCCGTGGAAGATCATGAAGCGTAGAACGCGTTAATTAGTTTCACACAAAATACATTGTTCGGATAGACAATACGTAACAGATACCCGCTTGAAAGGGGAATTGTTCGTTTTGAACCACACTATAGTGAGACGTGACAAAACCGAATATTACTGGATAGTTAATTTTTTCCTTTTTTTCTTCTTTTTTTTTTTTTTTTCTTTTAAGTGAACTGCGAGTGAAACAATTGAAAGCGATTTCTCGGGATTTATTTGGAATAAAATATTTTATAAAAAGAATAAAAGATCAATTAGTAAAAATTTTGCGCAGAGATTGCGATTTGTTCATAAAAGAATACAAAAGAATAAGGTTATTTCATAAAAATTCAATTTACTTTCAGATAATATCTATTGTAATTTTACATTTTTTACTACTTCTAACACAAACATACAAGCACTACAAGTTTTAATTCTTTAGTAATCAAATGATAATTCTTCACTCTCACTCCACTGCATCCTATTCGGAGAAATACATTTCTTCGTTCCCTTAAATCCAGTTATATTAAAATCGCAACTGAAAATTAATTTTTCCACTTTCAGCGTTTAAAACATTCTTACGTCACTCTCGAAGTAACTTTTCTTGCTGGTTACGCGCTCATTTTCAGCGAAAACATAGCGTCGACCGATAATCTTTGAATAAAGAACTCCACCATGTTCATGATGGCACCGAGGAAAAGTTAAGCTTAAACCCTTGGGAAAATTGCGGGAAATTTGTCTAATCCGCTGCTGCTTCGCAAAACGCTTCCTCGAGCTCAGTCAGAACAAAAATTCGATGAATCCAGTTTTTCAGATATTTTGTAATCAGAATACGAGTGTAGAAAGATTGTTACTCGTCTCGAAATGAAATATCAGAATGTGCAATACGAAATTTGGACAAAATAGATAAAAGGAAGGTATTTTGCTGAAATGCAAAAGTGATTGAATGAATAAATGGACTTGATATGAATATGGAATGAGTAAATTAATATTTTCATCGCGAGAGAGATAGCTCATGGCGATTGTCTTGTAGAAAGCGAGAAAAATTCTGCAATTCTCGATTTACAAAATATCACGTAGTAAGAATAATTTTCAAGCTTTGAATAACCCGAATAAATTATAACCTGAATTAACCAGCAAAAATCGTTGTTCCGTAGCGAAACGTGTGAATTCGCAGCGCTGAAGAAACTGCTGATTGTCGTTCGTTATGATCCTGTTGCTGCACGAAGGATGGGATTAAATTACTTATTCGGCTAGTGGAAGTGACATCTATTCTTGATCGTGTAATCATTAGTGGGATGATTGAATGACTTCTACCCGATTGAGTTTCGACATCGCTCGGTTGCTGTTTCGAGATCACGGAAGGTATGGTTTGGGATCGAAGTAGAACGATGAAAAATGGCAGAGTTACATAAGCGTTTCGTAGTGACGTATTTAGGATGTTCCGTAACCGGCGGAGCGTGTTTCATTTCCTACCGTAAATTGATCTTTCCGATTTTTTATCGTGAAATTTTTAAATACTGTTGGAGAATCTATTTCACTTACACAGAAGTATCAATTTGTTAGTTTACACATGAATAAATTTTCTACTCCTTGTCATTCTATATGAAAAAGTAACCAGAAAACACAGAATAAATATTTCTCACGCAAGGATTATTTTCTAGAAAATTGATCTAAATATTTATATTTATATTTGTATAGACTAAGTTGGTACTTATGGAGTTCTATGGTGATATATAAATTTATTGCACGTATATAGTAAATAATACGTACATAGAAAATAATAATGATTAACAATAGATTGCGTGATGCAGTATTAAATAATAAATAATTATAATTACTATATTGCGTGCGGGATAAAATTATGTAGAATTGAAACAATGTAGCTATCGTATAACGCCAAATATTGAACTATGGAAAACTAAAGTATTAAAAACAGAAATGATTCTTGTTGAACGCGTTTCTTGTTGAACACTCATAAGGAAGACAAATTATAAGTGTGTTTAGATTATTATTTTTTTTTTTTATTTTTCTAAAGAATGTAAGTACTACATAATCGTAAGATCATGCACTGTAAAGTTTCTCGTTATCAAAAGAGGCATATTACTGTTCTGCAATAAGAGGTACAATAACTATGCTTTTTTGCTTAATAGGCAATTATCATTTCAAGTTTCTTTCAGCTTTGACATTTACGTATGTGGCAGTTCCTTCTTGTTAATGAAACTTGTACGACATATGACATTCAATTTCGAGGAAATTTAAAGTAATAACAAACCCTTCTCTAATCTTCTGTACTACTATATATTCTGTCTTCTCGCACTGTATTTATAGTTTAACTTATTCTGGGAGATCAATTCGCAAAGAAGATGTACCTATCAACTTTTTAATTCGTTACAAACCATACTCTTTATCCATGATTTTACCAAAAAATAATTAGAAATCAATGACAGTTTATGCAAAAATATTTCAATGAAATAGTCCAGGGTTTCGTTGTGATAATCTAATGCGATGTTGAAAGTATAAAACTAACTTATGGAAATGTACGAGAAATTTTTAAAAATCAATTTACTATCTTTCGCAATACACAGTTTTATGTCAAACTATCGTGTTTCCGGCATCAGTTAAAATACGTGCTAATTCGCGATATCACTAAAATTCTATGGCGTTCATAATAAGTAGCCACTAAACTAACCATCGAGAACCTGTAGGATTTCATGTAACGACGTAGCATTACTGTACGTACAGCTTAAACGAATATTTACTGACTATTTCAACATGAGCCGAAATCGCGGAGAAACGTTCTTAAGCGTAATATTTTTCGATATCTGGCAATTTACCTGTATTTCCTGCAAATATCTACTAGGTTTTTACATAACTGTCACTCGCAATATTTTTAAGCGTTTAAAATAGAATTTTTCTTACAGAACATCAATTCTTTTTATAGCACTATTAAAACGCTCTAATTATCATTTCATTGAATTTATATGACTGGTGTGTAGTAATTCGAATTACAATACAATTTCAATACAATTAAAGTGCGGTATCGTTGAAAACTCTTTAACTTATTGTATAAAGATGATAGGTACAGCAGCACATTCACGATACTGTCCTTCCATCTGAATATTTCGATGAAAATCAGAATCTTGCAATAGGAATTTAATCCAACAGTGGAAGTATTGCACATTGGAGGAATAGAATAGTATATGTATATAGAATGAAAGCCGTACCACCAGCTTTCGTTATACAATTCTGTTACATGTGCTTTCTTCAGTTCCCTTTTGACTGCCGAAGAGTGCAGACGTGCCGGGTGCCCAGAGAGGTCTCTCCCCCGAAACCGAAGAGAAAGTGTGGAGAGAAAGTGTCTCGAAAGTGTGAAAATCAGGGAAAACAAAAAATGCAACGAGTGCCACCGCTCAGGATATCAAACAGCGGCGAAACATATGCCATACAAAAAAACATAGATACTCAAGAAGGTTCAGAAACCGATATGGATATCACACGAACGAACGACGATAGAAACACCAACAACAATGAACTGGCACAACAAGACGGAAGCTGGAAGGTCGTAACTTCCAGCAAAAGAAGGAGATTAACAACGAACGAGAATACTAGGAGGGCTGCTGAAGCAGAAAGTAAGCAGTGGCTCCAAGAAATGCCACTTCAAAATCCCTTCAGCGTACTACCCCAAGAAAAGGAACCGGAAAAAATGGAAGAATCAAAACACATCGCTAAGCCTCCACCAATATACATCGACGCGCAAGTAATAGACCCACTCCTTGAACTGCTAAACAACACGGCAGGCAAAGATAACTACAACATAAAACAAATAAAATTAAACCAAATTAAAGTGCAAACGAATACCCCAGATACCTACAGAAAAGTGGTAAATCTGCTAAAAGAAAAAAACGCCGGATACCACACATACCAATTAAAATCGGACAAAAGTTACAAAGTAGTAATCAGAGGATTACACCCAAGGACAAGCATAAGCAACATAGGCGAGGAACTAGCCAAATTCGGACACCAGGTAAGGACAATAAACAACATAACGAGATTTGATACTAAACAACCACTACCGCTATTCCTAATTGAACTCGAACCTAATAACAACAACAAGGAAATTTACGGAATAAAACAAATCCTAAACACAATAATTACAGTCGAACCACCCAGACATAAAAAAGACATACCACAATGCATGCGGTGTCAACAATATGGACACACGAAAAATTACTGTAACAGAAACCCGGTGTGCGTCAAATGCGCAGAAAAGCACCTGACAACGTACTGCCCATACACGGGAAAAATAAACGAGGTAAAGTGCTACAACTGCAACGGAAACCACCCAGCCAGCTACAAAGGCTGCCCAGCAAGAAAAATACTCCAACGCAAACTGTTTCCGCCGCCTAGAAGCAGGACATTTAACTATCACCACACTCAACAAGGCAGGACAGAAGCTGAGACACCAATAAAAGTACAGCACGTAATGAATATCAACCACAATAATACAAACACCCCTGGCAGTCGAAGCTACGCGCAAGCAACCAAGGAAACAACACCCGTAGCCAGCCAAAACCACAGCAACAACACCAATGACGCTACAGAAATAAAAGAACTATTAAAGCAATCCATCAAAAGCACCGACATGCTAACAAGAACGATAAGCGAAATAAACGAAGCTTTCAAACAGCAATCACTACGAATCACAGCTATGATACAACTGATAACAAACATGCTAAGCAAAGAGTAAAAATAGACAAACTAAAAATAGCTGCCTGGAACTCCAACGGCCTACAACAAAGGGCCTTCGAAACCAAAGCATTCCTGTACCACAACAACATAGACATACTACTCGTATCAGAAACGCATTTCACAACAAAAAGCTACACAAAAATACCGCACTATACCATATACGATACCAAGCACCCCTCAGGAAAAGCACACGGAGGGACCGCAGTGATAATAAGAAACGATATTAAACACCACCTACACAGCCAAGTTAGTAAAGAACACATACAAGCAACTACCGTTACCGTACAAACTAGCAGCAACCGTCTACAGCTGTCAGCAGTATATGCACCACCGCGACACAAAATTACAACACAAATGTGGGAAGAATACTTCCAACAACTAGGCGACAAGTACATTGCAGCAGGAGACTATAACTCAAAGCACACAACATGGGGATCAAGAATCACTACACCTCGAGGCAGAACCCTGGAAAAACACATCAGGAAAAACAACCTCAATATATTATCCACGGGAAGACCGACATACTGGCCGACAGACCTGAGCAAAATCCCTGACCTACTCGACTTTGCAGTCACAAAGGGATTAAATGGAAATAAAATAGACATAGCATCCAGTCTCGAGCTTAGCTCCGACCATACACCCATAATAATAACATACAGAAACAAGCCAATACTCTACAACAACTCAGAGACACTATGCAACAAATCCACTAATTGGCAAACCTTCAAAGAAATAATCGAAAGCAAAATCAACTGCAACATCCCACTGAAAACGCCCGAACACATCGAACAAGCTGTAACAACACTTACAGAAACTATACAAGAAGCAGCACGGGCAACCACAAAACCAGAAACTACCATTAGACAAACAAAACAAATCCCATCAGACATCCTCGAAAAAATTAGAGAAAAAAGAAAAGCGAAAGCAAAATGGCAAAAACATAGAACAAAAGAAAACAAAAAACACCTAAACAAACTCGCAAAGGAAATAAAAAAACAAATTAAAAGAGCACAACAACAACGAATTCACAAAGTTCATAGAGTCACTATCTGCACACGAGAACTACAACTACTCACTATGGAAAGCCACAAAAAAAATAAAGAAGGCGATAAAACCAGCCCCAGCAATCAGAAAGGCAGACAACACATGGGCAAGAAGCAACGAAGAGCAAGCCGAAGAATTTTCCAACCACCTATGCAACACATTCACACCACACAACACCAATAACAGCAACCACAATGGCCATACGGACGACGATGCGCAAAACAACAGCACAAGAAATTAGAAACATAATCGAAAAAACAAAAAACAACAAAGCACCAGGAATCGATCTAATCAATGGCAAAATATTGAAAAACCTCCCTCCAAAAGCGATACGACTAATCACGATAATATACAACGCAATTCTAAGATTGCAATATTATCCTAAATCATGGAAACAGGAGCAGATCATAATGTTACCCAAACCAGGCAAAGACCCACACGAAACAAAATCTTACAGACCAATATCACTACTTCCCGTGCTCTCCAAAATACTAGAAAAAGTAATATACGCCCGACTAAAACCAATAATAGAGAGGGAAAAATTAATACCAGACCATCAATTTGGATTCAGAAACAAACACTCCACCATAGAACAAATGCACAGGCTTGTCAACGAAATAATACACACAATAGAAAACAAACAATATTGTACAGCCCTATTCATGGACATAGAGAAAGCTTTCGACAAAATAAACTACGAAAGCCTAATTCAAACAATCAAGAAACAATTCCCGGAAAAAATATACCAAATAATAGAATCATACATAAGCAACAGAACCTTCACAGTAAAAATCAAGGACGTACACTCCGAAGTCAAAGACATCAAAGCAGGGGTTCCACAAGGAAGCGTCCTAGGACCCATATTATACACACTATACACGGCCAACATTCCAACAACTACCAATAGCAAAATATTGACATTCGCGGACGACACAGCCGTGCTAGTCAGGCACACTAACCCTGTAACAGCAGCCACAATACTACAAGAGCACATCACAAAAATAGAAAAGTGGCTACAAGACAAACAAATCAAAGCTAACCCTAGCAAATGCAACCACATCACATTCACATTGAGAAAACAGATAACACCAAACATCATCCTGAACGGCAAGCAAATAACACAAATAAGGCAAGTCAAATACCTTGGACTCCACATAGACTCACACCTCACATGGAAGCAGCATATCAAATCAATAATAGACAAAATACAGATAGCAAGGAGACAAATGCACTGGTTAACAAGCCGAAAATCCAAATTAAGCACAGAAAACAAACTGAAAATATACAAAATAATCATAAAGCCAATCTGGACATACGGAATTCCACTATGGGGAACAGCAGCGATGAGCCATATAAACAAAATAGAAACAATCCAAGCCAAAATCCTTAGAACAATGGTAAATGCCCCGTGGTACGTAAGAAACGAGGACATAAGGAAAGACCTGGGAATACCAACGGTCAAAGAAGAAATTACCAGATTCGCAACAAGATACAGAGCAGGAATAGAAACACACCCGAACCAGCTGGCAGCTGAAACGTGCAACACAACAAACATCGCAAGAAGACTAAAAAGGAAACACCCAACAGACCTCTTAAAAGATATAACTTAGAAAAAACAAAGCTGGCACCCCGCTGGGGGTGGCCACCCACATGCTATATTTATTTTATTTTTAATTTTTTTTTTCTTCACCAACAAGATATAACACTATACCAAATGTCCATAAGGACAAATTGTAAAATAACCAAAATAAAATAAAAAAAAAAATGTGCTTTCTTAGTAAAAGATTGACGAACTGTTTAAGAAAAGGGCAATAGAATAATAGGAATATGATTTACTAACTATGATTGCGATCTTCTAATACGTTTCTCCCATGTTAATATAAACATGGTACAGTAATGAAGACATTAGGCAATGAATGTAAGCGTTCGTACGAGACAAAGTTATAGAATATTAGTTTCAATTATGTGCCTTTAGTAATTAAGCTTTAAAGTTATTGGGAACACAGAATAACAGTAGATAGAGGAAGAAAGGTGTTACGTCGCGCGAGATGGTCCGTGCGACGTCCCTTTCGGTCTGGCCGCCAAGGCCTACCCCTCGTTACACTGACTTGCAAGAAACCCAAGGAACCACCATAAACCGAATCTTTTCAGCTTAACTTTTATTCACACAAGTATTTTCGGTTTATGGATGGTCCTTTGAACAGTCCTTGGGTTTATTGCACACTCTTGCTAATTACGGAGAAGGCAGATGTGCCCTGCGAAACAGCTGGTTTTCCCAAGAACAAGGACACCCATGAGCCATATCTGCCGGAGCCTTTCTCCTCATATTTTGTTTATTAACATTGGCTATAACCAATGGGCATCGCTGATCGTTACCCTCACTGTTCTACCGAAAAGTGTGAACAACGAATCCACGTCCTTAGTTCAGAAAGGATACACCCACATCGAGCTTTCCTCCTAAATAGTACGAGATGGGTCAGGCAATTCTCTTCAACAACTCGGAGAGTCAAGTCACTGCTATTACACTCCTCGGACAGTCAAGCACTTTGCTCTAACATACCTCGGACTGTTCTTTCGCTCATCGGGCAGTCACGTCTACTATTCTAACACGGTCTCGGTATTCAACGGGCTAACGCTATCCACCCTCGGGTCAAACATTGTACTGTCCGACGACCTCCAAGATTTTCTGTATACGATCTACGTGTTGTTAACTGGTGTAAATATATTTATATTAGATAACTGTAGACTACAGTTATTCAACCACAAACACCCCTATTATCCTAACAGAAATAAGGGGATCGCCCTGCTCGCGGTGTCGATTCGTATAATCGTAACGGGAATTTACGACTCCCGTTGACGCGCCTCAACGCGATCGCGTCTCCCCGCGACTGGACGAAAATACATGCTCCTTCGAGACGGATTCACGTGCCAGTAAAAAGTGCTCCTAACAGTGAACAGACAGTGCCACGTGATTACACCGCCATTCTACAACACGCTTGGACGTCAGAAATCAGAAACGTAAGTAGCTTTAATTTTAACTACGTCGCTAATCATGCCGACCATGGCAAAGAGCAATCTCAGAAGGAAAAAGCGCGACAAACAATTCGAAGTTGCCGTCAAGCACCTAAGGGAGTGCATTGATGACTCTGAGCAATCCACCGCACCACACATCGCGTATGTGAGTACACTTCAATCCCAGCTTCAGGATGCGTGGCAACGATTTCAATCCTGCCAACAAGAGTTAGACGATCTGGTCGACGAGGACCTCGCACAGGAAGCGCAGGCCTGGAAGAATTACACTGAGCTAGACGTGTGACTCAAAATTCTCATGGATAAGAATCGTCCATCAACCACGCCGATACCGTCGCATGATACGCGCGGCTCATTGTATGACACTCGCAACGTGTCACCTAAATGTAACCTGACAACAACCACGCTCGCACCGACAGTGTCTCAACAACCGAACTCAACGGCACCAAACGCCTTGAATCCGAAAACTTCGAATACCCGCGACTCATCGTCTACGCGTGATTTGAAGACTAACCCTCATGAGCCTCTGGATCAGAAGGAACTGAACCCCGTCCAGGACAACTATTGTCATACTCCGCCGACGGAGAATATCTTATCAAATCCAGTGCCGATCCCGTTGCATGATACACGGTGCTCAGCGCATGACACTCGCAACGCGTCACCGACACGCAACTTGACGACAACCACGTTCGCATTGTCAGCATCACAACACTCTGATTCAACGCCACCAAACGCATTGAATCAGGCAATCCTTCACGATCATCGGGATCGCGAGAAAGAGAAAATCTCACCGGGCGACAATTCGTCGCAGCCATTGATTTCTACGAATTCGTCACAGGATGTCTCATGCCCTATCACGGTAATTCATAAATTAGAGAACAACGTGTTAAACTCCGTCAATAACACCGAGGTCAATCTGAAGTCGAAATCAACGACAAACTCTCCGGAATCCACGATGTTCGATTTATCCAGGGACAGGTTCTCCTCGATCAACACTCCGACGGCTAACAACCTATCCTGCATCACGGCATCCTGTATAGAATTTTTGATCGGTACCCTCTCAACGGGGAGAGTATACAGGTAAAAAATGGGAGCTGTCATCCAACTCTTTGACGATTGCTGGTAGTCTGATTTTGCTGGATCTGATTGACTCGATAGTAGGATAAGCTGCGTGGCATTTTGATCCAAGAGGCTTGTTGCCGTAGGAATGTTGGCTGGTTAGATGATGGCGTCGTCCTCAGGGCGAATTCGATGGTACGGCCGAAGGGCCGTTGCGTTGAAGGTGCGTTGTCAGCCTTGTAGTTTGGATCATTGTGGTCCAATGCGAACGTGGTTGTCGTCAGGTCGCGTGTCGGTGACGCGTTGCGAGTGTCATACAATGAGCCGCGCGTATCATGCGACGGTATCGGCGTGGTTGATGGACGATTCTTATCCATGAGAATTTTGAGTCACACGTCTAGCTCAGTGTAATTCTTCCAGGCCTGCGCTTCCTGTGCGAGGTCCTCGTCGACCAGATCGTCTAACTCTTGTTGGCAGGATTGAAATCGTTGCCACGCATCCTGAAGCTGGGATTGAAGTGTACTCACATACGCGATGTGTGGTGCGGTGGATTGCTCAGAGTCATCAATGCACTCCCTTAGGTGCTTGATGGCAACTTCGAATTGTTTGTCGCGCTTTTTTCTTCTGAGATTGCTCTTTGCCATGATCGGCATGATTAGCGACGTAGTTAAAATTAAAGCTACTTACGTTGCTGATTTTCTGACGTCCAAGCGTGTTGTAGAATGGCGGTGTGATCACGTGGCACTGTCTGTTCACTGTTAGGAGCACTTTTTACTGGCACGTGAATCCGTCTCGAAGGAGCATGTATTTTCGTCCAGTCGCGGGGAGACGCGATCGCGTTGAGGCGCGTCAACGGGAGTCGTAAATTCCCGTTACGATTATACGAATCGACACCGCGAGCAGGGCGATCCCCTTATTTCTGTTAGGATAATAGGGGTGTTTGTGGTTGAATAACTGTAGTCTACAGTTATCTAATATAAATATATTTACACCAGTTAACAACACGTAGATCGTATACAGAAAATCTTGGAGGTCGTCGGACAGTACAATGTTTGACCCGAGGGTGGATAGCGTTAGCCCGTTGAATACCGAGACCGTGTTGGAATAGTAGACGTGACTGCCCGATGAGCGAAAGAACAGTCCGAGGTATGTTAGAGCAAAGTGCTTGACTGTCCGAGGAGTGTAATAGCAGTGACTTGACTCTCCGAGTTGTTGAAGAGAATTGCCTGACCCATCTCGTACTATTTAGGAGGAAAGCTCGATGTGGGTGTATCCTTTCTGAACTAAGGACGTGGATTCGTTGTTCACACTTTTCAGTAGAACAGTGAGGATAACGATCAGCGATGCCCATTGGTTATAGCCAATGTTAATAAACAAAATATGAGGAGAAAGGCTCCGGCAGATATGGCTCATGGGTGTCCTTGTTCTTGGGAAAAACCAGCTGTTTCGCAGGGCACATCTGCTTTCTCCGTAATTAGCAAGAGTGTGCAATAAACCCAAGGACTGTTCAAAGGACCATCCATAAACCGAAAATACTTGTGTGAATAAAAGTTAAGCTAAAGAGATTCGGTTTATGGTGGTTCCTTGGGTTTCTTGCAAGTCAGTGTAACGAGGGGTAGGCCTTGGCGGCCAGACCGAAAGGGACGTCGCACGGACCATCTCGCGCGACGTAACAAAAGGTAATAATTTGAAAAGCATGAATGTACTTTCCCATTTTAAAACTCTCGTTTTCTAAAGAAAGCTTAATGAATTATTAATTAATTTTATAATACATATATTATTATCAATGGATTATTTATTATATATTATGTATGTAAGTAGAATAATTGAATTTCTTTCTGAACCTGTTATCCATTTACTTTGTATCTTTATTATTTTTAAATCACAATTAGTTAATTAGAGAAGATTTCCAAGGTGTTAGAATTTCAATTTGGCGCGCAACCGATTCGCGTAGAACGCACACCGATTTCTCCACCAATTAGAAATTCCCTAGGTGACGCCTCGGCGGAGGGCTACTATTCCGTTGTCAACCGTCGTCGCGATTAGATGTATTTCTTCGAGTCAGATCTGTAGGGTAACCTAACCTTTCGATGGCGTCGGTTTTTCATTACTATTGTATTACTGTTTATACGTTCTGATTAATATTGTTTAATTAATGCACGTTTACTTTATCGTTTACTGAACACTTTGATAGTAAAATCAGGTAATCACGAGACTTATTTTGTTCTTGTTTCTTTGATTGTTTATTCGATTGTCAGACTTGCCGGTAGTTTTTCGTATCTTGCAAGACAGTATTTTAGGTCGGTTATCGTTTCATTTTATTATAATCGCTATTAATTTCATTTGTTTGGTTAATTTCTTGGTTTTTTAAATGTACAGATTGTTGGTTGATTGCGGTTGATGGCTGTTAACTACAGAGATGTCATGAAAGGAAATGAAGCATAAAGAATAAACACCAATGTCTTTTTCATACAGATTTGGTAATGCAAAATTTATTAATTAAATAGCAGTTACAGACGTATGTATACTTTTTCATTAGATTATTGATAATATTATATATGTTTATTTCTTGATGTGTTTGTCACGTAATTTACAATATGCATATAATCGTTTTATAACATAATTGAATCATAAGTAATTACGTAGTTTATTGAGAATATCAAAATAAAATTAAAAAAGATTGAAGACGTCACTTTATATCGATTTAAGTGTCAATATTATTGTAATTACGTTTAATTATTATCAATTTATTTCTTTTTATGAAATAACGAACGTGATATTTCATTGTTTCAATCCATACCATAAAATAGAGTTAGAGAAGATGAAATAATTTATTTTTATATTTTTCTGCGTTTCGAAACCGACGCTCTGCGGTAGTACGGATTGTAAATACATAACATTTTTCTGCCGGAAGAGTACGAGGTAACTCGAGGTTCAAACGTGTTTCAGCCAGTGCAAGATCGCACGCGGATTTTGCATAGTGTTATTATGCCTTGAGGCATGTTTTATTTTGGAATTTTGATTTCTTGCAAACGTTCTTGAATATTTTTATCACGCAGCATAGTTTATTATTACGAATCATGCTTTACACTTCGGTAACAAACGTCCAAATTTTATAATTCCTGCAAATCAATCGTATTACATTTGTGATATTTCTGAATATTTGCAATAGTAGAAAATACTTTTTAATTCATAAATAATGTTTTACATATATACATACATAGATATATATATTTTTTTTTATTCATACGTATATTTATGATATATACGTATGAGTACACGCACACATATTTTATTTTTTAACAATATTTATAATCTATTAATGGAATATGAAAAATTATCACATATTTTAAAAAAGGGGATAGTATTTCCCTAACAAACGCTCAAATACAAATAAGAAGGAAGATATGAAAATATTTTTTTACTTCTTTTTCTATTACCCCCTCTACACTAATTTAGTTTTATGTTCAGAGGATTTTTATGATCACGCGCAATACAATCGGTAGAATTACTGATTGCTTCGCAATAGATCTTCAAATATTTTTCAGAGCACGTTAGCTCTAATTGATTATCGATTATCACACGCGAAATTAGTTTTCAAATTTTATTAAGTAAATAATTTATATGCGAAATTAGTCATTTGTTCGTAGGTTATAATCTAAACGCACGTGTTAATAGTCCTTTATTTTTTCTTTTTTTAATACATATTTTTTTTATAAATATTCCGTTTTGAAATTAGAATCAGTGCTTCGCGCAAGAGGATTCAGTCGCTACAATATTAAAGAATACGTAAGTATCTTGAATATCGTGCTTATTATTAACACTACTTTTTCTAAGAACAGATTAAGAAGAAATAATTTATGTCTTGTTACAGACTTATTATCTGAATATCTACTTCTTATTATCTGACGGGGATCTAGCAATGCTTCAAAATTTAAAAGTGTAAATATCTTTATACATTGCATTTCAATTAATTTCATTTTTTTTATAATCAAAATTTTCTAATAGTTAATACTGCCTTTAGAAATAATTTATAATATTTCATATTTTGTTAAAGATGGTTAACATACTCCACTTCTTCCTATATTCTGGTGGGAATCTAGCTATGCTCTAGCAGCCAAAAGTGTAAATATCTTTGTATATCATATTTCAATTAATACTATTTGCCATCTTATCATTAAACTTTTCCAATAATCAACACTATATCTTTAAGGATAAATTGTAATATTCTACATTTTGTTAAAGATGGTTCACACCCTTCTCTGCTTTTTCTTATCCTCTGGGGAGGACCTTATATGCTTTAGAAGCCAAAATTGTAAGTATCTTTGCATATTATATTATATTTCGATCACTCTGGCCGAATTTTTTCTATTGATGTCGAACTCTCCGAAATAATTGACATTGTATATTTAAGAATAACTATAACGTTCCACATATCTTTAGAAATTTTTCACAGCCGTCGTCCCCGTCGAATTTAATGGTCCATGCTTGATAACGACCCTCGTGATGATTTCTTCTAGGCTACTACAATATTGATGGTAATATCCTCGGTGTTCAATGGTGAATCGCATGCATTTTTATTCTTCCAGTCATTCAATCATGTCGTAGGATGAAAGATACGAGTTGACACGTGTGATTGGTTGTATTTTTCGTAGAACTTTTTGCGAGCATATTGACCGCTAGTATTTATTATACCCATAAATAGCAAGACATATTTTTGTGATTTATTTATTAGTTTAGAATAGGTTTTGTTGCACATCGCGGTTTTTGATAGTTAATTCAAACGCATGTATTTGAGAATTTATAAAATTAAAACGTATTCAATATGAGTATTTATAAAAACTAAATATTCATGCAAATATACATCTATATAAATATAAATAGTAAACTATGCTATGAATAGCGAAAATACCAAATATTGATGTAACTTCATTTGAATATTTCGTAGCAGGGAAATCGGATACTTTCCGACTTCATTACTATCAAAGCTGCAATTATTACACGATAGTAATAACGATAGACACTATCGTTATTATTAGATATAATAAGTAATTTTCAATTTCATGTTTCTGTTTTATGATACTATTGAGTTATTTAATTGTTTGACTTCTACATTATAAGCTTCAATACAATTGAATACATAAAGATATTAAAGTTCAATTTCCGTTACACGAATGTATGATATTTTAAGTACAAGAAGAAATTTCGCGCCGGAGTTGATTTTTAAATCAAAGCAATAAATTTGAAAATTTTTTTTGTGTCTTCGAAAATGTACTTTAGTGAGAGAATTGCCTGAAATTATTTTTATCAATATTAAATTTAGCATCAATTATCTCACTGATATTTGTCTTTCTTCTAATAAGTATATTTCTTACTTGCTGCTAATTTTTTTCAATTAAGTGTTAAAATTTCAATAATATAATAAAATAGATGTAATTAAGTAAAATTAATAAGTTAGAGTTATTACAATGTAAAATAAAATAATAAAATACAAATTTAAAGAATATTAGTCTGCCAAATACAAAATATAAGAGACAAGCCAATCAGCTTTTTAATTCAGGATTTTTAGATTTAACCGCTTCCTTATTCACTGTCAGGATCTCACTCACACGTCCAGATGCTATTTGAGTGGGAGAAAGATCATAGGTACGATGATCGTATATCGAATAATTTACTAGGTTGATAATGTGTTAGTGTATCGTGCATGACATATTTTCCACATGTGTGTCTGTGGTTAGATTATGGAATTGTGTCCGTTTGACTTTTAATTCATTTACTATAATTTCAAGCATCAAAACAGATTCATACAAATAGTAATCTAATTGCAATGTGCAATAACAGTATCAGATCCAATATTAAATAACCGGATTATAGATAACGATATTATTAATCGTATTATTATATTTTATATCATTTGTGTCAGTAATATAATTTTCTTGAGAATATGTATGAATACTTATAATTATAGTAAAGATTTACGGGTCTTATCATATTCCTTGCAATGTTCGCTAGCCTTCGTCAATCGATTACAGGAAATAGTACATGCATTAGAGTGTACAAGTTGTTTGTTAAACTCGACGACTGTTGGAGGCGTCTTGGAACGTCTCTTTAATGAAAATCCTTGTGCCCGGGCTATGTATGACAACCATGGAGCGAGTGTGTTACTGTGTCTGTCTCTTGTCATTTTTTAAAAATAGGACTGAATGGGATAGATAGCATACTTTCTAGTATGAGTGTTAAATCATAACGGTAGGGCCGGGCAGCCATAGTCTTTGCTCTAGGCATGCTTTCGCGTGTCCAACTAGTCCCAGGAATTTTGAAAGTGAAACTGGAATGAATGGTGCATGCCACTTATCTCTGAATTTTCCGACTGTCTCCCGACCTGCATAAATAAGCGGACGCGATCACAAGAAAGAGTTACAGTCAGTTGTCGATCAGTTATTAACGAGTTATCAACGAATTATCAGCGATCTTATTTTGCGACTTATACACTGTACAAGCGTCTCAGTGAATATTGTCTGTATATTAATTTATTTAATTATTTTTAAATATACTTGACGGCTTCAACTACGAACAATCTCGTCTAATAAATCTCACGATCAACCATCCCCATTACACAAGTCCTCTACATATATAAGACAATTCGGATTTATTGTAAAATAAAGATAAATTTATAGTTAGGAAGGATGCTTCTGAGTTGGAAGGCTAGTTATTCTATTGTTAGATGGGAATAAATTAAAAATTAAAAATTAAGATAGGTATTTTTTTTTGTTACAGAGTTGCTTAATAGTTACTTTTTAGTGGAGATCTTATATGATATGTAGATTGTTAGGGAGGGATAAATTTACAGTTACAAAATCTATTTTTGAGTTAAGCAGTTAATGAATAGTTATTTTTTAGTGAAGATTTTATACGATATGTGATACAATAACTACTATTACTATCTACTAAATACAATAATTAATTGTGTATTTATTTATGATGTATCAATAGCTAAGTCCATGTGTAATTACTGATGGTCGGCATATGTAGTTAACTAAGTAATAGAGTAATGTAATAATGTAACAAAGTAGTTAATAAATATATAAATCTTTTGTAAAATATTTAATTCTGTTTTCTTCATCTTACACTCGTTAATTGTCAGTTACTCTATAATTTTCTTAACCGTGTATGAAACAGTATCTCATATAGAATTACATAATTAGTTAAGAATTTAATTTTTGGATTAGCTTTCCGTGTCAGTTTTCCTTGAATCTTCTTTTATTGTATGTTTTACATAACGATCAAAAGACTGAATGTTTTGCAAACGCACGCTATGAGGAGAATTTTTTCATACACTAATGTTCCAAATTTAGTTTCGATGTTTGCTCATAAAAAAAAGGTGGATGGGCCAGTGTATCGTTATCCCAGTCCTTCGAGGGTTTCAAATCGCAGTATCTTCACTTGGTGAGACTTGGACAATAGTATTATTTGATATACAATTACTAATTGTGTGATTATGTACAACCGTTTCCTCCATGATACAATTATGCATTTTATAGCTGATTAGCTACGATTACGATTATATTTTTATATAATTAGATTTCAAAATTATTTAAATAGGTATTAAAAACCGTGAAGGTTACATCATTTCTGCAACATTCGTCCCACTTTCATTCCAATATACATCCTATCTAATAAAATGGACGTCACAGCAGAGATGTAAAATGTGAAAGCAATGGTAAATAGGATAGCATGTTGCTTCCTAGATAATTTACGAAGCTGCTCATGCAAATCGTTACCTCGATTCAAAGGACTAATGAACAAGCTTCGTCAAATTAGTTCCTCCCCATTGTATCCGGATAAACAGAAAAGATATAATTAGTTGGGCCGAAATAATACAGCCTTCGGGCGTGTAAACTTCTATTACTCTTACTGTTTGATGTTATTTAGCATTCTGTGGAATTCTACTGTGTGACGTATTCAAAATTATAAGGGTTTTCGTTAAATAACTATCGATGTAATCGCTGGAAAATTCTTTACCTTTTCTACGACGTTTCCACGACGAAAGTCTTAGTTCCCTAATTTTCAAAATTTTATTTCGTTCATTTATCACGATTCGTTGAATATTTTTTGAATATCTTTTCTTGCATTAGTTAATTAATAACCTCTTTCGGTATACACAGTAATTACATAAGATGTAGAAGCATAATAGGCGGGAATGTTAATAGGAATAAACAGAAATATAGAAAAAATAGAAGTTCGAAAGAGATCAATAAGTATCATGGAAACGATACTTTTATTAGATATAGAGAGATGGAAGGTAATATCAGTATATAAAAGAGGTGTAGTAACAAAATTATCGGAAATGTTAGAAGTAAGGTAGCAAAAAGATATCGAGGAAAATCTGTTATTCAGAGGCGACTCTAACGCTAACATGAGAGCCCAATGGGAAGTACTGTGGTACGGTGAGAAGGAGAATAGACCAAGGAACTCCAAAGATAAACACGTGAACAGCCAAGAAGAACAACTCACAAGATTAATAGAGAAGATGGGTTAGACCATCCTCGGCGGTAATATAGAGGGTAATATTGACCGAGATCACATCTCTGTCGTAATAATGGATACCTCGGCAATAGATTATGGAATACCGAATGTGGCAACGTGGGAAATGATAACGTGCAGAAGAGTAGCGTGCAGAATAGAATTGTTTTCATTTAGAAATAATTGCGAAGACGTTCATAGAGAAGAGAAAGGTAAAGAAAGGTAAACGGAATCTAGAAATGCAAGGAAAGCTCAGAAATATTAAGATTCGAGGAAAGTGAGTTTTACAAGGTGAAATAGCCGAACAAGGGGCATATCGATATTTAAATATCGTACGACAAACAGCGTATAAAATAGTTATAGGTTAATTTCGAATACCCATAAAATTCAATATATCTCTTCTATAGAAAATTGTCTCTCCAACAACTTTTAAAAATATTATAAAGCGATAGAGCTCGTTAAATTACGCTGACCAAGAATCAAATCCACCATACGAATTTCATGTAAAGAAGAATGAACAAATAGCATAGAGTGTGCAAGAAATAAATTGCATTTTCAGATTTATCCTCAACGAAAGAAGAAGTGCTGGAAACAAATGCGCATCACGAAACTAGAATGATATTTCTGCGGATTCACATCCATTCCCACCCTTCAAAACAATCCCATTACCGTTGGAAGAAAAAACAATGAGATAGAGAAAGCTTAATCTTACACATAAAACTCGACCGCTTGCTCACATATGTACATATATAGAAGGAAATTTTCTCTCGTCTCTGTGAGCAGCAGAAAGAAAGCTGCTTTGCATCGAGTAGAAATCCAATTTCGAAGCGGAAAAAACGCCTAGAATCCGATTCTGCGAATAACAGATCAATAACGCGACGCCGGAGAAAGTTGCATCTCTCTTTCACTATTACGTATTCCACTGATGGAGGACGAAAGAACCAGTTTTAATCTGGAAGGGACGGATCAAGTGTGATCGACAAATGTCCGATGGTGAAAACGTTCACACTAGGTTGGATTAGCGAGATTAGTTAAATTCGGGGTAACATGTGTCCCTCCTATCGAGTCCCTGATCACGGATGATAGATGTGGAAATCCAAGTTTGAAAGCATATGTAACAAGAGTAAAAATAAAAAAAAATTTGGACATAGTATGTAATAAAAGATTGACTTTTTCAATTCATTCAATACACAAATTACGAGTATTGGGGAAACTTTGAGTTATGGTTTTCGTAATTTAATATAAAAGGTCGAGTACAGTTAAAGATTAAGATTCTTTTTATTAAATAAATAAATTGGAATTAACAGTACTGGAAAACCTTTTAGTAATCTTTATTGTAATTTAATAAAAAAAGTCAGATGTAATTGAAGGGTAAGATCTTTTTTATTAAATAGACAAATTGGAATGAGGAGTATTGGAAAAACTTTTAGTAATCGTTTTTGTAATTTTATAAAAAAAGGTCGATTGTAATTAAATGTTAAGATCTGTTTTATTAAACAAACAAATTGGAATGAAGAGTATTGAAAAACTTTTAGTAACCGTCTTTGTAATTTAATAGAAAAGGTTCGGCGTAATTAAAGATTAAGATCTCGTTTATTAAATAAACAAATTAGAATTACGAATTTGAGGAAACTTCGAAGACTTTTTCGAAGATTCAGGATTCGTCGAGATTTTTAAACGTCATTTCTAAACGTATCAAATTTTTCGCCACATGTGTTCGCATTAGAAACGTTTTAGAGTGATACGTATGTGCATACTGTTATTTCCGATATCGTGTAAATCGGAAATAATGAATGTAGATATGGAAGTTTGGAGAGATACGTGTCAGGGGTGAAAACCGTGAAAACGAGGTTGCAACTGATCCAGATTGCGCCTAGGGACGACATCGGAGCTCGGGTATTTGGACTGAACGCGAATCACGTGTCACCAGTCAATGGTAGAATTCATGAAGTGTAGCTGTAAACAGTGGGCGAGGGACTGAGGATAGCTACCAGAAAGACGGAGAAAGGTGACAAAGGAATTGTAAGATCGGACGAAATAGTGAGGTGGGAAAAAGGAGAGGAGGGAAGCAAAAGAAAATTCGGAGCGATAAGTTTGCGTAGGCAGTTGCTGGAAAAACACGATCGAATAGCGGAGTCAGGAAGTTCGGAAATTCTAACAGGGTTTAAGTTGCCCGAGATTTGGCCAAGCTTGACAGGAATTTTGATTTCGGCGAGTAAAGGAGGTTCTTTTGACTCGACGAAAGCTCCTGGACAGAAGTTTCTCCTATGCCGAGGGTAAAGGATGGGATAGAGGTGGATAAGGAAGGATATCTAGTTAATCAGCAGGGTTTTAAGTTCGAGTGGTTGCATGGAAAGACAGGGATTCTGAAAGCTTCTAAAACAGTGATTGTGTATTCCAGATTCGACATAGATTTTGAGAGCGTTTTATTGTTTAATTGTCGTTTCGCGTAATGGCACTATTTTTCTTTGGAACTTACAAGACTCTCAAGATGCAATATTTCATTGAATTAATGAAAAGTATATCGAATCAGAAAAGAATTTTAGTGAAAACTTAAACTCAGGAAAAAATGAAATCACATGCCAAGAACATAATTATAGTACGAAGTGCTAATTGTAAATTTATTGGTTTTCAGTTTGCAGTATTATAACATACAGTTTCACCTAATAATTCGGTCACACTGGACTGCGGGTTGAAATTACAACTAAAATGTCGGTAATTAATTAATTTAAATGAGGTAACAAGCGGAATAATTCATGTCAAATTGAAATTCATCAACGAAATATCCTACTTGCCGCAGAAACGGTTAATTTACAAATGTGGATTCGTTTCAAAATTTCCAAAGGTATAGATCCAAATTCCCATAAACCACGAGGCAAAAATCATATGATAATGTGAAGCCCGCGCAGCTTTCTTTGTCGATTAATTCATTGAACTTCTTGAATGCACTTTAAACTTTCGGAATTTGTGGATCTCGGTGATCTCTCCTCGATCCTTGTTGCACAGTTTTCAACACCAGAATCGCATCTTAGAAATTCTTGAATAATTGCCAGCTGCTTCGATCCCGTATAAGAAATTAGAATTTAAAAGAATGTGCCGAGGGCCGCGAGTGTCGTAAGTATGTAAACTTTTAACGAAGATCTAGCAATACCAGGAAATACTCTATGCACGTGTATATGCTCTGCTTCGAAACTTTAAGGAGAAAAAGTAGAAGTATGAAGAATTGGATAATGGATATTGGAGTGCAATACCGAAATTACAATTGCGATTTCTTGTAAAAAAAAAGCTAAAACGCACGCGTTTTATTACATGGATTAACTGAGAAGAAAGGAATTAAACTAAATAACAAATATTTCTTCGTAGTGTGCTAATTTTAAAATTTCATGATGGAATATAGTCATAGAAATTCCAGGGGAACGGTGATCGCTTAGATGAAAGCACAAAAGAAATATCTGATTGACAGAAGCTGCTCGTAAAACACGGAATGGAGTTAAAGACCTAAGCTTAGGCTCAAGGCAAGCGACCCAAGTTAGTTTTACGTTTCTTCCGGAGGTAGTAAAGTGTAGGGAGATACGAAGGTTGTTGTTTGACAAGTTTGATTTTATTGCTATGATTAATATATCATATGAAACGAAGAAAGTAACTCAGAATCAAAAAAGTTCCTTATATTTAGTTTTGAAATTTCATATATATGGATAATTTTTCCAATGAAACTTTCTGCACTTTGAAAAAGTGAACATCTACAGTAAAGTTTTTTAAACTTCATTCTTTCAATTTTAATTAAACGCTTTAAAAGATCATATTCTTTTTACATCGAAACTCTTCCACCAAAGTTTCTTTCATCTTTCTTTCATTTGACTTTATCGAAATATTCTATGAAATTAAAAATCAATCAATCGTACAACCATAAGCTTCGTTAAAGAATTTATCGTCAAGAGAACATTCGTTGATGCAGAATCTCAAAACACCAATTGCCAACGCCCAGCTCGATCGTTCCATTTTTCTGTCAGGTTTTAATTGTACTTCCCATAGAGAGAATTCATTGGGAATTTATGAATACGATTCCTTGCAGTCAATAAAGTCTCTGGAGTTTCCGTTACGACGCGTAAAACATAATACATTGGACGAAATACTAAAGAAAATACCAATAACTTCTTCAATTTTCTTTTATAACACCGAACTTTTTCAAAAGTGTAGAACGTTGTCAAAGTTGACTAAAGGTGTGCGATATTTTTCAAACTTCTTCCAATAAAATGTATCTAATCATGTAACTAGTATGAGTAGAAAACTTTTAATCCTTGAAGATATATTAACGATATATATTTGAACTTTTGTTCGTATAAGTTGATATTATGAAAGGGCGTTGAAAATATCAAATAAAATGAATTTTTATTCAAATATTTCACTTCTGAAAAATATGTATAGTATAGTTTATTGAAGGGTTAAACTGAATCTCTGAAATTTATATCTCCGAAATAGCCTAAATTTTAGTTTTTCTACAGTTTTAGTTTTCATATCGCATGTTTGTTAGAAAATATAGAAATTTTTTTTATATTACTTTCTATAAAGTTCCACTCGTATTGTTATAACAGCATATTTCCGTTTTTCCGCTTCCTCGGGAAATTCCATTTCTTTTTAAAATATTGTATCAATTCCACTTGTGTTTCAGAAATGGAATTGTAAAATATGGTAATAATAAAATATTTTTACAGAATATTACAGTAATACAGAATATACGATTTGGTGAGTACCTGAAATTTTTTTAAAACTGCAGTATATCGAAAAGCGGTATTTAAAAAGTTATAATATCATTAAAAGGTGTCATAAATAATTCTAACGACGTGCGTTCAATTTTACTTTAAAACTAAAGCTGAATCTAACTTAAAACTAACTATACAAACGCAAACTAAGAAAGTAAACAGACATCCATTAAGAAAGAAATTCAATTTAATATTTCCTAATAAATAAAAATCCAAAAATCAAAAATAACGAATAAAGAATGAATTAAAAAAGAGGAATTTAGTAATCAACCGGATCATTACACGTATCGAACTCATGGTTTGTGCTCGGTAGTTTTGTAATTTCTTTATCATAATTGTGAATACCACTTATGGTTTAAAATATATTATGGATTCTTTTCGGCGTTCTTCCTAGATTGAGATTAGGTTTAGGTTTACGCTCTGTTCCAAAGTAAAATTGCAAGTATTTATAGTCGTTTGCGGTACTTTTTTGTGCTTATTTAAATGCTCCTTTTTACATATTGAAGTTTGAAAAAAGTCGAAGATACTTACCAAATTGCATACTATTACCAATATTACAGTGGATGTTAGGCCTGTCTCGGATTGTCTTTTCGAACGCTTACTGCTTGCAAATCACGGATCTTCCGTTTAGATTTACAAATGCTTTAATAATCTCAAATAATTAAAGAGGAAAGAAAACCGCGTAAATGAAAAGTTACGTGGAACACGAAAATTATTACAATCTTTCGCTTTTAAAGTACCTACACGCGGCACGGTTCAGGGATTTCCCACCACCCATTTCGTGTTTTCTGGACTTGTGGATACGCCACTTGTTTATTCTACTCGGCCCAATTCGTTCATCGAAACTAATTGCTGTTTACCTATTACGAAGGATACGTAAACAAAATCGCGATTAACATTGAACCGTAAATGTCATTAAAAAGAGTCTAAATTTTTACTTCAATGCCACAATTTAATACAGTATCCAGAAATATTTCAATACATACGAAGAAAGAAACATTCAAAGTAAATTACCCATTACGGTGTAACGGTATTTATAATATGATAACCAATATACAATATTGTAGTAATATAGCATTATAAAATTCACACAGTAGAAGAAATAAAATTTGAATGAAAGCTTGCGCTTTAAAGTTTGTGAAGTTGTATACCGTGAAATGTGATCGAGCTTCTGCTTTGGAAAAAAGAGGACGTTTAAGCGAGGCCTATCATTATCCTTTCTCGCCGAAACACGACGTCCCAAAGCGGTTTAAATGCAAATGTGTTATAAAGCCGACACGATTCCGACTGCCGTTATTTGCACGTGAACATTGTTCCAATTTTAGTTTCAATCACGACACGTTATTTTTATACGTTTTTTAGAGTTACGATGAAAACGTTGAACGTTTACGAACAATGAAATTTTTCACTCTTCTCCTTAATTAATAACGAATATCGAAGAGAAAGGTACGACGGCTCGCAGTAATTCACTTGTGTTTCAAAGTGCTATATTTATTTTTTAAGATTTTTAAAAGTATTATTAAAGAGGTTTCACGATTGTGTCTGTGGTTGGAAACTCGGCGATTAAAATTTATACCGTTATTTTAACTTCATTTCCCTATACGAGTTCGTGATTAGTTTATAATTAATCCTTTGAGCTCTTAGTTTATAGAAACGAGTTGAAAAACGTCAGAGCGTTTAGTAAACACATCGTACCGTTAGCCTGAGGTACTTGAAATAAATAATTAATTTACTTTACCAAATTAATTTTATTCAAACGAAGTATATCAGGATGATGTAGAGATATGTACATAAGAAAACAAAATTACAAAAAGAACACGGCATTAATGGCTCATCCGGAATCGGACGGTTGTTGAATTCGCAACTGCCAACTATAATATCGGCTTACCCAGACGTACGTTTCAAACGCCAAACGAACACCAAGCTAATATCCCGAAAGTAATCTAGCGACAACCCTGAAAACGAGAGATTCATCTCCTGATTAAGCGACGAAACAATCCCTTTAAGGCTTTTAATCTTGTGGCTCACACCCCCTCGGACCAGTCCCCTGACATCTCACCATTCCATCTCTCATCGGCTGTTTATATTCGAAGATTAAACGCATTTCTTCTGTGCGAGAGGGTTTCAAGCGAAGGTAGTTTCGATGTCTCAAAGGAAATCTCATTAAACCCGTAATTACAATTTCGCTACCTTTGCTGTTGTAATAATAAAGTACTTGGTTACCGCATAGCGAAACGCGGCTTGGAAATCCGCCTCCGCTTCTCTATTTCCATCCTCGCCTCTTCATTCGTCCTTTTCTCCGGTTTCATATCACCACAGTCCGTCTCTTTTCCTTTCTTCTCCTTTCCTTTCTCTAATCCAGCGTTGTTTTCTTCTTCATCCCCGTAGAATAGTTTTTCTCAAGCTCATTTCAACTGGCGACACTGAAACTCGCTTTTGTTACACAAAATGACTCGTACTTCACTGATATTTCAAACTAACGTAAACGATCGTATTTGCCATTGGATGAATAAATTGCAATCCGTATGAATACTAATGGTGTGGCTGCGTGGATCGTGGAAATAAAGAAGCACATTAATACGCAATCAGGCAAACGCCGGATATCTCTAACGGGGTCTGAATAACATTAATTTTGTACGACGGAAAGTGTCTCGGCAATTTCGTGATTTTTATATGCGAAAAATAGTAGAATTTTATAGGAAAGCTGGCAATTGGTGGAATTTCGTTATGCTGCGGAATTTTGGAAAATGGTAGAAGTTTCATTAGATTTCATTTTTGCAAAGTTATAGCATTGAAAAAGGTGTAGGATGGTAACAATTTTATGATGCTGATGCATGTTCAAAATTGGTGGAATTCTGTTGAACTAAAATTTGCTAGAATTTCTGGGATTATTTCTAAACTAATCTAACAAATCGTTGTTAGATTTCAATTGTCAGAAGTTATATCTTTTGTATCGCGTTATAGGATTAAAGAAATTGTTGAGTTATTAAATCGTTGCACGTAAGCTGTAATGATATTTTCGGTCATTCTGCGTTTCTTGGTAAAGGTGGACATAGAATCGAAAAATACTGGAATGCGTTGGAAAATGCTTGAATCTTATAGATGAGGATTTCATACTGCGAGAATTTTGAGTGAAAAATGAATGTTGTCCTGTTTCTGGAGAGGAAATATGACTCGATGTAGTGATGTTGAATCCACATGATTTGCTATTTAATTAACAAAATATGTGAAACTCTAATTTAGATCATCCTTCTCCGCTCGGGCGACTATAATCGTCGTTTCAATTACTACGTAGTATCAGACGATGTCGAAGCTTATCCATTACCTGAACATTAAATGCACTTCATCAGAGCAGGATGCTTTCTGCCAAGGCACAAAAAGAACGAAAGAAACAATTTTTCTTTCGATCGAAGATTAATTTCCACTCTTGATTGCTCATAAGCTTCTATTTTTGCCTTCGTCCTGACGCTTCTACTCTTGTCCTTGTTTTGACGCTTCTACTTTTGTCCTCGTCCTGACGCTTCTACTTTTGTCCTCGTTCTGACGTTTTTACCTTTACTTTTGCCAGACTTTTTTTTATCACCTGTGTAAACGCGTGCCATTGAATTGCAATTATTACTGTAATTACTATGCCGATACCAAGAATAATGATTCTTGGAACTGTTTTTCAAATCAACGGAAAGATAAGGATATAAAGAAAAAACGTAATTTATATACATACATAGGATGGGACGACAATCGTAGTACTATCGGCCAGGGAGCGATTCTACGTGAATAGATAAGTCGAAAATATATAGATAAAATATTTTCCTACGATGCTCTGTTTCAGAGAAAATCGAGTCTGAAAATTTGTAAAGTATACTTTAACTTGGCTAAATACCAACTAGGTTGAATAAACAATTCACAAGAGATTATTATACATGTAAAAATGAGTAAAAAATGTAAAATAAAATTTTTATGTTTAAAGACTTATCAAGAAAATAAATTTTAAACGTGTATAATTACGAACTGGTCTCGTACACGCGCATGATACATTTTCAAATTTATTTTTCTTAAGAATAAAGTACCTTATGAAAAAATATTATACTACATTTATTACTTATTTTCTAAGTTAGTTTGAATTCTTCTCGACTATTTATTCTTGTTCAGTTCTGAATTAGTCAAATTTTGTCAAGTTGATTTTCTCGAAAACGAAGCATCAAATGAACATATGTTGTGGCAAATTTATTTTTTATTTTTTACGTATAATCACCACTTGCTCGGTTGTACTACTACTAACTTTAACATTTATTAATAGTAATATTAATAATATTCATTTATTATTTATTCATAGTGATTGATGTTTAATAATAAATGAATTCCTTTTAAAGTTCCTAAATTTTCTGGCTCTGATCCTCTGTCAATATTCTTTTTTTACCTAATATTAGATTAAAACAATCGAATAAACCCGAATTTACCAACGTATTTCAAGAGATTCTTGATATTTTCACGTCCTACACGAAGTATTTTTTGATTCTGCTTTTCGCAGAAATGTTTGAAAAGCTGGGCTTTCGTCCTACTGTTGATTCAATCTACAAATCGATCTTCGATAATTACTTTCTACCGTATCTGAAATACGTTTTACGCGTGAGGCGTAATTATTCAAAATTTCTGTACGAACAACTGTTTTGCAACTTTCCAAAACCATTTGCAATTGGTTTGTACCTGGGAATATTTGGCTTTCATAGAAGCGTTCGCTGAGAGAGGCGGGATAAATGGCACGATTTCTTTGGGTAATTTCCAATTAAAGTCGATCTTTCCTCTTTTAGTGGCGGTTTTTGCGATGATAAATTTAGTTGGCAAACGGTAGCCGCTGGAATGTGAGCTATGTAGATCGTAAAATTGCAGTGGCTTGGCGAAAGCTACGAAAGCGAAAGGAGAGAGCGATTGTAGGGATACAAGTGAGCTTTCAGTGATAACATCTGTTCGCGGTATTTAGTCTTTCCAAGAACGCTCCATTTATGAAAGTGAAAATATTTCATCGCGGTTTCTACCATTCACATTTAAGAACAAATAAATCTAGTGGAAGCGCATCCTTTTCGTCGTAATTCCAACTTTTTTGACTTGATATTAAATTGTAGTAATTTTTTCATTCTAATTTCGATTTAGGAAATTCATCCTTTTCAGAATAATATATTGGGATTTCATCTAGTTTCGCAATTAATCGTAAGAAAGAACTCGTAAGTTGTAAGAAAATAGGAAATGTGTATTTCTCCCAGAAAATAGTATAAATATGACCCAATACTAACTGAATTTAAGCGAAAGGATGATTAAGATCAAATCGAGCAGAGGGGTTGTTTTGTTAAGAGACGATTATTCATTTAGTTTATCCCGCTTCCACTACCTATAGAATACTTTCGTGTAAAAGACCACCGGTTGAAGGATATTGATCGACCTGTTTTATTAACTATCAATTACCTCGATAACTTACACGTGGTCTAACTTTCCACTAGAATTTCGAGAACTGCATCTGGCTATAGCTTTGCGAAATCAAAGAGCAGCCTTTACTGAACTTTTATATAAACATCGCCTGCTCCAGTTCTGCACTTCATTGAGATTATAGTTAATTTATGAGAATTATAAAGTAGGTGAAATATAGGCAAATGAAATATATTAACAGAATTTTTATTTTTATCTCTGATATTTTCTCACTACTATTTTTCTCTTATAAAAATGGCTAAGAAGTAGAAATAATGAAGCAATCTTTCGAACATTTTAGTATTTTCGTGAATGTACGGCCTTTCTCGACGTCAGGTACGTAAGTAGCAGCGATCCTGAAATATAATACGTGCTACTATATTCCATCCCTACAATATCCAAGGACTATTCTGGGGAGAATCGCTGGAATTTAATTAATAATTCGAGCATACAGGAGGGGGAGGGATTATCCGCAGCGGCATATTCACGTAAAGATGTGAGAAGGTAAGGGGAACAGCAAACACGCAGGAGAGAGGGAGATGTCTTGTTGTTCACCAAATGCGAAAAGAGTACCCTAAGCTTATCAAATTTCCATCAACCAAACGAAGTTTTCTCTGATCCTCATTTTCCTTCGTTCTTGAAATTCCTGTGCCCGTCTGAAGTTTATTGAATTATCCTAAAAACACAACCTACAATCGTTTCTAGAAATTCTCTTTAAAGATTCTGAAGTTTTGATGAGAATATATCCTTCGCACATCCTCTCGCACAACTTTTGTATGTTGTTTACACCCTCGTTTCAAAATTCCTTTTTCATAAATAGAGAGAAGAAATGGCAACTGACGAAGATATGTAGTGCTCGCGTTTTTTTTCTTTTTTCTTCTCTTTTTTTTAAAGAAGATATTAGGAGGTTTGAGGGACCCGAATGGCTTTCGTTCAATTTAATAAAAATTCTTGTGAAGCGTGGTGTCTTTAAAAGACTCGAGCCCTTAGTTCTTTGGCTACCTTTTCACAGAAGAAAAATGTTTTCTTTTTAAGCAAGACACATTTAAAGTTCGAAATGTGTATCTAATTGTAAGTGTCTAAGTTGCTTCATAGAAAGTAAATACACAATAAAGTTAAAGTTATGAAATACAGTCGCTTGCCACGATATGGCAGAGAATGACGAATCAAATTTACAATTTCATACGTAAACATTATACGTAATACGGCAAAAATTAACAATGAATCCCAACTATCAGTAACCTATAATTCAAAAATAATATTAAATATTTCAAAAATATTTAACGTGGAAGAAATAGCTGTTTACTGGGTGTGGTTACAGATGAAATGTTCGGTCCGTAACGTGTTAAGCGCTTTATCCTCAATGGTAGCTCAAATGCTTCTGCATGCGTGTGTCTCCGTACACGTACACAATACTAAATTCTGAATTCCGGTGACCATAATCTCCTGCAGCGAAGGGACACGAAATGGAGCAGGGAAAAAGTCGGCCGTTGTCGGCAGAAAAGAGGCAAGATAAGTGAATACCAAGAAAGTAAGAGATCGTGAGAACGCAAAGGGATGAACGGATCGATCCCCTGAAAGCCAAAGAAGGAAAAGGGCGGAAAGTCTAATTTTCACAAACACTAGGCCAAAAAGGCTCGACTTGTGCGTTTATCACGATCAATGGAACTAGCAGCACAGGAGATAGATAAGATCGAGAGTAAAAAGAAAAGTAGAGCAGCGACGCACAATTAAGCAGACACAGTTTGAAACCTCGTTTAGATTACTAAAAATCAAGTCGCTTTAAATCGTTCAACTTTGACTGGATGATTAATGAAAAATTTATAATTGATTTGGTTTTAAGAAAGCAATATCAACAAGCGTGTATATAAAAATGACGTTACATTTACTAAGCAACATTACAATCTTGAAGCCAAGAAATAATTGAAAAGATTTCAGTTTTACTTGAAACTTGACAAGTAAAAGTAACAAGTTCACATTAATAAAATGATTTTAAAATTATCCAGTATAAACGACTTGAAGTCGGGAGACTCGAATAATGTAAATTAGGTTTAACGAATTAGAAAAGAATGTGGCGAAGCTGAAGGGCCAAATATTCCGTAGCATTGACGAAACAGAGATTTATATTCGGGAGAGAACATTTGGCGTTTGCATGGAAGTCGCACGAACGAGGCTTCATTAGAAGATAATTGAGTTTCGTAATCGAGCTGAAATGACGAAATTTAATTAGCTGTGAACGAGATCGTATTTCGTACTCAATGATTCGGAATCGACCGGGATTTCATACATTTCCACATGACGTACCCTGATAAGAGACTTTTTGTGATTATGGTAATTTGATTCGGAATAAAAGAATAGTTTTCTCCGTTTCTTCTCTTCCTTTTTTCTTTTATCGAACCACTCAATATCCCGTCACGTCGTTTCATCTGATATCGATAATCCCAGCTAATTAGCCGAGAAAATGTTGCATCGTTTTAATTTTTAGTAAATGTAACTTATCCGAAATTCGTAATATTTGTTACAAGAACAATGTCGATTGAAAAATGTTTTCTTTTCTCGCGATAAAAGTTTATAAATTTTTTAGGGTCCCAACCTGAAAATTGCGGAGACGTTACTGTATCTATTTTTATCAAGTATATTTATAAATTTATTCTCGTTCGTTTCATAGACTTACTACTTAGTGACTTAAACTAGGAAGAAAGCATTCGCAAATTATTAAAATCAACAGAATATCCTCGACGGACGTATTAATGGTTATTGTATGCTTTCTAAGCTTCTCTCTTATTACTCTATTCATAACTTTGGTGGAAATGTACGAGACTTGTTAATTTTGTAACATTATTAACGATCCTCCTGGAGACCTCTTGCCATGTTTGCTAGTTCGTAAAAACTCCAGGGAGCACTAAAAGCTTGTGGTAGTATGTTTGCGGAGTCGTATAATAATTCTCCATACACAATAAAGGGATCGACCATATACATTACCGTAAAAGAAATATTTTCCCCTGTGAATTAAATATGTCAAATAATGTAAAACTTGTGGAAGCAACGTGAATGACAAAAGGATATCCTTCTTCATTTTTATCTGTGCATCGTGTTTTCTCGAAAATTACGGACAAATAGGAAACTTCAATCCTTCCCGCCGATTGTACCATCAGTCAATGTCCATAGAAGAGAATACGACAAAATTGGGAACGTTTTAATCCGTGGATAGATTGAATTCGATTGCCCTCACAAGAAAATGAATTAGCGTCGTGAGAAGAATGGCTTAGAAGGAGAACCGCGATTTATACGTATGTGACAAATGAACTGTTGCAAATATCTGCGACGAAACAATTCTCCACATTCTAATAACCAGGAAAATTATTCAAAATCAAACGATCAAAAGTATTTTCTATACAAAAAACGAATGGGCCGAGACATACGACTATAGATTTTATGATTTTTCTGCCTATCAAAATCGTAAGTTGAATGACGCATTTCAGATTCATATCGGCACAGTTTTAAAGGATTTGCATCCCTGTTTATTCGCGATAGAGGAGGTTTATTCGCTTTACTTTACACAAAAAAAGGATCATTCTCAATTAGTTTTTGTGTGTCCTGTTCGATGATAGATCACGCCAGCAGGCATATGTCCAACTTTTTTCGCTTCCAGCGATTCGAGAAATAGATATTTATCATGTAACGTACGATCTCTTTGACCTCATCTCTTCTTACCGTGTATGTGGAGTAATGCGGTATCCTGCGAAGTCACTTCGAACAAGCAATGCCATTGCTATCAGTTCGTATGCTGCTTCTAAAAGCATGTTGAGGTTTCGACTGTGGCTTGTTCCAAGCATTCAGACACCAGTGAAAAGGCATAGGGTCCATTTGGTACAAAGCTACGTCGTCAAAAGATGTCTCAAGACAAAAATTTCTTAGTAGAAAGTAATATTAACACCGGACGAAGGTACTCGGATTACCCTTGCAACGTTTCTAATTAAAATAAGACTTTGAACTTCATAATATTTATATAATAGACTAAGAATTTCATAGTGAATTAGTGACTTGAATTTTATTTGCTAAATAATCGGCTCTACCAATTTTGGGAGAATGAACACAAAGTGTAAATGCATTGGCTGCTGCTTTTTATCAAAAAAACGTTAGCAGTGGATAAGCCTCGACATAATGGAGAGTGGTGGTGACATGAATCAAGAGGCTTTAGCTAATACGCTGGATATTAATCACAATAGAACCTTACTGTTCCTATGAGTAGAAGAATGGAACAGGGTTTGTAATCTCGGATGCTGAGCTGGTGTGACGGTATTTCGGATGTAATTGTTCCTTCTAAGGAAGATTAACTCGAGCTCGTTGGATTTTATCGTGTGACCACGAATTTAGTTACTTATCAGTAGCTTAATATATCCGCTTACACACTTCGGCGAGATGTCTTGCGACTGCTTTTCGTTTGATTAACATTGTATAATTACAATTTTCTCATTTATTAATCCATCAAGAACGTTATACCTTCAATTCAATTTCATATTGCAATATATTTCAATTACAATATAATCGATAAAACCACAACATAGTCAATCCAAGTTTAAATAATGAAAAACACGTTACAAAGGATGTTATATATGTATAATAAATGATCCTGTAACGAATTAAGAAATTGAATCAAGGAATAATATAATTGTAAACATAACGGAACACGTGGATGTATAATGTTGATGCGAATATAGGTACGTAATTTAATTATTAAAATAACTATCAAGCATTTAATCTACTTACATGGAAAATTTGTTCCATATTACATAAACTGTTTATCTGTGCCAACGAAGCATGGAGCTCAAGCATACTTTGAATAATTATTTGCCTCTTTATTCATTTTTTAATCAAACGAATACTGTTTCCAATACTGTGTTTGACAATACTATCGTAATTGGTCAATGTAAAACCTGTTGAATTACACAGGTTATAATCATAATATGATAACATAGTAAGAAGATAAGTTTTCCTGATGGCGAAATATCTAGGACTCTCGAGTTTGAGGTTTTGAGGCTGTTATAGATTGCCTTCCTTCCCGGAGAATAGGGAACTCAGTAATTCCTTGTTTCGGCACTATCAAAGGCTTAGGCTAACAATTGCTTTACAGCAAGACAGTTCCTGGACTTTGATGACGCTCATATCGAAGGGATGTAGGGGATGTTTGTATTATCAAACCTCTATACGTCAGTGCCCCTGCATATTGCGCGAATTAATCACTGATTTCATTACCAACGCTGGCCAGCTTCGACGAAATCTGCATAAATTTATTAATGTTGCTTGCATGTGACATCTTTATTCAATGGCTCGTTTTCAGATTCCTGCTTGCTTCAGTTATTAAAATCGAATAAAATGTAATTAAAACTTTGTAAAATTACGTAAAATTTATTTCTGGTTAGTGGAACATAGATTTTTAAATATTCAAGGGATGAGAATGCGAAATGAAAATTTTTAATATCCATTACATACAATGAAATCAAATTTTAATATAAATCGCGTGAAAATCTAATATAATAGATTTGAATAAACGTAGAGCTTAAATATTAATTTAATAATATTTAAAAAGAGTTTTATACATGTTCGCTGCCATAAAACTCTTTATATCTTTGCAGTGACCATTCACTATTTTCATGATAATTATCGAGCAAGTTAATTGAAAACATCAACAACTGTGAATTTAAAGTGCAACGAAAAGTTTTTATTAGTTGCGTAATGACACTGAATTTTGACGTCAATCTTTTTATAATTATATTTTATATTTTTAATGATCCCTAGATACCGTTAAACTGCTTGAAACCATTCGCGCGAAATATGTAGAGCTTTCCAAAATAATCGTAATATAGATTTTATCAAATTTCTATTTAGATACAGTTCCATTACAAAGTGTTCGTTAATAAATTTACGATTTCGATTAACTAGAAATTGTTTAGAAACTTAGCCAGTAATAATACCAGTTAGTATGTCTTTTATTACAGCTATTTCATGGATGTAGAATAACTACGTACAAAATTTATTAGTTCATACAAGGTATGTGCAATGAAAATTAATAATCTGCATTTCCTTCATTTATACCGGGAGGAGTTGCTTTCGAACAATGCATACCCGCATTTCAGCTCTTTATTTAGCATTTCCGCTTTAGTAATTATTATGTTAACAAACACAAGCGGATTTAATTAACTTGGAATTCTTATATTTTGTTTTCCATCTCGCATTTGTTAAATCCTTTGGTATTTTCTGTCATTTGTGTCATCTAGTGTTTGTTAATCATAACTCTGACTTCGCAAATTTATCGTGCTTACACACGTAATATGCGCAACGATTTCCGAGCAGTGATTTACATCAATTTAACGAGGCAAATCTCATCTGTTTGGTATATAAGCGACAAGATGAAGAAGTATCTCAATGGCAAATAACACAGATTCAGTAGAACTCATTTGCCAGGATATGATCTGTTTGAATCTGATGATTGGATCTCGTATGGCACTGTTTATAGTTCGTGTTGGATAGAATAGAAGTGGACTTCTCTGGTCTATTTACCATGATCAGGTCGAATTTTGTATTTCTCGGAAAGTGAGACATACTGTCAATTAAACTTGAATTAGAGGTAAAGATTCACGATAGCGAGTAATAGACTATAAAACGGTAGTTGATAAATTTATGAAATATGTTGTCATGAAGAAGGATCAAAAACATTATAGGCGATTTGTAGCCGATAAAATTTTTGAGTTGTCCGATCAGTTTGAACTCAAAACTTTTTATCGTTGGTCGATAAATCAATTAAATATTTTCTGTTGTAAATCTTTTCATGTATCTTTCATTTCGAGTTGTTTGGTTTCAGTTTTACCAATTTTTATACGTTTTAAATTGTTACATCTGGCGTTGAAGCACTTATAACTACGAATCACTGCTTTTATATCGGACAACGAGAGAGCACGACAACAGGAGGCTCACGAATTTTATTCCATAAGCTCTGATGATGGTCAGTATACATAAATTTGCAACTCTGCTCTGTACGTTAGATTCTCGTAATCCCTGGCAGTAACCTGCGCAACGACCGAATCGCGAACTCTATAATACAAGCTTAAGCTCTCATCTGCAGGAACTTTCGAGGTTCAGAGTCAACAGAAGTTTATCCCTTTGGGTGGACCTTCGTTCACCATTATGAACATACGTTTATGATTGCATTTGGACATAGTATACCTATCCAAACCAGATAGACACAGAAAACATTTGCTTAACACATTTGGAGTTACTTGAGTTGGAATTCCAACAAATGTTCATGAAATTTTCATCGGATTTCTACGAATATTTTAGTGAATACGAAGTTTTCTTTATAAATTTGTCAAAAGGCTTATGAGTTAGAAATTAGAAGTTAAAATTCTTTTAGATATCGCCTTTCCAATATGATGTTAAAATTTTATTGTGATTAGAAACTCGTACACGCCGCTGTACATACATTTTCTATGCATTCACTTGCAAAAGAATTAGTGACATCAACGTGATTCAGCTTTTGTTTTGTTTGAAGCATTTTTACGTGAAAGAAGTAATTTTCGTATAATTTCCTGTCATTCGCATAGTTATTACTTGCATTTCACGTGCCAAGAAATAATTTCCTGGTGCATCGTCAAAAGTAAAATGCTACCTTTCTATTAGAGGCTAAGAGACAAAAAATACTGTAAATAAAAAGTTTAAAGGCTAAGCGGCATCATTCAATTTTTCAAAAGAACTAAGAATAATATTGGACACGGAGGATGATTATGCGATTATATTCCCAATAATCTGCTTCCACTGCTCCCGAGCTCCTGCTTCTTTGCATGAAATGCATTAAGGAGTGTACGATTATATTCCCAATAATCGATTATTGGATTAAAGCATTTCATGAAAAGAAGCAGGAGCTCGGGATCATGGTTTTGAAGAAAATCGATGCAGCAGAAGCTTACCTCTTCAGAATGCAAACAACGAGTGCCGTCGAGTTTCAATCTTGGCAGCGGTTTACGAAAACAGATCAGATGTCGAACTTTATCAAGTTCTCGAAAAATGAATGGCTCTCCGCGGGTCCAACGACTGATCAATAAATTCTGAGGATGGCGTAAAAACATTCAGCTCCAAGTTTACCAGCGGAGAAAGTTTTAGACACGTGTAAAGGTTGGCCAAGTTGCAAATTCTGAATAGTAATCGAGTGGAATTTTGTCGAAGAGTAAAGCATTTCAGCCACACAAAATACGGGATTAGTATTAAAATTGGAAATTAGGACACGTTTCATGAAACTTTAAGAATTTATGTCGTTGTTATTTTAAAAAGACGATTGCTTCCAAAATATCGAAGTAAATATATGTGAATTTCTGAACTTATCTCTTCAAAAGTAGCAAAGCTTTACTTTACCAAGAAGGAGATTTATATCACAGTCAGCAAAAAATGCGTCGTTTGGTTTTTACTTTGATCTAAAATTTTCACTTTAATCCGGTAAGAACGTCGAGCAGCGTAGATTTAACTGGCATTGATTCTTCCTTAAAGGGGATAGAACTTTTCACTGTTAACGAAAGTTCCGTTGTATTCCACTCTGTCAGTACTATAAAACACAGATTGTACGCCTTCACGCAAAAATGTCGACAGTTTAAAACATGTGTTACAAGGTAACAATGCCATTTCGTAACGTTCTACGACATGGTATACAATAAATTCTCTTGTCACAGATATCAAAACCTTCGCAGTATGAAAATAATTAAAATACTTTTTAGTACCATGTAAATGGTGAATATTAATTTTCCTCTTTCTCTATCTCGTAGTATTCATTCCTTTCAGTATATTTCACTGTTGATATTTTATCATGAGATAAAACCGAAATTTTAATAAAGTGTTTTATATAGGATGATGTATGCCATTACTGTGACCGTATTTATTTCGAGTATTTTTGCAGACAAAAATATGTTCCCAACAGAAGTTAATCAGTTTTCAGTCAGCTACAAATTGCAATATAAGAAATTTCCAACAAAATGTTGCGATAAAATGTCAACATTACATTGGGTCTTTTTTTATACACTATGTATTTTTGGCTTCACGATGTCAACTTTTGCTTGACATTTTTTTATCAAATTAAAGTCAGAAATTATTCGATACACAATTTTCCTTGTTAGTAATTATTCGAAAATTATTGTTCGAACCGCTCATTTGTTCTACTTTTTATTCATTATCGTTTAATTTCACCGTTATTGCCCTGATTACATTTTCCTCGCGATGTAAGCTAGGAAAACGACGTTAAAAGCGGAAACTCTTTCGTTGCGAGAATTTCTTTTTTTCTTTTTTTTCAAGTTTGCACACACGTTTGCAGCCAACACGAAAGTGCTCAAAATCCGAATCTTTTTCCTGAAAGCTGAAACGCATCTCCCGTTAATGGTACCATTCAATTTCGTGCGTCTTGATTCTTTGCTGCTTGCTCAGCTGTAAATTTCTCGTTGATACTCGGCAGCTGTCGCCAGTTGTTCTTTTTCTCGGGGAACCAATCTTCCTGGCTTGTTTTGGCTGTCTGCTAGCGAAGAGGTCGAAAAAAAGGGGAAAGAGATTTTTTGGAGGATTTCCTTGGTAAACTGATCTTGGAAAAAATCTGAAGAAAAATATGCTATGATCATTTACACTCAAAGGATCGTTTCGTTCCTCATTGATTTGTGGAAAGCGAGATAAACTCAGGCAGTTTCTGACCTTATTTTTTCATTGGGTTTAACTCGGTGAGAATAGTCGTCTTACGAAAAGAGAAGTTTTGTCGAGAATTGTGCAAGCTTCTCTTCTTGGAGGTCAGTTTACTTGATCTTCTTGGAAAAATCTGTAAATTATGATACTGTTTATCACCCTATGAACCAGTTACAAACTGTTTGCTACGGTTGCGTGTATTCCGCTATTAACTTTCTCTTACGTAGAATGGATAAATGCATTGTCATTAATTTCCATGTAGAACTTTGTGGAACTTCGCGAATCAGATGTGCTTTGTGCAGCCGACGGTGCAGTCTTTAGCTGTTGGTTGGATTGCTTTACTTTCACACTCGTGTTAACGATAATGGCGAAAATGGACGTATTTTACTGAGAAAAGGTAGCTAAACGAAAGTTAATTTCATGCAAATCTGACGATTTTACTGGAACTGGTTTTAAAACAAGATTTCGAGGTAACGTTATGTAAAAGCGAGTGTTAGGAGATGGAAATATAGATTGAGGTGGTACGGCTATAGCTGTAAATCACTGTTCACGGCAAATAGGGGGCGAATTTATAGCGTTCGATTACGTTTACCCTTGGATAGGAGGGTGCAGCCTTTCCAGGAAAACCGAAATTCGTTTGTAAGGAACGTTCTCCTTTATTCACGTGTTAATAACACACGCCAAATTGAATCTATCAGTGTTCCGTACGATTAACCTAGTGCCCTAATTAAGAAAATAAGCAATGGAACTGGGTTGTTCATGAGCGAATTTCGTTCAAGATTAATAACTATTTAATCTGTTATGAAAATTTTCTAGTGGATTGTGTCCTTGTTATGTCCAAAAAATCAATCTAAATGAAGATGAAAAATAGAGTAAAAGATGGAGTAAACGGATTCACATGTGAATAGATTTTAATAAAGGGGAGAAATGTAAGAAATATGAAAGTGAAGCGTTAAGAGCTCGAACTCGTTCGAAATGTTACAAGTATAAAGTTTCTTTGTGAATAAAACTGCGAGAAAGTAATTTTGTACTCTTTGAATAAGAATTCGATTCATGAGAAATTTGTGCTTTTGTTATAAAAAGAAAATGTCAAGATCTAGTTTTTGTTAATCAATAAATACCACCAGTTTTAAATTTACGAAAGTATTTATTTTTATGTTACGATAGAAATGTTTCCAAAATTTTACGAAATCATCATTTCGTTTAATACTTAACGATATCAAGCCTCATCTTAAAGTGAAAATTAAAATCGTAAATAAATTCCAGTTCAAAGTGTTTGTAATTCTAATATTAATCAAATTATTAATCCAATTATTATTATTAGTTATTAATTCAATGTAACGAATATAAATTAAGCATGTAGGGCATGTGTTAAATGCTGTACAAGCTAACCTTCAGGGAAATGTTTTTATTCATTGAATGCATAAAACGATGTTCCGAGAAGAAATAGGGTAAATTTGAAGTTTAAAACAATTAATGCTAAGAAAAGCATCCGTGTACACATATATAGTTGTCATCATTCTCAGTTTTAAGACGTGAAACAAGCTTTCAGGATTACAGAGATCGCTAAGAAGGTTATACTCTTAAATCCTTTTCAATGTGCTCTCAGCTTTCCATAAGTTTTTCCGCTCTTTTAAAGAAACACAAAAACCCCAAACATTTTCTTAATTTCAACTATCGCGATACATTTTATTAGTACACACCATTGTACTAGCACAAAATAATTTACTTGTTCTCATTAGGCATGACATTTATGCAAACTCATATTTTTATGAATCGGAGAAATAAATATTTTTTCTATACATATTTGCATACTTAAGATTCCTATATTGCAGAATTTTTTGTAATGGACTATACCTTTTTTTCCTAAATTTCAGTTACAGCTAGTTAAGTTTGGAAAAATCAAAATTCTGTGAAATGAAAAAGTATTGCGGAGCTTAATTGAAAGCTTTAGATAGAAAATGAGAAGGTTGTTATTTCTATGAGGATTATGAGATATAAACCAGGATCAGAAGAAAAGTAGCGTTTTAATTAAACAAATTGTTTTCCCTTTGTATATGTTATACGGATTTAAATTACAGCGGAATTTCTCGTAGCTTTTCAATGAAACGAAATTAACTCTGCGCTTTTATTCAGCTGCATGGGTTTAATCGAACATCGAGCAACGAGGCAGACCGTTTTGATTGCACCTCCATCTGGTCGTATATCCTTTCCAACATCTGCTAGAATTAACTCGGCCGTACGTTCGTCTATTTGATTACTCCAAAACATTGCGTTACTAATGAGTATAACAGAGGAATTTGAATTTTTCCCAATTTCTCTTCAGTTTTCATTTTGAATCAGAAAAAAATATATTCGTCGTTGAAATTTAATTTACGGCACGATCTACAGTTTATTATTCGTCGAGTATACAATGATCCTGTCTTTCTCATGTTTAAAAATATAAATATTCCTTTTATTACGTACCACGTGGTTTCTTCCATGGAATGCCGTGGAAAAATTAAGATCAAATAGCGATGAGCAAAGAACGTAAGCCGTTCTTTCTTCTGTCATCCTATTCATTCGTCTGATACCGAACGAAACGTCACTCAGAAGTTATAAGATCGTAATGAAAATTCCGTACCACCTCTCGACGATCATCGAATGCTTCTTCTTTACAGTTTTGGATCTTCGCTTCTAAATCAATGAAATTCTGGGAGACACTTTTTTCATTTTTCATTTCTTATTTCTTCGTGGAATCCGATGTGGATAGAATACAATCAAGCATATTTCTTTCAAGATGCGATGTATTTGTGTAAAGAATCGATAAGATAGAATATTCTTCAGGTTCTTCAAATTTTTTGCCGTCTCGTTGAATTCGATCTGAATAAAAACTTTATAAGTGTCTTTTATAAAATCGTATAACTTATTCTTATCTTTAATATTTGGTAATCAATTATCGATAAATTAGAGAAATTATTTAAGTAGTGAATAAAAAATGTCTCAATTCAACGTTTCGTCCATCTCCAAAGTAATTTCAGACTGTTTGTTCAAATCTTTTAAACTATTTGCTGAGAATGGATATTTACATCGTCCTGCATCCATGATAAATGACGGTATCCTTCTGTGCTCAATGGATAGAGGTTTCCTCCTTCAAGAGAATTTATTGCCCGTTTTGGCCCATATAATGTTGAACGCGTGCGGTTCTTAACCACACCGAATGACTGAATTTCGTGAAATTCCAGGGAAATAACAATTGAGATATGAAATAATAATACATCATGTTCGAAAACATGGAACGGCACAATTTAGCGACATTAGGACTTGTAACTTGTTCTTCGCCTATTGTAATTTGTTGAATTAGAAAGTTACAAATATTCTTTGTAGAGTTCACGATAATGTAACGATTTACTATATAATTTATTCTTGACTTCTCGGCGAGAAGTTTTAATTAAGACGAAGAACCCCATTGTAACAGAGAATGTTAAGCGCAAGTGAGGATAATGTTGCTTACGTCATTATGCGCCCTCATTCCACTACACCGGACTTTATATAACTTGCGTCTAATAATTTCCAGGACAGAATATTATAATTTAAAAAACGAATATTACATCTAACAGTGATCGATGTTATTTTTCGAAAGGATTTATTAACAAAATGGTTGATAAGATATGAACTGATTTTCTATAGAATTATTCATAAAGTACGAGTAAAATGATTAGATGTAGAATTATTAACAACATAAGTAGAAATATATGATGTTCTTAATGAGCGATGTGCAAAGCATCCGCAATTATTCATGCACCGTTTTCCCTAACTTTTTGGCTACGTTCAACGTGAAGAGTAAGCAAATATTTTTAACTACATTAAATGGTTGGCAAGTACGTTACAATCCTCGATATGTACGGTCGAGTAATACTCGAGAAACAGAGGAGAAACTTCCTTTATTGTATGATACGAATGGACGTATCAGCGCCAACGCGCCATAATATAGGGATTCTCGGAAATGTATCCCCACGAAAAAAAAACGCAAAACGCAAAGAAAAAGATGCACACAGTTACGCGGATTTTCGTTCTTTACGGATGCAGGAAAAAGGTGTTCTAATTTTTCATGGTTTGTGGCATGTAAGATCTTGTCACAAGTTTTTTACTCTTCTTTCTAGTATCATAACGCTGCATAATGCTGCATAATGCTGTATAATGCAATAACGCAGTTTATTATACGAAGCAATACACATGGTCTCGGAACAATATCATTCTTTTTCCAGAGATATGAAAGGCACGTGAAGCATACCGACGTTGTGTCTTCGTGGTTTTACGACTGGCGATAAAAATTTGTAACGCGTGCGACAATGTTGCGAACTTTCAAAAATAAACTAGCCAAACACCTGCAGGCTTCGTAAAGGATCGCAAGGAAATTTCTGCGATCGAGGTAAAAAGTAGTTAGAAATTTATCAAAAATGATAAAAACTTCTTTTTGTTGTTAGTAAATTCAACGAGCATTGGGTATTAATTAAAAGGAACTATTTCTAAGCTCACGGATTTAACTAGAAAATGTAAATGGGTCTTAATTCGATGGATTAACTCTTATTAGGAAATAATATTTCATTAATATGCGTTAATAATAGAAATATTTATTAATTAAAGGAACGATAATCGCGATTCATTTACACTTTGCAATTATTGAACAACGATACTGAGCGAATTCATAAATCGAACGTGCATTCATCACGCGTGTATTTTGCCGAGATGTAACGCAGTGGCAAACAGTATATCGATGCGATTTAATTCATATAAAAGCATCTGTGTGATATACATGTATATGCACATCGTATATCGATTCCACAAGCAGAACGATGTGGTCATGCTTGAACTGAATATTTTCTCGGAGTTTTAGTCGTGCACGCCACAAAGGTGCATAAAAATTGTCGATCCGTGCAAAGCTTTTAGCACAAACTATGGCCGACGCTATGGGACATTCTTATCCTCGAATGAAAAGAAAAAAGTGAGAGAGGTATCGAAGAGAGAAAGGGATCCTCTTGTATTATAAGGGGTTTAATCCATTGTTTTTCTTCAATTCTTCAAGAGCATTAAACGAGGGACCGCAGAATGGGCAGGGAGTTTTTCAACCTTAATACTTTCTAACCAGCAAATAGCTTCCAAAAAGAACAAGACAGTTTAATTAACTCAAAGTAACCCCATCGTTCGTACACGTACACTTTGAAATTTACAGATTCTGAATGTAGAGAGAAACAAAGCATCTAGAAAAGTATTTGATTACTTTACAAGGAATAAAGAGATAATTTGGTAGATTTTATTTCTGGAATTCAACGGTAGTTGTTGATAATCGAAGAGAGGAGATAAAAAATGTTTTTAATTGTCATTTCATGGTTCACCATTTCTCCAATTTTCAAGATATATTTAAGTACAAAACTTTAACAATTCAACAAATATAAACATTTCGATCTTTACAACTTGCAATAAAATGTTAGGAAAATCTGCCAGCCATTTCCATCAGATTATGGAGCTTGTCGTTTCCTATGTTTATCTGAAAAATTCCAGTTGACAACAGCGTAACAAGACTCACCAATGTAATCTTGCGTGATTTAAAGAATTAAACGACTCGACGATGAACAAAGCTCGTGATGCAGGAGGAAGAAAAGCGACGAATGAAAATACAGAGACGTTGTGATATTCGCGTTTAGATTCGGGGAAAAAGGAATAAGAATTTCTGAGGCAAGAGCGAAAATTGCTAGAGAAAAAATATGGTCTGACCGTCGGCTGTCGAACAATAGCTCGCCACCGTCGCAATTTGACGTCAAAATGGCACCGCTTCTGAAATTGGCAAACCGCCTGGTTCTAATGTATCGCCTTGGCCTATTCTTTCCAGTTCATTACAAATAAACAAAAGTATAGACGCGGACGAATAGAAAATTATGCGAGTTGTTGAGTGCGAAAAGCTAAATAATGAATACAAGCTATATACGATAGCTAAAATACGATATTTAAACTTGCTACGTGTTATACAGTAATTACTCGTTCGAAAATAAGGACAATGTTTATATTTTTTCACTAGATTAGCTTTCTGATAAATGTTGCGTTTTGCATAAATAACATGAAAAAATGAGGAGGTCTTGAAGTAAAATTGCTTTTAATTGCAAAACTAATCTCTTTAGAAGCCTTGGAAGACTAGCAATTTTACAGAATTTAAAATATTATTCTTTTCAAGGAATTGTTTTCCTGACTTTTACAATTCTCAAAATTGTAAGAAATTATAGATCGTTTTCGTTCAAGGATATCATGGAATTTATTCGTTCCTTTTTCTTGTTGCTCGATTTTCTTTTACTTTTCTCATACACGTGATATTTCTTCTCATTGTTCCTGCACTATTATTCCACTGGAATTTTCTTTTACTTTCCTCTCTAGCGTATTTTTCTTTTTAATCTTGTACTGTGTTTATGCTGCTGCTTTTGTTCATTGAACTTTTTGTAATGTCCGCACTTTTTTCTTTTCTGTTACTAGAATATTTTTTTCTTAACACCCCACATCTTGCTATTCTCCCGGTATTTTTGAACAGCTTCTTGTAATTTGCGGATAATCCCCTTATCTGGTACCTTGCATCTTGTTTTTAAGATTACTACATTTTTCTTACTTGGGAATCTGATCTCCGTTTTCCTTCCCTCTTTTCCTCCCTAGATTCTCCGTACTTAGCGAGCTTGCTTCCCCGGCTATGGAAAATTTTTCGGGGCCCGAATTTCATCATGATAGAGAGAAGGCAGTAAACCCATGGTCGAAGGGAGGAAAATGTTCGAGAAGTGATAGATTATTTCCCTCCACTGATCAATGTGATGGTCGCTCTTCATAGAACTACTTGGAGCCGAAAGTTTCTGTTACTCGTGTCAGGGATGATTTTGGAGAGAGTTGGTCGTAGAGGTAATCGAGGCTGACCATTGATTGACCGAAGGGTGAAGGTTGGATATAGTTGGATCAAGGGGTAGTTGATTAGTATAGAAGGGTAGCATAGCTTTGGCCTTGAGCACTTGCAGAAATCGAAAACACGGTAATTGGATTGGAACCTTATCTTTGAAAAATGTGTGCACCTATCGTTCCGTGAATCTCGATGAACGGCGCTTATCTTGTAATAATATATGACCGGCAACACGTATTTTGATAGTCGAGCTGATTTGTCTTTAACAGAGTATAAGTAGCCAGTAGCAGCAGCAGTAGCATCTTAATTGATTTCGTATCTCGACTTGCATACGTAGTATCTGCCGACCACTGCAGATCGCTGTATTAGCCGATCGCTTTGACATTCAGGAAATAATTAATAAATCGATAAATGAAGTACACGGAATGAACAGGATATAAGCGATACGGATACTCGAGAACATAAGGACACGAAACTTTACGGTCTTCACAGAGAAGTCGTAGGATAATCTAGTTATGTTCCAATCTCTACTAAAAAGACTGTTAATAATAGTAATACTAATATTGAAATAATAGAGTATAACAACAGTAGAATTATATTATATTGTTAATGTAGTAGATATATCTCGTATTACATGCCTCTTAAAAAAGGGAAGAAATACAGAAACGTAAAATGAATCCAACTACTGGAAGCGATAAAAGTTTCTTACTTAAAAGTCTCCTTAAGCACAACATCACGATCCTTGCTTTGCTGAATTCCATGGAGACACGAGGTAAATGACTTCCTTCCCCTTCAAACCTCTCGTCTGCTTTCTTTTTCTCAAATGCAACTTAGCACGAATGCAAAGCTCATATATACTATTTAAAAGACCTTACAGCTTTACGGAACCTGTAAACAGTTGGAAGAGATTGTTTCGATAGAATAAATTACGACGAGCTTCTCACGCGAGGGTTAAATCACGTCGATATACTTGCTTGCATCGTTCAAGTCACGAATAGAATTCTTATTTTTATTACACTGCATTCGCGATGTTGATCAAATCAAAATATTCAACAACGGGAGAAAAATATTCTTAACAGAGAGAATTATGAGATTTGTAAATCGAACTAAATTATTTAAAAAGATGGGCGTTATAGAAGGTGAAATAAAGAGTTTGCCGTAAGGGCCATCAAGGTCGAGCAAGATTTTAAGGTCCAGGCATTACGGATAGAACCTGCCTTAAAATCGCGCTCAAAGCGTTCTTCAGAAGTGGTCTACAGCTGAAGGAGCATTTTAGTTATAATGTACTTAGATTCAGGTGATTTGATTGTCGGAGATAGACTTGCAGTCTAAATTCTTTAACTTTTTAATAAAGCTTATGCCTTGAGAATAGAACCTGCATTACATCGAATGTTGAAATACGTGCAATCGATTTTCTAGCGAAATCAGTTCACATTGGTAATTTCCGAGAATGGATGATGGCACATATCGTCGCGATCATGTCGTAATAGAGGTGAGTCGAGGAATTTATCGTGTCGTCGAAGCAACATCGATTTAGCGAGAACCGTGTATCGCCTAAAAACTTTTCCCGGTGCGGCGCGCCCCTAAGAGGGACTGATATTTTATTGATATCGATCTCCAGTGTGTCAGCTCTAAAACAAATCCGCCTGTTTTATATTTTTATAAAGTGTACGCGTCATCGTTGCTACGATTTTTGGAAAATTTTGTAATACTCGATACGTTAAAGTTGATCATTAGCGAAATTACAAGCTTTAAACGTCATCAAGCAAAAAGTAAGCGATTGCAGGCGAATAAGAATATTCATCGAGCATTGATCGGAGATTTTGAAATTTCTCTTACTACTTTAAAGTATTCGACTTTTAACGAAATTCAAACTTTCTGCGACGTTTCTCTTTTAAAATAGAACATACTTGGAAAATATGATTGTAAGCGTATCGCAAACACATACAAATATTCATTCAACAATGAAACCCTGGGGCGATTTCTATAGAGAATTTTCTCTAATAAGAATACTTGCAGAAGCTATGAATGCTCTTATTAAACCGGGCAAAACTTTACTTCACCATAACAACCTCAAGATTTCTTGAGTTACAGAAACAGAAACTTAAATGCCGTTCAATTGTAGTAACTCTCAGTTCACGTGTTATTGGAGCTAAAGCAAAAGTAAAAATCGTAAATTGACGTATCCTCGTCGGCTGGCTGATGCAGTCACTTGCATCTGCAGGGTTGTTTCATAATGTCCATAAAGAAATCTTAATTTCCATTTGAAAACGCTTGAAAGCGTCCTGTCGCAAACAGACGCTTCGGTCGCATTGTTTCCATCGTAACGTTGCCTGATTGGTTTCTGTGCCGTCGGAAAAGCTTGGTGTGAAGAGTTTCGGTAAAAAGTTTCGTTAAAAACCATTAAATGCCGAAATTACCGATTAGATATCTTTAATATTAGTATTATTAAGATATCTTTAATAACTTCGTCATTCGATAACTAATCATAGGCGGAATGCATTGAACAATTTTTATATCTTCGTGATTATTTGTATTTAATTCGACTCTTTTCAAATATTTTCACGTTCCTGATTTTTTTTCGTTACTTTTACTCCTAAATTTGTTAAAAACATATGGATCTCCTCATATACGAATTTCTTTGTATTCTTGGACGAGACATATACATAGGTACACGACACAAAATATTGGAATATGATAATAGTCCCTGAGAAACTGAAAGGTAGAAATGAAACGAGGAGAATAAGTGAAGCAGTTGGGAACTTCGAGATAGATCCCGCACTCATCTTATTTATGCTGTTATTGAACGAGTTCTTGCACTGCATTTCGAAAATCATTATACTTACAACGCGAAATTTCGTGTCAAGCATTTTCAAACATCTCGCGATAAGTGTCGAGTTCATTGGTTGAAAGTAATTCGTTCTTTCAGAGCGTAAGGCAATGTCTTTCCGAACGATGCGAAGCGATAACTCTACCTCGAGTTGAAGGATGACGTAAAGATCTTACAGGACTATTAAATTTAACTCGGTCGTGTTACGTCATGTTGTTGTGCAATCAACACAGTACCTTGTGAAATACAAAAGAATAGAAGATCATAAATACGTCCCCTAATAGTTCTATATTATTCGAAAAATTAATTAACGCCTTATGAAGCCGTACAAAAAATCAGAATTAAAATGAATCCTTAAGCCAAATGTTCTCTATATTATTTGCAAAACTAATTTAGGCTTCGTGAAATCAATAACTCGATTCAATTTAAAGTTGAACATCGAAATATATCAAACATCGGACACACGATCTCAATTTTAATGTCAAAGTTAGAACAGCACGAATTGTTCGAAAAATGCTACGTACTGTGATCGTACTACTCACAAAATTGCAACTGTATCTCTTTTGGTCTCGTTTGCTCAACTCTTGATTTCAGCAGAACGATATATTAAAACAGAAGGCAAGAATGCTCATGATAACATAGAAATTTTTCAGGGGCGTCTTCAATTTCGTCCGAAACGTAACTCGACTTCGTTTCACTTTATGATGAAACAAAGTTACTAAAACCTCCGATGCTATGCTTAATGATCAGAACGGCTTCCACTTTCTACTAATTGCAAAAGTTTCATATGTCTATGCGCAGACTGAACGGCCTGCATGGTGGAAAGTCATATGTTTGTTCTCGTAAAAAAAACGTAGAGTGTCACTTCGTAAATTGTTGCATTCGCAAAAGTAATTGCAATACATTTAAAAGGAACAAGGCGATGACACGTTTCGATTTCAATAACGAAATTAACGATAATACCGGTAATAATAATAAAGCTGCCCAGTCACTGATAATGGCTACAGTATATGACTATGTACCTTGTCTAATTTACATTATTCGCAAACAAAACACGCTCTGGTGAAGATTAAATGTACTACCTGACCCAAATCACGTGGTATCGTCCGAATACACTAGCACGTGAGCCTGGCATCCTAATAATCTTTTGTTCCGCACGATGCAAATATCAAGTGAAATATACAAGAAGGAAAAAAGAGAAAGGGCAAATTGATTGCCTCAATAGGTAGAATTTTACTCGAAGAAACTAACAATAATGCGGAAACGGGATTGAATTCTAGTTGTATAATTTTGAATTTACTAAAAGCGGACAGTATTTGGAGGGAAGTTCAATTTATATTCTAATTTCAATTTCAGTTCTTCGGAATGAGGATCACTTAGTAAAAGTTATTTATAATATTCCAATATCTTGCATCTGACGTGATGTTAAAGCAGTTAATAGATTTTCACACTATTGAAAAAGTTCATATACTATAAATAATGCTATAAAGTAAAAGTACATAAATACGATGAAAATTTTTCGATAATTTGTTTTTCTGCGTGATAGATTAATTTAGAAATATAATTGAATTTCTTTTCAATCATCTGTTCAATTAAAAAGATTTAAATGGGAAAGACGGATGCAATTGAAGTTAAAATTAGTTAAAATTGAAGTTATTTAAATATATAATGAATCAATAAATTGTTTCTGTATAGGAGAGCTTCTAGTTATAAAAGGAAACAAAATTGACATTTTATTGAACTTTATTTTTTATTTAATAAAGAGATGGAAGAAATTAACATCGATGCCTGTAGCACTAATTCCGAATTAGTATGAAAACTCGCAGAAGATTCATATCTATAACTAGGAAAACGATGCCAAATTCAGAACTTCATTAACTGAAACTTTGCGAGGGTTAGATAGTTCACTTGGTTAGGAGTTCTAACTTAAGTTTTCCGCTATCTATGATTTCTCATTGGAATACGTCGAATTTTGGATTCAACGTGCATCATTTCGGTTAATCGGGCATTAACTAAAATTTCGTTCGAAATAACTGAACCTCTACAGTTCCTAATCCACTGTACGTAAAAAATTAACGCATTCACACCACGTTTGTCATCTGTCACACTTTAGTAAAATTCCAATAATTTTCATACTTTTTATACGACCGACGTGTCACGTATGTTAATACGAAGGAAAAAAGAATTTGTTTCAAAACGCACGAAGGGACAAAAAATGGGAGCAATATTTCTAACTATTTATAGAATGCATAGGTATGATAATTCTGCCAATACTCGTCAGCAATTCACCGGTTCAGCATTTAAGCGGTGAAGGGTTTGTTAAGAGCATGCCGCGCCGTAGAACAAGAGAAAATTTTCAACAACTAATGACAACTATTCAGAGTATAATACTTGGCTCAGTTTCCGTTTACGAAACCGGGTTCCCTTACCGAACACGAAATTTTAACCGCTGAAACCATATCAGTCAGATCTAGCATACGGATTTATCTGTGTCTGATAATGGCTATGTCACACACGCGTTCACACCACAATTTGTAGAATACCACTGGTACTTGCAATCGAGACGCCTGTTAATTACTATGGCTTGTCGTATCCGCCTCCGATGTCGGTTTCCGTTTGAGAGACATTCACCTTGATTGACGAGAGATCTCATTTCCATTCGAGCCACTTCGAGTCGTTTCTGAGCCGCCGTACCGGAAAAGCGAAAAGAGTACCACCTACGCGGTGTATCCCGGCTTCTAAGAAAATCGCTTTCGTTTCCAACAGCGCACTATCGATTTGCATTACCTTCGTTCACCATTCTCATCTACACGAACGTAAATTCGCCGTAAAGAGTAACGAAAGTCGCCGAACAACTGGGGAATCGAGGAACAAGAGACAGCAATTTTATCGATATTGGAAATTTTTCATGAACATTTTGTTCGAACGTTTAATCTTCGGAGGGATGTTTTATTCGAAATGAGTTGATATTTTGAAAATCAAAGATTTACATTTAAAAATACCTATTGGGCTTCCATTCTTTCCAAACGTGAAAAGAATTTAGATGATGCCGGCGAAGGTTTTTATCTGTTGATAGCTTCGCACAATCAAAATTTACATGCACGTGCTTCCGGAGGATTTTCATCAAACTCAATCTTCTTGAGAGCAAAGCCTTACGTGAAACAATTCCAGTCTAAATTTCCGATTCATCTTTGCACGTGAAGCGAGTTTAATTTTGATCTTACCGCTTCTTGTAGAACATATATCGTTGGTGATCGTACATCATGTAAGGAAGAAAGTATAAAATACCAGATATAGAATAAATTATGTAAAAACGAAAGTCAGAAAAATCGTAAAAATCCACTGAAGTAAATGAGAGTAAAATATCAATGGCTTTTATTAATTTTATCGCGATATCTGTGTTGTAGTAAAAATGTAAAATAGTAGATACAGGATAAGAGATATAAAAGCGAAAGTCAGAAAGAAATCACAAAAATCCACTGAAGTAAATGAAAGTAACATTTCGAGGACTTTTATTAATTTTATCGCGACATTTGTGTTGCAGTAAAAATGTAAAATATCGAATATAGAACAATAGATACAAGAACAGAAGTCAGAGAAAATCACAAAAATCCACTGGAATAAACAAAAGTAATATCTTGAGGACCCTTGTTAATTTTATCGCGACATTTCTATCGTCGTAGGAATGTAAAATATCAGATATGTAATAAAAGATATAAAAATGGAAGTCAAAAAAATCATAAAAATCCACTGAAGCGCACAAAAGTAATATCATGAGGATCTTCGTTATTTTTATCACGACATTTGTAATGTAGTAAGAATGTAAAATATCTGATATATGAAAAAAGATTTAAAAACGGAAGAAAAGATCATAAAAATTCGCTGCGGCAAACAAAAATGATATCTCAAGGATTTTTCTTAATTTGAATTTTTTTTAATTTCGCGTATTACAACAAAAACGACGAGAAAAACTACATTTTTCTTCGTTCTCCATTTTCTGGAAAGATTTTTTTATCCCGTTTCATTATATATTAGAATATTTATTTCATTAGTTGTCATCGACACGCTACTTGGCTTATAATCCACAAAGTGTATTTAAATATTGAACAGCTTGTGTAATTTGCTCGTTGAACCGCCGCGTCACACGGGCTTATACTATACAATGGCATTATCGTGCATCTTGTCCATAGCAATAAATCCTCCCCGTCTACCGTGTCATTAAAATCATTTTAGAAATTGCCGATGATAAGACTATAATTATTTCGTGGTATTCTTGCACACAACCAACAATTTGTGACTAAATACTAACACACGTATGAAATATAAATATATAAAACATTTAATACTCGTAAATGAATGCAATTTTAAGTCATACAAATTTATCTCGCATGGAATATTTATAAGCTAGCGGTACACTTGGAAAAATGGTTAGTGATTCTATATCGATAAAAATCATCGTGTTAATTTCTCCAACAACATATTCCTAGTAAACACAAAAATAAAAGATCACCAACAACTCCAATTTCTACGTACTCGTTTGAAAACAAAAATACTGTACTTGACAAGTGTGAGTCATAATTGCCTCGTACGTAAGACACAAGCCAAGTACGAGTAAAATATTCAGACCTTCCGTTCAGCTAGAGGTGCTCTGAATATCGATTTTTGAGGAAGGCGTCATTTCCAGGAAGGTACTCGAAGGCTATTTACCGTAACATTCGGAACAGGAAGCTGAAAGTCCTTGCCGGATATGTAACGTCCTCGCGTCTCTTCGGCGAACATCTTCCATTTCACGAAAGAAGAAAGGAGCCACGATTACGACCCTGAGTTTTCGATTGAAATATTTCCTGCTGATGCCAGCAGCGGAATAATACATAGTGTCGATGGCCCCGATGATCGTTATTCATCAAACATCAGATTGCATCATTGTAAGTACATCAGGAAAAATGTATAAGATGTATGGATTGAAACGAGGATAAAGACGAGAGAATGATTAGTAGACATCCAGAGAACGTATTTGTGATGCCATTAATCGATATAATTTCACGTTGTACGTTTTGCTTTTGATTCATATTCCAATAGCGTTGTCTTTCAATTAGTACAGATATTCAGAATGACTGACAATAAGCTTTGAAATAGCAATATCACGAAAAAAATAGAAAAAGATATTCGATTTAAATGAAACGTGTTCTATAGTCTGCATTTATATTTCGTTATAACTTCGATATTTGCATGGTCGTGGAGAATAGTTTGATTTCTGGAACGACAGTTTCACAGGGAAATATAAATTCCTTTGTTTTGAATCGAAAACGGAAGTTAACACGAACAGACTCGCGTGAAATTGTCACGTTGAACTATAACGTCGTGTCGTTGGTCATAACGATTCGTCCATTTTATAACGAAAATCGTATTCCACTTTGCCAAACTCGGATTCTCGCGTCTCACTTTATGACAAATGTACCGCCTTAGGAAGAATCGAAGGCGCGTTTACGCGGTGAATACGAGACGTGTGTTTTTATCGTACCGAAAGGAGCGCGAAAGCTTTCCCTCGATATTCCATAAAAATCACTCGCGTCTCGCTTCTCGATGCGATTGAATTTTAACTCAGCTGTTCCCTCGACTCGATTCAACAAGCTGCGTACGTGGCCCTTAACAGGCGAAATCGGCTCAACTGTAAAGAAATACGAAGTAGCTCACTCGAATGTACAAATTCTAATCTTTCGAGAGCAATAACAAATGTGCAAGCGTACGAAACTAGAGGAACCAGCATTACAAATTAAATAAAAGAAAATACGTAGAGAATATTTACTATAACTACGAAATTTGTAAATATAAAAATCCTTATGGCTGGTGAAATAAAACGAGGAATATTTTATGATGAAATAATTCGTAACAGGCAAGTACTTTCCGGTTTAAATTAATAATATTAATAATTAATATATAAATATATATGTATAATAATAATAAGTAAGTAATAAACAGGTATATATATATAATAATAATAATTAATATTAAAATAATTACATGCGTTTACTTTGCAACGTATGTAGTAAAACGTCGTAAAAGTGAGATAGAACTTTTCGTGTACAACGAAATCTTGGTAAACAATCGACATTATAAGGGGGAAAACTACCGTAAAGTTTCCAGGAAGGTTAACCACTTTTCTACCCCTCTGTTAATATCTTGAATGTTCATAAATTACATTGCCAGTATCGACGGCTGAGGTTGAGCAAGAGGGTACCTTTCAAACACGTCGTAGATTTCGACCCTATGCCAATCTTCTTATCAGATTTCGTGCTGCCGGCATACGATAGGTTGAATATATAGGTTGAACGTGGACATTAGAAGTTGAGAACTTTTTAACGGTGATTTGCCGCGAATATTTCACTGGCGCTGTAGTTACGAATACCCGAACACCATAGTTTATCGCGAAAGCGTTTTAACGTACGATAAACTCTCGACAACGACCAACTCTCGACCTGAACATCGAAAAATATAAGAGAAAATCTTCCAATTTTTTCCGGATTTATATTGGAAAATTTTGTATTTTTTATCATGAATTTTGGTGTACGTGCACATTGAAATGTGGCTATTCTAGAATTGTTCACTATTCTTTTTTTTCAACCTACTTCTAATCTTTCAAAATTACAACGAAATCACAATTACATTATAAAAAAAGAAAAAATAACATAGAAACGTTGTAACTCTTCTCTAGATAAAAAATAAAAACCTGGACATATTATCGCGACACGAGAGGATTTCGAAATTTGGTTAGCTCAAATAAAATTTTTTTATATTCCAGCCTGGTAGTTCAGCATTCAATGTAAACATAAGTGACAAAAGAAAACAGAATTTGGAAGGCATTCACTACATGGTAAAGTTGGACAATATTAAAATGAAAATCTGAAGTTATAACCTATAATATTGTCACGAAACGAGAGGATTTAGAAATTTGATTAGTTTGAATTAAAGGTTTTTATTTGTCAGCTTGACGATTCGTTAAATATAAACGCAAATAACAAAGAAAATAGAATTTGAAAGCCACCGACTATATGGACAAGTCGGAAAATATAAAACTCTGTGTGCCTTATATCACGATTGAACATGCATGATTGCAAAAATGATCCGATGTCCTTATGTAAGATCTGAACAGCTATCATGTTATTAAGAGTAATGCATCTTACATAAGATTGGAATTTGAAATGGCAATGCATCAATTTGTACTCGAAACCGCGTTTATAAATTTCAACATCGTCACAATTTATCTACGGCATCGATTAAAAATTAATTACAATCCTCTCGCGAATCAATGGCATAATTGTACGAAGATAAAACCGATGAAATATTGCAACCAATTACGAGTGTCAAACATTAATTTCAACGGCGATTCAAATTCTTCTCGTCACACATTTCACGTTGCATTTTTATTGTTTTTCGAACAAAGCGCACTATTTCACAAGGATGAAACACAAATTATTCAGCCAGAGTTGAAATATGTTTGCAACACATTGGTGTAATGTTGTTACGTAACTCCGTTTCATTATGGTATATCCAAATAATAAATGTAGGACTACAATTCTTAGGAAGTGTTACTCCAAGTGTTGTTCATACTGTGTATAATTTCTCAGACACTGCATTTCTTCGGCAGCTTTATTCCAAACATTGTTAATACCATGCATAATTTCTCGTAAGCTGCGATGGATCATATTTTGTCTAAGGACGCTTTAGTTCCGCTGTTTATTTTCAGCCATGATCTTCCGCCAACGGAACTTGGATTAAGTGTGCATTAGAAGAAGCTCGTCTCGAGGGATAATAAATAATAAATAGGACAATTATCATCCTACAATAACATCATATGAGCTAAAAGCTACTTAAATCTGTGTGTTTTACTGTAAGAATTCCAAGGTTGCTTCGTCATTTTTTCCTAGGAACTTATACAATATTTGTAGTCAAAAATTCCCACCATATATTTGTCCATGTTACCGTAACATCCGCCTAGTTTTCTAAAAGAAAATAATCAAAGCTGATGGTGCTGTAATTCCTTGAATGCGACCACTTAAAAACTGCCATCCTTTGTATTCCCTGAAATAAACTTTTTCTCATGAATAAAGAAAAATCCGGTTGCAGAAAGTTGACTTGGATGACTTCGTTCGTTTTGATCTCGTGGTTCGTGCCGAGAACGTATTATTCATCGAGTGGCGTTTAGCAACTTAAAACAGATAGCTACAGCCGTCAGCTATATATTAGCTGTGATAAATAGCGTTTCCTATAATAAATTATTTGCAATTTTTTACGTAACAAAGAACACTAATTGACAGTTCAATTATTCTACAAGCATTCGTAAATAAAACAAGATTTATCCGAAGAATCCCGATGATTATCGCAAATTTGCTTATTAATGTCTAAATCATTACTGTTTTCGTGTGATTTACATAAACGTTGGCTAATTAATAGCGATTCTCCTAAACATAATGTCAGATGTATCGGGTAAATGACGTTTTTTTTATGAAAGAAATTATGAATCGTCATCGAATATTTGCTTGAACAGATAATTTTCTAAATAAAATAAACATTCGATTTGAGATATTGATTGATAATCGCGTTATATTCTATTACGACAGCGTATAAGATATTATCTGCTTCCCTAAAGGAATGAATCATTTTTTCTTCCTAATCTGAAATTCGTGAGCGATATTTAAATGATTTGTTATTGTAATAATAATGATTTACTGTAATATTTTATACTCTGACATAACAACAGTGTAAAACGCGACCACAAATAAACATTCTGAATAGCGTTTGTAATTAATGTAATCTAAGGAGGAAATGCTTGAGCTATCTGGAATACGTGAGCTGCTTTACGGTGCCAGGCACATGATAAAAACTAGTAAATGTTCTCAATAACGATGTTGTAACGAAAAAGATCGAACAGAATTTTGAAAAAAGTTTGTCGAAACGAAAGCGACTTTGGTCTGGGAATGCAATTGTAAAACGTGGAATTAACAGTTATGAAGAGCATGAGCGAGATATCAACTGCAATACATTGCATTGTATACAATGTATACATTTCCCTGTATATTTTCTGACAAAAAGCAGATGACGGAATAAAATTATTATCTATAGAATCATTTATCTTTTTCCAACGAATTCTAAAGAAAAATAAAAAATTCCTTATTCCATAAAATTATTATATATCTTTATTTTCCAATCTTTAGTAAAAGTGACTACTAGAGTAAAACCGAGAGATGATTTAGGTATTTCAGTGCCTTAAGTTGCATCATCGATTCGAATCACGTATGGGAATTTATATTAAATCGGCCGAAATTTACGCTGCCAAACGGGAGATATCGAATAATGAATAATTATTTACGTAATGCGCATACGTTCTCGTTAAGTAATATTTAGTTTCAAGTATGTATATTTGACGAACAAAATTAGAGGAAGACAATATCCGCGACCGTGTATGTGATAATAACAGGAATTAATCATAAAATTTGCCATCCACTAGTACACGGAACATAAACAACTGATGTTTATGCATTAATTGGAAAAATCGAAGATACCCAAGTGGCTAGAAAGCACGCGATATGCCAAAATGATTAAAATATTAAAAATATATTACTTGCAATATTTTGCGGATGAAATAAATTTCTGTTTAAGTTCTACTACTTCATTCTACCTATGAAACTATAAATTTGCATAAATACCAACAAACTATTTCTTAACTTCCAGCTAAGTGTAATTTGCGATACATAATTACATGTCAACTAAAATATTAGGTTATTCATTTATTCAAAATAGGAAATTTATTCGAAGGGGAATTTAAAAGAGAAGTCGCTTATCAATGCTAATTGCGCACAGAGGACATGTAAAAACTATTATCGCAGATAAGGCATAGAATATTTAGACAACTATATAAATTGTTGACTATTTAAAATGCTCTGCATATTTTGCAACACGTCACAACAAATTTGTTTATCTTCTATGTACATCGAAGGAAAATAACTTTTGATTTTGTATTCGTTTCTACTCTCAAATTTGATGAATCCTACTTAGAAAATCATCGAAGAATATTAATTTTGAAGTGAATTTACTGTCAAATCTCTTCCTTTAAAATTGCCAGTAAAATTTTCGTGATTATTAAGGTTCTGGCGGCGTGCAAGCGTGCTAAAGAAAAACTCTAAATCTGTTCGTAATGAATGGATACAATTAGCACAATTTTCCCATCGTTCCCGTTGCGATTGTCCAGTATCTTCTCGTTGACACGCTCTGCGTTTACTTGAATTATTCATGGGGATGAAAAAGATATTTCCATGAGGTGAATGCAAGTTGTCGTGGAACGATCGCTTTTAAAGAGCAATTTGTTTAAACAGAGTAAATTACGGCACAATGGTAACAAATTTTATACCGTGGGAGATGCGTTCGTTCAGAACTTCTTTTTTTATGGCAACTGAAAAAGAATCTAATTACGTCTAATGAAAAGCTAAATCACCTGGAATGCCTTCTGTGAGTCTTGTTAGAAGAAATAAACAGTTATATGACAATTTACGCGTTAAAATCGTTGCAGTCATAGAAAGATAGAAGAAAGAAGAAAATTATTCATCGTTCGAGAATATTTTCAATAGAAAAGTTGACTCGTTAATTTCTGTTCCCGTAGCATAACTTTCCTTGAAGCGGCGTTTCTAAGTCGTCTGCAACGAAGCGTTAATCAGATGATATGATAATAATTGCAGTTCATCAGCATATAAGGAAACGAAATAATATAGGAGCATGAATATTACGAGAGAGATCATGGAAAAATTTAATTTCCTTCCGTTTCTTAATAAACGTCCTGTAGCGTTTGAAAAGATTTCTTTTCACAAGAGTCCTTAGTCTTCTACGTTTCACACTTTTTCGCTTGGTACCCGGTTTTTCACGTGTTGGTGAGGAGAATCAAAACAATGTTAAAATGAACGCGCACGTGGCTCTTATGAATCGAATTAAGGTTCCGATAAATGACGAATTTATTACGACACATTTCTGAAAAACGATGTCTGATGTAGGTAATTTTAAAATCATTATCGGATCTGAAGAATTCTTAAAGAATTCTTAAAGAATATTGGGTCGAGTTCAATCAATAACAGCTACCTATATCTTATCGAATCAAACCAAACAAACTTTCGAGTTTTCAGTTAATATCAAAGAACCGATTATTATAATCATTCAACTTTTGCCCCGAAAGACAGTAAACATCATAGTATTTCCGGGATGTGCAATAATCACACTACACGCACCTATAGCAAAATTACTCGGGTCATCTGAATTTGATACTAGAATTTCGGAATTTCATTTTACCTAAAACCTAGAGAGTGATAATATTGTGCATCATTTATCAAAGGCTGAAGTAATTGACGTGTTTTAAACAAAATTCTACACATAGTGAACTGTTACGAATAATTACAAAACATGATTAATGATCTTTGAGTAGTGACATAAAGGATGGAAACCATTCATAAAAAACGAAAAAATTCCAACGTTCGCACTAAAGAGCAACAGAAAAAGCAACAACGATAAAAATGACCGTGTCCAAGATCCAGACCAAGCACAGTAATCATTCCTTGTCTCATCAGGGCCTGACCAAAATTCCCCGAAGGAACATTAAGACAAATTCGGATGAAAGAATCACGGGCGATCCTTGCATGAGATCCTTGCACGATCGATCACAAATCCTTGTCACGTGCTGGCTAGGAAGAACAGGCAAAAACCTCTGTACAAAGCCTTTCGCCTTGGTCGCTTAGGAAGATAAACGGTTAGTCGTCGCGGTCGCAAAGTTAATCGACAGCCAATCAGGCTAGGGGAGTATTCCGGTGTCAGACCAATGAACAAGCGACTCATTATCAGCCGACCAGACTCATATAACCGATCGCGAGTTCCGTCAGTGTGCACAAAGGGTTCGGAAACTGAGGCTCCGTCGCGGGCTTCTTTCTCAGCATTGTTGACCATCGTCTATTCTTGAACGATAAGAAGTGTAAAATCGTGTGTCTCTGTTTATACGTTGGTTGGTCGCTTTCGACATCAACGGTGTCCGAGCGAGCAGCCGTTTGCACCACAGTGTGTCTCGCGTGCTGCAACCGCAAGTAGCGAACTGTCAGCGGAAGGCCAAGCGCGATCGCCAGAAGCCGTGTTTGTAAGTGGCGCGCCACGCGTATCAGTCGGTCGGCTGATCGTCGAACGATTCGGCTGCGTGCTGTTGCTACTGGGTGAAAGAATCTTGGGCTTGCTGTAAATCATCCACAGGCATCAGAGTTGAACCAAGGGCCGAAGAGGTTCGTCGACTTTTAACCTGAGCTTACCAGCCGCGTGTGACTCCTTCCAGGAAGCACTATGCCAAGTGGACTTCTGATCGCTGTCGGCGTCATCGGTCTAATCGCTGCCTTGACCGATGCCGCCTCGATCGGACATGCCAGCGTCAAGGCCACGGACTGCTATAGGTGAGTGAAAGGGAAACAGCAAGCGTGTGCAAGGTGCCGCTCGAACCGCCTTCTTCCTGCCTGGAAAGCCTGCTTCCCCCATCGCGTAAAACTACCAGCGCATGGTATACGCTCTTGGCCCATATACACTTCCTTTCTTCCTACTTTCCCTCGATTTCGTTCCTTTCCTTTTCTTTCTTCGATCTTTTGTCCAGTATCTTTGTTCCACCACGTTTTCTGTTCTTTGCCAATCGGGAATGAGGATTTCGGAAAGGGAACGTGGATTAGGTTCGAAAAGTCGCGTTTACTTCTCGATAAATTAGGTAGAAGAAGAATTTGGGGTGGTCGATCATTCGAGCGAGTATTTTTAGATGGAGTAGGCGATTGTCTTGGTAATGGCTTGTGGGTTTTTCATCGATTTGTAGAATTTCTGGGTGTTTAGTTAAGGTGTTTCGTTCGGATTTACAAGGCTTCCGAGTTCAAGCGATTTGCTATCACTTTAACAGCGTATAAGCTGTTATTTACTTGGATAGAAACACGCTTGTAAGACTTTATCCTTATCCTTATTAATTAGTTGAATTAAGAATAATTATGCGTAGAAATTCATGCATGCTAATAACGATTACGAATTCATAAAAATTGGAGTCGGATTTACGCATAATTCTCATGCAAAATGTCGAATGTTCGATTAATTTTCATCAGTAACGTTCGTGTTTGTCAGTAATGTAAATGAGTTGACTGGAGCGAAAATGCTACTTGTTCATTTGCATCAACGCAATCAATTATCGATACGAAACGTGAACGTCCCGTTCCTCTTTTATTACAAATATATAGATATTCCATTTTAATTTCACTTGAATCGTATCAATACTGAGTTTAAACGAATAAAAACGAACAAAGTCAACGTCCCGTAAATACAACGATAATACTTGAAAGCGTATTTAACACTATAATATGTTTACATCAATTTGTAATTCCGACTGTTTCTATATTTACGAGTGGTACTTTCCTTTCACCTTACTTGGCAAAAATATTTCGACTGTCTATCGATGTGAATTTTTCTTACTCCTTCAACATCAAATCCTTCAAATCCTTTAACATCTACAATAGTATACGATATAAAAGTATAGACTGGGCAATCATTGAATTACAATAAATTGTCAACAAATCATCTATCTACCTCATAAATACAATAGTTCATATCGCAGTACATAAAATACAATGCTATTAAATCGTTTCTTAGAAAAATTTTGTCGAACGTAAAATTTAAAGTAAAATAAACACAAATATAGTTTTACTAGATACGGTTAGTATTTATTGCATGCTTATACATGCTGGCTTAATTACAAACGATAATATTCGCTTTACAATTATTATACAAAAACGATGCAAATTTCCGTTCTTTTCTAATCTTTTTAGAACGAACAAAAGTTCCAATGCGTAGTACCGTTGAAAATTCATATCTAAACAACTTCACTTTGCATTAATACGAATTATCACTATATTATTCGTGGCCACTACAGGGAAAGCACAGAAACCTCAGATAAACTTTGTTAATCTACTTTTACGTACGTGCACGAGCCTGATTGGCGATAAAAACAGAAATTCTGATATCATCGAGATACTATGTTTTATAATAATGTGGAAAGTAATAGAATATGGTCAGCACTCGAGTCGATTGCTATGAACACACACTATGTATCCTTGCATTTATATATTTTCGTATTCTTTTCTTTTCCTTTTTTTTTTCTTTTTATTAAAGTAAACGTAGCAATTGCAAATGTGTTACTAGTAAATGCACATGTGTTTATATTCCGGAAATATTCTGAAAATTAAACGGTTTTATTGTACCAAAAATTTTTTTGAGTTGTTGGAACTCACAAAATTTTCAAACATGACGGTTCTGGAATCTAGCACAGATTTTTAATTTAAAAATATTTTCTTTCAAACGTACGTTTCTCTGTCAAATCAATTGTAAGGTGAAAATAAATATCGACTCGATAAAATCAATTTCTCGTAATCTATTCTTACGATCGTAGTTCAACAAAAATAGAACTCTGTTTCAAGATAAGTTCCCTCCTTCGGAAGTTTGATGAATGAATTTAATAAATTCCAGTTTTCTTTAGAACGAGTTTATTTACGATTTATTTATTGCATACTACGTCGATGCAAGGTTGGCATCCATTCCAATCCTGTAAATGCACGTTCGTTAGGAGCAGCATACTTGGTTATCTTTTTTACGCAATCGTTTCACGCATCCACGAGTATCATTATGTTCGGCTTTTTGTCGACATTAAACGGTATGGGAAAACAAGAAAAAATAACGAGATAAGCGGGAACAGTATGAGTAGGCTAGTGCTAATGAGATCGATAAGATTACAATAATTTCTCGCGAAAGTACGCTTTGTACGCACTGTTCGTGATTTTGAAAAGCCGCGATGATCATTGTTGAACACTTGTATGATTTTTATGATGATGCAAAACAGATACACGATTTCGTTTATTCTCGTTATGAAAACGAAAAGTAAATACTGAGAAATCTTTTGTGCGATTTGTAGCTGTAAAAGGAAAAATTAATATTATGACATATTTGAAAAATTTGTATTCAAGTTCTCGTTATTTTATGGATCTCAAATCTGTTCTTGGAAAAAGTATTTTGTTGTGAAACACTTTTCATTTCTTGGTAATACTGTTATCGGAAAACATACTATAATTGATACAAATATCGACCTTATTTGTTTAATTCACGAGCGATAAATTATGCAATGATGAATTTTTATAGAGTCGTAGACCATTGGTATCTCCATAGATAAAATGTTAGTAATGAGTGCACAAAAGTGACAGGAATAAAAATTATCATTAATATTTATTTGCCGGTATTATACCGGCAAGATAATATTTTCAACAATAATTTATTCAGTTCTAACTGAACAATACCGTTATAGTTATAAAGAAACAATAATATTTCTTCAAATGTCGTTCCTGATAACATATTTTCAGTCTGTTCTAAAACTTTCGAAAACACGTGTCTTTAAGGAACTCTGAATGATAATATTTCTTTTATGCTGCCGGTGATTAGTGTATTATTAAACTGTTAAATTGCGGCGTTAAACTGTATTGTTTAGAATCAAAATAGTTAATTATTACGCAATAGATAAGCATACCATCTTCATCAATCAAATATCCCATCAGATCAATCGGTATGAACAGCTCATTTTAATGTAACGCATTTCGAGCACGTGCATAGTATTTGACCATTCATGCTTGCATGCGACTCGTTGACCAAGGATATGATATAAGCGTTATCAATTTCCAACGCAGACAAATTATCATTAATCGTACGCCTCTGTTTATCTGTATTATCGCGTTAATGAACACATCTATGTTGCAAACAAAGGAATATCTTTAATTCTTCCCCTTTTGGTTAATCTCCGCGACTTTACTACAGTGCGAGAGATTTAAAACAGTATATCGCTTTCTTCCTTCTAATTGAATCTACTTTTATTCCTCGCTAATTCCATTCTTAATAAGAGCTCTGCAACAATATATTTGCCAAGAGAATTAGGTTACTCTTATCTTCTCAAATAAATCGATAATTATCGGTCATCGATGATAATATGTCGTTTCTTCATTTTTATTTTTAACGATGATACTTCTTAGTCGCACATTCGTTTCGAGAAAAATTATTTCTTCAGTCGAACGATTGCTCCAATTCGATTCAGAATCTGATTTCTCCGATCAATGATCGAGCGAAAGAAACGCAAACGAGAAACGGCATGCGCGAAAGAACCGTAGTAGACTCGTTCACCAATGCAACTTAAAACAAACGAGAGGCACTGGTACAGCACTTTCGACGCTATTAGATATAATTGAACCGACCTCATTATCGCACTGTGAATTCAGTTCAATGACTTACCTTCGAGTTTAAGATTAATTCATAATTCGTTACCGACCTGATGCACGGTTTCCTTCTTTTTTTCTTTTTTCTTTTTTTTTCACCCGTTTTGCAACTTCGTAGCGCAGGGGATACGAATTTTCTACTCATCTGCAAGCAGTTTTAAGAGAATTATCGCAGAATTCTACTTTCTTATATTCGACGAAATAATCAAGGACTGCAATTTAGTCGATATAGACTCTACAATCAGCATTTTTGGGCTAAGATATGACATTGCATTTATTTTTAACATTGACTTAGACCATCCCTATTTCACGTTAAAGAAAATTTACATTCCTCTCTAAATCAATTTACTTTCGAATAAAAGTTTTTTCCAGCAAACACTGTACGGAAACATAAGTCCCAAAAGTCAAATGTATTCTCCTTAACATTGATTGTACGTAAACCTGGAATCCTAATAAATCCTGGAACCAACTCCTATTCCCCTCTGATTATCGATTCGCTCTCGAACAAAATCGTCCTTGTTCCTCGCCAACGAACACAACACGGAGACATATCTGTTTCCCGTAAATTTAAAAGCAAGTATTGTTCTTAAAACATTGATTAAGATTACCCATTGAATATTCACGAGAAGTTTGATTCCCCTCTGGACATTCGATTCGCCTAAGAATTCGCTGAGCCATTCAACCGGACCGCGATGATGGTAGAAAGTTGGAATCTCGGATTTCCAGAGATTTCAGAGCGGGAGAATGGCGTAACTTCTCCAAGTCATCGCAGAAGAAAGAAGAGGTAACTTGTTCAAAAAAAATTTCGCGTCGTTTCAACGGTTGAATTGGCGGCAGGATTTGAAAGCATCCCGGTTTCTCCTTTCATTTTGGTAGCACGAGACGTCATTTCCAATGGAAGTACAACCATTTCGGTCTGGTATAATGTCGCCATAAAGGGTCAGGTTTACGATCCCGATGAAAGCCGGCTCGTCGATATCCCATAAATTCACGACACAGGTTGTTGCCAAGGCAAAGTGTCCAATGATAACGGCACCGTTCGTCTCGTTACAAGCCGAATTATAATCTAAGAACCTATAGAATTCGTGTTTAATTTCGTCAAATGGATCGTAACACGCAGAAAGAACAATAAATTCGGATGATTCGACGCGTGAAAAGGATCGTGACGAATAATGGTTATTAACGATGATAAAATTGAAAGGATTGATTACGATATTATTGATATTGGTACATGGTGATAGATATTGGTTCCTTGGAGATGTACGACCCCTTTCGCGAGGATTGGAGCTCTGCTATGAATTATTACGCCGTTTGAAATGAAATAATCATTATTTTATGACACTTCGTGTTCATTATCTTTCAACAGAGGGAATTAATTGAGTAGTTAACATTCTCAAGTATTAGTTGTAGTTGCGATATTACGTGCGATATATATGTATATATGCTAGTTAAGAAGTATGTAATACTTCGCGTGCAAAGCATTCGAATAATATGGTTATCATCGGTATAGAGAAGGTGTGTGCATTTATATAACCAAGAATAATATTCCTTCTTGAGAAAAATTTGCCTCTATTATCGCTTAGTGCCGCGTAAATCACGCACTCTCTAAACGAACATATACCTACCTCATAACAGGATTTACTGTATATAACGCAGCTTCTCAAAACTCGATATAAGGGGTATTATTAAAATTCGAGGAACGACGTTCGCGAAGCATTCTTTTTCAGGAATACATACTTTAGCAAGGGAAGAATACGTATTAGCTGTATAAACTCTTTACATAAATTTTTGTGCAAACTCGAGATATTTTACATTTATTCGAGAATCTTAGACATTCTTAGATGAAGAAATACCTTGGAAAAATTGAATATTCTTCTTCTTAAACGCTAGAATTCCCAGAATGACGGGAATAATTGCATTTGTAAAAAAATACCGTTTGTACATTCGTGAATCAGTCTGACAAAATAACCTTTCCTGAACGCTTAGGCAGGTATTTCCTTGTGGCTTGATATATGCTCGCTACGTACTAACGTAGAACAGCAATCATACGTCAAACTTTTCTCCATAAATTCACCGATTTGCTAACATTCAAAGAGATACAGGAAGGAATGTATTCATGTCGTTATGTATTATGGAAGAAGGCGATGAAGAACGGATTGAAGGTTGTTTCAAGAGGTGCACTCGAACCACGGTATTTTTCTCGTAGGATCAAAGATGCGCCAATAAAAAGGACGAAGCACGAGTACATTGAAATTCTTATTACGTGACGAGCTCTTATACGCGAGTATCTGTTCTTTTGTAGGGCGTTAGCCTGTTAGAAATATATCGCGCATTGGAAGAAGAAACGGAATGGACCGATGAAACGTGGGAAATAGAACGGACGAATTTTATTGCTTCGGCATGCTGAAGATATCGGTGAAAATTATTTCGCAGCTGTTCGAGCTCATAAAAACTTGCAAATCTATATGTCTTGAGCAATAAGCCGGTACTAGCAGTAAAATATGGTCCCAGCTGCATAAAGTGTCAAATTTAAATGAGAGCACAGGGAAATAAATATTATTGAGAATTTTCTCTTCAAGTTTCAACGTTTCAGTATTTTGTCTGTCTTCGAAGTCTTCCTGCTCTCCATGATCTTGGTTATGTAAAAATGTTTATAATTATGATAGGGTCGATCAGACATCTAAAGAAGTGAAACTCCAAGCATGTCCTTGTCATGAATTCGTTACGAAACGTTGCTTGTCCTACTCGACATAAGTCAGCAGTTGATAATGGCTTTTTATATTAGACTGTCTCTTAGAACCAGTCCATTGCGACATATAACAGCGTTACCGTTGATATACTTACATAATGCTTTGCGTTGCTTTAATTATCCAGGGAATAATCAGAATCTCCCTGTGCTAGAGAATTTTCTCTTGTTTTACTAGATTATTCAAGAATTGCTTGAATCTTAAAATACTCGTGCAATTCGTGGAAGTTGCCAATATCGTAATTCAGAAATTAATTTAGAAGAATAACAGTATTTATATGTACTCACTTTAAGTCGATAATATCAGGATACCAAAATCCTGCACAAGTTGCGAGGAATATAACTAGATTCGTCAAACGAATCAGGTTTGTAGATCAGATTTTCTAATAAGAACCTAGCCATGTATTAACACGCTCGAGCGAGATTCATGACAATTCCTGAAAATAGCGTTGTTCCAAAATGAGGAACATTTAAAAGGAACGTGATAAGAGTGCACCGAATGCCAGAAAATTGCCAGGACAAAATACAGGCTGCGAAAATAGAACGAAGATAAAAGCGGACGGTTAAAAAAAGCAAAAGGAAAGAAGTATTATAAACCGTTGATTCTAAACCAGCAAGGACAGTTACTAATTTCTTGCTGTCTCTGTCAGTACATAGGGAGGCATAGTTGTGCAAATTTTTGCTCGGTTACGAGAAGTATCGAGCTTGAAAAATTTTAGGAAGCTTGGTTGGGAATTTCCCTCGACGCTTCATTTCTATCCGGCTGCTCGTCGTAACTGAGCTATCTGCTTTTTGATGTACTCTTCGCCTTTTTGTTCCCCTGATAGGAATAGTTTCGAATACTTACACCGCTCATCTGTTCTTCAATCGAAATATCTTCCATTCAAAAGTCGGTGATCATTTAAATTTATCCGTATCGAATGTTGATTAATTCCGGTAATCAGATGGGAACCAATTTTCTTTTTAATCCTTTCAGCATGATTCATTTAGATTTATACATTTCATCATTTACAATTTCTGCTTTCAATTATAATCTTTATGCACTCTGCATACCATTTTCGAAATTCATTTCGTGCTCCGATAGATACGAACGCATGGAATATTAACGGTAAAGAAGAGCAACGAAAATGAGATATGTGGATGAGCAAACTCCGTTTGTGGAAGAAATTTTCCATCTCGTGTAGCGGGAAAGATCTTGCTAGATCAATCTGTTGAGACTTTCGTCTGACGGTGGTTGATGAAGACAGAATAAATCGAAGGAAAATCGTCGCAAGAAGGAAAACTGAAGGAGAAATAGACAAGCGCGATCGACTCTTCAATTGACCCGTGAAACCCCGGAACAGTTCAATCTCGTATCGAGAAGGTGATAAGGCAGGGTGGAAAGGTCAAATTACTTCGATCAAGAAATCAATTCGATTTGCTTCTTGCTCGAGTCGATTCATAAAAAGGAAGTTAGTCTCCGGAGAATCTCGCTGACGTTTGATCGACGTTCGATTCGAAATTCGAAAAAAGCATGCGAAAACTCTAACGAAATATCACCAACCAAAATATGAAGGACCAAGTTAGAAGGAACTTTTAGAAAAATGATCGCTTCTTTATTGTATGAATATTGGGTTCTGCGTATCTGTCTCGAAAATAATAACGCGATAGCAATTTAATTACACACAATGATTCTTACCCTGCACGATAACACTCTACCAACGACGGTGATTCAATAATTTTTATTTTCTCTCTTTGAAAATTCTGCTACTCACTTTAAGCTCTAACTCGACTGTAGAGAATTTCTCTTTTTGTAAAAAATCGAAAAGGAAGAGCAGAAAAATGACAAAAAGTACTTATATTATGCGGTTTTTTACAGTTGTCGCGAATTTTACGGTATATTGATTTGACCTAAAAGCCCCGTGGACTTCTCTCAAAGTAAAATATCATTGGCAGAGAACGTATCGAATTCTATTATCGATTTAAATTTCTCAGCGTTTTACCTGTTGCTCCTATAGATCCAGATTTACCTGTATAATAAAGCACACTCAACTCACGTTACACACGGTGCATCTTTGAAACGAGTCTGGCAACACTCGAGCTCTTAAAGCTGAATACACAACTTTGTCGCGTTTTACTTGTTTTTCTTTTTTTTTTTTTTTCAGCCACCCGATTCCTCAAAGACATCGTATCTGGGAAATTGATGTGCAAACAAAATTACAGAATTCTATCGAGCAAATTTACAACCATCCAATCGGGTCGAGTCCTGAATACCGACCGATTATAAACGATAAATTTTTCGCATGTCACAAAATTATCCGACGAATGTAATTTCGACGTTGTCGATATTATATCTTATGTCTCTTTTTATTGACGTCAAATTGCAAATCTTGCAAACAGAATTGCTCGAAAATTGATTCTACGTACATACATAATAGCAAATGAAATCGCTGCGATATAAAGCTTTCGCGAAGAATATTTGTTAAAATATGATTCGAAAATGCTTTTCCGAATTATGTTCCGTATCGCTAAGGAAATTAACACATAATTAAATAGAAATGGAAATTTCAACATGTTTTGTGTAAAAGTGATGTTATTTCAACGACGTAAAAATTTGTCATACAATTAAGGTGCTTGCGTCTTGCATACCGATTCTCAAAGAGAAGCAGCGAACTGTACGTTTAAAAGGATTTCCGTTACGTGAATGGATAGTTAGCGTTCCTAGATTTCCGAATTTCTATAAGATTTCCGATCTTGATTGTGTTCGGTAAAATCAGCAAACGATACACCGAATGAATTCTGCGAACGAACGTAATATATAAAAGCACGCTTATCATAGAACCTTTATTACGGAAATTGGAAAGGGTAGCAAAGCTGTTGAAATTAAATACCATACGACTAAATTGCGCTAAAAGCATAATTGAATTATTAATAACACGAGCTGGTATTGTGGTGTAGGGGTCTCGCAACGGTTTAAGTTAAGTTACTCAATTTTTGTGTAATTTATATTCTATTTGACCTGGTTACCATTTTTCCACTTGTTGCGCGAAAAATATGCAATTCATGTAAAATTCTTGACGTTTAGAAACATGTAGAGATTCTTTACAAGTAGAATAATACTTTATCTGTAATTCTGTGATTAATACGTACTACTTCATAATTCTAACTATGTAACCATACGACAATCGTGGAAATTGCCATTACCACAAGTGTACGTTCGATGATATATATACTTGCGTTTTAAGATCTTTTACAATTGAAGCTATTCAAACGCTGAGAATTTCCATTACTATCTCCGTTCAACGTGAGATTAGTTGAAACGAATACGAAACATATTACAACAGAATTCCTGAAAGTGGAATATAACAATATAAAACAATACACCGGTGTTATTTCCCAACGCTTTTTTCCTTATCAATCTGCTGCCACCCTCGAATCACCTTGTTTCTCTGAAATATATTTCCTTCTAGTTAGCAGGTAAGCCACAAAACCCTTGTTCTTCGTGCAATTTACTTGGCTTATCAGCCAATTGGTCGCTTTAGAGACTTCCAATTACGTAAACAGTCGCTGTTAACCATCTGACTCGATCCAATTCAGTTCATAGTTTTAATCTTCGCCAATGCTGGATATATTGATCTGTGTACCACCCCAGGATACTCTTAACAATAATCCAGAAATCGATAATGGTTCCTTAGGCAAAGACCTTAAGCGTGTACGCATTATCCATAGATACGTATTATCCGTTAAATGAAAAAAAATTCATTGTTTCATTTTACATGACATACAACGGTGACGATTTACGATATTCGAACGATATTCTGTAATTAATAGTACAATTAATAGCTTGAAATTATAAAATAAAATTATTTTATAGAAGACTTTGTTTTCAAGTAAATTCACTTAATGCTTGTCTATGCGCTTCATTATTCCCTGATTTAGAAGCTCTCGTTGTTAAATGTTATCTCTATATACTTCTGCCTTTGTTTATCGTTTTAGATAATGTAGAACAACGCACGGTGAATTTTATTAGCTTAGAGATTATTTAAACTGTTTCTATTCTATCAAGTACGCAATATTTTCCAGTGCGCCCTTTATTTTATCCTGATTCTTTCTTCAGGATACACAACCGATTTTCTATCAAGTCTAGTGATAACTACGATCGTCCAGATCGTCAAAAATGTTATATTAGGCCTATATCAACGAAGTAAAGCGAGTTTTAAAGTTGATTTAAAGAATATTATATAGCCAAAACAATTACAACTTTTGGGATCATGGAGGGAGAAAGTTTAATCCATTTTAAGACGTGGATCTTGGTAACTTGAAACGTCTATAGACGTTTCTGCAAGTAGAAAATTACGACGTTTCGTGGATCATGGATCATTTTACGAGGGAACACGAGATTACTGGAATTCCGGTTTGATCGGAGTTTCTTAACGGTTCTGGATCGAGTTTCGCACTTAATTGACCGGTCGTCTCGTTGCTAATTTACGAGATACTTTGCAGAATTTGATGGTCGAATAAATATGGTTTACACGAGTTGTCTGTGATTCGCGGTTTCATGGCAATTCGCCAAGAGCTTTTGCGTAATTTATGTCCGTGAAATTTACGATATCAGCCAGATTTGGTTTCAAGTTTAATCATTTTGAGCAAACGACTACGATTGACTCGCCGTTTGATACTCTGATTTCGATCAGGCCATCGCTTTCTTTCAGTGGTTTCATGGTTTTCCAGATTGGTAGATAATTATCGTGGTAACAGGACTTTCTCTTAACTTTCTATCGTGCGGACTTTTCGTGAGAAATCAACGGCCCAAGTTCAACAATTTTTTTGAAGATTCTATAACGAAATATCTAATGTTATAGATATTAAATGTTATATATTGTTCTACTAAGTAAAATTATTTAAATAAGATTTTATTGTGCTCGCAAAGATAATTTTTAGCTTTGGAATCGATGTAGATCAGATGGATATTTTTATAAAATGCTTTTCCATTTCTAAGATTTAACATAATTTCCCGTCTTTCTCGCAGCTTGTCGTATGATAGCGTCGTGGGAAAAGCCACCTTATAATCCCATAATCGTAACCACGGTCATTACAAGAATATATGAGAATGTGCGAGGTGTTTAATAAACGGACATAATAGCGTTATCGACCATTTAAACACGGAAACAACCATAATTCAACCCCTTTGACACTTTTGTTTTATCGCAGCTAGAATTTCAAACGTCTCATAGATTCATCTCTGGTGTTATATTACTTCGTTTGCATGTTATTTACAAAATCGCCTATCATCAAATGTGCGTGCTATGCTACTCTTGTTCGAACTTTCCTATCGTCTACTTCCAAGGGATGTAAAAATATACAAAAGTCGTGATACTCGGCAAAGTTACTTGGAGAACTTTGAATATTATTTACGACACTGTATGCATAATATCTTGACACAGTCAGCTGCATAATTCTTTAAACAGGAATATTTACCCCTTCTTGCTGGAAATAAGGTCATCTCTTACTGACGTATACGCGTAAAATTTAATTTGGTGAGAAAATTTTTCTTTGACTCTTCTTAACAGTTAATCTTATTTCCAGCTTTTTAAACGCAGATTTAACCATTTTCAGTCGCAATAAGAATACATGGCTCGCCATTTATCTTTTTCAGAATTAATCTTATCAATTTGATGCCAGTGTATCTTTTAATGTTTATTTGCTTTTTCAACAGTCAATAATATAATTCAATAATCAACAATATAAGAATCTCTTATGGAATTTGCAATACATACAAACATAGTACGTACAAATACATACAAAAGTACCGCGGTATCGCCGCAGACCAGTTTTAGCCACTGTACCACTTTTAGGTCAAGTTTTCATCGTCGTTATCTATCATTCTAAATTCATGAAATATAACTTGGCGACACGTCTAATAAACATATAACCGAGTTCCTCCCGATCAAGGTAACTGACATAATTTCCTTGGAGGAAGTTAGCTACTCATATTTCAAAGTTTGAATGTAGTTCGTTGTTGAAAAGTACATACCTGCCTGACCTTAAGTGGCGTTTGTCTGACAGAGAGCATCATCCGAAATTCCTCAGAGGCGAAGAGTTAGTCGCAGCGTGGAAATGTTGCGAGGGCGTGTATCTCAAATTACAAGGGAAAGCAGATTTAGTTCAGCGAGCAACCGTGAATCCTCATTCGCTGAAGATGTAACGAAATTTGTTAGACACGCAAAACTTTCCGAGATACTTGATTCAAGTCTACAGATTTGTATCTCGAAATTTTCCATTAGTTGTTATTTAATAATTGCATTCCTTCTTCCAAATTAATTTTCTTTATTCGCTCTGACCGACGAATATCGTGAAACTTTATCGATGTATTGTTGATAATAGATTTGTACAAACAAAGAGGAAACGATTGAAAGAAAGAACAAATTAAATATCCTAGCGCGAGTAATTTGTCTCTCCAGTTGAAAACCACAATAAAGTGGACTAATAAAATATATCATACACCGTAACAAGCCAATTTTCTTGGTAATTGTTATATAATATATGTATAATGATAATAGTATATCACAAATTCTATGTAATCCCAATTTTGATTACTTTATTTTATACATTTTGTACGATTTAAGTGGTTGAATATTATAAACATACTTCATTTCGAACCTCGCAAGGGACTCGAATTTAAGAGGCAATTTATTCTGGATTATATCCCACGGATCTAGATAGAACATCTGTGTGTGTGTTTTGTGTGTGTGTGTGTGTGTCTGTGTGGTTGAATATGTCGATTGAAGGAACCCCTGAGGAAACTTTTTTAAAGCGGAATTCACCATCTTTTCTCTACTTGAAGCTCGGCTGATGTCGATTTCACGAAATAACCTTAATTAATTAAGGAGAGCTCTCGAAACATTATCAGCCGGGCAAACAGACAAAAAAGAGACAAAGGGCCTAGGAGAACAGGCATAATCGGGGCAGGGCTTCGTAATGATGATTCGTCGTTTGCTTTTTATTCAAGACTATCGGTTATCGGTATTGAAGGGCGATGGTTTTACACAAAACCATACAAAACCCTTAAGAACTCTCAGAAAATTGAGACAAAACCTGGAGGGAGCTTGCTAATCGAACATCTCGCGTTTCCTAAAATTACTTTATAAATTTTCATTATATGTAAAGTATATACGTAGCTTGAGGGTTCATGAAACATGTATAGGAATTTTTATGATAGGATTGCGAAGAAATTTTGATCCCAGACGAGTGCGTAATTCTCTATCGGACATTCACGTACAAGTTTGACGAAGGTACATCCGGCCAAACGATAAAACGATAACAGAGGAAGCAGGTAGCCTCTAAAGAAATTCATGGCTCGGGTGAAGCGGCTTGCCTTATCCGAAATATTCTCGAAACGATTGAAGAAGTGGATCCTCCATAGAGAGGCGACCACCCCAAAATGGAAAGTTCGTGATTTGTTTCATCGTCCAACTTCTTGTAGCATCCTCTATATTTTTATCTTTCTCTCTATAATTTTACATGTTCTACATCGTATAATATTTTATTACATTTCCCGAAGACTGTCAGCTGTTAATAACGAGTTTTAACGCTTTACTATTTTCAATCAAGAAAAATATAATACCACGACGATAACGACAAAAGATACAGGAAATCTAGTATTACGTACATTTATTTTTAGGATTAGTACGTCCCATGAGAAAAATGTCTGGATACACGTATATTTTAACATGCACGCGTATCTGTCAAACTGTAAAAAAGAAAAATGTGTCATCCATTAGGAGTTTTGAAAGCTTGAGCAACAAGATTCCATCAATCAAAAGTAGACTTCCGATAGCTTTCTCTGAACACGCCAAAGATAAAACGCTCGTATACATCCGGTAGAAAGGGAAACTGTAACAGAATGACGAAGGTCGACAACCTCGACAGCTTCGTAATATTTTTTTTCTTTTTCCCTTTTCCTTTTTTCTTCTTTTGTGGCTCACGGTGGTTAGTATGAAATCTAGGGTGCGACAACCAGCGGTAGTTACGTTATCGTCGATGCCTCTTTTCATCTTGCGAAGGGAAGAGAGAAAAAATGCAATGCAAGATCAAAGAAGATAAAAGGAATTCGAAAGCCGAAAGGGGTGGAGGACACTGAGTTTTTTATTTCTTTTTTCCATTCTTCTTTTTTTTTTTTCAAACGAAAACGATAACGTCAGGGTAAATCAGACAATTTTTCTAGATCTCAGCACAAGATTCTTTTATCTTTTTCTCCTTCAAGGAAATATTAAATTAAATAAGATATATGTCGATTGTACAGTAAAACGTTCATTTACATGGACCAGACTTCTCTACGAACAGAATTTTATAATCTCGAAATTTACCGTGACTTGTAGAAACAAACCTTTTTATTCTAGTGCGCGTGCATGCGCCGTGAAATTCAACGAATCTCCGGTTGGATGGTCTCGTGTGATTCGATGGAAGCAGATAAAAGTTGTTTCTAACGGCAAGGTATTCCATAAACACGATTCTCGAGGTTTCGCTCTTTAAACGTCGTGTGATAAAGCTGAGATAAGACCACAGATCGATAGATAAAACGGGCATATTAGTCGGAGGTAGAAACAATAGTTTTCTACCGAGATTGAATTGATCGCGTCGTAACACGAAAACGTTCGTCGTAACACAAAATACTTACATTTCTTGTTTATAACGCAATTATTTCCTATAGGGCGTCAATTATATGCCATTAAAATGTTAAATCATTGCCTTTTAACTATCAAATAACGTCGGAATCAGAGACACGAAACACAAATTGATTTATGTTTTATGTATGCGTGTGTGTTTCGCTAGCCTTTACGCGTATATACATGCAAGTGTTCATCGGTAACAGCTATATAAATGTCATCGGTTTAATGTACCGTGTATACGGTTGTAATAAAATGGAATTTGATTAGGATTTTATAATAGACTTTGTGTTTATCCCTCACCGAATGATCTTCCAATACGACCAAAATCGGATCGCGAGTTAATCGATTTAGCGAACCGTTGAACAACGTAATCAGATTATCGATTCATGCTCATGTCTACGGCTACGGCAATAACTCATTATAATTACGTTTATAATTCAGATATTACATTTGAGAACAAGAAATTATATAAGTATAGTACACAAGACAAATATATTACGATGATTCCAGATCGATAGATTTGTCATTTATTTATATTTATTTTCCAGCGAGATCTATTGTACCGGAGAACTATTGAAAACTGTGCAGCTATCTAATATCTACAGCGACAGCAAGACGTTCGTCGATCTTCAACAGATAAACGATCCTGAAATAACTCTGGCCAAGTAAGTTGAACCAGCGATTTTTTTAACGCAATTAAAACTTGTTGCTATCGAACAGAATTTCTTTCAATATCGTAAACGTTTCATCGAGTGTGTCGTACAATTATTATCAACTCAGCATAAATGAGTAATAACATTTAGTTTTTCTGAATAAAAGAATACACAAACGAGACAATTGCTCGATATTTTGTGATCTTAAATAGTAGAGTAAGCTTCATTTCACTTAAGGTAAAATTCCAATGTTCCTTCTTTCTTTCCGCGTAACATGAATAAGCGGCACAAAGCCGTCTGCAATTTACGATCACTCCGAAAACGAAATCACGGTGACCAGACGCGTTTTTAAATTGTTCCTACGTTAAATCACTCCGTTTACTGGGACTTTTATAGTATCCAGTTTACGATACTCAGCTACGTTCGCTTTCGTCCACTTCCATCGTAGCGGATTACTCCGTGAACTTATCCTATCGTCGAATGCAGCCCAATTCGATTTTGCGATAACCATATCTATTAAATAACCGCTACTGCAAGCGAATAAAAGTTTTACCCGATAAAATAACAAGTACTTGGGGAAACTATAAATTCGTACGATTATGAGATAGCTGAAACGTGAAATTTTTAAGACCGTTAAAATTAATTGTCTCGATAAATCTATCAGCATTCCCCAATTTTCTAAATATTGTCCTCTTTAACAATTTTCCCTTTCTTAACTCTGCTATGATTCTGGAATCTTTGATATTTCAATATCTCTGTTTTAATTCGAATCAAGGAAAGCATTTTTAACATTTTAAGAAAATTATTCGCATACGATGGAAAGAAAAAATCACACGTATCAATGATTCTTTCAAATCTTTCTCAAGTTGAAAGATTTCTGGACAATGGAAGAATACGATTTGGTTGAAAACGACACAAAGGTTGCTGCGACAATGAATGCATGATCAATCAATCTTTCTTCTCCATTCAACGATGAAACGTTCTCACGACATTGCGTTGCCACGAGAAAAAAGTTTGGAAATGCGTGAAATTCTTACAATTCGCTACTTGTAGAATGTGGAAGAACGTATCGAGAACCATAGAACGTCTGCACCTTTTCGCAATTTTCTCGGTGATCAATTTGTTTTCCGCGGCCAACCCATCGGCATAAAGCGAACATCGTTTTGGGCGAATGTCTCGTTCAAGAGATACGGCTGGCAATTTTCGCTGGCTCGAACGGAACGCGAAATTCTCTCGTTTTATGAGCATTGTAAAGCGAATTCGGGAAGAACGTAAAGCTCATCGTAAGGTTAGTGTTAACGATCAATAGAACTGATCGTTCCTGTACCAGGGGCAAGGCTAAATTATGAATATATTAGATGTAGATAAAAGTTCTATTTTATGTCTTATGCGTTTCTGCGAACAGAAATATGTAAAATGAAAATTTATAACATCAGCATGGCACTTCAATCACAATCTCATTCATTGCAGGTCAGTAATTATTAGACTGCGGATTTTTATGCGAATTCATACTTTTGAGAAACTCAGTTAAAAGATAGAACTTTGATAAAAAAATTCGTTTACCTACTAGATATTATGGAAATCACTATATTTTGGATGTTTTTTTATATTTTTCCATACTATGTGTATTCTGTGTAATTTTCCACATTTCAATTTCTCAAAAGTGCATAAAATATCTGCAGTCTAATAATTCTGGAGTTAAGGAATGCTATTTTCTCTTGAAGCGATCTTTTAATAAAAAACAATATTTATCATTAGCATTATACTAGTGGATCTTTCGATAGATTTTCTTTACATCTCATTATTATGATTGCCTAACTAGACGATCGTGTTTCTTTTCACTCCCTACAGCTTCTACGAGTTGATGAAAGAAACGAACAACAAACCGACTAAAAGCCAGCTAACTCAGTATGTTAATGAAAATTTCGTCTCGTCGAACGAGCTAGTAAACTGGACACTGTCAGACTGGACGAATAATCCTTCGATCTTGCAACGCATCCAAGAACCCAAGTACTACGAGTGGGTGAAAGATCTAAACGAAATTTGGAAGAAATTAGCGAGGAAGGTGAATCCTGAAGTTGCCAGGCAACCGGATAGACATAGTCTGATTTACGTGCCCAATGGTTTAATAATTCCTGGTGGTCGTTTCAAAGGTAAAATAAATTTTCCAATTTCTAATACATCATACAGATTCCAGTAACTTTTACCGCTATAGACCTGCTAAACATTAAATTATTTATTTGTCAAAAAGTTACTTCGTTTAGTAAGTAACCGATCATCTCTTTTTATTTGCTTGTAAAATATTACATTTGCAACAAATGTTTGAATTTTAGTTTTTAACTATGCCTATTTTGTAATTGTGACAAAGATAAAACTTGTCCATTGTACTTTGTGCAACTCGATTTCATAGGTTCAGCTATATGTTCCACTCTATTATATTCCATGTTTAACATATAATCCGATTGACTCGAACGATCAGCTGATATACGACCACCAGCGATGAATATATTAATAATAAATTACGAACGAAGTATGCAAATTAAGTAGCAGTACAAAATATGATATTCGGAAGTGGTCAGTTTTGAAACAAATTACCAAAAATTTGAAATTTCCAAAAATATATTTGATTTAATTCCTAAATCGTAAGATTTTAAACACGAATCTGTAAAAATGCCATAAGTACTAAAATATACTTTGACAATGTTCTTTTATCCCGACAGAGTTTTACTATTGGGACAGTTACTGGGTGATTGAAGGGCTACTGTTATCCGACATGTATCAAACTGCCAGGGGAATGATAGACAATTTCTTATACATGGTGCAGAAATATGGGTTTATACCCAACGGTGGTAGAATTTATTACCTCATGAGGAGCCAACCACCCCTAATACATCTCATGGTACGTCATACCTTTTCATATTGACTTTAAACTCGTTTTCCTCTCTCAACCGTGTACATATGTACATAACATCCCAAATATGTAGGATTTACCAAACCGCAGATTCGTTCTTTTCTTTTTTTTTTTTATCTGTTAGTCATCGTTTTAACAATAACGAATATTTACCATAATAATTTAAGAGAAAAAATCGTACAAAATAAAATGTACGAATAAACGAACGATGCAATACACGTAGCTCGCTTAATTTTTGTGATTAATCGTAGCAACTTGTGCTTTTTGTATTTTGGAATTTCTGTAAAATTACGTAACAGGTAGCAGCCCCTCGTTCTTCTCGAAGATCTGTTTTCGTTATAATTACGTTTCGTGAAAATTCGTTATAACTACGAATCGACGAAACGAATTATTTTTTTAACGAAAAATAAATCTGCTCTACCACCAGATCGAGCGGACACGATAATATCGTTTGGGATGTCAATTAGCGTCGGTTTTCCATCTCATCGAGACATATTCCATCGAATTTGAAGGTTATTTGACCGCGGTGGATAATAGCTTGTCCTTCAAAATTTCTACGAGCGACGCGATTGACACAGCACCCGAGGATTGTAGTCGTCGAATCCTGCACTCGGTTTGTCGCAGAGACTTCGCGGGAACAAGAATTTTAAAGTTGCCTGAAACTCGACTTCCTCGAGGCAACATCGGCTAAAAGTTTTCGTATTTCCTTTCCTGTGATGTGGCGAGACTTACACTGGAAGATTTCCACGCAATTGAGTTGGGGAAACTCAATAGTCGGAAAATGTCTGTAATTTAAGACCGAGATCGATATAACTGTAGCGGTTCTTTCATAGTGAGTTGTTGAATTTTCCTGTTTCTTTTTCTCCTTGGTGCAATGGAGTACCGTGAAAAAGATATTAATATCTCGCGGTTGACGAATGTAGGCTCGCTACTATTATTATCGGTTTTGTTGTAGGTATAACGTTGCAAAGACTGAAATGAAAGAGAAATTGAGTTTGTCGGACTTCTGTTATAGGGAATTCAATAAGCGAACTTGGAATCGAGTAATCTTAGTCAAACAAAGAATTTTTTAATTTGAAATTCAATTTAATTATATAAGAATGGTGAAACATATTTTTGACCGCTTACCTTAACAAATAAATTTAATATTACCAAAAACAGAGAAGTAAAAGTTATTTGCGCAGAAGCACGTGAACCGAATAACTTGAACAGGTCTTTGCATTTATAGAAAATAAACGCGGCCTTTTATAAAAATGAGAAAAGGAGGAAAAGAAATATGGTTCGTGGCGAAGAGTCTAACTCGTGAAATTTAGAGTCACTCCCGGTGCACTCGTTTGAATAAACCCAGAAAACCCGCGAGACCCACGAAAATCATGCTTGTGCAAACTCTTTTACTTCACGCGGAGAAAATTATTTCCCTCAGCGTATGAAGATTTCAGAATGTGGTAAAAAGATTTCCGTGAATGTATACGGTTCTTCCAACCAACTCTTTGACAAAACGAAGGGCACTCTTCTTGGAATTGTACTTCACATATTTGCTTTCTTTATTTTCTGAATCTTTTAAACTCGATCGAGATAAAGAGGTTGATCTGAAATTTTGTAACGCGATTCGTATCTCTGTTGGATGTTTGAATTAAAAATAACGAGTCGTTTTACCAGAAAACGCTAATCAAGTGAGATAAATTCGATAAATTTTAATTTTTATAATTTTAAATGCTAATAATTCTTTGTAAAATTCGAAAACGGAAAATCCAGATATAAGATAGTTGACGAGTTAATGTATCAAATTAAAAAAGTTTAGGTAATAGTACTTCTATGGCGAGAGAAAATGTTTAGTGAAATAAATCTGCTAGCCAAGACTATTGTAGTCTATGACGCGCGTTTCGAAACTTTGTACCGTAGTACCACACTCCAAAAGATCGATACGGCAGACTTTCTACGTCCGAATGCCAGCCCCTCCAATGTGTTTTCGGTAAAAATAATCTGATTGCAGCTACCTCTGCTTATTCCAAAGATATCGAAGTTCTGAACAACGATCGGAAATATCGCGGAAGTCTGCTGGACATGGACATATACCAACGTTTATAAATTCCGATTTTGCTCGATTTGTACTGAAGGCGCCCAAGTAGCGCTCAAATTACTATATTAACCAGTTCGAATACTTTGATCATTCGTAATTCGAACTCAAGAAATATTAAATAACTCTAAAATATATATTAATTTATTACATATTTAGTTATGCATATATATATAAATATATTATATATATTATATATTTATATATATTTAACAAATTTTCGAAATAATTAAATAACCTTATAAAGATTGGCATCTGCAAGTGCCAATTTTGTTATTGCATAGTAGATTCTAGAAATGAATTCTACACTACAATTACGTTCTGTAAAAGGTATTGTACATATAATAATGTTTAATTTTGACCGATAGGTATCAAAATACTTGGACTTTACTGGGGACTACGATTATCTGCGCAAAGTTATACCGACCTTAGAAAGTGAGTTTGCCTTCTGGCAACAGAAAAGAATGATCGACGTAAAAAAAAACGGGAGAACGTACAAAATGGGACACTATGCCGTCAACAGCACGAGACCTCGACCGGAAAGTTACAGGTTAATTTTTAATTTCGTTTGAGATTGTTTTGGATATTTACATTTCGTATATAAGCATGCATGATTCCCAATCTTAGATAACGAAAACCACGACGTTGCCGTAGATAAAAATACAGTTTATCTTCCATAAGATTTCGAATGTAAACCTTTCCATTAACGAAGTATTTAATTCGATAAACCAACGTATTTTTTTTTTTTTTTTTTTTTTAATGTATATCATCTTAAATTCAATCTACTTTCTTAAAAAAGATAACGACAGTGACTTAGAATCGAGTGATCAATAAGGAATAACATCCTACACGTCAATTTTATTGTTTCGATATCAATGTATAGAAATGAATTGACTTTCGAAATGGATTTGCATAGTGGTAAACGAAATTACATTCAAATCACGTACACTGGTATATAAGCTTCGAATTTGTTACGACAAATGCATACCCTGAAACTACAATGGAAATTATTCAAATGTTTCAGCTCCTTAAAACTGTTAATATGATGCGGCATAATCAAATGCAAATAACGGATTCACGAGTTACGCCCGTATTCATGCTCCTCATACATGAATTTCGAATCTAGTTGCGTTCAAAGTTTGCTAAATTTGTGTTTGTATTTTGCTCACGTGGTAACGACGATCTTATACAACTTAGCATTAGGGAAAGAGTACTTTGAAATTACTATATCTTTGGCCTGATTAACATTGATGTTTGGTTCACATTGTCACGATATATCGCGAATGATCATGATACGTGACGCGTAGCTGTGTTTACAGTGAAAAAATGTTTAATGGAAATCGAGGACTAGCATCTCAAATTTTGATCGATCGCTCGAAAGGTGGTTTTGTTTTCTCAATAAAGAATTATTAGCGATTATTTATCAGTTCAAGGAAATTCGTGAAACCGCCAATCCTTCCACCTCGGTATCTCTCGATTCTTCGTACCGTCGGCATTGGAATTTTTTAATTTTTCGATCTGTCCATCTGGGAATCCCTTGATTCCTCGTTCTTTAACCCCTTGGTCCTTCGATCCCTCGATTCTTCGATTTGTCTATTTTTACTCATACATGCGTGTACTTGTCTTCTGTTTTTGATATCAGGGAAGACTACGAGCTGGCGCAACTACTGCCCGAAAAGTCTCGGGATTTCTTCTACAACAATATAAAAGCAGGCGCCGAAAGTGGCTGGGACTTCTCCAACAGGTGGTGTATAGCGAACAACAATAACAGAACCCTCAGTTTACTGAATATCTCTACGCAGCACATTATACCTGTCGACCTTAATGCGATTCTGCAACAAAACGCCCGGCTCCTCGGCGAATTTCACAGTCTGCTTGGAAACTATGCGGTAAGCCGTGGAGCATTCATTGGGAAACCGAGCTTTGTTCAAATTCTCTCCATAAACTCGCCTGCACAATGTTGTTCTAATATATTGGTAGAGTTCGAAGGATTCCGGAGAAGTCTAATCCAGAGAAACTTACTTGACAAGTGGATAAGCCACCTGTCATAATCTGATTATTTAGAAATTTTATCCCAATGTAAGGAATCTAGAGAAATTACCACCGCTAGATATGTGATAATCTAAAGACAAATCTAAAGATACATCTAAAGAACCTAAAGAAGTTGAAATATCTACAAAAATTAGCTCTAGAAATGTTCTATCCACTGAAATAAAATTATCATAATTATCCAATAAAATAGGATTATATGCAATACACATATATAGAGGAAATCTCGTTACAAACTAACGTTGTTTGTTCATTATGTGCATACGCGGTAGTTTGTTCTTGAAATATGTTATTAAAAATTCTAACATCAGCATGTCTAGTATATCATACTTCATTAAACTCGAGAGTGAAACGAAGAATGGAAATGATATGCTAATTAAGAAAAATATGTGAAAGGAACGTGGACAAAATTGTTAATGGAAAACGTTAGATAAGGCTGATTTCTATGCAAGCTTATGTAATATTAAATTTCTCGTGGTTGAGGTTGGTCGATATAATTAACATAATATTATAAAATCGTTATCTGAAACTAATTGAAGGGGAATGTGTTCGCAGTCGGTTAAGTAAATTTAATCTTCTTTTGCTTCGTACTCTTTTTCTAATCGTAACCAATCTTTCTTGTACAAACTGTATCCAATTTCTCGAAATAATTGGATTTATGGGAGCTAACCGAAATAAGAAACAATAAGCTTTCTAAAAGTTTCAGTCATCGTAGGTCTTGTTCAACACTCAATTGTACATACATTCTTTTTATAAATATAAAATGTACAATGCGATGTACATGTAGTATGATATTTTTTAAATCCGCTTCTTTTATGATACACGCGATACAAAAAGATGAAAATAATATATAACGTGGAAGTCAATAAATATTTATATAAATTTTGTATTAGATTTATATTAATATATAACTTGTAATTTTCTAGAAATCACAGTATTATCATAAAGTAGCGTCGCAGCTTCAAATGGCTATCGACAATGTTCTATGGAACGAAGAAGAAGGAACATGGCTGGACTACGACATGAAGAACGAGAAACCTAGGCACGCGTTTTATCCGTCGAATCTTGCGCCACTCTACACTCGAAGTTACAATCGCTTACAACGCGAGCGCTACGCCTTATCCATTGTGAAATATCTCAAGACACAGAATATCGACACTTTCTTGGGTAAGTTTTCGCAATTAAAAAGTCGAAATCAGTAGCATAGGCTTTTAGAAACGTTGGGTACTTCAAAGTAGAAAGAAATTTAACGAGTTTCATTCGTGTTTAAACCTTTTCAATGAATAATGGCACGCATCTTCTGGTGTCTTACGCTTAAAAGCGTAAGGGGAAAGTGGCGAAGAGAAAAATACGAAGGATGCTTTTGAGGGATTTCACGGTTAAAGGCTTAAAAGTTTAAAAGGGAAGCGATGAAAAGGAAAATACAAAGGATGCTTTTCGAGGATTCCGTGGTTAAAGGTTATTTCCTATACGAATGAAATCGAATGGAATCGTGATAAGAGATAAGTGTTGCATGCTTTTGCGCCTTTGGTTACACAAAAAGGAAAACGTTTATCATTCGTAGAATGCGCGAACAGTATTGTTGAACGTCGGTTTAGTCAGCCGTACACTGCATGCCATGCATCGAATATAGTTCCCTAAATTCTTTCTTTTATTTAATGTGTAAATTTAATTCCTGCGATTTTGTTCGAAACGAGAGCAAGGAGATTTCATTTCTCCTTGCTCTACTACGATCATAATGAATTATTCGCTGCACGAAATGGACGTCGCTCTAAGCTCTGCAAATTATCACAATTAACAATTCAACCCGCGATTTCTGGTTAGTTACACATCACATTCATCCCGACACCCCTTCCATTATCCAGCTTAACAGCTTCGGCTTTAAGCTTCAAAGTTCCCCGTTTCCAATTTCCAGTGGAAACACGTACGAAGGAACTTGAAGAATTTAGCAAAAACCATTCAGCAAAATAGTAAAAAACATGCCTTTGATATTGCTTTTTGTTTCACATCGATATTTCAATACCAAGATAGAGAAGTTTAAAGCGTTTACACTTAAGCCACGAGGGATGCTAAATGGATTGGATGCCTAATCGTAGCCTAATTCGCAGAAGCGTAATCTACATTCTCTTGCTTAGAGCGTAATGTACATCGGTTTGCGGTGGTAGTAAAAAGATGCTTACATGGCGTATGTCACTAACCGCCCTACAGGTAACACATGTGAGGCAGGTCAGTAACGCGTGTGAAAACGAGAGATCCGTACATGGTATAAGACAAATACAAAAAGAGAAATGCATAAAATATTGTCTCGCCTTAACAACGATATCTGAAGAACGAAGAGTCATATCGACATGAAACAGAAACGATTCTAAAGTGAAAGGTTTGCGTTTTCTTGCGAAGTAGTTTTATCAGAGTTGTGTAAGTACTTTGGAAACAGCGAGTGGTTAAAGTTCCAGTAACTTTAATAGCTTCGATATTGAAGATTCGCTGGATGTTTTCGATGTTTTGAATTCTATTTAATTTACTAGTTATCCTTTTTATTTACTAGTATAGTTTTGTTAGGTGAAACATGTATTTCTGGTTAAGTTTTAGTTACGTGTACCGCGCTATGAAGGTTTTAATATAACTTCGCTAACGGTAAAAAGTACTGGACATTTTGTTCCTTCATATATAGATGTAGCAAATTATTTAGTTGCTAAAGGTAAATAATAGCTTCTGCGAGTTATCGTCATAAAGTTAGAGAAGCTCTATTAAATTGAAATTATTACGTTCATTTAAGTATAAAGGCAAATAAGGTTAATAAGACCGTGTTGATTAAACTTGTTTTCATTTCTTCCCCTACAGGAGGTACACCCACGTCATTAAATTACACGGGAGAACAATGGGATTTTCCGAACGCGTGGCCACCGTTACAATCATTTATTGTAATGGGTCTCTACTGGACAGGGGTTGAGGAAGCGGTGAACTTCGCCCACGAATTGGCATTTAGATGGCTTGGCTCTAATTACGCTGGCTATATAGAATATAAGGAAATGTTTGAGAAGGTAAGATAAATATACATATCGATAGACGATTTTGTTGAAAAATGATGGAAAAATATAGGAGGTCAACGTAGAAACAAATAACTCCATAATTTCTAAATAAAACTGAATAGATAATATTTTAAGTTTCTAAACTTCAGAAGGAAATCGGTGCACTTCTTGAAAAAAAGTAAAAAGTTGTTACAATATTGTCTATTCTCTTGTATTAGCGCCACATTTATTTATCTAGGTAAGAACTCTGTAAATTTTAGAAACAACTGTTGTTTCCTCGGCTTCCTGTCAGAATTTTAAATCTTAATTGTTAATCCTAGTTCCAACTAAAATCAGGAGGGAAAAAAGTAATACACATCAGACCATGACTCAGAATATTGAAAGAGCCCTCGCTAAGAGTGATTTAATCAAAGCACTTTTTCACAATATCTGCGATAAAACACGGAGACATAAAATAAGGCAGTCCAATCTTTTCTACTTGAGCATAAAAATGTTGTCCCGTAAAGCACACAAGGAGGATTCTCACACGTTGAATATCACCAAAGTTTTCATTACTGTCATAACGACATAGAACTTAAAATTAATTTCAATAATTCTTGGAATGGATCTGCTACAATCTCTTCGTTCGCGGTTCGCTTTAAAATAATTCCTGCATCAAACAATTTCCTGGATGGAATAAAGAACCTATTCAACCTTTCCAATTGAATTTTACGTCTTGTTTTGATTCTGAATTTATTTTGATTAATAATTAACGCTGAAACAGTGAATAATATTAACATGCCATATTCAAGCTTCGAAGGTACAACGTTTCATTTATTCCAACCAAATACAAATAGACACAACCTGTTCAATTTCGTTTCCATAAACGAAGCTTCGCGTCGTTTTGTTGACTGACATACGTATGTCTGGCTCCAGAAAAGGGACTATCAGATCCGCAAGATAGATGCATAAATTCACGTTCAAGTATTCTCCCTCCCTTCTACCCCTGTGAAAGAAAACACACTGGATACTCGTATACGTTCAAAAACGGAATGAATCACTGTCCATCATTTTTCACCCGTGGCTATGAATTTTCACGTAGTCAGTACCATTCAAGCCTCGTCTCTTTCTGTCCGTTTTTTCTCCCCTATACGTTTCGCTCCTTTCCGCTTTTTGCCATCCATTTTTATATCACACGATCGCGAGAAAGATACTGGAACCGACCGCAGGAAACACCATAGACTAGAGAACCATGGAACGTCCCATACCTCATTTCGACCATGATACCGTGACGCAGAGGAAAATTTATGGAGCTTGTTCGCAACGGGCAGCTTACCGATGAAAAATATCGATACGTTTTTTGCCACGCATTTGTTTTTTGCACGTCGGGCAAGACAGTTCCAAGCTTAAGCGGCTGTGTTTCAAAAGTTTTCTTTCAAGGGTTAACTGGTTTATTGATTCGAACATTGTACGCTCGAAATATTGCGAATTGTTACTCTCGCCTAGCGAAAAAGGTGAAGTGTATTTTCAACTGGTAGACTGGTAGAAATTTTTCATATATTTTTTTCCCGAATATAAACCGCTTTTAAAAAAAATATAGGAACGCTCAAACTTTGTAAAATTTTCATTTTTCTAAGCCTCAGAAAAGGGAAACGAAAAAACCAACTGGTTAAACAAAAAATTCAAACAGTCACATTTGAGAAAAAAAGAATAGCTAGTTTTTTTCGGAATAATCGACTATTTTCTACGGAGACTGAAATGCGCGAAATTTCGCTAACTTTTCGTCTACGTTAGTTGAGATTCTTCCGGTTTATTTCGCTATTCCACAATTTCCCACTTTACGCGTAAAGTTTTCAAAGTAGAATATATTTCTCTATACATCTCCGAATCAAACTTCCCAATAGGGAATTCCGAGGTAATTAACTGACATACATTACCGCTAACTATAGGCAGTTAACACTGATAAGTAGAAACGCGAAATTGAATCGCAGTTAACGACCAGGATCGCTACTTATTATCGAGCAGAACGGAGGAACTCTCTATGTTCAATTCTGTGAACGCATATTGATTTCTCCGTGTGAAGTAGTTCAACGACATTGTCGAACCGTGGGGACAAAAGAAAATAACGAGTAAAGGAGAGAAATTGAGATACACGTAAAAGAGTCAGATTTTCAAACGTGTCAAGGACAGGAAAATCAACGATAATTTAAAACATTCGTTAGAAAGATCTAGTGCGCCTCGGGCTATTCCTTATTGTAGCTGACAGAAAGGAATAGAAATAGAGAAGAAAGGGTCGTATGAAAGTAGAGTAGAGTTATATATGCATGCTGAGAGAAAGGTATTTTTTTTTTTTTTTTTTATTGAAATCTAACGATTTCGAAGTCTTTAGAAAACACAATAGCTTGGAAATTTCATACGATTGAAAATTGAAGATTTTCTAATTGCTGTGAATTATACGAACGGCATGATGCTATATAACGAGCGTATGGTATTATTAGTATCATCTTTAAATTGAAAAGCTTTCCGTTGAGTCGAGTTGACATTCGTGTGAAGCTATATCGAATCGCGAAAGAAAATTTAAGAAGCCATACCATAATTGCAACCGTGCGTCGATACAAATAGACACAACCTGTTCAATTTCGTTTCCATAAACGAAGCTTCGCGTCGTTTTGTTGACTGACATACGTATGTCTGGCTCCAATAATTCTGAATTACATTTAAAAAATATCAAGAATGATCATAAGCATTAATCTAATTGAACGAAATAAAAATATTAACTTCAGAGAAAATCTATCGAGAAATAATTGGGTATTTTTACTGAAAATTACGCGAGTCACTATCTAAGATCGCTCTTCTTCGACAGAAGCTTAAATCTTTCCGATAATCATTAAAATATGAAAATCGAAATTAAAACCGGTTAATTTATGCTACTTGCTAAGGATGTTTAATATGCGTTTGAAGTTTGATCTAGAAGACGAAAAAGAAGAAGAAGTATGTAATTAACACATTCTTAGAATATTCATCTTCCCTTTCTCGTAAAACTTCCAGTACATTCTTAAGAATTAGATTTGCATCTTAATTCGACTCTGCCTTTTCTAGAACAGCTCTTTCGCGAATTAAACGCACTTATTTACTCTTAAGCTATAACAACTTGGCGTAAAGAAATGCAAATAACATCCGAAGGACTAAAACATTCTTGAGCACCCTCGTTCTTGAGTAACGCTAATTAAAGAAGCATTCGCACGTTTTGTAATACTTCGCAGTGTTACAAAAATTTAAACATTTATATTCGTTTAAATATCTTATTCTAATATCAACCGTTGCTAATTTATTTAATTTTTGTCATTCTTTAATCCATTCAATATTCCCCTAGTTTGTGGTAATTCCCAATCTATCTGTTTATTAGAAACTCGAAAGCATTCTTTTAAAATTCCCTTTCCTTCTCGCATTTAAATTTGAAACGTGACTCATCCCACGCTCAAATGATTAATATCACTTTAATCCCGCTCTCTGGTTTCAAATTTATCAAACAGTTACTCAACAACCAGTATAAATACCATCCACAAATCGAAGGGTAGTTTCTGTCTCCTATAATTATCTAGAATTTCATTAAAGGCGAAGATCGAATCTGCCGAACTGTGAAGTTTGTTAACTTTGCTTAGCTGTTATTCGTGATCCTCTCCACGAAACATTGATTAATATCGTCGACGATTAGAATGCTGTGATAAACTCTCGTGGTAAGGCATGTTGGAAATTCGATGTTCCTGTAAAATTGACTAAGAGTCTAAGACAGCAAGTAGACCCGGCGCAAGTTAACAAGGGAGATCTCTGTCGATCACTCGGTGACTTAATTACCCGACCGAGGGCTGGTCGCTTTGAGAAACGAGAACGTGTGATTACTAGGTGTAATTAGCGTTTTAATTGCAGTACGACTCGCTCACGCCGGGGAAAAGTGGCGGTGGAGGGGAATACGATGTGCAGTCTGGCTTCGGATGGACTAACGGCGTGGTCTTGGAATTCCTTAATACCTTCCCGAACATCAAGGTGAAGGAGATTAGCTACATCAACGACGTAAACACAGAGATCAGACAATAGCAGGTAAGTACGACAAGCTGATAAATTTATTGTCAGAAGTAAATATTAATGTTCTAGTAAATATTAGTTATATAAGTAACATTATTTGCAATTAGTATGTGGATGTTTATGCAAATTCATTCTTTTATGAATAACTTGCCACTTATTAATATTAATATTCATACGACACAAAACTTAAACGGAATTTGTTTCCTCCGTTAAATATTGTATAACGGGTACCGTAGTTTGGACATTTTATATTTCTAAGGAGATACTTTTGAATATAAATTTCTGCGCACTTTTACACTTTTTAATATCCCGTAAGAACGTAGGGCGTTGTTAAATTTTGTTCCAGGTTTCATTGGTGATGGTGCAACGCGTATTTTCCAACGAATCTAGTCTACACGGAAAACAGGGCAGCGCGTTTTATAAAAACCCACCGTTTGTTCCATGTGAATCAACGTGTATATTTTTTTAAGAAAATTTGTCTTCGCCGTTCACGGCTCATTTCTTTTTCAACTATCATTTTCGTTAATGTTAACGATAGTTACAATAACGACAGTTTTACCTTGGACCAAACCCACAAAAGAGGATTTTATATGAAACGTTTGTACAATGCTAGCTGAGATATAATATTATTATACGTGTAACGAAAGAAAACTTAAGCGACACTAGTTAAATATTATATTTATTGTTTAGTATTTTTAATCGTTGAAATTTCGTCCATCCAAAGTGTGTTATAAGATTTAAATAATTGTTAATGGTCGAATAGAATAATTTAGAAATATCGTTCATAAGGAATATTAGAGTTTGCTAAATTTATATCAATCAAATATTCACATAAAATTTGCGAAAATTATTTTCCGGTATAATCTAAGGATATCATGTATCAAGGTAATAAGAATTATCTCGATGTCAACGACATCGAATGTCAATTATATTTTTAACGGACTTTGATAAATACGTGTACATCGTGTATGCGAAATGTGGGCACAGAAGGTATAGCAATTATGTATGAAACTCGTCAGTATTCTAATTTAGCCCTAGCTTTAACGATAGATTAGTGTGTGTTAGAGAACTATAATTGCATGCATCTTTGATCGTTTCTCGTGAAGGATGACACTGGCGACAGAACTCCGATACCTTAAGTTTTTCGTATATGTATTCACACAAAATGTATCGTTCTGTAGACAATAGTGTATAAGCTATTGACCTAATTCAGGATTGATAATTAGCCAAAAAATCAGGGAAGATCGTTTCAGAGAAAATAATATGTATATATATATTTTTAATACAACATCGATAAGAAGCTGTTTCCAGTGGAACAGAAACAATAAGGAAATTGCATGTGCATAAAAATATAAAAAAAGAAAAGATCAACAAGAAAGAAGATTTATTTATTTTTATCCTATCCTTTGTAGAGATCCAAATTAAATTGCATAAAATTGCAACTGAAGATATTCCTATCCCTTAAATAATTAAAAGAAATTCATAAATAGAATTAGGGAGAAGGAAAAAAAATAATTTTTCAAGATAAATCTCAGGCATCATATTTTTCAAATGGTAAATTATACACGCACGAAGCTATCTGTCCTTTGTTTTAAATTACTCGTTACGTATTAAATTCAAATTTAATTATTTGATATTATATATAGTCAGTCGTTCATACGTGTTAAAATTATTTGACATTAAATATGGTTAGTAGTCATACATTGTTTTTATTCATATCGAGTTACTGCGGATAAAATCCGATAGTGGAGCGTGATATTCATTAAAATTTTCTCTTAAAATGTAGCCGTATCTCATTGTCATTCTCTCCATACGGTGTAATAATAATTCTTTAATGCAACGACTGAATACATATAATTGCACATGTATAGCATCTTCCGCTTGGGAATCATTTATCGAATGTCATTCTATGTTACATACGTAACAATTAAGATCTACGTCCTTATTTACAACGGAGAGAAGAGCCATATTTCTATGCTCTCCATTTATCTTTAACTCCCTTCGAATGTTTCGACCATTCATTTGCAATATTTCGAGTGCATCAGCGAGCCAGTAGCAGAAAATATCCGTCTTTTTGAGACACTTTCCTCTTGTACCAAATTCCTCTTGTTGTGTTTACGAAGAAAAATGGAGCGACCGTAATTCTCCATTTATATTCATCTACATCAGACATACTATTCCAAGGACAACTTTACCGGATGTTGATGTTTCCGTCATAGTTGATATTTCATTTTTGTATGGATTAATAACCATAGTTAATACATATCTCTCTGGACAAATCAAATAACATAATTTTTTGAAACGATTGATATCATAATTTTCATTCAAGTACACGTATAGCAAGGATCTCTACCTTTTTAAAATAATCTAACATTTATTTTATTCAATGTATTTTAATAATCTCGGCAACTTACAGAAATTTGTTCTGAAATTTTAATTCGGCTTTATGAAAATGACCATCAAAATAGTAAATAGTAAAATGATATACCTTCTCGTTCATTATAATCTTCCGCGAATCCCTAATTAGCATATAAGAAACATTATCGCATCCTGTCTCTTGGAATTCCTCTTTCCAAATGATGCGTATTTTATAGTTTCATTTTACTTGGAACTTTACAACAATGTCTGCAACGACTTTCACGCGCGCGCGATTGAATTTATGATACATTAAGTATACCGTTGCGCCTAGAGTTTTCCAGGAACATCGTTTTATAATCGTAAATTTTGCGTGCCGGTAATTCAGCGCAGTCTCCTGCGATGGAACAAAATTGAGAGAACGCAAGATATACATGTTGTTACACACACAAAAAAGAAAGAATCATGTTACTGAATAACGTTCCGCCAATATAGACCCTAAACTCAATTTTTTTCATTAAAAATACCCCGAAAAGCTTATTTTCACATTCCGATGTAGGGTTAACATTCCCGGATTATGAATCCTTTTCGCGTCCTATGTTTCTACTATCACGTTCAAGTAAGTAAAAGAAATAATCATCCAATAAATATAAATGTTATTCAACAAATAAATCTCAAGTTCAAAATAAAACAATTACATTAAACTCCTTTTCTGTAGTATACGTTGTATCCTCTGTATATATTGGCCTATTTGGTTTGAAATTATAATGAATAATTCAACACACACATATACATATATATATGGAAACACAAATAGGGTTTCAAGATTTTCATCGGATCCGCCGTAACAAGTAAATCGTCGTATCCCCTACGAATTGGCGAGGGTGACAAATGCAACTGGATGAAAAAAGTCTCTCGGGGAATTCCATCGAAAAATGACCATCGGGAATACCTTGGCCCGAACGATGTTAAATTACTACAACTTTAGCTATTTGAGGGAATTCGTGTTGCGCGTTAGCTCGGTGTTTGTCACCTTTTCGATCGGCATTCCGTAGCACGTGGCGTTCGATGGATTTTCACAGCGAAGCGGATAAAGCGAAATTGCAAAATGCGTGATTCTTTTCATTTCACTTGCCACGCCTGTGTATGATGTCCTGCTTGCGAGTGAAGCTCACATTACGCTTGGCCAGTCTTGTAGACATTTGCTCGCTCTTCCAGAAAGCAATAAATGAGAGCGAAAAGCAACGCGTGCATTACCAATGCATTTTCGGATCGTATGATTAATTCGTTCATGTTGATTCTCGATCCATCATTCGATCAGCTGATTATAGGAAAATTTACGTAGTTACCCGTTAGGTAAAGCGTTTTAGTAAATAGTTATCTCTGATGCAAATTACGTACTCTGATTAATGCACGATGGAAAAATATTAGAAAGTGGAGAAATTTGGAGACGGGAGCTATCCAGTAGGAAACTGGAAGATTCCCATAGGAAATGAAAGGAGCTACGTTTAATGTACAATGGATCGTAAAAGTATTCGTACGCTTATCGTAGAAAACTTTTACGTGTTTATTGTGCATATTATGTGGAGCGTTTTGAAATTTTGTTAGCACTATGAGACACGACCGTTATATATATATTGACAAAATTTGAGCTCCATATAAAGATATATATAAATGTTGTAAGATATTTGTTTACTGAAAACTTATGATTAATAAAATATTAATATACTGTATGAATAGTTTCCTTAGAAACGTATAATGAGCGTTAAAGATGATCACACTGAATATTGTGGATGATTGCCTACTTAAATACTTTTATGATATAAATAATTATGTTAGTTAGGTATCATTACAGTGGCAATGAAATTTGAAAGTGTCTCATATAATCGAACACATGATATGTTCATAAAATTAGTTGACAAGTGTAAGTGTAATTTCGCCAGCTAATATACATAGCAATATTCTGAATTTCTTGATAAAATATATACCATTACTCATCCAAAATTTAAACCACTTCGTGCTAATTTTTGTTTCGCAAAAGCTTAATGGATCAAGCTACAGTTATTAGAATCATATAATCTTATCTGACATTACGAGCCTGTTGCTAAAAAAAATACATAATCACCCGCGGGGTTTGCCATAATTGCGACAGCCGTATAAAGAATTGAGTATTAACCAGTAGTAGTTGATAGGGACGTCCTCGTAAAATCCACAAAACGTTAATACGATGTTGGCGAAGGCGATGCCTACCTGTTCAATTTTACACATTTAAATTACTCCCACTTGAGATTATACTTCGTGTTGTTTATTTTTCTTACGATAATTGCGCAATTTAATCTAAAGGCATCAGATCTTCTTCAGTCGTTGCTCCTTAATTTACATTTTACTCGTGACATTTTCCTACGGTGTGTACCCGTAGTTTCATTAAAATTATCGTGCTCGTTTTAGCGTGAATAAATTAACAAAATACAAGTCGAAGCGTCGTCGCGCAAAATGATTTCTTTTCGTTACCTGGAAATCTCGTTGTTTCTGAAATCATTGAAAAACTGTATGACAAATGTCATCGACAATTCTATATTGCTGTTCCTGTCAAGTTTATCTTTTATTTCAGGCAGAGAACAGAAACACAAAGTGATTTGCTGAAGCGACTCGCACACTCTGGCAGCGGGAGCATAGTGATATCGACAAAGGGTCAAAGAAAAATTGGTAGAGCGACATAGTTCCCTTCCCTTTGTACAATTACGGGAAACGTTATAAAAAACAAAAAGGTAAAACAAACATACAATACAAGAGGAATTGTTCGATTGATGATGGCATACATATATCGTTTTATTTGATAGTGTAAATATATATTATTTTTTCAAAGAGAACGAAATAGGCGAGAAAAAACCCCAACATATGGAAAAAATACCAAATATATTCCAATATTATTTACAAGTTACAATTTAAGTTATAAAACGTTAAACATTCTTTTAACTACATTTGGTTTTATGGATCGATGAAAAGGTTAATTCATCGGTCAGTATATACAACACTTATGTTACACGAAGACTCGCTCCTCGACAAAATATTACTCACATTCACAAGTACATGTTTGATTTCTAATTTCAATTAAACATTGCCTTTTCATTTTTCACAAATCTAGTCGTCCGCTTTCAGGTCTGGTAAATAAGATACATCCACGAATATTCAGTTGTAAATTCGCGTCACGGTCAAAGAAATATAGTGCGGAGAACGATGACACAAGATACGGAGCCGCCGACGCGGGAAGCAAAAAGGAAATATTAATGTCGTAATCGAGGGCGTTTTACGTCGGCCAACAAATCTCATTACTTGTTACGTTGCTCGCCATTGTTGTAGCCCAACTTGAAGAAATCTTTCAGCACCACGTTGAATGTTACGGTAACAATACCCTCCACTCTCATGCGCGTGACTGCAATTATAAAGAAAGTTATTACTCGGGGTCGCCCGTGATGCGTCGGCTTGCGAAACATCAAGTGCACGTAGCTTTCCGGCACAGTTTATGGCGTCTCAGAGTCGCGGGATTCTCGTGGCGACTGTTTAATTTGAACCACTTTATTCCAGGTCATTCTTGAGAGACGCGAAAATCATAAAATGCCTGTGCAACTGGAAATCGTACGCGGTCGTGCCTGCATCCATGAGCATGCAGTTAGAAGGTAGATCCATATTACTATCATATTTTTGAAAAAAAAAGAAAAGAAAAAAAGGAAAACTGTAAATCTCCAATCGTGAAAATGGCACGTTTCTAGTTACTATGAATGCGTCATGCGATTGACGTAACGAGTGATATAATTCTCAGAGTTGAACGTCGAGTTCTTGAAAGTGAAATAAAGCATAGAAAAAGTTTAGAAATAGAAAGCAAAGTATAATTAAAAATAATTGGCTAACACGGTAACGAAACCTTTACCAAGATACACGTACGTATCTCGAACCAGAGATTGTGGAAAGGTAATATTCTTAAATTCGCCGAAAATGCTACACTTGAAATATATAAATAATTTCAAATATTTCCAAAATTCCTGCGATCACCGATAAAAGTTTCGTACCGCAAACTTGCCTCTACCGTCTACATATTTAAAAGCACAGGAAACAGCAAGCATTTTCATCGATAGAAAGCTGAAAAAGGTAGCTATCGTCGGCAGTTTGCGAGAGTAAACGGAAAAAAAATAAGAGGTCAGCTACGTCGCGATAGCAAACTGATATCAGTAAGATTAGACATATCGATTAACTCTCATCGGAGGATTCGCGAGATTCTTAATTCCTTTCTATCGACCGATACGAGAATGACGTAAGTTGACACTATCGACGTAACGACTGTCCTTAATACGCGAAGTCTCGGCTGAGCTCGACTAATTTAACGTCAGGAAGAATCGTCATCGAGCGACGTGATATGCTTCAAAATATTGCCTTACGTTCCCTTCCATCACCAGTAGCCAATATCGCCGGATCAATTAGTTCTGGCCTTCTTCCGGTTAACCAGGCCGCAAATCGTTGCAACGTCGAGGAGGACTCCGGCACGTACACGGATATTCTGCATAATTTCACAGACGTTACAACAAACGTCGTTAACAAACGATTGCGTGTGACTAATTAAATCACGTTTGATGTTGAGCAAATTGCTCGTAATCGTTACTACGTTACGGGCTAATGAATTCTCGGGATAATTATACACAGCCTGTCAAATAATTGGGGGAATTTGAGGGATTCGGTCAGGCAAGAAATTAGATTATGAATCACTGTGATGTTTTATTGTCTTTCTAGGATGTGGGTAAAGGGAGGCTGGATTTTAAGGTACGAAATGTTTCATTTGTTATGCGTAAACTGCGATGAGAAATTGACTTTTGTGTTTTTTAGGAGTGTAATTGTGTACTGTGACTGTATAATGTAACAAAATAACTTACAATCGTGCTGTAAACTTTACACTTTAGAATCGCGCGAAAATAAGTACGTCGCACATCTGGAGTTGTTGAATAGCGCTAGAAAGTAATTTAAATGCAACACAATTTTCGCAATGACAGATTAATCTAACACGGAGCATTATATTTAGGCATTAAATCTGAAAAATATGCACTAAAGTACCAAAAATATTGATCGTTGTATTAGTTGATTTTACAATAAAATCCCAATCATAGGAAGAAATCCTAATAAAATTACCATTTTTAGCCATCGAGTAACGTCAGAAATAGCAAGATTAAATACAGATCTATTTATCTATATATGGTTTTCCCTTTGCGATCTTCATTTATCTTTTGGTTCGAAATATCCTAATTTGGTGTATTGTAGTATGGTGATGGACAAGATTGTAATTACACGACGTTACATCGCATTGTGAAATATTAAAGAATTTTCTGGTCATAATCTGATATAATACCTCTTCTCGTGTTGACCTGTTTTCAGCGGTAAATGACACACTCCATATCCTCTGATGACGTCGTGGCCGAAGATGTCCAAGCCATAAACAGACATTATTAACTGAGGCCCTAAGACACCATTTTACAGAGGGTTGGTTATATTTCACGTGTTTAATAATATTTCCTAGTTATTTTAGGAATTCTCAATATTATGAAATCCTTTGATCCTACTATTCGCTATATTTTCTATTCTTTATATATTATAAGAAGACAACATATAATACTTATATAATCTTTTCACTTTTTTAAGAAGAAGAATTCAGCAACAATCAACATATCGATCAGTAACCAGAAAATAAAATTAAAACAGTAAAATTTATTGGTTCAATCGTAGCAACGACGCTTCGATTTCCTCAAGTACGTAAACGAGTATCATTGAATCCACTCACATCCATGCGGGTTAGTACTCTTGAACGTGACTTCTAGCGGAAAATTCCAGACTGCCAGATTTCGTGGATCGCTGCTGCACTTGCACATCTGCGTCAAACCTTCCTCGATGCCCTAAACGGGGTTACACATGTCACTAAACGATCGACGATAAAATTCCGCCTTTGAAATCGATAGAACACTGCGTCTAGTCGACGCGACAGCGTGTCAGATAGGTAAGCAGAATAACTCACGGCAACTACGCTCCATTCGGGACCAAAGTGAAATCCATATTTGCAGTAGGCGTTGTCAACATCGTAAAATTCTGCGTGTTCGATGGATCCTGTGATCGAGAGGAAGAATTCACCTTCGACTGACATGACCAACTTACGTAAGAATCTAATCGAATTAGATTCACAAACTCACAGAAAGAAAAACTAACTTAGATTCACGATATTTGTTTATTCCTAATATCGTTAAAATACATCGACGTAGTACAATCACTAAAAGGTACCCGAGCACTTATCAGAGAAAATGTTTATTTCGAACTTTCGATCAATATAACTTCGTTAGGATGCTGATGAAATGTCCAAATCTTTTGTACGAAGCACGCAATAGATTCACAGAAATACTTTTTATAATCAGAGTTCAATTATTTTAGCGAGGAAGGTTCTATGAACGAAAAGTTACTAATAGTAGGCTTATTTGTACTGATCGGAGCTTTGTGTACGATTAAACGAATCGGTTGTCGTGGTAACGAAGCATGCGCCTCCATTTTCCATAGCATGTGGTTCATTTCAACGGTCAAAAGACGCGGTTACTAAATATAGATGGGATCTTCCCCTTTAGTATTCAGAAGGCGTTGGCTCTGTTATCTAATATCTACAACAGCTTACATTATTCTGGTAAACGTAGTCTTGACATAGTATGAAATATTAGGAGAAATTATAAGGTACTTTAATTCACGGAGAGACGAAGATGCAAATTAATTTGTTGCTGTGTGAGCCTATTTAATTAGAGGAATCAAATTTAATGTCGCCAGGATGCAAGGAGGGTTAATGGGAAATCTGAGAAGACAAATAAGATAAGTCCGATCGGAAATTTGTAATTAAAGTTGAATGTTTGAAATTGAATTGGAACGAAAATTCTGAAATTAATAGAATGTCAAAGAAAAATGTGTTTTCTTTCGAAAGTATTACCGAACTAAATGCTGATCTTCTGTAAAAGAAATTGACTGTATAAACTTAATTAGTAAACCATTCGAATATATTAATGATATCAGACAATCATATGTGAGACTGCAATAATTCTTTTATTTTTGACATTTACATATTATACTATAATGTAATATTGTAAAATAACGCTCATTGCATATATGTTTTTAAAATATAAAATTGATAACATCAGACGAAATGAGTGTTCACGCCCACAGATCTAGTTGTTTCATAATACAGGTGCTGCACCATGCGGCCAAGTGCCGAAGGGCATGAACGTTAGCACGTACAAGAACCTATGTATTTAAGCTTAATGTTCGGGATCTGCACTGTTTGGTTGCACATTAGAATAGACAAGAACCTATTGAGTTGTACGTTACAAGAACCTATTTAACCGCACGGTTCTACGGAAAAGTTCATATCTTCTTTTCCATCCGAGATAGATAAGTACGAAAATGACAAAATCGCGCAGTAATGAAACTAATTATAGATTGTCTAAGAGAGAGAAATTAATTGTTTGCTATATTTCTTTTAGAAAAGAAAAGAAAATATTTGCTCTCAAACGATAATGGATCAGTGGAATGATGTAATAATTATAATATTTTTTTACACACGATTTAACATTAATCCTTGGTATTTGATATGTCAATTGTAGCGACGTAAAAAATTTTTTTCTCAGCCACGTATTCTTTTTCCTCAGCACGTACGATGGTGTTCGTTGAGACGAATTCAACGATCTTTCATATTTGATAAAAATAAGAATTATGCTGGTATCCGAATATTTTTATAATCATGAATATAATTATAGACTGAGAATTTGCTATTATTACGGCGCATGCTTGAACATCTGACGATCATCGATCGATCGTTAACGAGAAAATCAGTGATGTAATATATCGTTCATTTCTGTTGACTAATTTCCTTCCTTTATTAGGCCATTGAGATCTATCTCCAGCCTACCTTCATCCTTTTTGTAATAGGGTAAGTGACTTTATAAATATTTAATATTTTAATTCATATTGGAGATGGAAAGAATGTTGGTTTGTGTTAGTTTCGAGGTTAGATGAATTTATTAAACAAGTACACTGAGTCGTGAAAATGTTACACATGGTTTAATCCTTACCTTCTAGAGGACTATTTAAAATTTTATTCGATATTTTAGAATATAAATTGCTAGAATCATTTGATACATGATAAAATGTTATTATCTTAATGCTTAAATGTGTCTATTTCGTTTGCTGTTGTGTTTTTTTGGCAATTTAAAAATTGAGTAGGCAATTATTCTGGAATGTTTTTAATGAATTGAAATAGTTTTATCCTCAAATCTTATTGGTTCATCATTAATTATAACAACGATTTTACAAATCTTTCGAAAGAGATCTATCTATATGCAGTTTTCGTCTTTAACAGCAGATGATATTAACACGAATATTCAATTATGGTCTTCATAAACAGTACTAAATATTTATGTATTTTAAATGTCTGGAACATTAAATGTAGCTTATGAGATCAAACACAAGCTGTCAAAAGTTTCAAAGCTACAAATGTCAATCTTTCCTACTATTCAAAATTATAAGGTAAATATTTCTAATCATTAATTTTTCCATCTAAAACAAACATTAAATGGTAATTATATAAAAAACTATTCAACAAATTAAACACGAATACATGCGACATGAAATAAAGAACACACAACGTTCGCTGTTCAGTAACATTTTTTATTCCTCGAGTAACAACAGCGAATCTTACATTTGATCGAATCAATCGTAAATACCTGGAAAACAGTATAAGCACGATGTGTCCTACATTGCGAACAATATATAGTATATACAGAAGATTCCACCGAGGTAGAATGAATTTCTCGTCCGATAGAAGCATGCAATCTCGACGTGCCATCGTCGGCTGTACACGATTTAAAAATGAACACGTTGGCACGCGTGAGTTGCATTGCCACCTTATAGACTCATGGAAATTTCCTCTCGCACTTTGTACGAAACTCGAGGAATCTCTCGACGCGTGATTCGCATTGCGATACGTGTAATGAACAGTGGATGATTCGAATAATGTTTACAGAACGACTCGATCCGATTCGCTTCTTCTATAATTTAACTGATGCGTGCTAAAAATTTGTCTAAAATTATTCTTTCTTCATCGTTCGACTTTTACCCGATCATAGTTCATTACCATTGCTTTCTTCCGTTCTCTTCTTCATTACAAATAATACAGCGGTATTGTCACGAAAAAAACGTGTGCTGTTCGTTTTTTCCACTTCTTTTATGTCCTTTTTTTCTTTAAATAACCCTCTCTTTAGTTTCGAAAAGTCACATTGCTCAAAGCAACGACAAGTCTCGCCATTATTACCATTTTGTTACGCAAATCTACCTGGAAGATTAGTGTGTTATACCGTAACAGTCTCTGTTCGTGTCTTACTAACGATATACACACAACGAACTACGAGATCGTGGCACGTCTCCTCAAAAAAACGATGACGGTTTCGCGATTTTGATGGACGAACGTGTTTTACTTTCCACTAGCGAGCTCCTTCATGCGATTTAGAGCCGACCCTGCTTTGAACCAAGATATTTGTTGCTCGTTCATGGTATGGTTCAGGGTTATAGCATCCACTTTGCCATCCTTGTGCTTGATTTCTGCTTTTACTGGCTGTAAATTAAAAGGGAAAATTAATCTTCATTCATTGATTGTATAAGAAACTTTTTCTCTTCAAGAGTTACGTGCTCGAATACTTCAATGCAATGCATCAGCAATGATTATAATAGTATACTCGATATGTTGCGCTATCGCAAGTGCTATCTTAGTGCTACCTTTGATCGTCTATATTTAGGTGACTTTCAGATTAAAGTAATTATATTATATGTGATAGTGATCTAACAATAGTTAATTAATTCTCAAAATACACTCGACATAATACAATATAGTGCTCGATTAATATTCTATAAAAAAGTTCTACCATTCAGAGATAGTAACCAAAAAATCAATCTAAAACTTTAGATTTCCATACAAGATGTCTTATCTGACAAAAAAAAATAATTAAAGTCTTCAACAAGACTGTACCTTGCCAGGCGCCAGATCTTTCAATCCCAAAAGACTGATTTTATCGGTAGGCTGGATCTTATCGTAATCACTAGGATTGGCGAAAGTCAGAGGCAACAGTCCTTGTTTCTTTAAGTTGGTCTCGTGGATACGGGCAAAACTCTTGACGATAATGGCACGGCCACCGAGGTGTCTTGGTTCGAGAGCTGCGTGTTCTCGAGACGAACCTTCTCCGTAGTTTTCGTCACCAACGGCTACCCATTTGACGTTATTTTTCTTGTAATGTCTAGCAACATCCGGAACTTTTCCCCATTCACCATTTAGTTGATTCTTTACCTTGTTCATCTCGCTATTTTCGGCATTTACAGCTCTAAAAAATGTATGATAATTTTTGAGGCAAAATTTAGAAAATTATGAATGCTATCACTTTTACGATATTCCAGATTATGAAAAATTTACCCAATGAACATGTTGTTGGAGATATTGTCCAAGTGGCCACGATACTTCAACCATGGACCAGCAGCCGAGATGTGATCAGTGGTACATTTTCCTTTGACTTTGATTAAGATAGTCATGTCAGTAAGATCTTTGCCGTCCCATTTATCGAATGGTTCTAATAACTGTAATCGTTCGCTGGTCGGGCTTACGTCGACCTTGACGCTGCTACCGTCAGCTGGAGGAGCATCGTACGTCTCCATGCCAGGGTCGAAACCGCGGCTTGGAAGTTCATCACCTAGATAAAACAATTTTTAAATCATTAAGAAAATTTTATATTTATTTCAAAATATCAATTAGGCAAGTAATGTACTTCTGTGAAATATAAAACGTCCGAAGTTTGTAATCAGTGTTTTGAGAAACATGTTGTGAAATGTTTCACAAATTCACTACATCCGAGTTCCGCTCGTAAACAGACTTTATCATCGAAGATTGTCGCATTAGACAGAGATACGGAAGAACTTGGTTCTTTTCATAAAAGATAAAAACATACGGACAGGCGATAGATCCACGAACTCTTTATCACTATCTGTACACGAAGCAGTCTGGCATAGTTAATTAACCACTCTTAACCTCAATAATCAATTTCAAAGGCGAAAGTCTACGTCCAATATTTCACAATCGGGTATCCAATTGGATCTTTGATTTAATCTCTGCATATTATTCTTAACCTTGTAATTATCAAGTACTGGACACGATAAATTATTCGCAGACATCTCTATGAAACAATCTCGTTATGAAACAGATATATACCATATGCAGTGATTCATGTTTAATCGTCTGCAAATTAGCTACGATCTTGGTTATCTTTTTTTATGGTTTCATACATAATGACAGAATATTTGCATTAATGAGATAGTTTGATAATCATAAGAAAATCATATTTACCAAACGGATCTTTGAGAAGGAATTCCTTTCCATCCTTGCCCTTGAGTTTATCGGTAACAGGGTTAAAGTCTAATCGGCCGGCAATCGAAAGGGCAGTGACGAGTTCAGGGCTAGTGACGAAAGCATGAGTCGCGGGGTTGGCATCGTTTCTTCCCGTGAAATTTCGATTGTACGAAGTGACGATCGTGTTCTTATCTCCCTTCTTGATGTCTTGACGATCCCATTGACCGATGCAAGGTCCGCAAGCGTTGGCCAATACAGTGCCGCCGAAGTTTCGAAGGATCTCCGCCTAAATTAAGAGAATTTTAATTTTTTTTAATATCTCAGTTATTTACGAGACATTATCCATAGGAATACTGATGAAATTTAGAATAACTTAAATATTCTTAGGGAGTTAAGAATTTTACTATATCTTCGCAATATATTCGGGATTTTTTAATTTCTAAATATATTTAATAGCTTGGAAGTTCGAAATATCTGTATCTAATATTTTTGGCATTTCGAGTGTTTACGAAATCTGTAGTATTTTTAAAACGGAAGCCTACAATATCTCTGATATTCTTTTTATTTTGAATAATTTTGCGACATTTTTCAAATAATTGCAATATCTCGCTTATTTTTTGATACTTTGAACAGTTGTAATATCTGTGATATCAATTTAAAAGGTGAGAATATTCTTCAATTTTCTTGTTACATTGCTACAATGTTCTAATAATCTTCACCCCTACCTCTAGCGATGTATTGTTCTAGATTATATTCTAAATCGATTTCATTGTCATCTAATGATCCCGTCATGTAAATCGACAATTTCTATTTTTTCACTGACACTGTCAAAATATCGAAGCCAAATTAAGAATTGGCGTAGGTCGCGTTACTTGTTGCTAAGTAACATGTACCAATGTTTGGCACGGTTCCAAAGAAACTATGCAACTTTGACTTTGGTACAGGCTTTGAATTCTAATCAGAAATTATTGTTCTAGAAATTAACTTACAATTCCATCGCGTTCAATGGTAGCGCGGATCTGTTCAGATCCTGGTGTAACGTTGAACGCGGATTTTGCTTTCAAACCGTGATCGAGAGCTTGTTTGGCAATGTTCGCACATCGGCCCATGTCTTCGTAAGAACTGTTTGTGCAGGAACCGATCAGGCCAACCTTGATCTCGTTCGGCCAGCCGTTCTTCTTGGCAGCATCACCTAGTCAGGGTACAAGTAATGAATGTCTCTCGTTCAATTTCTTTGAAGAATTTAACACTGAATTTTTTCTAAACTTTGTACTTTCTTAAAATATGAGATCAGATACAAAGTTAAAAGGATATTTTTTAAATCGATAAATTTCATGTTCTCAGGAGCTACGTATTGTCTGAATAGATAGATATTTTCTAGACTTTACACTTTTTTAAAGTACAAAGCAGGAAGTTGATATTATATTTACTATATATATTCTATATATATTCCAATCGAGTCGAAAAATATTTGCGTAAAATATTTAGAAACTATTTGCACATCCTGCAAAAGAATATTCACAGTCAAATGCCATCGAATTTTAACAAAAATCATATTTACTTTATCTTCTTTTAAAGCTTTTCGGAATTAAAAAAAAATTAGTATTATAAAATCTAAATTGACACGCGTAATACCTTAACTACGTTGATCATTCACTCTACTTACCCAATTTTGAAATGGGATGAGCGAGATCAGGCGTAAACGGTCCATTGACATGTGGTTCCAAGGTAGACAAATCCAATTCGATCAGTTGATCGTATTTAGCATTAGGATCGGCAGTTAAGAGGCTTTTTTTATGCATATCCGCGGCAGCAGCGATATCAGCTCGTCCAGTGGCCTTCAGATAGTCTTGCATACGATAATTGTACGGGAAGATTGAGGTAGTAGCACCAATTTCTGCACCCATGTTGCAAATAGTCGCCATTCCGGTACAGCTAATATTGTCGACACCAGGTCCAAAGTATTCTACGATCGCTCCAGTTCCTCCTTTGACTGTCAAGATACCAGCTACCTTCAAGATTATGTCCTTAGGGCTGGTCCATCCTTTCAAGGTTCCGGTCAGTTTCACTCCGATGACTTTGGGGCATTTTAATTCCCATGGTATGTTAGCCATTACGTCGACGGCATCGGCACCACCCACACCGATGCAAAGACAGCCCAAACCACCGCCATTAGGTGTGTGAGAGTCGGTACCGATCATCAATAGACCTGGGAAAGCGTAGTTTTCAAGAATGATTTGATGGATGATACCGGAGCCTGGGTTCCAGAAACCAACGCCATACTTGGCACCAGCTGTTTTCAAGAAATTGTACACTTCCTTGTTGATGTCTTTGGCACGTTTCAAGTCTTTCTCACCACCCATTTGGGCTTCGATTAAGTGGTCGCAGTGAATAGTGGAAGGTACGGCGACTTTTGGTAGTCCTGTAGAAAATTAGCAACTTTGAGTAAAGGATTAAAGAGTAACATAGATGTGTCTTTATTATTAAAGTCAACTGGAGATTTTTTTAAAGTTTAATCGTTTCTAATCTGAATTGTTTCTCGTAAGTGCAAAAGATATTTTCTTGTTTGGATATGGAATCCTATAGTCGGGGAGGATTAATGCTAAGTAATTTAATCTTTTCATCTCAAATAACAACTTCATGGTGACATCACATACTATATCATATTTCTTGAAATAATTCCTGCAAAATATACTAAAATAGAAAGATATAATGGGCATCTTATGATTATCATATAGGATCATCTTACAGTTAATAGCATTTTGTAAATGCATTTTGTTTTGTGTACATTTATATGATTAATATAAAAATTGTTTCCGGTCGTATCATGTAACTGATTTTTACTAGACAATCTTGTAACAAGCGTTAATACCCTTTGTGTAAGACAATATGAAAAGTTTTTATATTTCATGTCATCATTAATAACGCATTATTGACTCAGAATGGCCCAATTGGACAAATTGCACAATTTATTTTTTATAATAAAATTACTACATGAATCGTTACTTTTTACTCAAACGACAGAATATAAGAGAATGTCTTCCTAAAAAGAAAAATAGGAGTCCTTTTTAATTAAATTACAAATGCTTTAAACCATACCAGAGCTAATAAATTGCAACATGGCCATCTGGGCAGTGGCATCCTGCATAGCCACACGATCAGGTCGCAACCTGAGGTAGCTAGTACCACGGATGATTTCCTGTTTGTCGGGTTCATCGAGATGGGAATACAAAACTTTTTCGGACAGTGTCAGCGGTCGGGTCAACCTATAAGTATTTTATCATATGCTCGATTAGGAAATTAAAGATATTGTGCTTGATTATGCAGACATCTCATACTCGCCTTTTCTTCACCACTTTAAGTTTTTCTTCTAACTTGTCGTACGGAAGATAGGTCTCCTTATCGAATTTGGACATTGCCACCTTGTTGGCGGCAAACTTTAACGCGCTCACGCTGAAGCATCTTTGCTGGATGTCTATCGCAAAGATAGCGAGTTTCTACAAATGAAATTCACTAATTAATCTTCATACCAATCTTTGAATATCAAACGAATAAGAAATTGAATTTAAAAGATATGGAAGTTATGTTTCAAAAAAGTAAAGAATGAGAAAGTTATATCTGCATATCTTAAATTAAGTCAACTCAGGTACAAATTTCAGAAATAATTTATGATAGCATCTAATTTGTGAATAGTATACACAGTTACGCGCTATACCTGAGCCTGATGTGTACTAGCGTAATTAATATTTATTGACAAAGCAGTGTTTCGCTTACAGATAATGCGAGCTTAACATCTTCATAGATATGATTAAAAGTGATTTTATTGTTAACGGTTCAGTAATATTCCTCGAGAACACGTGGAAAACTTACGCCTATACGACAAAAATACGATAGTTGAGAAGAAGATGATAATGAAATAGTTTAGCTATATCTCTACTTTACTGTGTCCTTAACTTGTTACGTATAAGTATGTACATGTGACGAAATAATATGAATAGATTCATCTACATACAACAGTTACGTAATTCTTTTATTCACGAAGACGAAAAATTTGCTCAACTTCTCGCGAGATATTTTGGAAAAAACCATATCTCGGAAAGTATATAAAGCATCCAGTGTAATTATTCTTGATTCAACAGCACACGCTCGTTATCAGTTAGTATATATTCTTATCATATAAAAATTTATCTGACGTCCCGAAGAAAAATCAACGGATCGAATTACCGATTGATGAATATTTTCCATTCATCTCTGTCTGTCACGCAGCCCTGGCGCAATGGTCGCAAACCTAACCTCCAAATCCCCTAAAAATGTACTCATTATATGCAATAATTTCGAAAGGTATTATGTAACGTGTCTGTATCGTCCTATTCGGTCCATTTCCCTAATCACATTGTTATTATTGCGATATATCTTTCTTTACTGTACTGTCTCAAGTGTTCCAAATGCGCCACTGCTCCAAAATACCGATCAAACGATTTCGTCCGATGATCGTTACAAAACCTGGCGATCAAATTATAGAGTATCCTCGAATATCACAATGAAAATGTAACACGATCATTTTCAGTTAAGATAATCAAATAGGGAATAAAGTGCGGCGAATGCTCATCACTTGAAAGATCATTGCTCTCACAGACCGTGGTTAGTTGATTCAAAAAGAAAAAAAAAAATGGATTTTTGTCAACATTCGAATCAATGATCGACAGTTTGCCACTTCAACATGACACGATCGACCTTGATAATGGGGTCGAGCGGTCAAACTCGAGGCACAGACTGATTTCATATCACTGATTCAATTTGACATTCTTCGACGATGAAATTCTTTTGGTATGCAAAACGTTGAAGAAAATTAAGCATACCTGATCCCGAAGGATTCGGGTACAATACGACATTCTCGTGATAGGAAATCTCCTGATGACGTCGCGACTCGTGAAGTGGATTCGTAGGCAAAGAGAAGCGCAAGCGCGAGACGAGGAACACTAACAAACCGCGTCTTCTCTGGTGGCAGCCCTTCTCAAACCGGCCACTAGAGAACTGAGTGAAATTCAGCTTAGCCTCCTCGTGTCAATGCAGAGGAGTCACGCATGCGCCCCCTTTCTTCGGCCTATCTAGATACGAATTTTGTGGGAATGAAAGACAGGCGCCCTCACTGTTTCCACGACTTTCCGAGCAGACGAGCCAATAAGAGTTTTGACAGAGGAAATTTTAATAGCTGTTCAGTCAACCTCATGTGGCGCAGTTATCGCTATTGCTGTACAGTTTGATCAATCAGTTCTGGTAATTGCGCGGTAGAAAATTGACGACAGTGGAAAGAAATCAAAGTTTAACAAACATCATTTGGAGTAACAACACGTGAAACTAGATGTTAAAGTATAGAATTTTAAGAATAAAGTATCATTCAATGTTGCTAACTTAAGGAATAACGAATAGAAAAATAATAAATACAGTTTTAGAGTTTATTCGTGAATAACAAATACTGGCACTGTTTAAATAATTTGTCGTTAGGCACGAATAAATCTATAATGTCATTCGTGAGAATGTTGTTTGAAAGGATTGTGTGAGGAATAGATATCGCAAATAAACAGCATCGTTTGATTGGTATCTATGGAATAAAGAAAAATATTCCTCGGATGGTATACATTCATACATGTATAGAATGTTTGAATTTACAACGCAGCTAACTAGTAAACTTATTGATTAAACTGTACTGAAACGTAGTACGAGCAGTTTCTGGGAAGCAGCGCGACTAGCGTTGCTGAATGGAACTGTGAGAACAGGTTTGTCACTGATAATTCAGGGAATATCCTGAAGGGGGCCTCAAGCTTGTTATCGATCGATGTTTACCGGCATAGAGTAGAGCAGATGTGGGAACTTTGAATATTGGACTGACTTTATTTTCGGACTGTAATATATTTATAATGGTACTTCTATAAATAGATTTCCACATTTTACGTCTATCTTGTTTGAGCAACGAATTGAATAACGCGGAGTAGAAGAAGGGTGATTTCACATAGATATCTTTTATATCCACTAAAAATGTTATCTCCAATATTCATAGTCATGCCAAAAAGAATAAATTGCAAATTAATGATAAATAACGATAATGAATATCTAAACAAATATTTGAAGAAATTCGATCAGATTCTTAGAAAATATCAGTACCTAATTCTTTTTTAAGTCAATTAAGTTATCTTTATAAATGACGTTGTAATATCAGTTTATCAGTTACTCCGACGTAAGCATTATTTGCAACATATCTATCAGAGAAATGCACTTATAATAAATCATCATACATTAGTATGGAAATATATTGAGAGTGATTTCGTTGCTGGATTAAATTTTTAATTTAATTTATCAATAAAATTAACATAAATTGTTATTACGCACTGGGCGATTTCAAAAACACCGCAATCGATTTCATCATCGTTACATACGTTTCACGCGTTTGAGAAGTACGTGAAGATAGTACGTAATTCGTGTTCCAGATTATTTTTATCTATCGATTAATTCCATCGTTGTATGAATACGAGCTAGACTTTCGTGATAGTAATGCGAAGAAAATTTTTAATATCTCTGAACTGATGGAACTTATCAGAAATTACGGACAAAATAAGGCAACTCTGTGAAACGAGAAAAAGAAAGGAATTTTCTTTCTTTTTATCTATAATTTGATCGTCAATTCTTTTAAGAAATTAATAGTTACTAATGGCCAATTTTTTTCTATAAAATTTTATTTTGCATATAACATCTTCAATTCTATATATTCAATTAACTATAACGTATATTTACTAACAAAAATAATTCATACATTCATACATCACGCATGGTGTCAAACACGCCTTGTCTAATCTAATCAGTCACAATGACAGCAAGTTCGAAAAAATCAGGACACTTTTTCCTTCACGATCTGTTTATGTCACAAAACGGGTATGGTCATGTTTATTCGGCTTGCAACCAAATGTTGATAATAAAGCAATAAAAAACGAGAGTGGAGTGGCGTGGTTGAAGCATCAGCGATGATCTTACGTTCGAAGAATAGGCTTTGCAAGTCGTCACTGTGGAATTTGCAGGTGTCGATCGAAATTGATAACTTTTCGATTGCGACTTAAAAACCGTAGTGATCTTATCTGAGCGACAATAATGCGATTATATGGAGTCTATCGAGACTTTATTCGCTTATGTAGCTGATTGAAAAATCTGGTGAGTCTAAGCCAGAAACTTTGACTGAAATTGTTCGAAAGTACCAATTGTTTCAAATCTAGAAGCGAATTGCTTCAAGTACGATCGATCTTGAAAGGAAACGCAGTATTTATATAACGGAAAAGGGAGCAAACCACGCGGATAAGCTTTGTTAGATACAGTAATTAAACCAGTAATTAAACTAAAAGGCAGCTGATTACTTCAATAGGACTGGATTGGTCGTTCCTCTTCCGAGACATCACGAATGATTCATCAAGGATGTCTGAGAAAGATCAATGAGGAATCTAATTGGCGCTCAAAACTAGGAGAATCAATCATAGCAAAGATTGAAGATCGAAACACTATCGTAGACACATTACAATATTGCAACGTTCGGTCATCGATTATTTCTAAGCCGTCTTATTACGACGTCATAAAATCAGATGACATTTCACTGTTACCATTGTTCTACAAGCCTGGATCAGAGGGTGATCTAAATATCCATCCTAGGAACAGTACGATTGTCTTGTATCAAAGAAGAGGCCGTAATACTTTTTTCTGAGAATGCGTAGGAACAATAAAAAATCAATTTCTGAGTAGTGTGAAATCAGTAATCTGGAACACGAGAATTACTTCATGCATGAAGTAAAAATACAACTATATTAGTTACGAAAGTATAGAATAAGAGTGAAATGAATATTTTTCAGACTCGAAATTCTTCTGAAAGATAATACGATTTAATATTATAATATCCAGTTTTCATGTAAAGTTTATCATTTACGTCCGTGTACTTTTATATTGTCCAAAAATAATAATTGCGATTTAGAAAATGCTAAAATTTAATCCCTGGGACCTTGAAGTGTCGTAACGCAATTGTCAACGTTGGCACGCGTCCGAATTCCTTTAAACTCATTATCATTAAACAGATAATCGAGAGCCGAATAAAATTGATTCACTGGCGCCCGCGCGTAGGGTTAAGAGGGTATTATAACAAGATTATACGAAGCGGAGAGAAGGCTGAATGGGTCCTTGACATGATTAACTCTTGTTGTAGGTGGACCATGTTTCGACACGCTCACGTTGATCCTGCTCGTTGTTCCACAGACAGATCCTTTCGTTTTCATTTTGTGGCAAACAAATTAGCCAGTTTACGGTGTAACACACTTTCGATGTTGATCCTGTTCCTTACACGATACTTGAACATGCATGCTTAATGCTAAAACTCCTTTTAAGATTAAAAGGTTCTTGAAATAACACAATTTTGAAGTGAATATGATTTTTTCCACTTCTTTCTCTGAATTTTATGTTATCTATCTTATTATTATTTTATCTGCATATTTGTATCCATTGTGAAGCACGGTTATATAAAGATATAAATAGAAAAAGGAATGAAACCTGTTGTAATAGGTTTGTTTATAGATGCATCGGTAATATTGATTTTTACAGTTGTACAATTCGCGAAATGACACCTTTGTCATATAACAGATAGGAAGAATTCTTAACAAGCGAAGGACTTTAACGTGATGGCCAGTTACTCGCGATAGAAAATTACGAAACACTTTGTTTCAAGGGTGGGAATAAACTTCGTTTGTTCTATAGAAGGCACTCGATATGTCTAATGTCGAAACAGAAGTGACACACATACTTCCTGAACATATGCTCCATTCTCACTACACAAAGCATATGTAACTACTGTAATTTAATATCACTCGTAATTATTATTCTTCTAATCATCCCGGAAATTTCTTAGAAATTGTACCTCTAATAGAAGAATTATTATTCAGCTATATTTCAACCTTATCTGCTATTTATCTTCCTATCTTACACATACTAGTTTAATAATAAATTTATAGCATTAATATGTAAGTACATTGTTTCTCCTCCTTTGTACGTCTACTTGACTAACCTGTCTTGTAAATTTTATGATTCTTTAGTTTTTAAACTTTTTCGTTCTTTCCCAATACCTTAATCTTAAATTTATTACATACTTCAATGTCTTCTCTTTCCTCTACAATTATGAATTATTTTCTTTTTGTTTTTAAATAATAGAAATTTTCGGCACTACAACGTGTGAATGTATAAGTTACTCTATTAACGTTTTTCGATAGCTTTGCGTTTATCGAATCTTTCTACATAATTTCATTGGCTGGTCCTTAACAGGTTTAAACGCAAATTGTAATCTAAAGGATCCCTCAGCCTCAGAACTCGATTTAAAAAATACAGAACTTCGCATATATTTCTCAAAGTACACCGTAGATACAGAATCTCTCGTAACGTGAGTCGAGCGGAGCAGTACTCGTAAACCAAACGAGTTTCAACTTATCTCGCGAAGGTCTGGGTTAGACGTGCGTCAACAGTGCGCGGCCTTGCCGATTTGACAATGCCGATACCATACGATGGACCAAGTTGTCAAAAATGGGGGCACATTTAAAAATCTGGCGCCAGGGTGAATTGCATCACCTTTTGTTAAAGCCGTTCCGGTTTTACACGTACTACCTACGTACAACGTTTCAACTGTCGAATAGTGGAACTCTCAGCTAGTCAAGGAGCAATGGGTTAATCTTCGTTTACATGCGACGTAGACGATTGCTTAATTGTGCCGCGTGAATTATTCAACCAACAATCGAAAGCCTTATGTGCGTCGATCTTAAGCCCAGATCCAATGTAGCAATTCAGAAGGCACTAAACCTCGCGAACAATGCCGCTTCTCGAATCACTTAACGAGAAATCGTAATTTTCGCTGATGAGATTTAACATTATGTAGTTTGAAAATACCGTGGCCATTTTCAAGCATTAAATTAGTAGTAAAAATGGTGAAAGTTAAAATGCTTGGCTCTGGCCTTTATATTGTATGGGGTGTCCATGAAAAAGATCCTTCAGAATGGCGATAGAGGGAATGAAACGACAACATGTCTTACTAATATCGTGCCAAATATATGAATATATTGGTTAAGAAGCTGTCACATCAATTAACGTCATCTAGAGTGCTGTGAAGTAATTAATTTATACAAACAAGGCTAAGAATCAGGAGAAGTTGTATAATTCTGCACTATGTACATTGCAAAGAATGATCGATAGATCTAGAGAGAAACGGCAGATTTATCTAACGAAAATTTGTTTGGAGTTAAAAGATTAGTATTTAAAATTTCGTAGTAATTTTGTTAACAAAAGGATGATTCATAAATCTGAATATTTTGACGCAGAGGTGGAAGGGCGTTTTCCATGACCTGGGACGGAATGCTTTCCTTGGAACTGTTGGAGAAAGGAGGAATGCTCTTAGCTACTATTCAACCTGGCTGACTAATCGAACGATTGAATGTTGAAGAAATTTAGAATCAAATCCATCTCACGGATCAGTAATACAATACAATGTCAATTCCAGTTGCTGAGTAAGTATCTTGCGAAGTTGCTTGCATTCGAACTAGGATCTACGTAATGTTATGGAGAATGTGTCATAGTTCTAAAAACAAATGAACATTTGTACGATACTCAGAATTCTATCATATCTATCTTTATCTATCAATTCTATCATATCTATCATATCTAATCTTTGATCGAATATTTTATGACAAAATTGTCGTAAATAATTTGTTTCTCATTTTTGTTATTTTATATCTATGACGATTATCGATGACGATTCATACTCCATGATGAAACACACATAAGAAACAATTCTCAAACAAAGTCGTCCAATCACCCGCCTTCTCCTTTCAAACGTCAATTCCCTCGGTCAAACTTTTTTTTGCCAACTATCGAGACCATTCCCTAAGGCCATCCTATTACAGACATAGCCCGCAGCGTCATCGAACGGCAGCAATTAAGAATTAAAAAAATAAAGATCAACCAGACCAATCTACATACATCAGAGTCTCTGCTGATTTCAACTGTGCAATTTAAATAATCGCTATCCACGCTCCTGTCTTTTTTATCATATATCTAGAAAGTCGTTCTAAACGTTTCGTTATTGAACTGTTTGCACCCACATGCGAGCGATGGGATGTGCTCATTCTAGCCATAATAAAATACAAATTAATTGTCAGTAAACGCATAGCATACAAGCATATAAGATTAATTTATTGAATTAATAACAGATTTGCCATGATCGCTAGATTATTGGACACAATAATAAGAGGATAAACCAACTAATTGGCAATTTAATGACTGAGTAATTTTGTTGATCGTTGAAGGTCTGTACGGCTGTAGATCAGGGTGGCTTATTGACAGTGGTGTTCTGTGAAGCATACCGATTGACCGTGGCGGTAGTTCGACCATGACGAACCATTCTACAGGAGTATCAGAGAACTGCGAATTTGCAATGCGATCGTAAATTAGGTAAGTTGTATCATGTAAGGTGAAAATTTTATGGAATATCTGAATATAGAATAGAAAGTAAATTTGCACGTATGACATGATATTGCATTAAAATGCGAATTCGGTGATCGTTATTAAAAATAACGTAGTACTTTTTAAGAAAAGCTATGAACTCTTTGCAAACTCTCTTGATGCTCAATGGATTGATTAATCCGCGAAATACGTGAATGGTATTACAGACGATTGCATATTTTATCGCGATGGCAAGGGTAGGGTCATCAAGTACATACCACTTTGAAATTCGAAAAAGAGCCAGCGGATTAATGAAAATCGGATGAAACTTGCGTTACCGCCCTGAATAAAATTCCAAGTTTTTATCTCCTCATATTTCTGTCAATGATCCGGTCTCAATCTCCGAAACATGTTTGCTTTAACACCCGATTGAATTTACGAGCTCTCTGTATCATTTACACTCGGTATACAAGCTGGTTACCTGCAACGTGCAATGTAGTTGAATAACACGAAGAATTGCGAGTTTTAATTTTAGTACACATACTGGTTCTCCATGAACGAAATAAAGGATATCGTATGGCATGTAATTTGACAGTGAATGCAACTTTGGGTAAGGAATCTGACGAAGAAATAAATTGCAACTTTTCAACAAAGACAAAGTCGATAAAGTTCATTTTATATATAACAATTATATACAAAATTTATATATAATTTCCTAAGTTCGAAAAAATTGTGCTTCGAGCTTTAAAAGAATCTCTCCTCTGTGAAGAGCATAAATTATTAATTAAAAAATCGTTATTCGTACGATTCAATGTTCGCAGACGTGAGAATGAAAAGAACGCAAAATATTCTTTGTTGCAAATGGACACTCGTGTCCACACATTTTGTCAACCTGAACTTTCGCCATTCATCTGCAGCTATTGTTCCTTAATGGTACCTACTCCCTTACCAAAACGGTGGATCGATGCTTCACAGTATCGTAACTTCATGAATTATGCAAATGTACACATCGTACCGCATAACGTTTCGACTAAATGATTTGATTAATGATCCTCCGTCCTATAAAATGTTCGATCAAATTAATTTTGAACCGTATCGCGAATGATCAATCTCAGTTTTCTGGAAAACTAACTCATTCTATTAAATTCCCATCCTAAATTGCTGGAAGATCTAAGTTACTAAGAAGCACTTGACTTACTTGGTAGCAGTAGACAACGCAGATTGCACTAGATTTTGGACGAGTTTACGGATAAGGCCAGTGAATTCTCAGCTGACACATCGATTTGTAGTTAGTACACGTCTCTATTTAAGTGGCAGTTCTGTCACAACTGTTTCCAGGAAGAGTTCTATAACATGTAGCTTTTAATAGAGAAAAGATAATAGTTTCAAAAATTATCGTATATTCTTCGATTGATTGCTGAATTGTAGTATAGCGATTGCTGAATTTAAAAAGGTTCGAAAATGTCACCTTTGACATCGCAAAATGAAATTTTTCGTTCGAACAATTCCACTCAGTATGATTTATTACCCTGTTTACTACTTTTTTACATTCTTATATGGATAGACTGTTCGTCAAACTGTTACACTTTTACTTCCGTGATCTATAGAAAGTCACGGGGAAGATCGGCATCGTTTTTCGATATCTCGATCGGACGTGGACTTGACGTCACCGTGACTGCTAGCTACAAGTTCACTCTCGTTCCAGACTCCTTTGTGATTTCTAAGCGAACTAAAGACGCAATGTGTGTGTTTCGAGACAACTTTCTTTCCTGTCTACGATGCTTATTGAAAACTGGATTCCTCCCGCGTGGTTTTATTTTCTTTCCTTTTTAGTGTGGACCGTTAACGCGGGCTGACGCCGATTAAATTCGGGAACGCCACATTTCCCGCTTGAATCTGTTCTGCGTAATCTTTCTGACTAATCGATATTAAAGAAAAAAATGAAGTTGGTCCAAGAGAAGTTGGTCCAGGAGAAGAAAAAATCGTGCAGATTTGTATAGTGAAATAATTATGCAGGCTGTTTTTGAAGCTTCAGAGTACGAACTTAGAGAAATGATGAAGCCACAATCAATTTCCTTAGAGTGAAATATCATTTTGTAGTTGCAAGCAAATTATCTCGTGATGATGTAAATTATGAAACGATTTCTTGATACAAAGAATTTTGGCAATATTATTCAGATCGCTTGGGTAATTCAAGTGTATTTTTCGTCGATAAAACATAATCAGCCAAATGTCATATCGTTCATGAGATCATATCCGACAAAATTTATGACACACGAAGATTTAAAAAGATTGCGTGTTCGCGAGTTACGAATACCCAATGACAGTGAAATTGTTCTTTCTCCTTTCTCATTCGTCCGATGATCTGAACGAAACGATCACTAGATCACGAACGTAATTTCACGTGAACGATTCAAGGCCCGGTATCCCTTCCCAGCGAATAATTCTACAATAGTTCAAATTGCGTGTGACGCAAGATGGGCGCGCGATTACTTTTAAATGACTCTGCGAAAACGAAGCTTTTGTGGCGACGTAGGTTAAAATAACACGGATTAACACCAATAGCACGATATAGGATGAATAGAACGTGTTGATTAATGGTCAAGTAACAATGATAGAAAGAGCAACTACAATATGGTTTCATAAAGAAGACCGCGGTGCTCTGTTAAAGGTAACGATCAAGAAAGATCCCTTGTCACACCGAGTAAAATTGTAAGATATTTCAAATAAGTGACAATTACATCGCACGTGCTTTTCTCAAAATATTTTGACATGTGATATTTATTTATAATAAATTTATTTATAATTCTTCGTGAAATGATCTTTGCCGAAAAATACTGTAAATAAAATTTGCTATTCACTATTCGTGTGGAATATGGTGCCTAAGTTACGCTTTTATTGGAAATTTTATGAAAGGATCAAAGCAATAAAACTAAGGGAACGATATTCCGTGTTCTAAGTGTCAATAAAATCAAAGTAAATTTGACTTTACTACTTTTTAACCTCACGCATGCAAAAATTTCCATAGGATATCTATTACAAAAAAAAATCTTATACTTCCATATTCATTTATATTTCCGTATTTCCTTCGTCTTCAAAAAAAGTACGTGATGTTTCACAGCTTTGGGTGTTTAACGACTTCCCTATTGCTGCTAATATTCAACGGATTCGGCTGACGAAAATATTTACTCGATATTTATGCGCGTGCCTGTGGCAGCGCCGAAAGCAACCCGCAGCTGTAGGAATGGGGTGCCATGGGCCAGCAGCGTATGATGTAATTCTGGAGAAAGTGGAGGCAGAGAACATGGGTCTTACGAGCGGACATCTCGGGTGCTACCAACGCTGGAATGCGAAAAAGCGAAATGCGTTCGGAGGTGGATCACGGATCGATTACGTAAACCGATTTCGGCCGTGTGTATAGCAGGCGACGATTTAATAAGGTGGAGTTACGCGAGGACGAGAATGGATCTGTTCCCTTGTAATTGAAGAACCGTGTAAAGGAAACGAAATCTCCGGTGAAATTAGTTCGCTGCCTTTGTTACTCCTTTTTTACTTTTTTCTTTCCGGATTAAGTATCGTTAATGAGTAGGATGCTGGTGTTTATGTAAATTTATATTTTTATGGACAAGAATTTTTTCACTCGTTAAATGATATAACGAGTAATTTACTTTGGATGTTTTGTATATTTTTGTTTATTATTGGCACTCTATGCATCTTGTGCATTTATACAAATTTTAATTATCTAAAAGTCCATCAATGCTCATGGTTTACTGATCAGATTGTAACGAATAGAAAAGGTAGCAAGAGTAACAAAATTACTAATTCGAAAAGCTTGTGAAAAGTCTGGCGCGATAAATATTTGTTTATTGTAATTATTACTTCCTCGAATATATACGAATTCTTAAATTTAATGTTCTACATTGCAAACTGTCTAAAGTTTATAAGAAAATTGCAAATTGCAAACATTTCTAATTTATGGAAAGTAGAAACAGTCAGATTGAATTCCAATACTTTCCTTGACTTGCGTTTCACACGGAAATAACGGAAGAAGAAATTCTTGACGTTGAAAGAAGGTACATTCTGCGACGATGAGACCTAATAATTTCGCAATTCGCGTCCTTCGAGCGCGTAGCACCGTTATGAAAAAAAATGACTTATTAAAAAACCTTCGTCCTTCCTCTTCAAATCTAATTGCTTCCTTTAAAGCTACGTCCTTGCACACATGAAATTGCAGCCACCTACGACTCAAATTGCGAAATACGAAAATTGCTTTTAATTGTCCGCTTGTCTGTAAAATTTATCATAACTTATTTGTACGAAATTCTTTCCACTTATTTTTCCATCTTCGTATTTATGGCAAGAAATTCGAGGAATTTACAATTGGTTTTAATTAAGATACATTCGGTTTAGCGATAAATTTAGTAATAATTCCTTGATGAACGATAAACGAAAATTATGCCATACGTCACAGCCATTGTAATGAATTTACGTTCAAACGATTCCTCTTCACCTTTCTCTAGCAAACGCAATTAAGGTCTATACACGTTCCTTAATGTGGTACGTAATACGTGACATTTCAGAAAATGCAGAATTTTCCATAATATTCATATATTCGGAGATCATGTAAATATAAATCAATCGATAACCAGTTTGCGTTCATTTTCGATTACCTAATATACTTTAAAGGGTAATCGTAATTTAGTTCCTTTCGAGTCATTTAGAATTGCATTTAATTAAGAATACGATTTTTAAACTTCTTTTTCAAATCTAAATGTATCGTGCTCAACTTATCTATTATAATTATTTAGTTTATCGTTTATCCGCGTTTATAAAATAATTCACTCTTATGTGGAAAATGAAAATTCTCCATTATGGTATTGAACATAAGTAGGATCGAATATGGATAATAATCGTCGTGCATTACAAGGGAAGTATACTTATACACTGTAAATTATTCTGTGAAATTCTTGTTTGATTGCGTCACCGAAGGAGTTGCTAGGACCTTGACAATGCAGTATCATCCATAGTCTTACTAGTTTACTATACTTCATTATTATTATTTCCATTATCAAATAATGGAACTACTTTACTAATTAAATTTTCATCGCTTTCAATTAGAATTATAAAGCCTAATTACTCCTCAATTACAAGCGTCAATTATCAAGTAAAATAATATGGGGAAGCTGAAGTTAAAACTTTTACTTGGTCACCGTAAAGTTTTGCATGCACGAAACCGATAGAAATTGATCTTCACAGTCGAATAATCACAGGAGAGTTGCTACACATTTGGTCGAAGGTGCGATCCTCTTTTAACCGCTCGCTTCGGTTGTTATCGAATGCAAATAAGCTCTCTCCTGTCGAGTATACTTTCGTATCATAAAGGAATCGGCTCGTCAAGAATCCACTTACCTGAAACAAGTTCAAAAGCCTGGGGCTTATCTCTGACGTACTTTTGCCGACATCTTAGAACTCACGATTCATCCTTTTCCTGTCAAGACGTAGAAATTGAATTTCATAGCGAACACGCTTGTTATGGTCTCCGACGTTTCGGAAAATTTTTTATCTTCGAATTGTTAATTCCATTATTCCAACTCCATCACGTGTTTTCCCCAAATAGGTATTAAGGCAATTTTAATTAAATTTCATAAATATTTGTCAAACGACAAGGTCAAAGGAACTGCCCAAAGATTTAAGAATAATCGCATTTGTTTCAAAAACAATGGGAATACGTACACGACTTATATTTATACGTTTATTGTAAAACCTAAAAGTAGCAACAAGCCCGTTCTCATGATGTATGTTACTCGCGAATTTGCATACGCTTCTTCTATATCGAATAAATTAATCGTAAATTTGTTGCACAGCGTAATTTGTCGGCGGAGTGTCGTTTTAACAGATGCAAAGATTTCATTATGTGGTCATAAATTCTTTTTACATTGAGCTCTCTATAATCTTACGTAATACTTAATTCCATGCTTATTGGACAACCGTTTTTATTATTAATGAGTACTCTTGTATTTAAAAAAAAGAATCTTACTTAAATCAACTGCGTCAATGGTATTGTATTATTTATCATCCTCGTAAAATTTTTGCTTTCTTTTCTTTGTTAATGCGAAATATTAAACATTGGTGAAAAAGAAAGGTTTATAGCTGGGATTCGTAAAATTGAACTTCTAAAAGAATGCAAAAGGAGAAAAGCAATAACCTTTTATATTATACACGAGTAGGAGTGTGGTTGAAAATATGGTTTATGGTGGCACCGTGGCTTTGTCACCCCTTACGTAACCGCAGGAACTTTATACTCACCTCGTGAGGCCCTCAGGTACTTGGGTGTGGTCCCTTTTTCCACATAAGCCCCATTTATCGAATGATCGCCGCAGATCGATCAATCCGCACGCTTTGAGAGATATAGACATATTTCTTCCGTGAAACGGAACAGGAACACTTGCTTGCCCGTTTCCTTTCGACATTTTAATCTATCGACAACGTGGTGCTACTGAATATTTATGCTATCTCTGATATTTATGCTGCACGTTTAAAATAGATAGCCCGTTTATGTCGCTACGTAACGTTTCCTCAGGATTAGTCTTACGCTAGCTGCAACTGCGAGGAAAAATTATTACTCAATTATAAATTCTGTAACGTGGTATAAAGAGGTGACCGTTATATTCACCCTTAATATAAGATTATCTAACATAACTTAAAACCTCTGTAGTGGATACATTAAAGTGGAAGAATAGATACGAAAACTACGATCAACGCGTGACATGGAAAATGAAATCGATCTTTTCTATCGAAAGTGGCATACTTATTTGGAACATTTTGATATACGTGTGTATGTTTCGAAGCACACACAATTTTTCTGTCTAACGTTTCTGGTTCTGCACAATTGATAAAACCTTTTAATCAAAACGTAGAGATATTAAGATAAGAAGAAGTTAGAATGTCTAATCTACTAAGAAAAGCAAGGGAACAGAAAGAGAAAAAGGAAACGCCGGTGTGGTATTCAACGCGCATATTCGTGTAATTCAGCTAGTCTTACGTCCGCTTTCCTGACCTTGCATGTCCCCGAAGTCCTTTTATTGTCCGGCTTGTACGATATTTTGGCAAGCGGTGTGCACGAAGGCCGATTCGCGTGTAAATTACGAAGGGGAGAGAAGGAGAGGTTACCCAATGTGACATGAGCAGACCGATTTCATCCTCGGCCTTTGTGTTTTGACAGATCATTGGTATGATAAGACGAAGGCATTCCCTTTATTTTCAAACACAAGCTTTTACGTCGTCGCGCCGAATAAATTTGTAAGCGTCTCCTAGAAGTTTTCCCGCAACGTGTTGTGCATATCTGTTTCTGTTCCACTTCAAAATAAAGGTTCAGGGATTTTCGGACGTTTTATTACACAATAAATCTCGACCTTTTATTACGTAATAAGTTTAATACAATAGTGGGATTTTCTTGTTTTTATTTAGCTGATAATAAAAGTAGCAAATTTTATTTATAGATCATTCATACGCCATATACTATAGTACGATACATTTCCAGAAAAATTGTTTTCTTCGAGCTAACGATACATATTTCGATTGATTTACAACATATTGTCCATTCCTTTATAGAACCATCGGTCATTTAATACTATTCTGTCATCTAATACGTTAATGCTATTATCCAATGCAATAATAGCTATAATATTACATATCTGTTTAACGCATATTTCTCTAGCAATCGACAAATGAGCAATAATATTCTGCAGCCTATTAAACTCTAATTTCATCTAGCTTCATCTTCGCAAAAAGACACACATTCATCGTCCATAGATAATCAAAAATTACTACAATTATCAGAAGTACTAAGAATAACTCTTACTTATAAAATCAGTATGTGATTTCCGTGAAATTGATTATTGAGCTTGTGCCAAGACAGATCGAAATCGACAGTCCATCGCGTGGAAAAAAAATATTTTCCCTATCACGTAATGCTACGTTTTGAGTCGCGGAACGTGCTACCAGTGCGTCACGAAGAAACCCGCGGCACAAGCAGAGTTTGTAAAAGGCGGCACGGCCACCTAGACGCCCACTAAGAGGTAGGTGTCTCCTTTTCAAGTTGATCGCGGCCTTTTTACGGTCTCGATAATTTTCTAAAAGGTTCCTTTCCCTGTGTGGTGCACGTCCCAGTGCGTGCATTGTTGCCTGGTTGCACCAGATCGCCCGAAGCGTGTCAGTGATGGACGCGTGCCGCTTTTCTTTCGTCGCCATCGCGGATATACAGCACTGTATAAAAGTCTAAGACCATTTTGTATTATCGGTCTCTTAATGGCTAGTCAAATATACTTGTACGAAGTATCTTTACGTGTTTTTTTTTTTTTTTTTTTTAATGCATTGTATGTAAATGAATCTTTAAATATTCTATTTGTCACGTTGATATTTACGATGTTCCCTGGTTTATACATTTTGAAAAAACGCTGCAATAAATACAATCTTCGTCGTCGTAAGTAACATGAGAAACGGAAAGACATTACAAATGAATTAAAATTTTGTTTAGTTAATGATTTGTGATCTTTGCACGGCGCTGTAGAAGCAGTATGAATTCTCGCACAACGATTGATATCTGTCGGACACTGAGATTTTATTGCCGCAGGCGTATACGCAGGACGGTTCTTATCCTAATCTGTTTAGTCAGAACTACTATGCACCACTTGTTTTCTTTTTTTTTACTATTTAAAAGAAATCTAATTTATTCAGTTTCTTCAAAGAGAGATTCTACTTTTCTCCCTTTTATATAAATGATGGAAAAAAATCTTTTATCCATGTAAAATTAAAGGAATTATAAATGTTTGTTTCTCGTTGAAAGATCGATGAGTTTGAGCGACGTGTTCCTACGGATCGGAGAAGTGAAGGCTCGTAAATAAAGGTAATCACAGGAAACGGATTCTCGTTAAAAATCCGGCGTCGACGAAAATGGCCAAGAGCGCCGAAAGACCATTCTTTCTTTCGACACGACGCAATATTTCATTGAAAATTTATCGCACGCGCAGAGATGTCGATACTATGTGGCAATCATAAAGTCCGGCACGGAAATCGCGACAGTGGGACCGTTCTTCGTCGCTCTTCTGGAAAGTGACGTAATTCGTAGGAAGAAACTGCAATAACGCGATACACGTATGCAGACCTGGATATTCGCGAGACGACCTTATCGGCGATGATTCATCTGATCATCCATCTTGTTTTCAGTGTGGGCACGCGATATTTTATTGGGAGGAAATCGGTCCTGCTGAAATAACGGCACAGGGAAAAATGAAAAAGTCCCCCCTCAATTATAAATATCCCCGACTGCTGCATTAGGAATTGGCGTTCGCTTCTTTACGATATTGAAAAATTGAAAGAAATTTGGAAGTTTGAAGATTTCAGATTTGAAAATGAACAAAGTTTAGTTTCAGATGAAAGGTCTCACGATCAGAATCTTCAGAGTTTTTAACATCTACGGAACATTGAGACGTTGATTTTAAGTCTTCGAAAAATTCTTCATTTCTCTAAGTGGATAATAAAATTCGCATTTCAAAGAACTCATTGCGATCCGAAGAATTAGGAAACAACTTTGATTGTATTAACTTTTCATTGGTCAACGCAAATGTCGGTCTCATCACGAAACCAAGCTATCCGCATCGAGTCGCCAATGATTGTGTACACCCTTTCTCGGAACGTAGTTTTCTCACGACTCAATCACTATGTCGATGACGATCTCCTTTCAACGCTCGACCTACAGTCAGATATCGACCCTTTTTTGGTTATCACCTCGATCGATCATGGTTTATAAAATTTCTGGAACATTACCTTCATAGATATCCTATCTCTGCGCAAACGTATCATTGTTCCCATATAACAATGACCATTTATATTTTCTAGCAAACTATAAAAAAAACTCACTCAAACCATGAGAACATATAAAAAAATTCCAAGCTTTACGAGTAAAGAAGTAGTAGGAATGAAGTATACATAATACAACATACGCAAATGTATCTATTTTGGAATCAATCATCCAATGTAAAAACCAGTGATTTGTTATTAACAACGGTCAATCATGAGCTGGAGAAGGCGCGATGAATGTGACGCGCGTTAGTTCGTAATACCTTTCAACGCGAAGTAATACGCGAAACTTTCGATGACGTAACATAGGTACGTGCAACGGTGATCATTGTCGATTAGCATACGTCGCTGATTAATCCACCGAGCAACTGAGTTTGTCGTGGATGCTGGATACCGGATAGACCGGTTAACACGTGCAGCATTATGAGAAGGATGATTCGAAATGCTCCAAGTACAGTTGGAACGAAGCTGTCGTGAAGCGTGCTTCTGGTCAGCTGTGAATCAGGTACAAAGGACATGTTTTTTCCTCTGAAAATAATCCAGATCGCGAAGCGTGAAATAAAACTTCGCAGGCGGCGCGTTGACTCACCGTCACAAGAACGCGTTTCCTCGTCCCTTTCTCGTCCTGTCGCGAAAGAAATACGATGTTTCATCGTGCACGGCAGTATCGTACTCGTTGCGACTATCTTTCGAAAGGTCAAAAAAGATTCTGTAAGGATGCTCAAGCTGTCCCAGATTACAGCAGAAGGATCATCCCTGAGATGACAGCCTAACGAATGACAGTGTAAACAGCGTGTCGACGAAAGTGTTAAAAGCGCTTGGCAGTTCGATTGCAGAAGCGGAGTCCTGCTTATCCTAACTCGGTCGTTTAATAAGACACTAATCTTACGCAGCATGGTGTAAATCGTTAACAATAGTAGGATTATTACTGAAGAAAAATTGATTCGATCTGTAGTCATCGTGAAAAGTGATGCAATTTCTTATTTTGAAAAGGCACTAGCACATATATATAATTTTTCTATTAAATTTAACAAGTTTTTCAGACAAAGCAATTTTGTTTGAGCACAAAGGCAAGATCGAATCGTGTGTGCTTGGTATAGAATGATATTTTTGGGACAAAAAAGTTGCCTTGGAAAGGGCTAGTCGAAATCTGATACGTTTGTACATCCAGGTTTCACATGGCGGTAGCCCATTGTAACATTCAAGCAAGGCCAACGCAGTAACGTCAAAATTTGCATAAAAATCGTTGAATCTTTCCTTTGTTATTTAAAACTCGCCGAAATCCCGAAACTCAGTCACCTACCGGTTTGCTAGATCAAAGAACAGGTCCCATCTCCATATATTCAACGAAATTTCCTACTATATACATTTATGGACGCTTATGGTGCATCTTTTCGTGTATATCTTACGCAATCACGTTGCTTTGATTCGCCCACACAAGCAAGAAGCATTGCTAAAAATAACACCTTACGAAGTAATCGAAAAACCCATCGTATCCTCTCTAAGTGCTCCAATCACTATTGTCAACAAACTCAGTGTATCCGCGAAAAATTCTCCAGACGAAGTCTCGAAGTTCGTCTATCGAAAAACATTCGAAGCTTGCTATGCATTCACCTTGATCCACTGACACGGAATAGGTTGTATGTGTGTCGATCTACGATCAAATAGAGAGAAGGATCGATCGAAGGATCAGAAATGGTTCATCTTTGACAGTGATTCGCCATTACGTAGCTCAGCTTACCTATTTTTACGCTTGAAATTAAAATGTGATTTTCTCTCTTACGAAATAATATATTTTTTCATGAGAGAAATACGTGACCCAGCTTTGCTATCAGCTATTATTTAGAGTAACTAAGTACCATAAACGAAGAAGCAATAACATCCAGTAGCTATCATCATAGTATAATATTCTCCTTTTAAGCGTGAAGGCATGAAAGCATTAGTTATTTACTGGATTGCATCAAGACAATTGACACTGAGCAACGTATATGTCAGTAATAACGAAAGAGCTAAGTTAACTTTTTTCTTGAACCCTCTGCGGTGCCATTTGAAAACTTGCAAATTACATATGCATATATCCGTGATCTTTAAGCCTTACATTATTAACAATTATTAACTCCTAGTCTTTAGATTAAAATAAGATGATTAAGCAATCCCAAATTTTTTCCTCATAGTTGTACAACATTCTATTTTTATAGTCCAACTAATTTAATGATCAATTTTTGACACGTTGACATAAACTTTCGTATCCTACTATACTTAACATATCATGCCTAAAGGCAGTAAATTATTATTGCCAGAGTATTATATTCTACTGACTTTTGCCATTAGATCTCAACAACTTCTGCGGTTTTTACAATACGCACATGTATTTCAAAAATGTCGGAACTCGATTATTTCGAATTATATATTAGAAGGATAAAACCGTCAAAGGGAGATTTCAGGATTTAAGAAAGGAAAATAAGAAAAATAATTGTTCCCTACTATCTATTCGTTTTACCAGCGTTATGCGTTTAGTGAATAATTTTTGTAAATTTCTAAATAGGTTTTTATTTTTCCTGACAAATTTGTGACTTGTGTTCGCTCTACAAATACAAATTACTATCTCTTTTTCATAATTTAGTACTATAGAGAAATTAAGAAGTGAACAAAACCTAAAGTTGATCAGTTTGACTTGCGAGTTCCTCATTTTTGACATGTATATATAGGACACGAAAAGGCAGTGAAATTCAAACCGTTGGGCAGTAGCGTACGTGTAACACGGAAAGTGTTCCGATCTGGGCCAGTCCGCGTCACCCCACCCGGCATCCGGTAATCCGGCGGTTCGGTGTTAACCGATCTCTCGTCTCCCCCTCGATCACTATATCCCTGCGGCTCCATCTCCCTCGGTATTTGTTCCTCGGCCGCGCTTCTATCCGATCGGTAGGGTTTACTAAGAGAGCACGAATCCTCCGAAGGTTCAGTGCGAAACGCGCTCTCGAACTCGAAGGATCCTTCGAGCTTCCTTTGATCCCCCACCTCGGACGTCAACCGGACGAAAGACGGAAAGAGAGAGGCTTTCCTTGGCTACAAACAACGCAACACCTCGTAGACGCTGTTTTGTCGTCGCTGCTGCTGACTCTAACGCGGGAAACATCTTCATCGGCTCCTTCCCCTCGATGAGCGACGATCTTGGGGCTCGAGCGTCGATCGTTTGGATTACAGTCGCGGACCGGATCTAACGGATCTCGGACGACACTGAACGCAACAGAGGACTGGAAAGTCAACGTGATGATCAACAGGACGTGCTTGGCGGTCCTCATTGGGCTGCTGGGTCTTGCTTGTGGCTTGCGTAAGTTTGATTTCATGTTACGTTTTTTGGGAAATTCACAGGGGTTGCTGGATATACACGAGGCACTTAGAAATCAGACCGATCTACCTTTTTCTAAGTTTCTTAATTTTAATAGCAGGATATGTAATTCGTGTTTAGTTCTTTAGAAATAAAAAGCTTAATGTCCATATAGTTGATTAGTTTGATTTTTGTGTGGCTCATACGTGTAAATTCAGAGGGTGTTTTTAGAAATTTCTAGAATAGACACTTAATGATTTAAAAATTTGTAATTTCTTTGTGTTATGTTATTTCTTTCGTACGAAAATGTTCGATGATTATGGAAACATAAGTAAAATGCGTCCTTCTGTTTGATTAGTGAGCCAAGTAAAGAAATCGGTATTTTCGGCAGTCTTATATTAATCTATTATTAATGTATCGTAACTTGTTTAAATGCTACGAGAACAGATGATACTGAAAATCTACGAGCAATTATACTTGAATGAGTATAGCTATACTTCAACTTAAAATTAATGAATGAAACATATCATAACATAGATTGATCTTTCACTCATTTCTTACTAAATTCATCGTTCATCTTGTACTAGTTAATTCAGTCTAAAGAAAGAAGTATGTGTCTGATGTGCTCTTTTCAAGACGCAGTCACCGCTATCCGTGATTATGAATGAGAGCGATGAGTGGAGAGCACATAATGAAGTGTAACTGAAGTGCACTCTGCTCTACGTAGATAACACATATTTCGTAATATTTACGCTATTCATTAAAATTCGCAGCGATTATTTACAAATTGTCTGCTCACAAAATTAATTTCTCTGCACATTCCAAATGCATTTCCGTAGTCCCGATATTCAACGACTAGATTCGTTTCCCGTGTCTTTACATTTTAATCTATTCTCATCTAATTCTCATTCCTATTCTTTCCTTTTTTCTTTTTTTTGTTTCTCAATAAATTCATAAATTCCAAGTACACAATACCAAAACACTAATAGCATCACTTAATTACGAACATTTAAAGTAATTAAACGAATCGTATTAAGACACGAAGGTTATGTCGAACGATCATGTTCAGGGCATTTCTTCGTCTCTAACACCTGCAGAACGAGGCGAGTTACCATTAATTCTCTCGCTAATTAAACCGAGCGCCATGTAAGTACCTACAATGATTGTGCGACGTCTATCGTTGCTCCCTGATCTTCTTCTTATTTCACGCGATTTCGCGATCGTTTGATATATCGGGAACGCGTTGTCCTCTAAGGTTAGATTGCGCCATTCACAACTAGAGCAACGATCCGTACAAGGACGGTACACCATTTACGCTGTTAAATCCGGTCGATCTTCACTCGTAGCACGTGTAAGAAACTCCGAGGAACAGATTCCTCTGATGGGCGGTGCATACGTTACCCTATCTTTCAGACAATCGGTAAACATACTTTCGTTTTCGAACGTAGTCGACGATCACGCGATTTGAGAAAATAAAAACGATCCACCGTTCGATCCACCGTACTTTCTCTGTCCGATCACCATCCGATCCTATCGAATTAGCGAATTTTGTTAGGCAGTCTAATATAATCTCTGACCTTTCACTGACATTGATCGGTTAGATCTTTGTTTCGTGCGATAATATAATAAATTAGAAATAGCTATATTATGGATAGTATAGATATCATATATATATATATAGAAACAAAATAAAAGTTTGCAATCCTTGGAAGACAAAAATTTTTTGCAGCATTCCTAATGCTTCGTATGAAATAGAAATTTGCAACACTTAATACCGCAAAATAAAGATTTCCAATTTGTGGAATCACGAAATAAAAATTTATAACATTTCGTATCGTGAAATAATCGTAAAATAAAGATTTGCCACCGTTTATATTCTCCATTTATAAAACCTAAAGTGTGTACCAAGTTTAGATGATCGACACTTTTCTATTCTTCTTCATCGTGAGAATGCTTTCCTCGTAGTCGCTATAACAAACCCGACATTAACTGCAAAATTTATTAATAGTAAATGTCGCTAGCTAATCCGCGAGTTGTTTTCTCGTGCGGAGCATCCTTTGCATGATTCTTCTTTTTCTCGTCGACGAGTCGCAAGGCTGCGCGGCTATGTAAACGACTATTATAGCAACGGTTGCATAGTGTACGCGAAGGATGATGTCAACGGCAACGTCCAATCAATATACATAACAAACGCATCTCTCGAAGCTACTAATTTTTGGCTCGTTTATATTTTCCTATGCAGGGTCACGGAAAATTATGGCTTGATCCCGTTAATTCTAGTTCATCTTCTTTACAATGTAAGTCACCTCGAGCACGTTCGTTAATGGAATCGCAAACATGATATTAACAGATAAGCTCGTTGATGCTTTATTAGTATAATTTTATAGTTTGTCTTATATGATCCAACACGGATAATTTATATCCATTAATAATATAGGTTTATTATATATTAGTGTTATATAAATGATCAAACTATTATATTTCTGACACTGGATTCATTAATTAAATTTAGTAGCAATATCGAGGCTCAGAAAAATTATATTACTTCAAAATAATTTACATAAATCAGAAAAAGACATAGTCCCTTCACTTATTTTTTTTATTGCGCTATTTATTTCTTATGTAAAACAAAGCTATATTAATTTTTTATTTAAATATCATCAATAATCTTTTGTATGATTGAATAATTGTTAAAATAGATGCTTAATCAACCTTTTACTCAATTTCAGAATGCCCGAAACAAAAGCTATCACCAGGCAGAGAAGTAGTATGCTACACTTTCGTTTCCGACGTCGATCAGCTAACAGAGGCTGTGTGCAAATGCACCTCTTTGGTACAACAAGGCTACGACGTGCGAAATCTCTCGGTTTCTGGTAAGTCCCAGACATATTTCATTAGCGATATGATTGTCGATAATCGTATGTAGTTTCAAACTAATGCGTTAATTTTAACGTAAAATCACAGCCGTTTGAAAGACATCCCTTGATTCGCGATAATCGCGACGATCGAAGCTAGACGATTATGTCAGATGATTTCTTTGTCGATATGAACAAAACAAAACGTGAAGAAGATATCGTAATAACGTACTATATCCGGAAAGGAACATTCTTGGAAATGGATGTTTTAAAAATTTCAAACGATTAAGATTTTTCGAATTGATTAGTTTTAATCGTAAATCATAATGCAAATCGATAAATGTAATAAGATAGAATGTGCATACGATGAATTAGAAATTTACTAATTAAAGAATACGTGTTATTTTAAACATTTATTCCGATCATATGGAAAGACCGCAACGTCGAAGGTAATTACAATCCTTAAGTGGTTTAACTTGGAAGATTCTGTCGAAGGTAGGAAAAACTTTCTAGAAAGGGAAACGAGATAGTCTTAATAAATGTGCCGTGAATGGAAATAAGATTCCTCTTAATGTCATGTCGAAACAGTGAGTAATAATTTTTTAACGTATTTTTCAGATTAAATGTTTATCGATAAATACGTGTATTAAGAGTTTAACGGTGCATAATTCATATGATTATACGTTCTGCGATTGCGTAAATGCATACCATCCATATAAATATAGCTGTATCCTTGCACTTGCAACAGGATATCGAAATCCAACCACAACGGGCGGTATATTCTTACGTCTAGTGATATCGTCAGCATTGAGAAATCAACTCTCGGTTTCCGTCATCAAAACTTGTGTAGATGCGTAATTTATAATAATGATCCTTCTATGAATCTTACTCGTTTCAATGAAATTCTTCATTTTTCAATCAGGATGACCAATTAACGTATATTAGCTTGATTATTTGACGATAAGCAATAAGAATGATTTACATTGTTGTATAATTGACGGTCATCACATTTTTTCTTGTTACTTGAGATGTTAAAAGAGAATAGTTGCATGATTATACGTGCTCGCGTCGGCTATTTTTGGTGGATCTTGCCATCTTTATTATCACGATTAACGATCGCTTGTCATCGTTTTAATACGAGTTCGTTGGCTCTTCGCAGTTGGCTACTACAGATTTCATCAATAACCGTAGTGATCGCTGAATATTTGGAAACAATGTTCGTGATATTTATGATATCGAATGTGAATTATGAAAATGAATGTATTTTGATTAAGACTTGTCATAGTTAAAAAAAAATCAGGAATTCATGTGCCAAATTTATGTACTCAAGATTTAATAAATTAATGTCAAAGATAGACGCGTTAAAATCGAAAGGAAATTTTATTCACAAAGAAAACAAAGTTAAAGACTTCCCTTGAACCGCATGGGCAAAAGAATCTAGAAAGGAAAATCTGCTTTGTGTCGGAAGTGCATTCAGAATGTATAAAATCGAAGCAGAAACGTGTTTGACACAGGACATCGCGTCGCTAAAATATTCATACGAGACAATGCTCGATGAATATTCAAGCGTGAATAAACAATGTTAATCCTCGACGAGCATCACGCATTTTACACCCTTTTATTCGTGTCAAAAGTTAAATCTCGAAGGTTCTAATATGCCAATTAATTCGCACCTTTGGATCAACAGAATCACAACGAAACGATTACATTGCATAATCTCAACAAGCTTGTCACTTCGATCTTCTACTGTTTTCCAGGGACATTTACTTACTTAACAAAGGTGTCGAAATAGTTGCAGCGTTTAATCGATTGCTTATCAATCATGTAATTAACGATGCTCGAGGCTTTCAATTAAATCTCTCGAGTTCTTACAAAAGTATTTTCACTTTTACGTACACCTGCGTTCAAAAGCATGAGGATACTTCAAATTTTCAGTGCAATTATCCGGTATAATTTTTATTTCATATTAAAGGTAAAATATTTATTAAATTATTTCTCGCATATTTCCTCTAAAGTGATACGAATGAAATATGTAAAATTTAGTAATATTTATTATAGTTAAGCAAAAACACCGTAATACTTTTGAACAGCGATATATCTTGTATCTCCGTACCCCTTGATCATCGTCGAATAATTTACATTTTTTCCCAATTAATTTTCCTATTAATCCTGGAATTTTATCAGCAAACATGTCACGTGGCTATATTCAACATTTCATTTAACTACATAATATGTTATGCCATGAAGAAATACATCGGCATGAATTTTCTTTTTCCTTTCGGATATTTATCCATATTCAGTTCGACTTTTCGACTGGCACGCGTAATGAAGTCAATGCCATTGTTATTAAGTGGTTGCAACAGCGTTGTTTGTCCCCATAAATCTCGCCAACTTTTTGCAACCGTTAAACCCGCAAAAATCGGACGGCGTGCAAAGCACCGTTAAAGCACGATCTGTTGCGCAACACGAAAAACGCCCCAGTGAAAGAAGACGAAGAAGAAAAAAGGAAAGAGGCTGGTTTCGAAATTTCACCAAAATCAATTTGTTATGCATAACAGAGCGGTGGTCGGCTGACGACGGTATGTCACGCGTGAAATTCGATATCCGTCGGGCAGACCGCGGATCACGAGATCGAGAACGAGATGTGTAAAAGGAAAAAAAAAGAAAAATAAAGCGAAAAAAGGGGAGAAAAGAGGGGAAAAAATCGAAAGAAACGCAAAAAGGAACAAAAAGTTCGAGACGTGAGAAAGAGAGACGAGGACAGAAGTGTCTACACGAATCTCACGTTTGTGACATAATCGCGCGAAAACGAGCTGCGTGCTGATCCTTCTTTTTCTCTGGTCGGTGTACGCTTGCCATGAATGGTTGCGACCGACTCGCCTCGTTTCGTGGAAAAAAATATCTTTTTGATAACGACGGAGCCAGTTTCAATTAAACTCGAATGGCAGCAACGAATTGGAACGGGTTCAATGTGAAACTTCGTTTCTTCGTTTTGTCTTCGGCCAGTGTGCTAATTGGTACGATTGCGTGTTTCGTGACAATATTTTTAGACACCGAAGGATTGACTTTTTGTCGATACAGGGTGTTTAAAAATAAGGATCAAGAATTTCATGGGTACACCGAGAGGAGCAAAAGTGCTGAATTTACAAGAATTAACAGATTTTAAAACGTAAGGTCAATGTTTCAAGACTGTTTTATTTTTTTCTTAACATTATACATTCGTAGAAAAATCGAATTACTTTCACTAACTATGAATATAGATTCGTGTCGCCATGCAAAAAAAAGACTGTTCCTGCTATATGTGTTTGGATAAGTTTCGAAAAACGTCGCATGTCCATACCAAATTCGTGCATGGGTGTGGCTAATGAAACGCGAGGACAGTGGCGTTGAAAGTGGTTCTTATAGATGATCCAGATGTAACAAATATCACTTTCCCTCGCACGCTGCTGAATCTTATTTTGCGTGTCAGCGTCCAATCTCGTTTCTTTAACATCTAGTCTCTTTCTTGTCTGATAAATATTCCAAAGAATAATAGGACATTTGCAAATCTTTTTTTAATTCAACGCTTTCACTCGTTTGTAAAAATGAATAACATAATTATGATACAATGTTCGTGTATCGATGCAATTATCGTGTTTCATACGACGTAACCTGTTATGCGAGTATAATTACATGTTGTAAAAATTACTAAAAGGAATCCATCATCGAAATTGTAATTGATTTGCTTATGTATTACCAAATTTCGATTAAACCAGTTTCCATGTCCTCCTTTTTATACGTAATTTCAAAGAAAAAAATGAAAAGGTAATTAAAATTATATAATTTTAATGACATATGTCGCCAAACTCTTACGCGACGTACTTTGGTAATTTCTCTCTATTAACATAATTCCTGAATGTAATTCGTTTTTTAAATATTTATTGTACATAATGTTTGAAGGTATAAACGAAGTATTGATAAACGAGACATATCGAAGAATGATAGAAAATTTTAACTGTAAGGATGCTATACCTTTACAAGGGAACTGGTAATAGGAAGTAATTTTTACTGTCACGACCAATTACAAAAATACGTGAAAGTTCGTGATTAACTATATTATGGAGACAAAGATTTCGTTTCACCTAACAGCATCGTGTCGTGCTGATTGTGCGACGAAATCAACAATCACGTGGAAAGGAAGGCGGAACTTCTTACGGGCAGTCCTTTTTATTTGTAAGCGTTACTATCGCAAAATCTGCCTTACAACCAAGCCAGTTTTATGAAAGTATACCTTAGGAAATGTGAACTGCGAAATTCAGGGAACATAAGAAGACGACGTGGCAGTAGAATTGTAAAGAAACAAAGATCGATAGAAATGTAAAAAAAGTTACAAATAATATTACTTGTTATGTTAAAAATTGATCGTCATACCTTTTATTCTTTTCTCTCTTTCTTTTCATTGCAATCATCTATGCATTTTACGTATTTTTCAGGATTCGAAGACTTTCAGAAGTCGTTGAAGAAGATTATTCCAACACTTCAGTTCGTGGTTTCCGTGGACGATCCTGGAAAAACACTAAGTACTTCCGGTACAGTTCGTCAGGAGATCACCGCTCGTTTGATCGGAGTTTTGAAAGAGGCAATTATTTATCCATACTATCCGTCAGTTTAACGATATTCTGCAGTTCTCTCTCTAAAGGATTTTGATCGATTTCCACAGGTTGATGGAGTCGAGTTAAACATGACTGCGGGATCAAAGGAACGTTTGGTTCACTTTGTAAAGGGTTTAAAAGACGAATTGGTGAGAAAATCATACGATAAGAGAATATTCCTGGTTCTACCCACAAAATCAGAGGAATTAGCTAAACAATTCGATCTGAAAGAACTGACTAAGTGAGAACTTTTCTATTTTGTTTAATCAATCTATCTAACATTAACAAATATTTCTAAGAGTAGTAGATACTTAATACTTCGCATTAAATTATGGTTTGCTAGAACCAAACAAGAATCGACCTTTTTCAAGATTAGTTTCCCTTTCACGAATTTTAATAATTTCGATACTCTTTCTTTTACACAAGTAAATTCGTATATAAATAATCAACATATTACCTGTGTGCATAAAATGTTTCATAAAACGTTATAGCGATCATCCATCAGAAAAAGATCTCATTACGGCAATAAATATATTTAAAGGTGTAATCGTTATTCCCTACTTTTCTATAATTAAATACTACGACACTCTTCGACTTTCCATACCTTCTGATCTTCTGTCACAATCACTACCTTTTGTGCGTCAAAACGCGTTACAAAATCTCTGTAAACGCCTAGACCAGACCTGAGCTAGACACATTCTACGAATCATGTACCGGGTACATTTAAGTTCATCAATTATTGACCGACAAGTTAAGTAAAAACGGATTTAATAAAAACTACTCATCCATGTTCGGTGTATCTGCCTAACCTTGTGCCAGTTGCCGGCTGGATAGATTGTTAGGAATGCAGCGACGAGTCGATGCACTACTTGATCGTACGATTGTCCGCGGATTTTCACGCGCCTTGCAATTAACGGAATGGCCGTCAGACAGTCATCGTACCGTTCGGTATTTTTTCATTGAATATGGATAAGGGATCAGGTGCAAGGAACGAGACGACCGTGAATGCGAATGAGATCGAAACGACGACGAAAGTCATCCGCGTTGAAAAGATCGTGACACAGTGGGAACGTCATCGCGCGAAATGATCCGCTCTTTTGTACGCGTTTTATTGCTAACTAGATTCTGAGACGAAAAGTCTTTTCTGTTTTGATAAGTACCAAACAAATGCTTTCTTTGATTTTTTATAGACTCTATAGTGATCATTTCTCTGTAATCGTTAACTCGTATAATTTCTTTTCCTATCTCTCGCGAAGTAATAATAGAACTTTGAGAGTTTAAAGGTAGAGCTTCGCACACGTATCTGTATTTAAAACAATATTCCTTAGAAAAGTGCAAAAAGAAAAAGGATTGACCGATTTATTCATAGAACTATGACAAAATATTCAAATTACAAAATTAAATAAGTAAGCGAATACATAAATGCTAGACAAACTATGCCCATAGTTCGCATATAATACATAGGATGTTTCATTGAATATGGATGACTTGAGAGTATTCGAAGCGGTTCTTGAAATATAAATGGGATCGCTCTCAATGTGTTCTCTAGTTGACACTTTGAGGCAATTGTAATCAGCTTATGAGATAAGCAGCACGTTCTATGGAATAATTACGTTGTTTTGAAACACGAATATGATTCATAGAATTTAATAAATCGAATGGCGATCATTTATCTAATTTTTCCTTCTTGCTTTTTTTCTTTCACATCCGTAAACATATTGATGCAAATGACGATTAGAGTTCCGTGTTTTTCGCTGACAGATACGTGGATCTATTTACGGTCCCGACGCACTACTTGGTCGAAGATGACGAGACCAATCACACTTTTCATCCGTCAAGATTGATGGGTCTCTTCGACATGTTTAACGCCGACAGTTTGATCGACTTAATCAGCGGTTTGGGCGCGCCCAAGAGAAAAATTCTGGTGTCAGTACCAGCCACTGCGTACAAGTTTACGCTAAAGGATCAGGACGATAATGCCCCAAGGGCGCCAACTGAGGAGATGCAACCGGTTACCATTGATCAGAAACAGGTGTGACATCAATGATTGTTGCGAACAAATTTTACTAACGCTCGACTGATAAATAGAACGTATGGAGATTATAATCATTGCGTACGATTAAACTTATCGGCTATTTTTTCAGTTATGCGATTTGATGAACAACGGAGAATGGACGGTGGAAAGGGACGAAGACCTTACTGCTCCTTATGCTTTCAAAGATAAAATGTGGATTGCTTTCGAAGATAGAATATCTCTATCTATAAAAGTAGGAACTTTTCACTTTTATTATTGAGTTTTAGTTTTGAGCATTTTGATAGATGGTTTTGCGACGAATTGTTCTTTTTCTTTTTTAAGGGAAAGTATGTACTGCTTCGAGATCTTCCTGGATTGGCGGTGCATGACGTAGACAATGACTTTAAAACTAATTGCGGGATGCCTCTTACACACGAGGTTCATCGATCCTTCTCGAATTTCAAGAGGAAGTCGAGAGCCGCTGTTTTGAACGCTTTGGAAGATGATCTACATGTAAATAAATATATTTATAATAATTATACTATATATTATATTATATTTTATGATGTTAGTTAATGTTTATCGGTTGAAGAATCAGAATGTTCATCAGTACGCCACCTTTTGGTGAAAGCTCAGATCACAGACTATGTACCAGTAGATGGCAATATTCAGTTAATTCCAACGTTGTTTAAATTAATTTCAGTTTAGATCAAATTTAAAAATTAATAGAAGTAAATTGTTATTTCTGTACGCTTTATTAATAGTACACAATTAAGTATCAATACTTCGTTTCTTTATTATTACAAATGTTATAAAGTGCTCGATTAATTGTTAAATGATTTTTAATTTCAGCAAAAAGAGCTTGAGTACTCGACTAAAGTCAAGTCATCCGATTTTCGAGTTGTTCGCGTAGTAGACACCGAAGGACACATCAGAGTTGTTCGAGAAAACACGCAAACCGAATTTACTTGCTCTAGACAAGGATACTTTGTCCATCCTAAAAGTTGTAACAGGTAAATCACTATCCGCAGCGAATTAATCATTGCTCGAATATTGTTTCGCTTCTTGTTATAATGGAAATGTCCTACTTGCCCCTATAGATTCTATCGATGTGTTAAATTCAACCAAGAAGTGGAAGATTACTCCGTATTCGAGTTCGACTGTCCAGCAGGTTTATCATTCGACGAGCGTACAGAAGTTTGTGTTTGGCCAGGCTCCATGCCTGAGGGATCGCCATGTCCTGGAAGTAGCGAAATTGCGCCAGTAACTCGAATAAGGTTCGAGTGTCCTTCCAAATCTGGCTACTATGCGGATCCCCAAAATCCCCGTTGGTTCTTCGCCTGCATCGACCTAGGTTTATATCTTGCGTTGAATAATTTTTCAATTCTGTTCGAGACATTTCATTAATTAAAGATTCTGATGACAGGAGGTCCTGAAATAATGGCTTACGAATTTCGTTGCCCGTTCGGTCTGATCTTCGACGAGCAAAAATTAATTTGCGAGTGGCCTTGGTTGGTAGCAGGCTACTCTGGTACTAGTTATACAAGATCTGAATATGACGGAGGGTATTATGGCACTGGAACTACTGCAGGTACTGGTGGATACTATACAGGAGCATTACCTCATGGTTACACGGGAACATCAGGAGGAGGAGGGTATACTATTGCTACTGGATCAGGATTTTCTGGAGCAGCTGGAGTTGGTCATGGATCGTCGTTTGGACAAGGAACAGAATATACTGGAAGTGGGAAAGGAAAGGGATCAGGTGTAGCTGGTCATGGAACTTCATATGATGGTCAAGGAACTGGTGGTTACTCTGGAACCACTGGAAGTGGATACTCTGGAACAGGAGGTGCTGGTTATGGCACTAAATATACTGGCCAAGGATTTGGTGGACATTCTGGAACAACTGCAAGCGGATATTCTGGAACAGTAGGAGCTGGCCATGGAACCACATATAGTGATCATGGGTCTGGTGGATACTCTGGAACAGGAGGTGCTGGTTATGGCACTAAATATACTGGCCAAGGAGTTGGTGGACATTCTGGAACAACTGCAAGCGGATATTCTGGTACAGCTGGAGCTGGTCATGGAACCACATATAGTGGTCCAGGTTCCGGAGGTTATTCTGGAACCACTGGAAGTGGATACTCTGCAACGGGAGGTGCTGGTTATGGCACTAAATATACTGGCCAAGGATTTGGCGGACATTCTGGAACAACTGCAAGCGGATATTCTGGTACAGCTGGAGCTGGTCATGGAACCACATATAGTGGTCCAGGTTCTGGTGGTTATTCTGGAACCACTGGAAGTGGATACTCTGCAACAGGAGGTGCTGGTTATGGCACTAAATATACCGGCCAAGGATTTGATGGACATTCTGGAACAACTGTAAGCGGATATTCTGGAACTGCAGGAGTTGGTCATGGGTCCACATATAGCGGTCAAGGGTCTGATGGGCATTCTGAAACAACTGGAGGCGAGTACGCTGAAGCAGCAGGAGCTGACCATGGAACTTCATATACTGGACAAGGATTTACGGGAACAACTGGAAGTGGGTACTCCGGCGCAGGAGCAACTCAAACATCTGGTCATGGATATTCAGGAACTGGCACGAGCTATACTGGATCGACTGGTAAAGCAGGTTATGGAGGATCAACTGGCACAGGATATTCAGGGGGAACTGGTACGGGTCAAGTATCTACTGACACTGGATTTACTGGTGCAGGAATAATTGAACAAGCAGAGAAAAGTGGAACAATTGGTACAGGCTATACTGGATCTACGTATTCTGCTGCTGGATCTACTGGTGGAGGATATTCAGGAACAAAGGGAGGATCTATTGGTGGAGGATATCCAGGAACAAAGAGTGGTTCTAGTGGTGGAGGATATTCAGGCGCAACTGGAGGAACTACTGGAGGATATGCAGGGTCAGGTGGTATTCATGGTGGATCTACTGGCGGAGGATACGCGGGATCTACTGCTGGCGGATATACAGGAGCAGGAACAACTGGTGCTCATGCGGGATCTACTGGAGGATATGCAGGGCCAGGTGGTATTCATGGTGGATCTACTGGCGGAGGATACGCGGGATCTACTGCTGGCGGATATACAAGAGCAGGAACAACTGGTGCTCATGCGGGATCTACTGGGGGATATGCAGGGCCAGGTGGTATTCATGGCGGATCTACTGGCGGAGGATACGCGGGATCTACTGCTGGCGGATATACAGGAGCAGGAACAACTGGTGCTCATGCGGGATCTACTGGGGGATATGCAGGACCAGGTGGTATTCATGGCGGATCTACTGCCGGAGGATACGCGGGATCTACTGCTGGCGGATATACAGGAGCAGGAACAACTGGTGCTCATGCGGGATCTACTGGGGGATATGCAGGACCAGGTGGTATTCATGGCGGATCTACTGCCGGAGGATACGCGGGATCTACTGCTGGCGGATATACAGGAGCAGGAACAACTGGTGCTCATGCGGGATCTACTGGGGGATATGCAGGACCAGGTGGTATTCATGGCGGATCTACTGCCGGAGGATACGCGGGATCTACTGCTGGCGGATATACAGGAACAGGAACAACTGGTGCTCATGCGGGATCTACTGGGGGATATGCAGGACCAGGTGGTATTCATGGCGGATCTACTGCCGGAGGATACACGGGATCTACTGCTGGCGGATATACAGGAGCAGGAACAACTGGTGCTCATGCAGGACCTATCGGAGGATATATAGGAACCTCAGGAGGTTACGGTGGATCTTCAATACCTGGTCAAACCATTACATTCGGTACTGGACAGTCACAAACACCAATTTATGTTTCTTCTGGCACAACTGGAGCTGAATTAGACCATGGTGTAACCAATATATATTCACAGACACGTAAGTTTATTCTATAAAACCATTTTATTTGTACTCGGACGAAATTAAAACATGTATATAATTTATTTTCATTTAACTTATAGCTGGGCCTATTATTGTGGAGAAACCTGAGAAACCTACCTGTCTCACGAACCTGTGTTATGGGTCTTCTCAACCATCAGGTGGTCAGACCCTCATAACAGACGACTATGTTTCAAGCCATGGAGCTATTTCTGGAACAAATGTTTACCAAGGTACGACTGGATTTCCTGGAAGCTTGAATGTTACTTTTGGAAGCCACGTACCTTCCATTGGAGGCGTTACGTATCATGGAGGCGTCACACCCGCTGGTGGCTATACAGTGACAGCAGGTACAGGTGCTATCGTGACAGGACACGGTATTCAAGGATCGATCATCACTGGAGGCTCCACTCCAGGGACGCTTATTACCCATGGAGCTACCCCTGGCGCAATCTTCACAGGTTCTTCTGACCAAGGCACCATAATAAGTGGAGGAAGCCATCCAGGATATACGAAGACTGGTCTAAGTTCACCTGGCTATGTAATTAGTGGCGGAGTCAAGACCGTATTCCCTGGTTCAGGCAGTTCTGGAACGACAGTTTACGGAACACCTTCACCTGGTGTCATAGTAACTGGAACACCTTCACCTGGTGTCGTTGTAACTGGAACACCCTCACCTGGAACTATTATAAAGGGTCAATCGAGTCCTGGAATAATTCTTACAGGACAAACAGTTCCTGGAGTGTCTATTGGGGGATCTATTGTGCCAGGAACAGTCATTGGATCAGGTTTTCCAACGCATCCAGGGGCTGTTACTCCAGGATCTCCATTTGGAACTAAGATTGGAACCACACCATCGACTTATGTCACCGGCTACAAAACTAACGAATACCATGACAACGGAGGACGTGGTACCATTAGATTTAATAATGGCGATGTGACCACCAAGTACACAGAAAATGATATTCCAGATTATAGACCAACTGGCGGCAATACTTTGCCAGATACTCTTATTCCAGGAAGCAAAGGTATTCCCGGTGTATCGATATCTAGTGGTTTCACTAAGACTGGACCTACCAAGACAGGATTTACCACTGCTACTTTAGGTGCTGGTGGTAGTTATGTAATTAGCACTGGAAAAACTAGCCCCCCACCTAATCCTGACCATATTGGCGCCAAAGCTTTCGAAGGCAACGTGGCGGGATACCCGAAATCATCTACCGAGAGCAGTGCCAAGACATATTCAGGAACATTCTCAACTTATGGTCCAGGCTTCAGTCAGGGACCTTCGAAGGGCACTGGATATTCCTATCCCACACCTAGCATTCCATTTGATACAGGAGTGACGAAGAATTTGCCTATTTCTTCGACAGAGAGTGGCATCTTTAGTGGAACTACTCCAACGCCGTTCTTGAAGGTTGAAGTACATAATACACCAAAATTCGGTGAGGCCGGATTCACCAGTTCACCTGCGGTTGTGAATACGTATCAGAAACCAAGTGGCTTTACGCGTGCACCATCTCCAACTGGAACACCTGTGCTTTATACCACTGGTCCATTGGAAAATTACAAGACGACTGTCTTTGAAGCGGCTAAAGTCCCAGTTACAATCTCTACTATTCACCCAGTGATAGATACTGGATATCAGACTGTGATATCGTCGACACCCTTGCCTGTAACTATAAGTCAAGATAAATTTGGCATTCAGACCAGTCCTCAGTTTAGTTTTGGAACAAAGACTTCTCAACCTGGTATATTCGGAGATCGAGGTCACGTTTCTAGCACGACACCAACGACTATATTTAAAATATCATCGAAGTATCCCTCTGGAGAACCACAAGTATGATTTTTTACAATTTTCGTACATAAAAATGTAATTCTCTTGTTATATGATTTATTGTAATTCTACGGATGAAATTTTTAGTATGATTATGGACCTACCACTCCATCATCTGGTTCTGGATACTTTACAACATCGAAGAGCGTGTTTGAACATGTGACACCGTCTGGAATCTCAGAGTCGCCGAAACCACAGGTGAGATTTTAATAATAATTATATTAAATCACTGATTACTAGTTATCAATATTTATTAAAAAAATATTTCCATTTCAGACTCAGTATATACCTGGCGAATCTATTTCGCCAGCCATTGGAGTAACTTACAGAAAACCATTCCCATTACCTGGCGTCACCTATCAACAAGAATTCACACCAGCATCTGTCAAATCGTATACCACTGCTCCATCGGGCATAGGATCAGGTCCCGGCTACAAAGGATCGCCTACGAACATAGCAATTCCCAGAGATGAAGTCGGAAAGCTCGTTACAAATTACAACAGAGGCACTACGAAATATGTTCCAAACCAATACGACGTTTACACAACAGGATCCGCAGCAGGAGTCGATTACTACCAGTCCCAGTCGAAGTTCAAACAGGGTTACGATTCATCGACACCATCCTCGGTTCCTAGAACACAGTCTCCTCTCACAGTGACGACTTACTCCGAAGGATACTCGAAACCATCTTCAGGTATCACGTATCAGACCACTGCCAAGTCTACAGCCGTAGGTAAACCGAAAGTGATTGTGAAGTGGAGCGATCTGCACCCTCTTCTCCTTGGAAAATTAGGAGCAGAGTGTACCTGCAGAGGAGATCCTTTCGCTAATCTCAGAGGTCCTGGCTCCAAGTTGATCAACTCGTCAAAGGGCAAAGTCGACTTGTCTAATTATGACGAGTCGGAGATTTATGTAGATCTTGAGAAGGAAGGATCCTACGAAGATCAAGATTACCAAGTGACCAACTACGAATCGTCTTCGAAACAACCAGTTAAGATCTATAATGAACTTTCGAAAGCTCTAGGAGCTACAAGCATTCAAGTTCAAGAAAAGCCATCGTCCACGTACTTACCAAGCGTTACTCCTTCCGTGGGAGTAGGAGGTCGCACTTCGAGCCTTTCAGGTCATGGATTAACTGCCAACTTCAGATCTGGAAAGAGTCTGAGCAACGTTGGATCTCCTATCAACTCGATTGGAGGTAGTAAAGGTTTAGCTTCCACTGTGGACCATTCTGTCATTGGTCCTATCGATGGTTCTGTCAAGAGTTCTACTGACGATTCTGTCGTTGATCCAATCGATCGTTCTGGAGAGTATGAGGATAGTGTATCGGAAGAGATTATCGATGGAGCTACCAATTGCGCCAGACCAGGTCTGTTCAGACACCCTAATTTCTGCAACAAGTTCTATGCCTGCCATTGGGACGAGTGGAAGAAGAAGTTCACGCTTCACACGTTCAACTGCCCCGTGCATTTAACCTTTGACAATGGCGCGGGTGCTTGCAACTGGCCTAGCATGGGCCCCGCTTGTCAAGACAATAACTTGTTAGTTTAGACGGTTCACTGTTGTTGGGGAGGACTTATGGATCTCGCATACCGCGGTCTTCTCGTGACACCTTCATTTTTTAAAAATTGGAGATGGAAATTTGAACGCAGAGAGTTCTTATTATAAAAGTTACTGAAAAATAATTCTATGAATTTTGTAAAATTTTTGATATAATCTTAGATTAATTTGCTACGTTTGAATTTTATACAATCTTTATATATTTATTAGTCTTCTGATGTAATTCTAGATTTCTATTACGTTTTATACAACAACAATTATTTTATAAAGCATCGCAGATTACAATTATCAGTGTACACACTTTCAGCATTATTTGTAGAATATTAGTCACACGAAAGTAATAACACGAAGTTTAAAGATATTGTTTTAATGTTTAAACGTTCAAGTTATGTGGCAAAGCATACAGAGCATGTGAGGTAACATTTAATTATAACGTAGTAACGGTATACGTTCAGTTTCTTTTTAAACTGAAAGACGTGAAACGAGTATAAGAGAATGCTTTTCCCGAGGTAACGAGAATGGAGACAAGGAGGAAGAAAGATCCAAGGCGATCGAGGTACCGCGATGCGAAAGCACACTGTCCAGAGTGAAAGTCAAGCTGCACTCGCCGATTCGAATCGCCCGAAAGAAGTCGATAGTGTGTGCGATTCCATGTCCAAGACGAATTATTGTATATAACGTGCCCTACTCTTCTAAATTTGTAAATAACGACGAATTACCTTTAAAAAGAAGAAGATATGGAAAAAGTTTAAAAAGTTACAGAAAAGAAATTTTATTTAAATATGACGAAAGAAAAATGTGAAAATCTCAAACTGACGAAGCAAGAAATTGGTTCCAAAAAAATGATGAAGAGATATTTTCAATCAGTTGATATTATCGTTTCTGTTGATCGTCGTTGACCTGTTGCTTTGATCGAATTTTTTTTCTTTTTTTATAATTGTGTCATTGGCGATTTATATTTGTATATATATATATTTTAGATATCGATAACACGATTTGCATAATTGACGTATCCCTTGAATTCGTTCACTTACTTTTCCAGATTTTTCGTGTTTCCTGTTTAATACAGGGAAGTTAATTTTGAATATTCTTTGCGCACTACTTAAGCTTGCCTTGATTCTGTGTTCATCTCGTTCCTATCTCTATTTACTATCTTTCCGCTTCTTCCCGATGCAATTATTATTTATTTGCCGCTTGTTACTATTGTACTAGAAGTTAAGGGTATATTACGACAAAAATCCTTGAGGCATCAACGATCGTTTCTCTGCGTCGATAAGAATTTCTTTTTATTATCTATTTTGCACACTTAGATCGGAGCTTCGATAATCGTGCCATTTTATCGTGGTTGTCTAATGTAATATTACGAACTTAGAATAAATATGATAATTGTACAAAATATGATAGAAAATAATTCCAAACTAAATTTTTCCTGGATTCAACCACTTTCCGGATCTACTTTCCTTTTATCTTTTAACTATTGTTGCATCTATATTCTAATTCGTTACGTTATTAAATAAGAAAAAGAACGCGTTTGTCATTTGTTGATACGGCCTGAGGCTAAACTTTCGTTTGTTCTATATACGAGAGGTGTGGTCACCTTCCACTTAAAAATGAAAACGTTCACAGTGACCTTTCGAATAAAATTTTCCATAAAAATTAGTTATATGACAACTTCTAAATGAATTTAATTATCATATTATTTACATTCTTCATGGCTAATTGCTTTTGCAATTGACAGTCTCGCCATGATCTTATTACACACGTGTAAAAAATTAAACGTGATAATCCTTGATGATGAAACATTTGCAATAATCAAGCACAGCAACGCTATATCCTATAACCTAGGTAGATAGCAAATTGTGTCAACCAGACAGCCATAATTCATACTCGACGAAGGGCATTGAGTAGATAGATAATAACGAATTCTATGCCGGATTATCCTTTCTCTTTCTCTTTGATTAAATTAAGAAAGCCTTTTAAGGAACGTGGGAGGGCAGTAGTCGTGGCAGAAGTGGCTTAATTCGTTCACAAAGTTCAACGTGTGACTCTAATTGATAGTTTCAATAGATGACTCGTTAGCATAGAAAGCAGTTTGCTAAATGAAAAAAGAATGTGGCCATAAAATCCAGTTTCTCTGCGTTAACCGCAATTGATGCGATGATGAACTACGATCACACCTAGTTGCATGATTTTCACCACTTATACCGATTCGCCTTTTCAGTGTTTAATGGCCAGATCAACATCAAATTTCCAGTTTATGAGAGAAATCAACCACGATGGAAATATCTTATGATATACACGAACGATATCTATTTTTCTCCACAATTAATCAGAGAGAATAGCGAGAATTGTGCGATGATTCTGATGTGTAAAATTCTACCACTTATTGTGCGGTTGAGAAATTGAAAGTATAAAATAACTGAATTATAATTTTAAGACAATTATATATATATATATTACAATATTACATATATATAATTATATATATATATAATTATATAATATAATTATATATAATATATATATATATATATGTAAGTAGTTAAATAATTATCGTATCATGTGCGAGCGAATATATCATTCTTCGGAATTATACGAATGTAATATTGTTCTCTTCAGAGATTGATATTCGAGTCGATCTTTGTAACTTTAAAGATGTCCCATTTCCCATAAAAAGAAATGGAGAGTTTGTGGAGGAGGAGGAATGAAAATGGAGGTCAGTGGAAGTAAACTCTGTCTCCAGTGACCCACTGATACATTTCCATCGGTTTCATAAGTGGGTAACGCGGTACACAAACACATTAATTTCATTTTATTCCTTATCTGTGATACAATTGTTTAAGAAATGCAAAAAAATATTCGCCTTTCTTCATAGAGAATTTTTTCGTTTATTAATTTCTTCTATTTCGTCGAATTCAGATTCTTGGTAAATTTAATTTACGTAATAGTAGTGATTAGTACGTGTCAGATAGTGTGTTTGTTATATAACAAGTGTCGTTATTGAGAACAAAAGAAAGAAAGTTTTTGAAAAGGAAGAAGGAGAGCACGAAATGCTTGTAATTTGTAGAATTTCCCTTAACAACGAGCTCCCATATGAGCTACTAGCTTCGTGATCACCATAATCATAACTTCATGCTTTTGGGTCCTTTCTATGTAATTCATGGATTGCGCAAAACTTGCACATTCTCTCAGAGAAAGAGCAGTTGTTTGACGAGATATGGCGAAGCATAATATTCTTTCGACATATTTGTCAACCACGTAATATTAATGAATTAGCATGACCAATGCTTGTTTATTTCACGATGTCGAGAATTTATAAGTTTATTCTTATTTCTGTAAAACTTTAACAATATAACTGCAGTTCTTTGGTAAAATTTGTTAAAATTAAAGCAATTTATTAAAAAAAAAAAGGAAAGTTATGTGGTTATAAATAACGTAGTTATAAATTCCTGTATTTCTATTCTATTGAGGGATTTATTAATTTCTATTATAGAATGTAGTAAGATTATACGTATGTTTGAAAGCGCTAATGACCGCGACCAGGTTGTTTTAAAGAATCGGGAATACTTTCAGAAACGTGTAAAACCAGTGTACGCAACGTGGAACCGAGGAATACGTAGATTGAAAGGAATACATAACTAATAAACGAAATAACGCAAACCGAAAGCCAAAGTGAAAGTTATTTTTAATGACACATAGAAATCGATATATCGTAGGCGCTGGAACTTTATTCTGATGGAAGATTAGCCACGCCAATTTTTGCATAAATTTCCATACAATTTTAAATAGGGAAATGTTTCAAGAATGGTTGTCCAGTGGTATGTAATAAATTATTCGCTAATTGCATAGGCGCATATACAAGAATGGAATTGAATAACCAATGTTCACGGAATTGAAGCACCGATTTACAGTGGCGTCGAGGAAGTGACCGAATTGCTAGAATTCAAACGACGTTACTGTATGTCAGAAGAGAAAATTCATTTCTATTCGCGTTCAGTCTACCTATAGAATTTTCTAAGTAATTAAGAATGAGCAACGAATCTTGTGCATAATTGAGATAATGCATACTAAACAAACGTTACCTCTAAATTGAAATGTCGCTTGCAAGCCCAGGAACATGGTCGACCGAAGAAGAAATTTATTTATTGATTATGTACACCAGTTTGAAACCAAGACTAGTCGAATAACTAGGCACTTTTTTGTATCAAATGTCATCAATTGTATATTTCAGTCCAATAATTTTTATAATAATATAATTACTGTGATAACAGGCGTATGTGAATATTAAAAAATACTGACATTACACTTGAATTAAAAGAAAAAGTTTGGAAATTCTAACGAACTAAAAATTTTACCATTTCTAATTTTCTAATATTTCTCTCTTTATATTATTTAATATTTTTTTTAAATTAAGGCTAATTACCATAGCAATAAACGCCAGATTTCCATCTCCAGGTCTACTTAACTTCGTATCGGAAAGCTTGCCAAACCGGCCTTCCAGTAATCCGACTGTCACTATCTACGCTCGGTTGTCCCTAACTGAAGTTAGCAGAGAGTGAGAAAGAGAGAGGTGGGGACTTAAGATCGAAGCACTTGACACGAGGAAAAGAAAGGAACGAGACGAGAGAGCACAGATATTGGAGGTGGCGTCAAGACCAAACTGTCCGGGCTCCAAGGTAATATAAAGGCGTACGTCGACTTCACCTGGTTCAACTTACCTGGAACATCGAACAGCTGCGTTGCCCAGCAAGATTGAGAACGTTCGCCACTGCCACACCACTTTCTACCATCATGTGAGTCCCTTTAAGTGCTCGCTTTTTAAACCGCTTCTAGTTCCTTAATACTGTAAAGTTATTAAATTAGAATTTTGTTGATATTTTTGATCGATTAACAACGTGGATGTTTTCTGAATAATTTATATTCAGTTATTTATACAATTCTGTTTCTAATTGATCAAATAAAGGTATAGTAAGTTTGTAGTTATAGAATTTGAATATGTTGATTAATATACCCTTTTTTTTCTTTTTTTTTATATTATACTAGTATACCGATGACGAAGGATTTATTAAGAAAACCTAAAACGGACTTTGAAGAAGCTAATTTTTCGATGCGATAAAATTCCTGTAATTTTTAGTTCGATATTCCTTTAACTGTTCTGTAATAAATCTGTTGTTTCAAATGATAAATCTTAGTATTTAATGTTGTTACTTAAATTTGGAATATTTCAAAGTTTAAGCCAAGAATCATTCTTTTGAGTTGTTTGAATGTTTAATTTAAGAGCAATCACAAGTTTAAAAAAGTATTTCAATATTTAAGTACTTATTCATATATAATATCCATATATTATCCATATATAGCATTTTTAATTTAATATAAAGATTCGAATAGTCTCGACTGTCTTTAAAAAAATAGTTTATCAAAGTTATAACGCAATAAGACGACAATAATGACGATGAATATACCTTACTCTAGGAATAAGAATAATTTACATGTCGTTAGCGTATTTGATTTCATGCGTCGAAGTCGTATTTCAACATTTCAACTAATTGTTGATGATTGTTAGTATTTTTCGTTTTCGTTTATTGGAATGAACACTGACACAAGATGAGTGAAGTACGTCAAGAAGATCGTTCCGTATTCAGCCGTACATACATTATCTCATTAATTTATACTCCGTTATAAATGGATCACGTTGCGTATTACATTATGATGTATGCAGATCCGTTACATAAGATGAGCAACTTTACGTCCTAACACGATTTCAAGATTTATATAAATCATAAGTCTTCGTATTGCATTGCATTGCATTGCATTGCAATTGCAAATACATTTAAACGTTCTGTAGAGAACTTGAGAAAAAAAAGAAATAATAATAAGAAATAATAAAGTAGTTCACCTATAAAATTATGCAAAATATTAGCAACCTAGAACAAGAGTATGATATAATAGCTAAAAAAAATTCTTTTGTAGCAAAATTTAAGTACCCAAGTAATTATCTCCTCAATTATTCACACAAGTTCACAGCTGTAGGTATTGTTCAGTCATCGTGTTCCCAAACACACAAAAACCTAAATGGTTTCTACGTAAAGAATTGATCGAAATCGTTTCCGCGAACTACAATAAAATTCCGTAACGTAATATCGATGATCACGTAACAATAGTCTGGTACAGTATATTTTCATAAAATGGGCAAAATTGAGCCAGAGAATTAAATATACACGAGCAAATTGTCTTTTCATATAAACTTAGTATGGAATATATTATTAAATTATTTATAAATATAGATTGTTAGTAAACAGATCGTTAATTAAATCTTCTATAAAAGTTGAGTTGTGTGAATTGATTTCTCTGGTTTCATATAGATTCTTATAGATGCAATGTATTAGCGTAATTGTTAAAATATATCATGAAGTCACGAATTGTCCCGTTTATTGTTATTCCGGTTAACGTGGGCGACAGAAACGTGTCGCACGTGAGATCCTCGCCTTGAAGCCCGTGAAAGTGAAAGGATTTCTGATTTTATCTTGCACAAGTAAATGCGATTCAGGGGTTAAAAGTGCATTTCAATCGTTATGTACGCTCTAAACCATGCAGTTTATTTTTATCCTTTATCTAGACTTATTATTAACGTGTTCGAACTAATTGAGAAATACTCCAGCTTTACTTTCCAATTATGATAACTTAGATAATGAATTGTTTTTCTTTGCATACTAATTAATACGAAACATTATTCTTAAAAAGTCGTTTTTTTGGTACAAGTTTTCATGTTTGTTAGTCTTGTGATCTCGGTAACTTAACAAAGTTAAAATGTTACTAATTAAACCTCAGCTATAGACATTCGTATCCGAGACATGACTAAATTTATGTTTTAGGAATTTTGGAAAAAGGAGTCTTAATAACAAGTATTTAATATTGAATTTTACTTCTATAAAACAGTGATTTAATAATTCAATGAAAAAAATCGCCAAACAGTCTGAGACATTATACGTCTATGGTAATGACAAAAATACAGGTGTCTTTAGTTAGATGAAAGATTAAACGAGTATAATAACGTTGGTTTAATTTCGTGCTTAAATGGAGGATAATGAATATTTAAATGATGAATATTTAGAGCAGTCCAGACTATTGAAAATCAAACAAGAAATGACAGAACAGAAGAAAATTAAAGATAATGTTGATGTAACGAAACTGCAAAACGCGACTTTCTCTCGATACAAAGTAGAAAGTTCAATGCGATTGGCGTGGTAGATTGCGCTTGACAAAATGAATGTTTCTTTTTGCTTTCGTCGCACGAGTTATGCGATTAATAGAGCGAGACCAGAAGCCGTGGCAAATTTTCCGCTCCATTTAATAAATCACCATCAAATAAAATTACCATACGCTAACATAACAATAATCTATTTTCCACTCTTCATTAGAATTCTAATAGAAACTACCTGAATAAATTGTGTGCTTAAAAAATTCTGACCTGATTAACATTCTACGGACGTTGCTTTTGTCTCTGATATTATTCAATATCAAGAGTCTAATAAATCCCATTCAACTTTGTTTGCTCCAAATATGAGTTCTCAGGATTTCGCTGGGAATAATATCTGGTGCAAGGCAGAAAGTAACGATTTCACTAAAGAGATAACTGAAACCGGTACGTCCGAAAACGAAAGCAGTCGGAGATAGGGAATGATCAAGTGAAATAAGAATAAAAAAAGAAAAATGGAAAAGGTGAAAAAGGTGAAGCGAGCGGAGAAGTAGCCGTGAGCAGTGAAAGTCACAAATCGGGTTGAACTTTGCCGAGAATGGTCAGGCTGGTTATTTAATGCGAGCCAAACGAAAAAAAAAAAAAAAAGAAAACAAACGAGACGAAATTATAAAAATCCTCGAACGCCCACTTGAACTCTTACGCAAGAACGAGTCGTTGGTTTATTTTTCTACTGTAGCGATATTAGTGCGTGACTTCCATAATTACTTTTCAGCTTCCCTTTCTTTCAACTTGAATGTTTTCATGAAATATTCCGAATAATTCGACGAGATTCGAAGATGTGAATGTTCAAAGATACTAATTTTTTCAATTTTGTTTAATCTCTTCTTTGATGACTCTATGTCTAATCTAGTTTATGTAACTGGATAATCAATGGAAAATTTTAATAGTCTACATCATTATACATAGCAATTAGCTACAATGAGTTACTAACATACGTTTTATCAATTAAATAGATCCTTCCACTGCATTGAAATAATTAATTCGTATTTTTCTAACAAACAATGATTTCTTAGTCTACTTATTTTCTTATACCTTCGAGTTTTTATTATTATCAACGTTACGCGGTATTGAATTTGTTATAACGAGTGAGTCATAAATAGATAACATTTTTACTGCATTCGTTACGAACTACGAAAGTTCCCATTTCTTTGGCCTGTCTTGGTCGCAATTCCTATCTCATACTTATTGTTAGCCATTATTATATTACATATCATATATCCTCTTCCTTAGTGAGTCATAAATAATTATCTATAATTGCATTGAATGCATTGAAACACGGCGAAGAATTGTCATTAGTCTGCAAGCTGTTCATGGATATGGAAAATAAAATGTAATTGGGTCACGACGTTAATGTGGACACTTATAATTTTATAAAAAATTCTGTTGTAGGGTGGTGTGGTTGGTGATGTTCCTAGCAGTATCCATCCTGACGGAGGCAGCCATACCGGATCCACCAACTTCCGGTATCACGACCGTCGGCTCGTTAAAAATAGGAACAGCTGCTGATTGTTCTGGTGTTGTTGCTTTCTCGGCTACCCAGGCTTCTGTCGATGTGAGTCTAATTTTTAAACGAGTTTCAAATAAAAATACGGTCTGGATATTTCAACGCAATAAATATAGAAATATTCGTAGAATCTTAAATGACAGCAGAATTAACTGAACTATTTGGAGAACTTCAATGGAATGTTGAAACAACATTCATTTAAATTAAAATGAAATTTCGTAGTTTCTAATTTACATAATAACTTGTGTCAATACACACTTGTCAACTTATCACTGTGTCAACATTTATACTTGAGTTATAACAATTTGAACGAAAAATTAAAAGCTGTCGCAAATTATTCACAATGTTTATAAAATGTAATAACGTTTAAAGACAATAATTCTTGAAATATTATCTCATCCATTAGCATGCCAAAGTCGTATTCGCCGAGACATTGGTCGACAAAGGCGTGGGTTACGTCGCCCAAACAGGAATTTTCATCACTCATTGCCCGGGCTTGTATCAGTTCAGCTTCGCCGGATATGGCAGCACCGACCTTCGGCTCACTCTGAAAAAGAAACTGAATAATTCCGATAGCTGGAGACCCGTGGTCAGCACTGGTGCAGGAGGTGGTGCTAATTTGGTCTTATTGGACGTCGAAGCTGGAGATCATCTCGCTGTTTTCGTCGATGCAGGAAAAATATCGGATGGCGTCACGTTCTCTGGATACCGAATAGCCAAAAAATAATCGACCAGAATTCAGATAATTCAACCACTAAACAATAATCGTTTCCTTAAGTAGACAATTTGAAAAGTTCGGAATTATCGATATGAATCCAGTCAAGACGAAACTGGACCAAATTTTTGACAAATCGGTGGCAAATTATACGACGACATGGAACTGTTCATCCAAAAGCTTCGACAATCAGCAGATTATTAATATCTTTGGAAGAATTTGAAATGGATCTGATACTAAAAAGTACAAAATCGAGACTCGTAGTCTTTGATGAATTGGAACTAAAAGTTTGAATTCGTTACACTGAATGAGCTTTTCTAAATCATGAAATTTTGGATTTGACGGCGTTCCTAATTGGGAAACGTTCGATCAGAGCGGTTTTAATCTTCTCCATGAACTTAACGCTCTGTGATAGCTCTTTCTCTACGTCTCTATTATTCGAGGTCTCGCAATTTTACTGATCTCCTACTTTAAACATTTAAGATCGCATCGGCACGGATCATTAAAATTGCAAGACTGACAAACTCAATTGGTACACTATCTTCGACATTCGTTTCTTCTGTATCTTTTTCTCCTCATTCTTTTCTTCACCTTTTTTTTGAACTTTTCTTCGCTTTGTCTATTATCTCTATCCTATTCTTTGATACGAATTTCTTTTCGAATTGCACACTCTGTTTCTCACTTTAATTAACACTTTTCTCTTCTCTTCTGTAGAAACGATCTTTCTATCCTAACGCTACGATCTGATACTCTATTTCCGTTTCATTTTCTTCGTGATTCTGTTTTTATCTCTTTTCTTTAGCATGCTACTGCTCTAAATTTTTAATTTCTTTCTTTCTTTCTTTATCAAACTATTCTATCTTTATTTTCATATTTTTCTCAAGTACCTGTCAGTATTACAAAGTCAAAATTGTTGATCTTGCCATAAATTGCTTTCCGTTTATTTCTTACGATATAGATAAAGCTACTTCTTCTTGTTTTCTGTCTGAAATCTATCCTGCCTCGCATATCTCTTCTCGTATATGTTTTACTTTCTCTTACAATGCTGCGATTATAAATAGTAGATTATTATAACTAGTCCCTACTCTCTTTGAAATTTTACTCTTTTAATGACGGTCTTTCTCTCCAATTTTCATATCTCTTTTCTGTTTCCCTACTGTACTATCCCCGTTGTATTTCAGTTAGTAATTTTATCCCTTTTTACGTAAACTCCAGAATACTGAAGTACCTGAAGTTTAATAAATTATAGCACTTTACCATGTTTCCTGGGTGCTACTTTATTTTTCTCCAATTTCTCTGATGATTTATTTTTGTAAAATATATCTATTTTCGTACTATCGCTATTTTTATCTCCTTCTGTAATCTTATTGTCTTAGAGTTATTTCTATTCTCTCCTTGTAGCCTCGTTCTGCTCTGTTCTCTCTGTATGCCTTTACTTTTTTCCGTGTATTTTATTTCGTTGTACTCTAATATAAAAATTGTTTTCCTAATTATGTTCTTTCTTTTGTTTTCTACTCTGATCTATTAAGTTTGTGACATATTCTATTTTTATTACATGTTATTTAATTTCTTTTTCAATTCTATATCTTTCTAAGTTCTATCAGCTTCCAGCATTGTCTTCTCAGATTCTTCTGTCTTTTCTGCTCTTTCTGAAATTATTTTCTTATATTGAACACTATTATACTTCACTATATATCTTTTTTTTCTATTTAAAAGTTTAACTACTTTCTCTTTTTGTCACTCTTTGGAAATATTAGTTTTATCCTTTCTCTTCTTCTATGTCGCTATTTCTTTGACATCAGCTTGAACTTTTCACAAAATCGTATTTTGTATTTTCTCTGTTTATTGTATATTTGATACTTTTCTTTTCTGAATTCTGTTTTCTTCTCTACTTTTTTTCAACTTTGTAAATATCTCTTGAAACTTTCGGTCTGCCTATTTTTCGTCTATTTATCTGTTTACTATACTTATACAACTTCTTTTGGTTTCTTCTGTTTTTTTCTCTTCAAACTTTTCTTTACCCCAAACTATAAATTTTCTTAGAAATTTAACAACCCTACTGTTTATACGAAAAATCGAATAAAATTCTCTTGTCTTTTTCCTTTTCTTAAAAAAAACTCTACTTTTATTTCAGCTTCTTTTTTCTATCACTTTCCAATTCTTTATTCTGCTTTCTTCTATTCTTCAATTTCATCTTTTCAATTTCAACCCCCTACTTTCCTATATTTAAACCTTTCTTTATCAAATTTTCACTTTTTCAAGATTTCCCTTTCTTCCACTTCTCTCTTCTTTCATTTACTTTTATCTACATTTCTCTCTATTCTATCTGTCTGAGAAACTACAGTGAACTTCGCGCCTAAGCTTACACATAGCTGAATTTCACAAGTTGGAAGAATAATCTAAGTATCCTACAAAAGCATGACAAAAGAAAAATGAACGCGTAAAAGCGAAAGTGCACAAGCCGTGTCACTTTCGACCAGGAAACCGCGTTTCCTCTTGTCTTCTCTCACTTCTAGTCTAGTCTTCCCACCTATCGTTACCTGGATCTATCATAAAGTAAAAAAAGCTATATACGAGAGAACAATGCGTAATTCTCCTAATGCTGTGATTCTCAAGTGCTATAGTCGTTTATGCGAAATCCAAGCTATGTAATATACACGTTACCAATGTTGTACTTTCCACTCTGCTATATCTTTTCGCTCTATATTTTGCGATTAAAACAGTCAATTATGTCCCGTTTCAGGGTAAAGCTACTTTTTTAGCCTCTCTTGTAAAGTATAACAGTTGTTTAGTCGACTTTAATCACCTGCATCTAGCATTATTTCAGATATGTTATCTGAAGAGAAAGAAATATACATTTTATTAAGATTCTTAAATGTAGATTGGAAAAGTGAATCGGTGATTAAGCAACTGTTATTCGTTATGTTTCAACTATCTGTTTACAATAAACGATCGGTCTCTATGTTTCTGCCTTTCTTTTTATACTCTACTGTACCTATTCTCTTCACCTGTTTTCACAACTTTATCTTTCTATCTCTTATTCTGTCCTATTTCTTCCATCTAAATGTAAATATGAAAATTAGTATTTCTTTTAAAAAGTCTGTATTTCCTCGTATTTCTTTGATTTGTCTATTCCATCTTCACTTGCTATCACAGCAGTTACGTTGGCGAGAAGTTTCTAATTTTTCATTCGAGTCTCAGAAGAAAAATCGGGTTGTCTTAACGAGAGAAAAACATTGAACGTGGAAAAAACGCGCGCGTAGCTGCGAAACAGTGCACTTTACGTTTCTTCTGTTTTATTCAGTTCTAATCTCTGTAAACTTTACAATACTAACAAACGTAAAAATAACAGACAACATTTGACGAAACTTTTTATAAAATATTTATAAAACATCACGAAGTTCTTTAGAAACCTTCCTTCCTTAGAGAATAAAAAATCCTATTTTTGTTGGGTCAAATGTTGAGTTCCACCTTTCCGCCTAAAATCCCTTTGTAATTCTTGAGCACAGGATTGACTTCTTCTTCTAAAAATTCGATGACCTGTTGAGGTGCTCTACCAACGAACGTACGCGGATCCAAAAGATTATCCAATTGATTAAGGATCGGGGCAAAATACGGATCTTTCTTGATCCTGTCCACTAGATCGTTGTTTTTGCCGTGTTGCTTCACCTGTGCACCAGCTTCCTGAGACAGCACTCTTATTTTCTCGTGGCAAACCTGTCGCGGAAAGGCAATATTAATTTGTTGGATTAAAGAAAATGTTCTTAAAAAAATATTCTCCTTTTTACTTGTGGTTTCTTGTTTTAGAACTCCACTAAAGTCAAATTTTCCAAGCGTAGAAAAAGGTAAGTGCTCTTATATAAAATACAATTTTGTTTCTGTTATGAACGTACAATAACATAAATCTTACTTGTCTATCGCCTCCTGCTTTTACCATAGCCATTATTATATTTTCCGCAGTCATGAAAGGCAATTCTTGTGCGATATGGCTGGCAATAACTTTGGGGTAAACGATCATGCCTTCCGTAATATTTTGAAGAGTCATTATGATCACATCCGCTGACAAGAACGCCTCGGACAAAGTAATTCTTCGATTAGCAGAATCATCGAGCGTTCTTTCCATCCATTGACTGGCTGCCGTTTGTAGAGCGTTATTGGCCAAAGTCATCAAGTGTCTTGCTATACTACAACACCTCTCTGAACGCATTGGGTTCCTTTTGTACGGCATTGCACTTGATCCAATTTGAGTGCTTTCGAACGGTTCCTCGACTTCTTTCATGTTTGCCAGTAATCGAATATCACTACAGATCTGTGGAACAGAAATTAATAAAGCAAATCTTCAAAGGAAGTCTTGCATTATATTTTTATTTTATTACTATCTTCCTATTTGTTTCGTTAAATAATTTCATTTGAATTTTTACCAAATAAATATTGGACAGCTTATTTCTTTTTTTAGAAAAGGTAGTTTATTGACCTTGTGGACAGTAGAACCTAAAGAACTTAGAGCATTTAAGCATTCTACGTCGACTTTTCTGCTGTATGTTTGTCCTGTTACAAGATAGTGTTTATCGAATCCAGCCATTTTAGTTACCAGTTGATCTAACTGCTTCACTTTCTTATCATCACCTGTGGAAACGAACCAAAGGCGAAAGTAAAATATTTTTTAGTATATATTATATTATATGCTAATTATATTTTTTGCAATTATTTAAGATACACACTCACCATTAAATAATTGAAGGAACGAAGCTTGAGTGCCAGTTGTGCCTTTCACTCCGCGAAACTTCAAATCGTCTCTAGCTCGACGAAGAGCTCTCTCATCCATCAGAAGATCATGAAGCCACAGCGTAGCTCGTTTACCAACGGTCGTAAGTTGTGCTGGTTGAAGATGAGTGAATCCCAATGTCGGTAAATCCCGATGTTCCATGGCGAACTTCGCTAGACGGGACAAGACGTTCGCCAATTTCGGCAGAAGAATGTCGAAACCTTGACGAATAATTATTAAATCCTTCGAAAATCAATACAATTACTATAAATAGGGTATTTTACATGAATGATGCGTATTCATTACAGGAAATGATATTAATATTACCGTGTTGTCACCGACGTAGCAACTAGTTGCACCTAAATGGATTATTGGAGCAGCTTTTGGACATTGGTTTCCAAAAATGTGAACGTGAGCCATTACATCGTGTCTGGTGGCTTTCTCTTCCTCTGCAGCAGCTTTGAAGTCTATATCGTTCACGTGAGCCTCCATTTCCGCGATTTGCTCCGGGGTGATAGCTAGGCCCAGCTCCTAAAATAAATATTGAACATTAGAAATATTTAATAATATTATTCGTAAAAGACTTTACGAAAGACTATATAAATCAGAAATGAAAATTTGTAAATTTCAAGCTTGATACGATGGTGAATGCTAATTAGCGTCTAATCACTAATTTCTTTTTAGAAAGTACATTCGCATAATGATCTACGTATTTTATGATATATCTTCACACTATTTCTTCAGATAAAATTGAATTTTTAAAACTAAGTTCTATTCAAGTCAATTTTGTAATTATGTAGGACTTTTAAGATAATTAGGTCAATAGCGCTTAAAAGAATGGTCAGGGATAAGAATACAATAACGTTTCACAATAATTTCATTGAATTAATCGTATGAAAACAAGCATTAGGAAAATAAAATAACAATAAATGTTATATTTCGAGGTATATTATCGTTCGTTTTCTACTGGTCTTATCCCTCTGTCGACGTACGCTGTATCATCTGATTAGATAAAGAGGGCTTGGTACCGCGTCGAAAACAACCAGCACGCTTTTATTTCAACTAGTTCACCTGTTCCAAGCGTGAAGAGTTCATATAGAAAAATCATATAGAAAATTATCATGGTGTCTTTAGAAACTATTGCGGGTATAACGATAAAAGTGCTTAAACTGGTGAGGAGAATTCTTCTATTGTTCCCTTTATTATCTAATTATATTTTATTATACGCATATTTATATCAAAATGAAGCGTGCCGAGTCAATAATTCGGGAACATACAACGGGTAGTGAAATTGTGATTCTAAAAATGAAGTTGTGTGGCGAATAATTAAGATTATATTCTGATCAAAATTTTGTGATTTTTTGTTGAAAAATTGAAATTCTTCATTTGGTTTACAATTTATTAAAGTTACGAAAAAATATAAACAGTATAATACACTTTCGATATATTTTTTAGAACGGAATTACGTCAATTGAATGGCGTTCTCGTTTCGAGCAGCAATAGAAATATTTTTCACCTAAAGGTGCCTTGCAACAATAGTACGCGAACATATTATTGCGAAATCACGATTAATGGAGAGTTGGTTCTTATTTACGAAAAAATTGCGGCAATTTCACAAACGTTTGTCACATCAATTGCGTGTCGAATCTGATTAATAATGCCTGGTCCATCAATTAACGTTAGGTTCCTACGTTGATAAATCATTGTAACTAGACTCATTCAAGAAACATTTGTACATAATTGTATGATTCATTTCAGTTATCGATGTACGATAAGGATATTTGTAAAGCGATACCATATTACGGTATCGTGGTATCAGAGTACTATTATTTTACTAGAGTTAATTCCTCATGAGCAGCTAATAAAAAGAGACTAAAATATCAAAGAATTAAGAAATTCTGTTATTTTTATACATGTGGACATTACAATTTTCAAATATGTATCACGTTGTATTAAACAGATCTTCACGAATTGTAATTTGTTGTTGCAAGTCAAATCGACCTTAGATATAAAACTATTTTATTTGTTAAAGTATATATGTCTTGTTTAGGTTATTGATTGTCCTTTCAGATTATTAATCTCATAATCCTGATCCTGTATCGAACAGGATATCAAGGAGAATTCCTGGGTGTCGGAGGAACATGGAACTTGAACGAAGATAAAAATCCGGACGCAGAAATCGTTGCGTCTGGAGTCTTAGTGGGATTTTTCATATACACCAGCGTTGTTCTAATTACTTATTGCTTTGGCAACTCGTCTCACAAAAAGACACTTGTTGTAAGATCATTTTCGCTCCGATTACAACTTTATATTTAGCTTATTTATTTTAGAATAGAAATCTGTTACACGCGGGATCTATAAATAATTCAGATTAAGATCTATAAATAATAATTATTGGAAGATATGAAGTTGTTTGACATTAATGGAAAATATTGACTTTTAGGAAATTATAATGAACTTCGTTGGAACCTTCATGTTCATCGCTGTAGGTGGAACAGCACTCCATTACTGGCACGGATATCAATCAGAAAATAAATTCGATACGATTGTCCAGGAACGACAGGTAACCTTTAATAATCTAATTACCAACTATTAATTAAACAACGATGAACTTTATGAAACATATCTGTCTTCATCGATTCTTTATTGTAATTTTACACAATAGATGTTATTTATTTGATTTAAGTGTTTCAATGTACCTTGCCATTGTATTGACACAGAATAAACATTTTTTTAGGTCGGCCTAGCTGTTGGATCGTTGTGCGTTATCGAGGGTGCAGCGTATCTCGTCGATCTAATATTAAGCGTTCTACATTTTGCGAAAAGTCACGATGAATATTTAGAATAAAGTCACGTTTCACGTAACATATAAAATAGTAATCTCGCCACATTTTTTTCCAAACGATGTCATAACAGAAAAATAATCAAATCCTCCGACGTTTGAAATAAAAGTTCAGTATGTATCTGTCATCCGCACAATATCAAAATAATTTATCTAAGAAAGAAAGAGAATTAAAGTTAAAGTAAATCGTTGTTAAATTAAAGATTAGATTACATTTTTTATAATTACAATTATGATTAAAATTTTGTACTTGAATTATCGACAAGATATACTACTATATATAAAATCTATATTATATCTGTCTATATTATAGATAGAAATGTAGAAAATAATCCTTTATTTTTATATAATGTCGCTACAATCTTGTCAGTAATTTCGTTTCATCATTTATACGACAATTTAATATATCTATTTTAACGAATTTTCCAAGTTGGTTGTTTCAAATCTTTTCTCGTAAATATACGTATATTCCTTAGAAATTTAAGAAAAGAATTCTATTCAACGAAAGAGATTAAAAGAGTAACTTTCGAAAGTTCCACAATATATGTACACGGTTTGATGATATGAATGAAGTAACTTATCTGGAGAAAAATTATTCGCAGACAATTTAATACATATCTCGATATTAAGATCGATTACTTTCATTGAATTTTAAAGCGTCCAATGATTAGTTTATTCTATGCTTTAGTAAACATGCCTCTTACTCAAGTACGTAGAATTTTCAAAGACTTCAGTTTTCTGTTGAAAGTACACGAAATGGTAATACTACTTTTCATCGAAGAGATTGCGAATACAAATCGAAATCGAAACAACAGTTTCTTGGCCGTTTAGATCATAGCTGGTGTTTGCATCCACGAGCTGTTAAAGCGCAAGGAATTCACGACACCAAGATGGTTGTGGGTCATTTACTGCATTGACGCGTCCACGTACTTTATCATCTATTTTTCAATCGCAATGACTCACGTTTTTGAAAAACCACGCAGATTGCCAGTTAGTTGCACATGACCTTTCTTAACAACGTAAACTTTCTTAATAACGTAATTGAATTACGGAAATTTGAGGAAGTATAATATTTAGAATTCTAAGTAATAAGCTCGAGATGTAATTAGACACAGAATCCGATATTAGACGTGTATTTATTTCTCAACGAATACATAACGCCTCGCGCGATCTTTTCTCGTTTATATTTTCCTATATTTATTTATAGGAATTCACTCTTTTTTCGCTCGGGGTGATATTCCATTTCATAGGTGGCACAGCAGCTCTGGTGAGATCAAATCACGAAAATTACACGAGGACCGACATTCCACAAAACGAATTAAAGATTGGCTTGCTGTTAATGGGTGCATATTCTTTTCGCAATTTTCTTTACCACTATCGCTAGGAAAATTTGTACAATTTCGTACTTTTCAGGTAATTTCGTCATATTATTTTGCGAAGCCACTTATATAGGCTATACAGAATATACAAAAATGAAACAATCTCCTCGAAATGGTTCTCCTAGGAATGTTGAAACGTAGAACGACAGTTAAGGAATAAATATTTTCTATCAACACGTAAATTCTGTTTCATTCGAAATGAATAAATTTAAACTTAAAATATGTTCGTCAGTCACATGCTCCGATTTGCATCGCGCGATTCGGTCGAAAAAGAAAGGTCGATTGTTCGAGCGCTGAAACTTCCGACACGTTCGATCGGAGAACATATTTTAAAACAAAATATCGTCGTAAATTTACTATCGATCGGAAGGTTTTGTAAATATCGTGATTTGGATAAAAGAATAATTCTCGAGAAAAATGGGCAACGTACCGGTGCATATTAACAACTTCACAATAAACGCATGGGTTCTCGAAAAGAAGTTGCTTGTTTGGAGAACATTGGCCATGGTACGATTTTAAATACACAATTTCACAATGTTTGGTTAAGATAAAAATACAATGAAAATTCGAAGGTTCGTTTCTATCAGTAAAAGCCTTCTACTTTTATAGTCTGCTTGCATAATAGGCAGCGTAGTGTACTTGCGACCATTGGAGCCATATCTCGAGGTTCCAATTTTCGGGGTTTTAGTACCTACCTTTATAACAGGCTACATGCTTGTGCATTCGTCAGATATCGTACTCCTGGTGATGGACAAAGACTATATATATCTCGTGAGTAAGTGAAAGGCGAAGTATAATCTATTAACTGGTCGAAGACGAAAGTAAACGTTTATATAAAAATGTACAACTATTTAGGAAACGTGGCTCACTGTAATTGGCGCGATCGGAAGTCTAATTTGTGGCATTTACCAGTTTTACAAGTGGGTCGAGTGGATGATCAATCCTTCCCCGAATCCTGACGGAGACTACGAGTACGTTTGAGCTCGCTTTCTATGGAAATTCGTAAAATTAAAAGCATAGACCCACTTGATTCGAATGAGAGATGTTTGAATTTCTTTCTAAGTTTCGAAACTGAAGGGTTTGGGACTGTCAAATAAAATTCGAATTATTTCAGTATTCCCGAATTAGTGCTGGCCTTAGCTCTCATTTTCCATTTTACCTGTTTATGTGCTGTAATCGTTCACCGTGTTCTTGAAATATATCCAACTCGTGTGAATCGCAGAGAACCATAACGTCTTAAAAGAACCCAAATTGCAAGTAATATAAAATTTGTCTCCGCGTTTATAAAATTTGTCCGTCTCAAATAACGTATAAGATAGTAAAATAGTCTTCCAGGAAACAATGAAGAACTTCTCCTACAGCGAATATCAAGAATATTTAAAAACAATGAATGGGAAGCGAGAATAATGAGTCACAAACGAAGACATCGCGGACTTTTGTATAATGTCACGAATATGTAGCAAGTCGAGTGAAGTCAAAGAAGGGTTGCAACAGCGAACATGACATGCATCAATTAGTCTACTTGACCCGGTAATCATCGTGAATGACCGGTACAATCGTACACCCACGGTCCGGATACATAATCGCGTTAATTATCAATGCTTCTGGTAATTTAACTTCTCAAAGCGAAACCCGAGTGATGTTAGAAAATGCGAAACTAAATTGAAATTAAAAAGAAGAAAGAAATTAGAGAAAACCATAACAAAGGATTAAAATAAAATATAGAAAGAATAGATAAAAGCACGAAAAAATCAATGCAATAAATTTTTCCTCAATAAAATTAATATCTAAAAATTCTTCCGTCAAATTCTTCAGGAACAAAGACAGTGAAGCGTGAAATTTTAAATTCTAATCGTCTAACATATAGACAGGATGAAGTAGTATTAACGTTTCGGTAATGTGATTTGCCAAAGCGGAAATCGTAGCGCATAGTTGAAGATCGATAGGAAGATCGCATAATGATTGATGAAGACCAGACCGCACCTACTGACCTAGTGAACACGTGATCTTCTATAGAGCACGTTTGTGAATGCACACCCTGATATATAATGATATTCACACCTGCATGAATGATTGTATTTAGATACGTTACGTACATGCACGTAGTATAGTTTTTCTGTAATAGGAGTAACTACGCATTAAGACTATTACGCAATTAGAAAATAATCTGCCGTTGGTATAAGTTAGGTCGTACACGATGCTTTAATACCCTTTTTACTTCGTTATTACATTACGGTCAATTAAAATCGAATTTTATACGCTTTCTCCGCTAAACATTGTTCATTGCGAAAGTTAGTTTCCTTCGGTTCTTAAATTAATGCGAGATTTAATCGATATTAATTATACGGACTTGAGCTTCGTATGTTTGTTTGACTGAAACTTATTTCAAGTAGTTTTCTTCTTGTTTAAGTATATTCCTACCACTGGGCTGGAAATTATAGGTCGATATCGGATGTAAGAAGACAGTTGATGATAACGTTCCATATTTAGTGTACACATAGATTTAGCGATTCCTTTCTGTTTATTTTAATATTCATATCGCACATTTATCGTGTCATGGTCAAAAACGTTATAACTTTCCATAAGTACGTAGTGCTTTTTATCGATCATCGTATTACGAAGAAAAATCTTAATTCTCTATGAAACTTTGTGTACTTTAAATTATTACAACCTACTTTACTTTCCTTGTTAAGAATATATTACTGCATGGACGCAGGAAGTAATATGATATTCTGTCTTTTTATTTCATCTCTCCCAACATAAATCTACTTTTCTCCGTTTTATTTCTATAGATATTAAATATTCAATAACAACTTCTAATTATATTTAGATATAGTCTTAACAATTTATTGTAAAAGAAACTACCGGCGGGAAAAGCAATTCAAATAAACAAGAAATACAGTATTACATCGCTTTAACAAAAGCACAGACGTTCGTTAAATATATTTAAGAAAATGTGTTGCGCAGGAAATGAACCGCATGAAATCAAGGAAAAAGGAGCAGTATAGAAATTATTTCATAACGTTACTCAAGAGTAATACGATTCAAGAAGCCGATGTACGAACCGATTTCAGATCGGTTCAGGAAGGAACTATTCGCCGTGGCCCTTTTATTCTGGTGCTCTCGACCCAATCCTGTTTTCGTTTATGCGTGTTTAAACGTGACGTGGAATTGGCCAAAGCTCGGTGGTTTTTGCGCACGTGTACACATCCGCAACACGTTCACGCAAATTATACACCGTGAGTCACGTGAAGTCCAGCATGCACCGATGCATACCTTTCGATGTATCAACAACACGTGTTCGTGAATTAAATGCCGCAGTTACTTCGCCCTTCGTCACAGGCTCCGATTACCGAAGTCTTTTTCCAAATCATAACTCGGGCGTCTAGCAGTCGAGCCATTATTTAACTACGTGGCAACATGATCGACGAGAGAAGTTTACAGATACAGTAGAACCTCGATTATCCGATGCGACGTGCGTGAACCAGGCCTACCTCGAATAATCGAAAGCTCGAATAATACGGAAAGGTCTATTAGCGTTCGTAAATCATATAATAAAATCATAGAAAACATTTTGATAATGTTGTGCTACGTGTATTTAGGTTTATTTCATTATTTTCAAGAGAGCTCGTAGAAAACACTGTAGATGTCAGAAAACCAATTTTTCAGGGGGAAGAAAAAGATTATTACGTTGTAATGTAGTCCAGATTCATGAAAAGAGAAAAGTGTATCTGTAGAGAACCATGCATGTGGTAACTTTTATTTGTAAACAAAAGCCGAGAAACAATTAGTTGACATTTATTGCTATATTTTATCTTGTTGTTTTTCTCTAGAGGCGACGTTAAAAGTAACAGTGATACCATTTTCTAGCGTTACTAATAACTATTTAGAATAGGAAATTGCACTTAAATTCTATAGTACAGTATTCTAATTAGTATGATAAAACATTTTCCAATGAAAAAACGTTTCTCGATGTGGACACTTGCAATATTTTCTACAACCCTTCTTCGCTTATTTAATCGGTTGAGTGTTTGATTAACTGCTTTCACGATATCTGACTATTCGCACATTCGTATTCTTCGTGTTAAAATTTCGCAAAAATGAAATTATGGCAAAGTTCAAACTATTTTGGGTAATACAGAACTTCGATTAAGCGGGACTCGGATAAGCGAGACTCCACTGTACGTACAATCATGGAGAAAGAAGGAGTTGTTGGTTTTTATTCGGAAATAATTTTATTCCGATTTTGTGAGGATTTAGATTGATTTTTCGCGAATTTGTGAATCTTCAAACATAATTAGTAATGAGTTTCGATTACTAAATTTCACTATGCAAGCGCGAAATGCAAGGAAAAATAATTTAAGTTTGCAATTGCAAAGATCTGAAATTCTATTTCTAAAGAAGTAAAGAAGAAGAAAAGTTCTAAGTTTTTGTTGATGTTTTTAAATTCGTATCTTACTATAATACTGATATTTACAACTATTACAATACGCCGACACAACGCCTGTTTTCCCAGTATCGACCACATAATGACACTGACTGCGACGATCATTCGAGGAACGCATCTAATTGTTAGCAGCCCGTATGTCGCAGACATTCTCTAATTTCTCAAACATACCGTGAAATGAGATAAATATATCATCTAAATCATCACCGTAAGACGAATTTCGTCCAAATCGTTCTTCGCCTCGAGCAATTTAACCGAGAAGAAGAAGCCTCGCCCACAAACCCAATTATTCTGCCCTCTACGATAAAATATCCCACCCAAAGCTACTTACAAAAGCAATGACTAACAACTGTTCAGCATTGAAAGTAACGGTACCATTCTTTCCATAAAGAATTTCCACGGCCAAGAAATAGTAGAACAAACAAGAAATTCACGGTAATTGTTACATAATTCTAGTTTCTTCCCTCGCCGGAAGTGGAAGAAATAAAAAGAGAGGAAGAAAGAAGTTCTCCGTGACGATCAATTTGATGCATCCATTCTGGCGGAAATGCGCCAATTAAACGAATTAGAAAGTACACAAGGATCGTTTTCGTGAAATTACGCGGCAATGACACGTACAGGAGCAAACGAATGCGACACGGTCATACGGTGAACCTGGTTAACAGAGTCGGCAGACCGCCTGCGCAACTTGCACGTACGACGCGTAGCCTCGCAGTGTGTCACGCTTGACGTTCCAGTTTAAGTTTGTCCGCCACACAGTGTGCAACTGCGTGTTTCTCCGACAATACCACACTGTATCGTACGATTAGCGTGGCTGGACTTCTAACAACACACGTCCACTGCATCGATCGTAACCAATCTCCAGGATCTTCCCGGTTGGGTTAGCCTTGGCTTTGTGATTCGCTCGAACGATTTAAATTTCAAGGATTTTGTGATTAAAATTACGAAATAGTTGCGTAGAGAAGAAAGTGCGACTGAAGATAGTGCGCGGTAAGGTGGGTTCTTCAACTGGAAGGAATTTTGAGGATATTAGTTCACGTGAGTGGAACTGTTCACGAGGAACACGTTGAAAGAGGTATGTATCTAATGTTTGGATGTTTATACGGTGCTTTTCAGGAATTTTTAAAACTTATTTTTCCACTAAACTCTTCGGTTAGTTTGCTCAACGATACTTTACAAGTAAGTCGTAGTGAAATAAACATATTCCTGTAGATTGGTGTAGAGTACTCTATTATTGAGTCATGTGTCTGTCTATGGTTGTGTAATACGTATGAGTCAAGAATGTTAAGAACGCTAATTCTGTGTAAGGATATCAATTCAGGTATAATGCAAGAGATAAACTATTTGCGACATTCCGCGCGATTTCAAGATGCAATAATATAGTAAACAATTTAAGCTGAAATATCCAACGTCGTCAAGTATTTTGGAAAATCTTTCAGAAATTTTCGAAGTGGAGTAATAATGGAGAATAAACAGAGTATGAATCGAAGTGTACGTGAAAGCAAAAATCATGAAATCTTTATTCAACATGCAAGCTACCTCACGTGTCTGAAACCGCTTTTCGCGTCTACTGGTCTCTAATTCATGTACACGTTCTCCTCAGTAATTCAGATGCTTATCGTGCTATTTGCTATTGCCAAGGTTTGATGTGCTTGAGGGGTGGAAAGAATTGATCGTGAACATAAACCCAAAATCTTCCAAACTGGGTGACGGCAGAGGAAGACCCCGTAGAGTCAGAATGGCAGATGATAATCAGCAGGAGAGCCAGCATGTTCATAAGGAGCTGAAAGTGGCGAAGCTTATGCCTCTTGCGATGAAACTCTTGGAAATTGTAAGTACTCGTCATTTAATTATGACAAAATGACGAATAATTCAGTGAACAAATTTTAGTAATTAATTCGTGCTCTTCAAAAATGTTGAAAATGCTTCGAATGAACGAATATTTGTACTTTACAGTTAATAACAATCCAACTGTAAATATTTCTCAATGTGTTGACATTTGAAATTTGCACTTGACAGGTTTTAGCTGTGTTCGCTATCGGATTAGTCGTCGATCCGTTAAATTCGTTCCAGAAGATCATGATTAGAATGCATTTCAAGCTTGACGATGCCGCGATAATTTACATCACTATCGCTGGCTACCTGATAATCAACACGCTTTTTATCATTTGTCAACTGTTGGGAGATCGAATACCGAAAAGGACCGTAAGTTCTATTCACTTAAAATCGTCAGTATAATTTAGAAAACGTAACAATAAGCAAAGCTAGAAGTTCATAAAATAATTCGTACGATGGAATAATCTTTGACTTAATATAAAGAATAAAATATGTAGACATTCTGTCGTAAATTATTTAAAAACCGATCGCTTCAATTAACTTAACGCGAGATTTTACGAACCAGAAAACAGATTACGTGACAGGTCTAGCGATAATAAATGGATGAAGCGTCGCAATCAAAGGATTGCGTGACGATCACCAAAGGACGAATAGTATCACGTCAGTTTCATTTCCCATGTTTAGTATTTTCGACATAAATCTGTCAACAAGGTCGGAGTTTCCGTCGTTTTATTGGTCTCCAGTTAAAACCCTATCCATTTGCTAAATCATCATGCAGAAACTGCATATTTAATAACTAACAAACGTCCTTCGTGTCTGCAGAATATTCTTTGTCCTTGTTTGTAAAATTATTCGCACGTTTTAGTGTAAATCGACAGTCATAGTCACGACTGCAATAGTAATTTATGAATGAGAAATCTATTTTAACAAGTTGTATGTTGAGACAATTTTTTAAACAGTACAATAGCTTATTTTTAAAATTATCGCGTTCATGATTATTATTTGTGAATACATTAAAAACTGTCTCCCATCAAAAAGGACAAGATATTTGTACTATCTTCAGAACGAGATCATTAAATATTCAACGCAAGGTAACCAAGATTCGCTTATTTTTCGTAGCTCATAAATGACAATGAGACAGCAAGCGGCCTCTAATATCTGTATCGATCTACCTTCGATATTATCTGTAAATTATAATTTTCTGGGGCACTGGAAATCCATCTAAGAGACACAAGGCTAATTTAATTTTAATACAGGTTATTACAATCTACGACCGTTTCATTTGTACTAGACTATCAAGTATTGAAAATATATCATCGAGCTTCGATTATTTTCAAGCTGACTAAACTGTTCGAAACCATGCACGTGTTCCGTTCTAGTTTGATTAAAATTCATAACTTATCAACGTCCAAGTCCCCGTACTGTTTATCGACCACCTACTTTACAACGTCTATGTTCACGAAACGATCGGAACTTATAGTATCTAGGACTGGTCGCTTCGAGAAATACGATAATTAGTGTCGTTCGTGTCTCACAACTGTGATAACAAGTAGAATAATTGCGAGGTTCGGCGCAAAAGTGAACGACTGCGTGACCTCCTTTGAACGATGCATGGAATTTTAGAAATAAGATAATTCGTTTCAAGTTTCGAACGTGTACTAGGTGTAATCCGCAGAAAATTCTATTTCTAGACAATTTATACGTAAATTGAAAATTTTTGTCCAAATATCGTATTACATGACAGGACGCGTTTCTTACATTACAAGACCAATGAAATATTTAAGAAATAACTGAAATTAATGTCTCAGAAATCTACGAGTTTGTCATGCTAACATTTTTCTTCAAATTACTCTTTAAATATTTAAACAGACTATGTTTGAAGTTACGAACTGCGCACGTTCTCTATGTTTATGATTATTATCCTTGAAAAATGGAAGTAAAAGTAGATCGTCGATCTCGATACATTTTTGAGTAACATCGATCTGCTCTGATTGCAGTTGATATTGTTCTCCTCAGTCGGTGGGCTCCTGCACATCGTCGCCGGAAGCATAATTGTCTATAATTGGAGAAAGATTCTCGGCCCTTACTACAGCAACAACGAATTCTATCCCAGCAAACAGTATATGGATATGTTCATATCAGGCGCAGTGTTCACATTTGTCAATGCTGCGGTTTTCTTCTTGGAAGTATTCTTCATAATTTACTCGTCAAAAAGCATCGAGTGAAAAAGAAAGATACGAAGTAGCGGTCTTTAGATTAGGAGAACAAGTATGAAACATTCGTGAAAATTATACTTACAAATGCCTGCTTGATGTAACTAGGAGAATAAGTTGTCAGTAAGTCAGGAAAAATATGAATATTTAATGTTATGTAAATTTTGAAGAAAATGTCGTTTCTATGGAGAGAAAAAAGAGATTGCTGATGTTAAATATGTCACGTATTTTGCAAAATGGGTTATCACAAGAGGCGATGAAAGAAAAGAAACAGGAGAATCGAAAAGAGATGGTTTCCCACCGAATGTGTTCTACATCATATACCGAAAAATGAAAAATGTAAAAATAATGTACACTGATATAACGCCCAAAAATAATTCACGAGCCAAATATTCAAAGATTAGTTGTAAGTTCTGATTCCGTCCAATCGTTTTAACGACGATCTAGTTTAGATGTTACTTGATTATATGCGTAGGTTAGAAGAGTAGACATTTATAGGAAATGTACAAATCAAATAATGCAGTGAATTGTATACTGTAGAAGATAGCTTTAACCGATAGATCAGAATAATATTTTGGATTAATAGTTTCATAAAGTTCTTAGCTTTAGTCTTTCCTTTTAGCAACGTAGCAAATTTAACAGTTAACAAAGATTAATCTCCAAAGATTTTCTACATATATGGTATATTTTTCATATTTTTAAGAAATCATAAAGATCCATTAAACAATATATATATATATATATATATATATATATATATATACATATATATTGAGTATTATTTATAATCGAAAGTTTGGATAACTAGAGTAGTGTTCTTATACCTATGCATAGTATACTATATGTATAATAATATAATCTGTAATCTCTATTTCTTACTTGTTGGTATCATACATTTTATATATGCTATAAATCTCAGAATTGCCATGAATATTTTTAGATAATTAGTGAAAAAAATTATACTTTTTATATTCATAATTGTAACTATGATAAGACCAAAAATTACAATTCGTCTTTATATACATTTATCAACTTATAAATCTATTATATAGATTTGACAAAAATTTACGTGTCTTTATCAAAATACATTCCGTCCAATTGTAATACTAATCGAAATCTTGTAATACAAGATGTTCGCGAATTAATATTTCATATCGATAATCCTTTGTAATATAATGTTATAAGCCAAATGTAAAACTTATTATAAAAGAGAACGAAAGTATATAAAAAGATGTATTATAATGTACGCCATATAATACATGTACAAAATAAGCGTTGGAGGAATAACGTGTTTTATTCTTCAATTTTCAGTTCCAAGTCCCATATCCAATGCTTCAATAATAGCGGATTGTAATTCATTACACGACACATTTTAATTAACAATACGAACAACAATCTTTCTGTTGCCTAATTGACACAAGATCACCACACTCCCCTGAATATCGTCGCAGAAGAAAATTTGCAAATCTATTGATACGCGACGTTTCGATATAACATAACATATATCATAACAATAAACAAAATGTAAAAAGCGATGATAGAGGTTCGCCCGATGACAGGAAGCTGATATAAAACCTCCTAAAGTCAAACGATCATGGAGCATGAAGGTTTAAATTATCTTCCAACCATTCTCCTTTTACGTGTTTTATTCCTCCTTGCAACACGAAATCTTTTTTCCAGACTCGAATGATTTGTATAAAAGTGTATGCTCCTCAGAGAGCAAATCAAATTCTAAATTGGAAACGAAGAAATTAAACAGAATCAGCGCGTGCGTTCGATTAATAATAAGACCTCTCAGAATATTCCAATTCGTGAGTATTAATTACAAACATGATATTACGATACACTACTCTAACTGATATTACACTCGAGGATATTCCATCGAAATTAATTGAATGAAAATGGTAATTAAACGAGACTTTTTGATTGATTAGCTAGTGGTACTACTGATCTTTGTACTTATCATTTACACGATATCACTGGGTGATTCGACTTTATCATCTATAACGTGTATTTTACTGATCGTGCTTGCTGGAGTGTACGTTTTCGTCTTGTCGATCGATCTAATTAGTCAGTTCATCGGAGGAGAATTGAACACGACGCCGGTAATCACTTGTATGAAGAAAGTTTTCACGAAAAATTAACATTAATTTTTACATCGTATCTACCACGATAAAGATATAAATAAATTTCGAGGAGAAGCATAAAACATTTTTATTGCAGATGTTTCTTTTTTCCTTATTGGGCACGATATTCTTCGCAATCGCTGGAATCCTTTTATTATTAAATTACTCTTTACCATGGTACATAATAACAATGGCGTGTCTTTCTCTTTTCGCGTTCATCCTATTCATAATCGAAGTCTCACTGGTACTCGCGTAAGTCCCGAGTCGAATAAAATTTTCCAATTCTGATTTTCCTATCAGTGAATTATGTGTTCCGTGTCAGATTTTGGAAACGTACCTGCAATCTCTGTCGACAGTGCTGTTACGCGAAGCCGACTGAAGTATTGTTTCAGAAGGAAACCTGCGGCCCCTTGTCCGCCGAAGTGAGTTGAAACATTGAACATAAAACTTTATAGAAGGGTAGAAAAGTAGAAAGATAGAAACTTTGCTTCTGCTGATTTCAAAGTTCAAGCAAGAACGATGCATTTCTAGATAACATCTATTTAAATAAGATCTAATAAATAGTCATCTAAGACGAATTTTACAAATTATCTACCGGTTGATAGGTCAATTTCATAATAATATTATAATATTAATACTAAGTAATCTATGTTCCTGGAGTGTAACGTTTCTTTTAAGGTATCTCTCTACAATCTAGACGGTCAAACATGACCTGATGACCAGCATCAGCAGCATCAAAGTACCTTTCGGAGAGGAAGACGCAGTCGCTGATCACAGTCATAGAAAGGTTTCATTTGGACATCGACGACAATACGTCGATTGTCCAACAAGTGCACGGAGCTTGTGCTACGTGGAAGTTGCTGATGTTCAAACGGATCATCAGCAAACATTGAACAGACAGTGCCAAGTAATGATACAAATACGTGATATTGACGTATATATACGCACATTAATTAAAATATAAAGATATTTTTTCGATGTAAATTTAAATACAATAACATTTTCTTTAAACATATTTATCCCTTAATCTTGTTCACAATTAGTTATTGTTGCGTCAAACTCGATTACTTTGCTAATTACGAAGATTTAATCAGACTCAGCGAGAAGTAAAAGAGATGCCTGCGCAAACTGTGAGCAGATGCGAGCTATGCAATCGCGCTATACAATTTTTCGCAAGCTCTTCAGCTGTGATGCAGCCTACGATTCAACAAGCACCTTGCGCACCTTGTCCTGCATTTCTACAGCTTCTTAGAGGATCAACGTGTTGTACAGGGTATCATTATGCTATATATATATATGTTGGTATCGTTATACTGCATTCATAAATGATTGGTACAATTGACGTTAACAAAGAAACTCCCACGAAATTTCATACTACGTATATGTAGAAATTTTATTTCTTCGATAAACGAATGAAATATATTTTAATAATTTTTGTCGTGATTAGTTGTAGGTGTGTCACAGGTATAATTCAACTATCGCAGAAAAGCCAACAGCAGCAAACGCAGCGGGTAGAGCAATCGAAACAAGATAAGGAAACGGTAAAGGAACAAACGGACAAGGTGCAATTGGTGGAGAAGAAATCCTACGATATGTTGACGAGTGAGAAAGCTCGCCTAAATCAGGTTGCGAGTACAGGAGTTAATTTGACAGCAAACGCGTGATTTTTCTTAGTTCTAACAGTATAATCATCTTTCAATGTTATAAAACGTTTTAAATTATTAAATATACGGATAAAATGTAGAAAAGTGATTATTTCTTCGGTAAACGAGGACAAACGAGAACAACGCAACGTTCTATTGTGTCACAGAAAATGCTTCGGCTATATATTCGATGTAGAAAAAATTTCACGCATTTCCTTTTAGTTTTATACTCCTTTCTTATCATTCTTACATCGGCGTATTTATAGTGTTGCTATTTAATTTCTTAAATTAATCACTAGACGTTCCCTTTTTCGAAGGCACCCAGCACGAAGCGCAAAATCCGAATTTAAGAGGAGTCTCGGAAACGAAAATCACGAAATTCACTCTCGGTTCTTACTGCGTGACGCCGAAAACTCACATATCGTGCCAAACTGCCTCGAAAGCGACGTAAGCATATTTTATGTAAATAGCTTTGCCATGAGAGAAACACAAACTTCTTTTATCTTGAATTATTATTTCATCGACTTAGTATAAGTATGTGTTAACAGGAAGAAAGATGAATCAGAAGAAGCGAAGAAGGTAAGGATAAATGCAGTGAAAAAGGAGAAAGAGGCAAAGAAAAATAAAAATGAGAAAGATGAGAAGAAGAAAGTGAAACCAACGAGTAGGGCGAAAAAGTTGAAATCTCCACAGAAGACAAAGTTGAATAAAGACGTGGAACCTTCTACGGACAAACCAGAGAAATCTTTCAAGGAAACGGTATCCCCCACGTTAGAAACGTCAAATTCTCTTTTGGAAACTACAGACAGCCAATTGGAAAATATCCATAAATTGAGCCCTATAGAATCGAAGGTGTTAATTCCCCCACCACACCAGGTAGCAGAAATGATAAATCGTTTGCAAGAAATCGAGAATCAATCGACATTTGAAGGTAATAAAGAAGGCGATAAACAACGGAAAATTAATGCTGATGAGGAAGATGAAAAGAAAAGTACTTTTACTGAAAATTCGATCAGCATAGACGAAGTGTTAAATTATACAGTGTGTCTAGGTTCGAAAGAAAATGTAAAAAAGACTAAAGTTTCTGATGATCGATTGAAGAACGATAACTCAACTGTAGAACAGGCATTGGAAACTAATCCAGAATCTCAATCTCAAGCGGAAACACAGACGTAAGAAATACTTCCATTTGGATTAAATAGTAATATTGCTAGAAATTTTGTTTCTGTTTTCATTTTTAAACAACGATTAGATAATAGGTTGGTCTACTTGGAAAGAATGTGATAAGGAATGAAATTCTGTGAAATGCGAATAACAAGTAGAAGCGAAAAGGATGGTTTTGAATTTTATTCTGCATTTTAGATACGAATAAGTTATTTTCATTTTTTATCTTCGCATTAAGGTTTTATTCTTTCGTAGATCTTTCAAAAAATTAATTTTATTTTGTGTTTCAAACATGAATAAATATACGAGTCAGGCGTGGACGTAATAGCTCTTCTGCAGATTCTGTTTAACAAAAATACCAAAAAGACGCATCCTATAATAGCATATAATAAGCTTTAACACCTTCACAAAATACAACGTTAATCTTAATTTTATCAGCACAGTGCAGGGAAATACTATCAATCTGACTTTAAAGTGAAAAGCGTTGCAAAATGCAATTGTGACCTGCATGTTTCCTATCTTGTTTGACCGTAATACACAGCTGATAATACACCGGAAATTGTTTGCATTTATTGCTTCAAACCTACTTCTCCCGCATAGCTCCATAAATAATCTTTCTTCATACCTTTATTCCTTAGAACTCATACAGAAATGACCAATTCGGCTACCAGAATGAAAAGAATGTATGGGTTCCGAAAAAACAACAAAGTTGAACCTACTAAACTGTCGTAAGGAAATAACATATCATTTTAAATTCGCTTCTAAAGTAGACACACGATTGTTCTAGAAAAACCATGAATACATTTTTATTCGCATTTTGAACAATATTTTCAGATACACTGAGGTCGATATCCAAACTCTTGATTATAGTGGGAGTTCTAACCCCAGCAAGATAGAGACAGCAGAGGTAATCGTACGACAAATGAATTAAGAAAAATTCTAGTACAATTTTATTTACTAAAAATACAAATCATATGTTAGTCTTTAATAGATAACGCAGCTTTATAAAATATTTCGTAGGAACTTGTCGAAGAGAAGCAGATCAATCCTGAACGAAAAGTTATAAATATTTGTCCAGTTTGCAACAAGACACAGGTTAATTCCTGAGACTTTAACATTAAATATATGTGTATTTAATAACATGTTTTATTTTATTATTTGAGTTAACATTTTCCCAGGTACCTGTATCGCCTAGTTCCTTACAGTATTTTACTGCTCATAGAGACAAGCAAGGACGATTCTACTGTGAATATTGCGCGACTCCAAATACAATAAAGGTAAAAATTAAAGGAATATTTTACATACTATGCATAGATAACATAATATCAATAATATATACAATATATATAAAAATATTGTTTTCAATGTCCTAGGGATTATGTAAAGGTGAGCAAAAACGTTTAAAATGCACTGGATGTGGCGAATATCTACGTACGAAGAGCAGTCAGGTAAGAAGTTTAGTTTTGTTGCATAAAACTTATTTAGTAATTTACGTTACGCTTATTTTCTTTTCCAGAGCACTCGAAATAAATCTGATAATTGTCCACAATGTGCTTCAATACTAAGACCTGCACAATCAAGTGTGCCAGCATAATTTTCTCAAAGAAAAAGAAAAAAAAGGAGAAAAACAGATAAAATGTATTCTTAGATGATCAAGGAAAAATATTCATGTACATAAATGAAGATTGTATGTTGAACGAATGAGTAGGAAGCAGCAAACAGCATAGACATAAATAATTTGAAATTTGTCTATATATTGTAAATAATCATTTTATTATTCCTAGACTAACAGGGCGTAAACATTCTTAAACTTGTCGACAACTAAAAAGTTATTAGCCATGTAAAATATTTGAAATATTTCAAAACATTATTTATTTCATTAAAAAAGTGTGAGGTCGTTGATTACAAGAAAAAAGGTTTTTTAACAATGTTATACGGTCAGCGACGATTGTAAAATATTATAATGTATCATAAAACAGCATCGTATCTATCTTAACATCATTTCTAGTGTTTAGAATAAATTGTAATTTTCGCTTGGAAATTATGCTTTTCTTTGAACATTCATTGTACAATTGCATCGCAGCGATATAAATCGTTTAATTATATAAACGGGATACAATAAGCAATTATACAGAGATCGTTTAATTTCACATGAAGATGAAGATGAAGATACAAAGAATCGAAGCTAGAAAGAGTTTAACAATTTGTTCAGCTTCGAAAAAAAGGACATCACTACAAGTACGATTAGAAAATAAAATTATATAAAGGTTGATTTAGAGTCTTAGAATTACAATAATAAGAAATAACGATTGCCATTAGTATAGATTATTCTTTGGTATAAAACGCGTTTTACTTCACATTATTAGTATAATAGTAAATCTTGAAGTGATAATTAATCATTAGGAATTTCGGCTTATATAAAATACGAAATTTTCCATACTCCATGTTCTATATTTAAGATATAAGTTTAAAAATGAATAAGTATATATACTTAACAAACAAAACTGTGTCACACGATTCAGGACATCGATTATAAAAAAAAGACGAATCATCAAACTTTCTTTCAAATACTGATTAGCAAAACCTTTCAATTCGGCCATAACACACGCATCATAATGTCACATAACAATCTCGAATGTTAAAAATTGGTAATTAATTTTGATCACAAATTTTTCCTCTTACAAACCTCTATTTACGAAGATTAGACGATTCTGTTTACGAAGACACAAATGAATCTATGAAACTCAAGATACTTTTATGAAATATTAGCATGAATTCAACTTATCTGTGTTTTTTTAACTTTATGTTACATCATAACGGCATCCAACGAAGCAAAGACTACAAAATAATACTTCACAGTCATATAACTTCCTGATATGATACTCGATGATCTTTATAGTTAATCTCTTGGCAAGATAAATCCGGAAAGTCTTCGAAAATGTTCTACAAACTATGGTTTATCTTCTACAAACATCGTGCCTTTCGGATATATGGCAGGATTCACAGCATTTATTGGGTTTTCATATACGGATCTCCCATCAGATTTCGATATAGGATTCAAAAAGATTCGTAATTATACTGCTGCGAATTGTTGATCATCTAATGATTATTCAAATACTTGCAATCGTTTACAATTTTGTTAGATACCCCTGAAATGTTGACAGATTCACGACGGTACACTTCCATAGGCAAAAGTTCAGGAGAGAACCAACTAAAATTCTGATTGATCATCATAGGTTTCACATCATTCAATGGAAATTGTTGTGAAAAATGTTCATGATTTGGTTCCTGTCGAAATGCAGTTAACTCTTGGACATTTTGTAAATCGGATAACAAATTTTGACTTGGAAATTGGTCGTAGGTTGTTCTATTAATTTGTTCTGCGGTATTAATCGGAAAATTTTGATAGCAATTACTGTACTGATGACTATTTGCAAGCTGACGATTAGATTCGTTCAAAGGATGAGAATGCAAAAAGTTATTTTGAAGAACATTAGTTTCTACAGGAATGTGTTCGCTTTTATAAATACTTCTATGCTCTTGTCTGACACATTTTTTACTATCACTTTCGTTTGAAATGTTTAAGACTTTAGAGAAATCTTTTACGAAACTATCCGTCGAATTCCAGTCATTAACAGGCTGGAAATCGTTCAAAGATGGCGTTGGTGAATTAAAATTACCGTTACCGTGAAACTGACAATGACAAGAACACTCTAATCTATAATTGTTAATTATATCAGAAGGAATATTGTTTAGATTTTTGGAAAAATCTTGAATACTACCTAAAGCATTGTTCGAACATCTTTGCAACTCGTTCCATTTAAGATTCTTTAAGCGTTTTCCTTTGTTTAAATACGTTAAATATGTACTAATCGCAGGAAGAACTGCTTTCGAGTGATCCGGTTGAGCGCAATTCTGCTTGGAATGTTCGTGCGGTAAAGAATGATCTAAACCGTTTCTCAGATTTCCATTGATGTCACACGCTCCATTTGATTTGTGCTTTCTCCTTGCAAATTCCATCAACGAACAACAATTGGAACAAACCAAACTTTTTGATCGACATTTTTCAAGTTTGCATTGACTTGTTGGATTATCGAGACTTTTCAACGAATTGGACGACGCAGCTTTTATGGGTCTACCTTTGTGAACCGACGTATCGATTGATTTTTGCATTCGTTGATTGTTTATTATGTTAGATCGTTTATTGATAGTCTTCTGTTTCGCACGAATCGCGACCTTTTTAGTTTTAACTGGCTCGATAAACGTTTCTGTTATTACTATATTGCCTTCTTCGTCGCACGTTCCACTTTCTTCATACTATAGTTTGTTAATAATTCAAAGACTTATTTTAAACGAGAAATCTAGAATTCCCGATAATTGAAATTTAACGAAGAGATGTTCTGTGTTTGCAAAATCACAATTTGATCAAGTTAGCATATTTGTGAAACGCACAATGAACCATCGATAACCTTTGAAAAGATATATTTTCGAAACTGCTTCAATTATAAACATGGTGTTAGCAATAGGATGCAAGAACATAGCAGAGAATAGAAAAATAATGAGTTATCTAAATTGATAGCAGAAAATAGTTAAATAATACTGTGATATAAATATTATAATGAATAATATTCCTAATTACATGAAAACCATTTACGAATAGTTAACTCTAATGTCTAATGGCCACATGTTCGTATATTATTTTCTTAGGAAAATATAAATTCGTTATCTTGTTTTTGTCTTAACAAGCAAAGCAAATAAGGTACCTACACATGCAGCTGCCGGTAAAATCGGAGAAAAAAAAACTGATTATTTTCGCATGAGACTACAATACACAGAATAAACTGGTTATGATAATTTTGTTCGACAGTTACAAACCATCTCTGCCTTGGCCAAGTAAATCCATAGTTTCCGCCATGTGCTAAACTTGTATTGATCGCTGAAGTTATAACGCATTTCCTTCGAGGCATATCGTATTGCCAAGGGACTGCGATAGTCACAATATTCACTATTTTCGATCGTTGACGCACTCATTCTCACCGCCTTTTTTATTCGTTCAATTAATAATGCGAGTCTAAGAAAATACTTCGTATAACACGAGAACAAGGAAGCACGCGATCAGCTGATTTACTGGGCGCGTTTATCGCTGTGCGCTGTGCATATTCTTTACTGAACGCCAACGCTCACAGTGCCTCTTATGGAGGAAATATCAACTAGTTGATTTAAATGACCTTACTATAAAGTGAAGTAATGTTTATTCATTTTGAATGTAATTTTAGTTTGAAAAAAGGAATTGTTCAAGATTTTTGGTATGGAAGAAGAATTTGTGTATACTGAAGTCTATAATTTGCACAAGAGCGTATAAAAATAATCGAATCTTGAGTAAACATTTGGATAAATAATTAACATTACAATTAAATTAAATTCTTCTTTCTTGAATAAATGTAAATAAAATTGAAAAATCTATAGCTAACTATAAAAGAATTTATAAAAGATTGAATCACGCTTGGTTACCATGGTTGTTATTCAATAAGCAGGGAATGATTGTCATTTTTTTCTTAAAAGCGGAAACTGAATTACAACACGATATAAATTGCAATAAAAGCTCGAATATTGCAAGGTTTCTGATTCTAGTAAATCACAGTGCCATTTGCAGAGACAACTTAACAAGGGAAAGTACCCACGTTCCATTTTCTCATGGGACCATAATTGACCGATGTCATTGTTCTTGCGCGAACGGAAAATCGTATTGTTACTGATGACGATTTGCAAACACCGATCTCTCTTTGCCAAATTCTTATCGTTCTTTTAAATGTCTTATACCAATAATCATTACTTAAACGTGACGATAGTTTACCAAATTAATTAATGTCTACATAGATTTTTTTTAGCTTAATTACAGAAAGATCATAAATTTAATAATTGTTATACGTACTACGTTAAAAGGTGCCATATTCGCATTAGCCCATTCTATGTTGACTTCGCAATTTTTAAAAAGCATGGCCGATTCAGGCACCAATCTTCTTCTCGCCATGGCGGCACCTCGATGGGTTTTATACGAAACCAGAACATAGCAAACGAAGCCGTTGAAATTTCTATAAACGGCCACTTTATCGATTTCATCGGTCATTTCGTAAATTTTCTAAAAAAACAAACAAAAAACAAAAAATAGGAAGGAAAAAAGGATCCACCTCCGATAGAATAAAAAACCAATAGAAAGAAAAGCATAATAAACCAGAGGACATTAATAACGAACCTTGATAATTGTTTTAGAATCGAGATTTCGAGGCAACTGATTAATATAAAGCCGACAATTATTTGTACTTGCAACAACACCGATTCTTTTCCCAGGATAAATTTCATGTTGATCTAATTCTTTAACAGCACGAGCTGCCTCTTCTTCGGTGGTGTACATAATAAAACAGTAACCCCTATTTATGCCAGAAAATTCCATCATCAAGCGTAACTCATAAATTGTTCCTACAGTACTAAATATAGGAACAATTTCCGGTTCGTAATAATCTCGGGGGATACTGCCAACAAAAATCTCGCATTTCGGACCAGGAGGAGGTCCTGTCCAGCCAGGAGGTGGACCGAGCTTCCTCTGACCATTAACTTGAGTTAATGTCAACTGGGAATCGGCTACGAATTTTAATAATTTTAAATTGCTTTCCATTTGTTCCTCCCTCAAGTCCTGTATTTTGTTGTCGGTTCGTGACTGTATAGCCGGCCGTCGATTGTGTAAATATGCTGGATTTGATTAAAAACGATTATTATAATACTTTTTAAACAATGAAAATATTCTGATCTAAAATACGTATGTGTTTGGTATAAAAAAAACATACTTACGTAACATTGAAAAACGTATTTTCTCAAAAAAAGTATTAATGGGAAAAAAAGTAATTATACAATTGATTTGATATTTCTGGCCTCAGACATTATATTTCCAGAACAAATGACAATTGCCAAGAAATGATACGACTTCCAACGATAATTTTATCATTACAATAAATAGAAGAATAAAATAAAACACGACCATAATAAAATAGAATTCATCGCACTGGTGAATCTTTGGATATAAACGACTGAATTGAAATGAAATTATCAGACAATCACAGCTGGTTATGTCATTATGGCGAACCAAGACATTCGAAAATCCTGTCGTTTTCTATAAATATCCTTCAATATCACTTACCCAACTGTTGTTTTATACCGTCTTCTATGTTGATTTTATTGAAGGACTCGTTTGATTGTTGAATCGTTGACACAGACACCATTGTTCCCTCTTTATTGATTTGAACGTCGTCGTTCCTATTATAAATTGACATTTGTTTTCCTTTGTTATTATTACCACTAATCCGTCATATTGTCGCTAAACTGTCATTTTGGCAAAAATTAATCCTATCTTTAATCATGACAAACACGAAAGAACAAAATTCGATCTGTTGGATATCTTTCTGGAACAGAAAATAGATACCGGCCAAAGTCGAGGGATCGATGATCAATAAACATACCACCACGGTTTAAAGAAGACTGATGCACGAACACGCGATGCACTAAACCACGGCTGTGCTATGGGCTATGGGTTAAGTGTATGAGATCAGATGGCGCTTATTTCGGACTGGTTGCCCCCCCATTGGGTAAATTTATTTTTTATTTAATCTTTGGAGGGGAGATGATATTCGTCTCTCCCTTCATTCTGCAAATCCTTTTTCCTCTTGTCACGCGTCAACGCTTTCTTATGTTTTTCCTTTCACGATTTCTTCGAGTGCATTCTAGAACATGTGGATATTTGGAGATGAATATCAGTCTACATATGTACATACATATATATAATCTTTTCAAATATTCTTCTCAATGCTTCTATTTAACTGTTTTCTTTATTAGCAATATTTTAAAGTGAAAATCCTTCTTTTTAATGGATATTTTATTACTAAATCTACTACTTACTATCTATTACTTAAATCTATTATTTAAAAATTTAATTACTAAAATCTCCAAAAAATATTATTTCTCTTAATTTTCGTTTCGCAAACTTAATGTTTCTTTCTTATTGCTGTCTATGTGTATATCGTTTTGTATAAATTTTAGTTCAAATTTAACTAAAAGCAAATATAATCAATTAAAATATTGAATGATCTGATTAGACTATGTTATATGAATCCCTGCTCTTTAAAATATTATTTATCTGTACTTGTATTTATCTCTCCTTAGACGAATATGAATTCATAGGAAATTTCCATACGTAGCCCCGTTTACTCAAAGTATTTTAGCTTCATCGATGTTACATTGTCTTCTCGGCAACTTGCTGCCCGCTCGAGGATCGAAATCAATGAATGCCAACAGCTGGCCGTTCGGATAGAATTTCCAATACAATGTATACGAGTCGGGATCGGGAAGACAGAGAATGTGATTCGATTAAAATGTTTTAAAAACTTCTAGAACTTTTTATTCCATACGAGTTCCAGAAAAATTTCACTCTTTAAGAATGACTCTATTTCCGGTGAAATAAATCGTAGTTTTACAGGTGATTCACAATCATTACACGTGACTCAAGAAGAAAATTATGTTACACAAGATTACAAATGAGTAATTTGTCGTACCAAAACGTCGTTGCAATTTATTTACGGTATCCTAAGCTTCATCAACGTCACTGTCACGTTACATTAAATGAATCATATCGCGTTTTTCATGCATGATCATTTAGTAATTATATTAATACGTAAAGACCAAACTCAAACCGTCTCGATAACAAATTTTATCCTCTGTAATGAACTACTTCTTTCCAAACACTGTCCGTTTTATCCATCTCAAACTTTTTAACGTTGGGGGCTTTCAACATTTCTGTTACTTATCGCGGTTACTTATCAATATTTTTGCTTCGCTACTCATTACAGTATTCGTATATTGAAACGAGAATGTTTTATTAGTTTTATCAATTATAGTAGACAGCAAATAAATAAGGACTGCATTCAAAGAAACGAACGTTCTCTGAAATTTCCCCTATCTTCGCCGGTCGTTGTAACCTTATCAAACCGGTTCAAGGTATTAGCGGTTCGTTAACCATTTCCATGGTATTTATTGCGAAAATTCACACCGTACTGCGCCAATGCACCGTACGATAATAGCATTGTTACCTGCAGTACGCAGACCTTATTACGTGACACTACGTAGCCCGTGCAACTTGAACCACGATCCTCTCTATCTCTTCAGTTGTCGTTCGACGCGCGCCGCGGTTCGTCTTGTAACCCCATCGCTCGAATTTCACTAATGAGTAAGATAACGCGACCTCCCACATGTCCGTTTTACCGATTATTATATTAATACAGTTGATCACGAACTAAATGCTGGGATAGATTTAATCGTTCGCTTCTTTTAAGATCTGATTTGTACTTTTTTTTTAATTTTACAGATGCAGGTAGATTTTATATTTAATAATTTTTAATTTATGATTGTATTCCTTTTTTTTTGATAGTATACCATTTGTGCAATTCTTCTGAGTCTACTGAATGTGAAATGAACTATTTTTATGCGGGTTGTGATAAGTGAAATTGTATGATGAAGCTTTCTACTCGACGTTGTCCCAAATTCTTGATGACAGTTTGAAAATTGAAATACGTTAACAATGATTGAATGAACATTGTAAAATTGCGAATTGTTGATAAACAAAGTTAAATATGTGGAATCGCAAGGTATTCATCAGGATTATCGAAGTGGTGCGTAACAGTAGAAAAATTGTATATTTATTTTTGTACATATATTTGTTTTGATATTGCAAGCTACTTCAGTTACATATTCATACATGATAATAAACGTTAATGTTTAAACAAAAATTCTAGCACAATTTGCATTTCAATTATATATTAGTAATTGCTCTTATATCAGTGTTCTCACAATACGAGATAAGGATTCCTTTGAATACTCCCACAATCAATTATCTGTAATTGTTCCTGCGAACGGAACTGAACGCTAGATAATTGAATTTTAACTCATTCCTTCTTATTAAATTTTGCAACTATGAACATTCGTATTGCAGATGCTTTGCCTTGCCTGCGTGGTGGCACTCAGGGTAACTGATGACGAAAGCCGAAGAGTGTTCCATTATTTGAGAAGTCGGAGCAGAGAATGGTCCCTTTTGAATAACGTCACATGGGGTGCCATAGGTTCGAAAATTAATATCTATTACTTTATACTTTTCCTTTTACAAAAGCAAAATTGACCCAAAAGGCATACTAATTTTTATTACTTTCTTGAAACGTTTATCTCTATAGTTTGCATTACGCCATAAATTAGGAGAAGAATATATTTGTATTGCTATCAGTTAGTTTTTCTATCTCTCAGAGTTACAATAAAAATTTTGTAAGCTGTCTAGTAAATATTTATCAAAAATATTTCATTACATAAATATTTTTAAGATTATGGTTGGATAGTGCATTATTCTATGTAGATTAATTTGAATGGAAATTTATCTTATGCTTTATAGTAATTGATGTATAAGTACTATAGTATATGTTGGAAAAAGGAATGTAAAACACGCAACAACACACTTTTCTTTTGTTAATCTAGGCGCCGCTCTTGCAACCGCGACTTGTGGTGGTTACATAATAATCACGACAGGTCTTCTTATTGCTGCTGCGACAGGAGAGCTAGATGGTCGAAAGACGGTAATTCTTTCCGCTTTTTTGTAACTTTTTTTCTTTAGACAGTATACGTATATAACACGACGAAACGTTCGATGTAAATTTCCCGAACTTTTAATTCACTTCTTCCTTGACAATTATACAAGTCGACATATTTCCATAATAGTCGTATTGTTTGGACTTTTCAAGGTATTCTTTCTCTTTTACGGAACACTGTCCTTCGACGAGGCTGATTTTATCGCACATTGATGTATCTTTCTTCTTAACCAACACACTGAATGCAGAAATTTAAATGTTTCTTTTAAGAAACAATAATTATAATTGAATAAACTACTGGAACAAATGCAGGATCTTAAATTGTTATTGGGTGTAGTTAATGATTAGAATCGATGGAAAATCATAGAATTCTTTTTTACACTCAGTGTGTAAAAAAATATTCGTTAAAATTTATTTGTAAGGTCAGGAATTCCAGGAATTAACTTCGACAAGTTTCACCAGTAAAAGTGAGATGAAACAGGTAAAAATTGAAATGACTAGACTCCATGATTGATTCATTATCAAATGATATTAGTAACTGATTGTGGTGTTACCTTTTACTTATTCTCGGATTATGAAAGTAACTCGATTATCAGTATCTCAATGAATTTTTACAAAAATATAAAACATTTCCTGCATGATTTTCGGTAGCAGTTTTAAATGCACTGAGATAAATACACGAAATACTTTTGCAATTAATACCAACGATAGAGACTATAATAAATTTTCAAAGCAAGATATTCAAGACTCTCACGATATTAATCTTCAGCATGAACGCATTTTCAATATCTTTCCTGGTTGCAAATATTTTCCGGCGGGCACACCTCGTTCATTAGTCAATCATCATTGCATTCGAAGTTACGATGTACCGATCTGTGTTAGCAGAGCTCTTTTTACAAGGTTGCTTTTTTTCATGCTTCTTTCAAGTTATGCAGATGGACTCTTGAAACGAGAAATCGGTTAAATATAGAGCACGCGTTTTAACGATAGCGTGAGAACTGTCGTGTCCAGTTAGCACTGTCATTGAGGGGCAAGGTTAAAAGTATCCTTCGTATGAGCAAGCTACAAGAAGGAGCACGTAACAACATCCTTGCCTTGGTGTATGGCAATTGAGCACGTAATACGTACGCTACTGTAACTTAGTTCTTAGTTAATGACTCATAACTGAGGCTAGGCAGATCGCAATGATTTCCACATGCGGATCTATGCGTTCATTAAGACAGAAATTTGCATTTAAAACAAATTGTTGATATTCTTAATTCTGAGCTGAAATTCTTAGCTGTTTGCTCGTAGATGACATAAATGATGATTTTTATAGAAATGGTTCATTGAAAGACGGTACAATCACTATTGTAAAGAAATCTTGAAAATTATCGAATTGTTAATGGTCGTAAACGTGTGAAGGTTGTTTCACATTTATACTTGAATTTTATGTGATGATAGGGGATGTGAAAGGTCTCGAGGATTTTAATGAAGATTATGTTAAACAGAGGAAGTCATTAACATTTCATTGTTCTGCTTGATGAGTGTACGAAGATCTTTCTTTTCTATTTAAGGAAATATTCTTCCTTGGACTTGGAGTGATTCTTTTCGGTATCGTCGGCGCTTTATCGTTGGCGTCTATTGAAAACGTCCCTGAGGATTTGATAGACAATGCCGCGGTTTTTGGGGCACTGTGCTTGCTAACAGCGTTAGTTTTCATCGCTGATTTGTTAATGAGCACGCCAAAGAAAAAGGATAAGCATGGCATGACAGAACTTCTGACTGATAAAAGAGGTATCATACATTTTTGTTAAGATATAAAGGGAAGTGTTAAATATAAATTAAGGAGATAATATATAAATTAACAATATATATATATAAAAATTATGGAGATAATACTTCTTAAAAAATTAAGTTTCCAGAAATTTTATCTTTATTTTTATTCATAATTAAATTAACTTCATTTTTTGATTGATATATGACAGCTAAACGACAAATAACGACGACTCTGGCCAGCGAAAAAGAAACAGAATCCCCCAAAATAAGCAGTTCTCAAGTTTCCAAAAACGACGACAGTGGCACTATAAACGATGGTTTCGAGAAAGTAGATGAAAGACATCAAAAGAGTTCAGGGCAAGAACAGTCTGAAGATCCGCGAAAATGGGAACAAAATCGTTCCTCCAAGCAGCGTTCGAAAGAATCGTATGAAGATGAAGGAACTGGCGACTTCAGTCGAGAATACGGAGAACCAAAAGAATATACGCAGAATTTTGAAAATGGGAGAGCTCTCCGAGACTCGAAAATGTATCGAGACTCTGAGATGCAAAAAGCTATGAGCAGGGACTCTTATAGAACGGATCATGGAATGGAAGCACCTACTGTGGTTTATAAGGTTCATGATATTTATCAACGTCCAGTGGATGAAATTGACACGCCTCGTTTTCCAACCGAAATGAATCATAAAAGTGAACCTATATTCGCGAAGATCGTGAATCCTAGTGTGAAGATTATGAAGGTTGAGCGCGATGTGGACGAAGCTATCGAAGGTTACAGGTAGTTGCATAATGAGCAGTTTATTACTATAATATTAGCTTCGTTAATATCGACGAATTCATTCTTTCGCATATGCATCAATTCTCATTGACGCATTAATTCCCTATTATATTATAATTATTATTTTCATAATCTCCTATTACCTATTATCATTTTATTATTTTCTTAAATTTCTTTATCTTATTTCTCGGTCTTCTAATATTAATAGATATTCTGACACTAGTCAGTACGACAACGTGCCAGTTCGAATGAAAGGAATGTCGCCAAAAAGTCAGAAAAAAAATCGTGATGTTTCTTTTAATATTCCGCCGCCGCCAAAGGGTTATGGAAAAGAATTCGACCAAAGAAAAGACGAAATCGAAATATTGGAAGAATGCTTTACTTCGCTCCGAACAGCGAGCACGGGGACACAGACATTCAACATTCGAACACCTTCGTCACCTACTGATCCTGGATATGTTAAACATACCGCCAGTAATTGGCCTCATGAAACGAAAATTAAAACACCTGGTTCGAGTCCAAGTCGCTCGAAGAATTGACATATAACGCATAAAAAGTTATTAACTTGTTGCTTTATGATTTCTTAATGACTTCGTGTGACTGAATGATTGCTTGAGAAATAAATTTAAAAAGCTTTCTCGTAAGGCAACAGGTTATATGATTATAAGTAGATTAGAAAGGGTCTTAGGTAGAATAATTTAGAATGATATACATATCAAAACACAGAGTGCAAAATCAATTTCTCTTTACTTCTATCTGAGTATTTCTCTGTGTAATTTCCTCATATTTAATAAAATAATACTAATTTCTTCAATTTCTCTAATCTCAAAAATATGATTTATTAATTTGATTTATTAATACGTCATTATTATTATCATTACCTACTGCCTTTTTATATGTTTTTATATATATGTTTTTGAAATGGGAAGGAGAAAAGGTAACTTGAGAGGCATACAACTATTTTCGTATAAGTAGAAATTTTTAATATAAAGTTTTAACATCTCCGTTCACATCGATACGCATACGTACAATTATTAATAATAATGTCTCCTTGTGATAAACATGTAACCGCAGTTTGTTAGTCTCCATCAGAACGTACTCGTTAAAGATATTAGCATTTAATTGGATTTACATTAACTTTTACGTGTACCGTATCGTTTCTTTTTCTTACGCTTTTTATATAAATAAATCGATCCTATTCAACATTCGAAACATGTCATTTATTTTCCTTATTATTCAAGGTGATCGGCAATTTCTTCGATTATTAAAAAAACGAGAAGAAAATTGCCCTCATTGAAACTGAAAGAAAAAGAAATCAACCGGAAGACGCAGCAGCCATCGAGAGTATCGACGTGTCCTGCCATCGAATCCTATTAAAAAGCTTCTAGCGAGCCATGTATCGACATATTTCATTTTACAGAACCGTCGTCCTCTCGTTGTAGTTCTCTCTTTCTCTAGACGTTTCTAAACGCGTATTTACAGAGTTGAGAATAATTGCTTAGACACTTGAGCATTCGTTCCTCTTCTTCGTCTTTTTCCTCTTTTCAACGGTATGTATAAAATTAATTCTCCTTAACGAAGAAGATTATCAGACATTCTCATTCTTAAGACTGTTGTGTAACTAGATAGTCTTATTACTTTATGAAACGATAGTTTGAACATTGCAATGTTGTTGAGTTGGTATCTTTATAGTGAGTTTAATCCAACGCGACATTCTCGATCATCTACTTTCCCTTTGCATCGATGTATGAACTTGACTTATTTTTTAAGTTTGTTACGTTTTGGTGTACTCGTCGAAGTTTATAGAAAGGTATTTCTTAAAACGAGGAAGAAACATAAGAAATATCTTGTCATGATTTGAGAGATAGTTACGATAATTTTATCCGTAATAGTATTACCAGATGAGCTGTGTTTCAATTCTGTTCGTTTCTCGCTCCTAACTAGACATATTTACAAGTCAAAAGATTCTCAAACTATATTTTTCATTTAGTTTGCGTGTTATAAAATCTCTTATAAAATCTTAACCAAATCTTCTGCTCTTTGAATAAATAAATAACGAAAGAATAAACATAATTTTACTGACAATTCTTTGAAACTTTCGAACTTTATGAGCACTTTACGATATATTGGACTTCTTTTTCTTTGATGAAATTTCCTTCAAAGATGTCTTCCTTTATCATGATGGAATCGTTTCTCTTAAATATGTATTTACAGCGTTTCTTATCCGATTAAACAATACAAAAAGATTGTACGCCTCTAAAATGTTAATCTATATGATTACTATAAGTTCAAAGTGCAGATGGAGAATTTTATCTCATGCCAAACCCAATGCTAGCACCTTGAGCATTGGTGGCTCGTTGTTCCATGGTGATGTATTGTCTAATTAGTCGTGAAATTTCATGGGCTTGTTCAGTCTGAAGTCGTGTGATGCGTTGTTGCATTAAATTACCGCATTTCATGTCAAGGTACAGAGTTCCTTCTTCGGATTTTACTTTCCTCGTGGATATTACCTCGGAATAGGGGTAGTGGTACAGGGTCTCCTAAAAATTTGGCGTCGGTTTCATTGAATTATCTATTGCTTTTTTACATAGAGGCAGAAAACGGGGATTGAATTACTTACATGTGTGATTAAATCAATAAAATGCACTCCATGCCTGTTGAGCGCCAAAATATGATCACCACCCTTCTCTTTTCCTTCAGGCACCCTCTTCACAGCGAAGAAACTAGACCCGAATAATGGCCACTTCCATAAAATTTCTAAAAATAAAGTTAAACATTATTTTCATGATATAAATATTCGCTAATAAGAACTGAAACACGTACCAAGCACCTGTGCTTTACAAGCAGCAACTGTATTGTGTTGCACATTGTTCCATGCTTGTTGGACCATATTTGACCACTGTTGTGGTCGTGGTTCTCTCAAACTGAGCACTGGTTTTGGTAATAAATATTTAATTTCTTTCGTTGTTGGTTCGTGAGTCATATCTGCTGCCCTATGTAAAAGAGCAGCTATTTGAGCCATATCGAACTAGAAAGAAAAGAGAAAATATATTAATTAAAAACTCTAAACAATGTCAATATACTATTTACATAAAATACCAAAGATAGAAAGACTTACTATGACTTCTTGAGGTAAATGTTCACCAGGTAAAACTAGTAGAAGACCTTCCAAGTAATCTGGAGCAATCTGATTGAACACGACTTCTATATACAATGGAGCATCCAGTCTGAGAGGATAATACCATACAGATCTAGATTGAAAAAGATTATATTATTTTTTGTTCTCTTATTTGCACTGCTTTCATGAGAATTGATAGATTTCTTTTCAGATAAGTCCTTTTATCAATGGAAAGATATATACCTGCAGAATATTAAGTAGAAGACTTGATGATTTTTATGTAGCTCCGTAGTTACGTCTAGTACGTATTCATCTCTGGCTAAAGGCATCGTAAACGCATCACCATCAACAATGCAGTATAACGAGAATTCATCCATTTCATGAGGGTTTCTTACAGATATGATATTGCACATCTCCTCGATAACATCCTGCCAAATAGATAAGTTATTAACAAATTATTAAGAATTAGTCATTACACCTGTGTTATCATATATTTAACAATATATTGCAATTTGACATTTGTTGACTAGGATTTATTAAAATATAACAGTCCTAAACTCAAAGTGCTCTTAAATAAATCAATAACAATTTGACTTTTGCAATTTATTATTATATATGTTATTATATTATATAGGAGACATTTTCATTGATTTTGTTTTCTCTTCAATGATATACCATTAATTTTATGTTTCTTATATTAAATAATTTAATTTATATTAAATAAATTTTACGAATATGTATTATAGAATGGTTTACTGAGATTTGAATTTGAATCTTGGCGCGCATTAGCCGGCATTCGGAGCGTACTAGCGTCGATAAATTGGGAGTGTTACGAAAAGTGAAAAATTGATAAGAATGTCATTAGAAATTCGGTAAGCTTTCTCATTTAATTTATATTAACTAACTAATTATGGTTATTATTATTTGTAAGTAAAGTTGTAAAGTATGTTGCATAATTGGTGAAATTTTTACGACTCTGTAACAATTACGTCAATTTGTAAGGTACATAATACTAAATTGGGTTGCTTGCAGTTTGAAATTAATTGTACTATTATTCTACGCATTAATAATTAATTATCTACGAATATGTGTACATAATCTTGTACTATTACGTTAATGTAAAGGTTTTAACCTATATTTCATATATATCATACTATATATGTCATACCATATATAATCTTATTCACTCTAATGACTATATATCGGCACAAATACATTTTTTTTTAATTTTATAAGTATTTTACATGTTATTGTTTGATTATTAGTAATATTTTTAATAGAACCTATGTCACAACTTAATTTTATAATTTTTGATATTATTTTATTTAATTGCCATGCACTTGTGTTATAAATTGTTGTTTCTTTGTTATCTTTATATGTAAATGTTTAAAGAATCTCCTGCAAATTATATTACAATTATTTTGTTTGTCAGCGATTAGCTACTAACAGTCTTATAATACAATAGATAATCCAATAGATTTTCTAATTTGTTTTGTATAATGCTTGCATCCATCCTAATCCTTTGTCTAATTAGATAATTTGGAGAAAACTAAACTTACCTGTACTACAGTTGTACATTTGGTGTTGATAACTCTTTCTGTTCCACCTGGTAGTCTGTAAATCTGTCTCTTCGCATTTCTACCTGCACTAATTGCCATAATTTCATCCACGCTTGGCACGTTTTTCCTTCCTCCATATTTAACTGTCTTCCTGAGATTTTGTAAACACACTGTGGCTGTACCATGGTAAGCTCTCCTCTTATCATAAGCTGCAGTTTCCAGATATTTGGTTAAATAAGGCCTCAGACCATCACTGCAAGTGAAGTAAGCAGCAACAATGCTAAAAATCCTCCAACCACGTTGACAACTATCTGGATTTGGGCTCTTATTGTTTGTAGTCTGTTTCATCAATTGACAGTAAACTTCATCACGAAGTAATTCATACTTATGACAATGCTGTAATTAGATTGAAAGTGGTGAGAATTATGTCCTTAGATGTTAAACTAAGATTTTTCTCAGTAGTTTATGGAGAAAGAAAGTGATGATTTCACTCTTTGCAATTATTTTAGAATATTAAGGCATATTATAAGTATCATTTTCTAAATGTAAGACTTTTTAAAAATATATGAAAATAAACTAGCGATATAAAATTTATCTTCCTGCTCTTAATAAATTTATTACTTTAGTGATGAAGGATTGTTAGACATCCTTACAAGGCAGTACAATATTTTTGATAATAATAAGACTGAAAAATGAAATGAAGTTTGCATGCATCATTTGATGAAAGTATTTCAAACGTTCTCCTTGGAGAATACATTATGTAGATATATTCATCTAGGAGAAATCTTTAATGAAAAGAAGTAGCAAGTAAAAGGAAATTCAAATCCTTCAGCACTAAAAGTAGGTTGTCAAATTATTATCCTTCATCATTAAATCCTTGACCCTGATACAAATTATTTCAGCAAATTTCACTATATTTCTTCATATAATTGGATATAACAATGTCATTGTACAGAATATTTAAAATTTTTATCATTTCAGCTTATTTCATACAAACTAGGAATATAAAAGACATAGGATTGTTTTCTGAGAGATTTTTAGTTCAGAAGAGAAACATCGTCACTTACCATTAGAATGGTGTAAACACATTTTACTTCACTAGTATCTGGAGGCAAAGGTTGATCACCCATGTACCTCATCAGACACAAAAAGCATTCCACTGCCAAGGCACTTAAATCTGCATCAAGTCTCAAAAGACTCTGTTCTATTGGCACAGGAGAGTATTTTACAAGATCCACTTGTTCCTTCCAAGTCCATTCCGCACCATCCTGTTGGCCTTTATTCTTTTTATTCTTCTTTTTACTCTTCAAAGATTCGATCACTTTAAGAGATCCACTTATAGATCCATCTGCTGTCTTCAACATCTCAAACCTATAAAATTAAATATTTTGTTAAAACTTTTGTTTATTAAAACTCTGCTTGTTATTGTAGGAAGTTGTAACCGCGGGAAGCGATTGTTAGAATTAATTTATCGAAGGAACGGGACTCGGGGGTGACGTAAGTAATAGCCTTCCAAAACGGAAGACATCTCGTTGGAGGAGTACGTGGCCGTAAAGGAGATTTCCATTGCAGGATGTTGCTACAGAGACAGAGGAAAAAGTCCCGTTCAGAGTACTGGCCGGGTGGCCGTCACTTGTCAAAGTCATGTTTAGGAAGTCTACACTCTAGTTAGGCGTTTTAATGATTCCCCTTCGACTTGGTTGAAGGTTGATCTTTCTGTTGGTTATTGTTTTTCGCCGATTCTTTTCTCGTTTTACTTTGATACCTCGTTACAAATGTGTTTCCTCTGTAAAACCATGGTTGAATATTTCTTTCTAAATCTCTATGAATAATGAATACCGCACAATGAATAGTGAAAACTCCTAATTAATTTTAATTAGTTGTACACGTTGGTACAGTTAGTCGGTCACTGAATAGCAAAGACAATTAAGATACATTTGCAATGTCAATTCTCACTTCTTTTAGAATTTTATACATTTAATTAGAATTTAATATTGTAACCTTACGTACATAATTTTTAGAAATCTATTCATTAGTGATTCTATTAAATTCCATCTAGATCTTTCTTCTTCGACATAAGTTTCTTCAATAAGATCGTATTGGTAGTAACTAGAAAATTTGATAGAAAATTCTATGTGAAACAAATATATCGAAGTTTCCTCGTCAAGTTAGGAAGCACTTTGAAACGGTAACTCGCGAATCACGGAATAATGCCAAAAGAAGACGAGCTGTACTCGTTAGCCGCGCGTTCACCAAGATGGTCGATGTTACTCTGAGAACTGCAGTGCGTTATGCTTTCTCAACACGGCTAGCTCTTGTTTCTTGCGTAAGAGCGACCAATTAGTCTTTAACATTAATTTCTCCTTTATTGCGATGCCTCGTTTTGGTAAAAGTGTTCTTTTTCAGAGCAAGGATTTGTTTCTTATTGGGAGATATATTTTTTGGTACTTACTGATCCAAGTCTAGAGTGTACAGCGTGCAACATGTTACGAAAGAAAATACATTACAATCTTCATTTTTAGCATCACTAGTGAAATAGGTTTATTAAAATCTTATTCTGCAGAAATAGAAGCTTTAATGTATTTTATAAATTCGATTAAAAGTGAGATATTAGAAAAATGAAGTATAATGATGAAAAAGTTTATACACCTATTTATTAATGCAAGAGTTTTCGAATTTTATATTTGCCATCTATTTGAGAAAAATATATTATCGCATAAAACGAACTGTAATAAAAATAAATTGTATAACATTATGAATTGGAATAAGTAGAATACTAACTTCTCTGTGCTTTGTCTAAAGTTGAGCATGGCGTACTGCAACAGAGAGTGTTTTCCGTCGTTGACAACCGGCCCGCTTTCGTAGATGCCATCTTCTTGCAATCTGCCGTTGTCTTCCGGTTGACGCCATTCCTGATTTGGGCTAAGTCGCTGGTTCTGCTGGTTTTTCTGATGATTCGTCTGGTTTGTCGCCGACACGTGGTTCGGCACACGACCGGCAGACACGTGGTTCTCGTGATTCGAGATAACATGATTAGGCTGACCATGGGATTGAACGTGATTCGACGTACTGTGATTCGCCTGTGACTGGATCGATTTCGTGATCTGAGACACGTGATTCTCATGATGGTTCGGCTTATGCAGCGGCTTCTGATCCACCTGTAATCGTAACGTACCATTTTATTTAATTATTATTATCATTCAGTTCTCAATTTACTTGATTTTGGGAGCTTGAGTTTTCCATTATTAGGATATTCTGAATTGAAATTTTGAATTTGGAGTCCTCAAGTAATTTAGTAACGTAAAATTTTATTTTATTAATACATTTATTTTTGTTTACTTTAATATTAAATACTGATAGATAATTGTATTATTTATTGACCATAATTCTTTTTGGGATCAGTTATAACATCCAGGAACTGTAGAATTTTTGTTCAGAGATTTTAAATCAGAGCGCAACCTAGATCGCGAAAGTCACGAATATCTACTTTGATTATTATTATTCTTAATTATATATTTAATCTACTGCGAAATCTATCAAGTATTTATAGCTGGGAAAGTTGGTCTTTAAGCGAATAGTGACATCATTTATTCTAATACACCAAATTAAACTTTCACATGATTTTCAGGGAGGGGGGGGGATTGTCGATCTAGAGCGGAGGAAATCGTTACACTTTAAATAAAAAAAGAGAAAAAAGACGATAATTACAAACTGGATAGAGTTTCATAAATCACCAATAAAAACTATACAAATATCGTTGATTAAACTACTACTTTTCACTTCCCGTATAAAGGGACCCGTTCTTTATGTACCATGTTGGTCAGAGGTCGGGATTTTGTGTTTCGTGAACGAGTGTCTTCCGTTTTTTTATCACAATCAAAAGATCAAAAAATCGCGTTCGGGTGTGTAAACTTCCTGTGTAAAAACCTCGTGGGCGTCACGTCGCCCTGGTTTCGCGAGTGATTTACACGACAGTTTCTCGACCTTTTCTATTATTCATTTTCTCTTTCGGCTTGCATTTCCTGCATTTCACCGACATAGTCGCGGGTATCTCGGATCCATCGATCGATCTCGCGAATGAGAAAACGAGTTTCCTTGCACGCCAGTCAGAATCATTATAAGAATTCAAAGAATGCACTATGGTGTCTAGGAGTCTCGTAGAATATTCTTCTTTAGAATATTCCGTTTTCTCTTTAAAAGAAAAAGAAAAAAAGAAAAGTAGTAGAACGCATATATTGGAAGTTTTTTTTACTTTCGGCTATGGGAAAAATAATAATATGTATCTGTTTAATTAAATATGACTGATTATACATGACCGCTCCTAAGATTGTGGATCGTAATGTAAATATATTCAATAAGCTTCTCTTCTAATTTATTCCTTTTTTATTCAATCGAATGGCTATTAATCGAATGGATGAATGAAACATACAAATTATTAATTCGTGAACGATTTACGACCGACTTCTCCCGCGTGTTACATCCGCATAACTGGTTTCTTAGACGATGTAGAAACTAGATTCTGTATAAAGTTATTTAATTACTAAATGATCATGAATGATAGTTTAGATGAATTCTATAGAAGAAAATCGATAGCATCCGGTGTACGCGTTTTACACTTTTCCGACGCTGGTAATGTCGTGAAAGTCGAAGTGTATAGCTCCGTATGATTGCCATTATTATTTCCACAGCTGACATATATTTAGTAAATTGTGATTTCTTTCGTCTGAAACTGTAATTTTTCCACAGTGCCATTGCAGGGATGATATTGCAATAACGTAATTCTCAATTTGCCATAATTTTCAATATAATAAGTAGCTATTACCCGAAAAATAATAGAACATATAGTGCATTGTCAATTTTCATGTCTACTGTAATTCTTTCCTCTGAGTGTAAATTGTTTTAGAAAAGTTAATAGTAGTTCATTTTTCTATTAGACTTTTAAAAATATTAAGTTCATAAAATATTTCTCGTATTTTAATCCCACTTAATTTTGTGTCAATAACAAGATGACTATTGTAACTATGTATTTTGTAATTTTTAGCAGCATTGATTGCATCTAATGATATTCTTTTGTTAGAGAAAGAGACTTTTCTATGTTCAATTTTCTGAACTAGTAGAAAGATATAAATTCCAAATATTTTTGGGTCTCCCTACACATTTTCCTAAGGAAGTCATAACGTAGCACCCGATATATCGATAGCTGATACCCTGCTGGTAAAACCTGAATGTACCTGAGCGAGTGAGATAAGCAGATGTTGACCCTGACCCACATAATCGTTAATGTATCCAAGTACGATGGTAAATGTGAGCATTCATAGTTACTGTAATGGTATTAATAAGAATAACCATCCACTTGATTCTCTCCGGCCTGTTTATGAAATAAATTGCTTTACAACTCTATCAGAGATTCTCGTGTATAATTTTTCAAACGTATGTAGGTGAACGTTTCATTTTCCATGCTGAAAAATTATTCTGCATTTCCTCTCGAGATTGATATCAATTTTTCTATTTCTTCTCGTCTATCTACTAATTCAAATAAGACATCGACCAAATATCAGGCAATATTGAGATGTAATCTTAGAACTCCTGCCACGGAATGAGATATGCACGATGTTTTAGGCGTCATAAAGCCTTGATTCGTTGTTCGTTAACCTTAATTGCTGAACGAAGGATACCTTCTGAGGTGGCACCATTAATTCTCTTTAAACTTTTTAATGATCACGCTCGTTACACTCAACGCAGCCTTCAATTACGGTAACTTTACCACCGGCAGCATTTTACTAATATCTTGGCACAGTATCGATGTAAACAGGGTCGATTATGCGAGTACTGCGCGAATGCAATCTCCTGCATTCCTTTTCGGTACTTTATATCGTCCGCCTAACGGTAAAAGCTTTTTCACCTCTGACAATTTCTCGCCTTTGGAAATTGCTTCGACATCCGAACCACTTCGCATCTCTCCGTTTCGGTGGTGAACAATTTTCATTGAAAATTGATTTTCATACATTATAGAATCATGAAACGAGCCGTTGTCATCAAGGACAACGCTGTTCCCGATTAATAGCAAAAGGAATTCTTTATTGCTCGTAAAACATACAAGTTAATGATCCTGTTCCTCTCGGTGCCTTTTCTCGGTGAGCATAAATCATTTCGAAGGAAAACTGTATTTAATGACGGACGTCGATCGTTGGCGTACTAAATTACGTACTATCAAGCGTCGAAGGGTGTTAGCAAAATCGTTTCTCGATCAGTCACCGAGGAAACAATAATTAAGTGCCGTAGTTAAAAGATAATATCATTGGTTTAACGTTGCTAGTAGCTTTTCATGGATATCTGTTGCCCGACGTTTTCGCTATTTAAATTTTTTCTCTAATAATATTTTCTCTAATTAAAATATGTTACGCATACTTGGTAAAAATTGTAGATCTCAGATAATGAATACTTGTGTACGCTTGGTTGATAGATATTACATAATTAAAATAGTTCTGATCTCTTCCTGTGTTATATAATTTGGTAGGAGTCGTTGTCCGGCTAATAATTGACTCGAAGTATGTTAACTAGTAACAAAAGCGCCGCGAAATGCTCGTTGTACGCAACATAATAAAAGAGAGCATCATTAAACGAAATACCCAATTTGCAACTAATTAGTTGTGCAGTTCTTGCGCCGCAAAAAGTTGGCAGAATAGCAAGTGCTATTTTTAAGATATTCTATATAAGGAGGAATCGATTCTATATAAATGCCGTGCTCACCTCGTTTAAACGATTTATCATTTTTATCAGCACATTTAGTCGTATTAAAATATGCGAAAATGATGAAAGAGTAAAAAGCATACGATCGTTGATATGCGAGTATTGAATTTCACTGGGAATCGAGTAAGATTTACGGAGTATTTATTAATCGAGGACAAGAATCTTATCGGGATCGTGACCTGGTAGCTCTTGACCTTCTCGTCGAGTTTCTTCAAGGTCTCTTGTATCGTGGTGAGGGTCTTGTCGCTCGACTTCTCCTCCACTTGCGTCTCGTTCTGCGTCCTCAGCTCTTCGAATCTCTTCAAGATTTCCCTGACACTCAGTTTACTTCCATCCGCATTTTCTTCCGTGATCGTTTCCATTTTCGAAACCTTCCGTTCCCCGTTCACTCGACCGACGATCTGATCGCTATCGTAGAAATCCTGGATCAGTTCGTTCATTTGAATATCCTCCGCGTTTTGATTCTGTCTAGCCGGAGATTGAGCTCGATATTTCATCTCGATATTGTCGTTATTATTTCTCAATGGACCAGACGGACTCGAGTTTCTCGAATTTCTTAACAGGCAACCCTCTTCAAGCCTCAATTGCTCGATCGTCGGTTGAGGACGATCGGAATTGCTCGAGTTTATCGAATTAACCGTTGCTGTTATGGGGTTTAGGAAAGGCTTCTGATCCAACTTGGACACATCGATCCTTGGTATATTCTCATACTCGAATTTTTGTTGATTCACTCCTTTGGAATCTTTCTTAGTCGATTCTATGATTCTCGAAATCTGTTTAACATTATTCTTGTTCACGTCTAAATGACCAGAGTCTGGAGACGCCTTCTTATCTTCCTGCTTCTTCTTTCTTTTACATTCGTCTTTCGCGAAAAATTTAATGAACCTGTTTCTCTGCTCGCCCTTTGGCCCCTTTTCACGGTTGGAAGCCTTCTCTAAAAACGCCCCGGAGTCGTCTGTTTGTCCGTACTCGTCGCTGCTCAAATCCGACTCCGAGGACTTCACTAAGAGGCTGTCTGGAGAGTTGGTTTTTCGATCTTCGTCGGAGAAATTCTTGTGATCGAACTTCCCGACGAGATTGCTGATACTTTTTCTCCGAGGACCTAGCTTCGAGTCGTGATCCTCGTAGTGTTTCCTATAATCTTCGTCCACGCGAGAAAACGAGTATTCTGACGATTTCTTGTCGATCTTCGCGTCTCGTCGATAATCCACGTTCTTCCCATTCTCGCTCGTTTCCAGTTTACGCAGAAATTCGGATCTTCTCACGATTCTTTGAACATTATTGAAGGGTTTAGGTTCGATTTTCTTGGTCTCGTTCTCAGAGATTTCTGAAGGATCGACGAACTGAGAGAGAATCTCTGGCCGATGTTTTGGCTTCTTCCTCAGGGTTGTTGGCAGCTCTGCCCAGTTGCTGGACAGTCTTTTAGAGAAGATCCCTTCGGTATCGGAAACCTCTCTCTCCATTTTGGTCAGTTGATGATGGACACTTTGTTCGTTGACTTGGTTGAATACATCTGAATCTGTTTAGTCGACATATGAGTTAACCATCTTCTTTTTTTCTTTTCAATAATCACGAATTTTGTTCAGGAAGATGGTTCCATGAATGTTCAAGCGTTAAGCTGATTATTAAATACTTGGAATTGGTTCTTGAATGTACCGTGCACTGTCTACTGTTTAAAAATTTAGTTGTTCAAAATTTATGGTAAGCCTAGAGTATGTGTTATGTAAATTGAAGTACTTTGTAAGACGAAGCCTAAGCTTGCATTCCACCGCTGTTTAAATTAATATTCTTTTATCATAAAGAAATATACTACTCGTTGGAAATTATTTGGGCTAAAAGGATTCAGGATTCAAAGGTTGATAAATGATCTTAAGTGACCTAATCTTTCTTTGGTCTTGATGTCACAGAAATAACTGCTGACATAAGCGTCTTTTCTCGTGCCGGTTACAGTGCAATAGAATTTCAGACGACACCGCAATTCGAAATATCGTGTTACGAGCAAAGTCAATGAAGGAATACTTTCCAGCTCGGTTTCTGCGTAGTGCAGGCCATCGAGCACGACGAATGCATAGAAATTACATTTCGTAGAATATAATTGACCTTGATTCCCCGAACCAAAGATCTTTTACGCATGGCGACCGTGAACTTTCTTCGGCCACCACTTGGAAGACCTCTAATACTAATTAACAAGAGAAAAGGAAACCCTGTGAAACGAATAAGATATCAAAAATGGAGAAATTCGAGCATAAGATATACATTAAACATCGCTAAGCTTCGGTAATATTTTTCCTCGTGTGAAATTATTAATAACATTAAAAAAATCACGGCGGTATAGCAATTAAATTTCAAATAGAAAGGGGGAAGAAATCACATTCGAGAAACGTACGTAAATATCCGTAAGATAGAGCCGAATAAATTATCACGTGGAATGTTTAAAAAAATTAACGAGACGATAATAACGAGACGGTGTTTTTCCTTCGATAACGAAGCCGAATTTGCTTCAAAAAACCGCAGAATTGCCCTCGTTACGGCACGCAATGCCGAATGTGGATCACGGAAGAAGGACCTTCTTCAGGGCCTCGTGAGAAGATCGGCGAAGAAGCTTGTCGTGAGACCGAAGAACAATGTGCACTTTTCATTGTAATTATTTCGCGCTAACAAACTCTCCTTCGCTCCAACAACGAATGAGAAAGGCTTCTGCTTTCTTGGATACCTAACTTCTCCTACCTATTAAAAAGGGTTGTCTTCGCTTTTCATGAAAACTCGCTTTCCCCATTAGCGGTGAATAAAGTAAATAGAAATTTAGTAAATAATTCGTAAATATATTCATTTTCTAGAACATTGCATCTGTTTAAGTAGATATTACAAGATTCTTAATTTTCTGTTAACTTAAATAATGTACATTGGAAGCACAACTGACTACATAAAAATTCAATTTCTATGCCACGCGCTACTATGGATTTGAAATCAGTCGGGATATTTTAAAGAATGTCCACCTGTCCTCTTTAGCATCTAAGAATCTCTGTAATGTCGAACCGAGAGGAGAGGATGCAGAGATTTAGAACCCAGATTCAAATGGAAGGCTAGTCGGAACTCGATGGTCAAGGAAAAAGTAGGAAACGGAATCCAGTCATTCTTAGTCAGTATGTCACTATACTAATGGAATGAGCATCTTCTGACCTACAAAACGTCTATCGTTTTACTTTAATCCAATCGTGAACGTGCAGATGAAAGAGCATAAATGACACGATCAAAGTTAATTCATCTTTGCGCTGTAACTTCGTCCTGTATATCTCTAGAGGATTATTTAAAATTACAATTTTAACCTTGAATGGTACTTGTCATGTTCCTTTATCCGTTTCATCGTTCGTGTTTCAACGTTTCGCGACGGTTTTCGAATCATACATCGAAGACAAGGATATTTGTCTCCTGGAATAATTTATTTGCATTTTATGGAACCTGTTTCCAAAGGGGTAATAATTTTTTAGAATTAAATTCGAGTATCTCTCGCGTAGCAACTATTTTCGTAGATAATCATCGATGAAAAATGTGCTTTCAAGGATACCGAATTAATGAAGTTTTTTTCTCCTTCGGCAACAGAAGAGGATATTTCTGGATAGTCGTTCCGCAAAAGGATACAGAACAATCGGCGAAGAAACAGCTAATTAGCATTGTGTTGTTCTGCTCTGTTGCATGGCTCTAATTAAATGACAAGCACTATGCTTTTACACAGACCATGTTTCAGCTAACAGGCGTTTGTACAAAAATTATGCTCTCAAAAAGTACTGCCTGATTAAGATATATGATTAATTCGATTAATCGAATATTAATAACAATGATACGATACTATAATACTAATAAAACTGATATAATATTTCTTAGATTCTCAAAGATTTAGATCAAATTAATAATATCGTAAGTAAAATTAGTAAGAAATCTAGATTTTATAATAATTATTTTATTAAAATTGTTGTGTAGTATAATTTTTTCGCAACAGAAATAATTTAATAATGTCCATTAATTTATATTATTTTTCGGGACGATGCGGTGTTGAAACAAGCTTATAGTTAATCAATGACTATTATTCCCAGCTCGATTAAAGATCGATATCTCGGATGGAGGCTAGTTTGGTATGCCGGTAGCGACTACGCAACTATCTACGGAACGCGTAAACTTGCGTATAGGAGGATCGTTAACGATCTCGTATGAGGTTGCTAGGCTTGCGTAAGGAAGATCACGATCATATGCCTATTTTTCTTTTCCCGTGGTCGCTTCTTCATCGAGAAACACCGATAGAAAATAGACAATACAGACAGTCCTTTGTAATTTCGCATATAGACATCGTCTATACTTGGAGGCTAATTCCAGATGATTTTCGAAATGTCTGTTTGTAACAGAGTTGTTATTAATTTACAAAGATTGAACAGACTGGTTTCGTGGTTAAAAAACTTAGTTGTAATATGAATGAATTTCATTATCAGTTTACGATAACTGAAAAGATGGGTTTCATTTTTTTTAAGACTTCGTTACAAGGTAAGTAGATATTCATCCGCAGATAGAGTTTTATCTGTTCTTCAGAATTATAAAAAATAATTGCGTATATCTTTCGATAAATTTCCTCGATTTCTTCATCGAACTGGATCCACTTTCGCCGCTTAGCGGTGCAAAATAGAGGATCCCTGTAGAGCGATTAAAGCGAACTTTCGATTCCTTGACGAGTCAAGTATGACAGATCGCGAGTAACTTCAACGAAATATCTTTACTTTTTCATCTGTACATATGATCCTACAACTGTTCCCTTAATTTCCCCTTTTTTGCAGTCATTTCAGCAAAACAGTTTCTCGCAGCGAAATCTCAGTCGAATAAAAACAAGCCTACTTATTAATCTCAGATGAAAATTACACACTACGAAAATACCGAATGATCGTCCGCAAAAACGGCTCCATTAACAATGCCACAAAAACCACATGTATTATGATGACCTACTTCAAAACATTTCGAGTCATCGATTGGATGGATTTTTGAATCAATTTCGAATCAATCTCGACCTCGCCCAGTTGTGATTATCGTAACTGTCGCGTCATCTCTTGTTTTGCCATCGTGGGATATAGTCAGGTGAACGCGTGGAATGTTTGCGCGAGGTCGTAATGAATATTTTAAGAAAACACAGGGCCCGCCTCATCCCGCGAGCAAATAATTATCGAAGGTGTGCTATGTATTCTTGGGAACAAGCGGGGAATAATTTCTTAATGGTACGAAAGGTATGTTGCGGCTGCGAGTCGAGGTAAACAACGATTGCCAGTCGTAATTGAGCCTTGGCGACACGAATACCGAGATTTCGCCATGACACTGGGGCAAGCGAAACCGATCTATTGCGACACGATGGCGATCGAGATTGAGACCGTTATCTTCGTGGTGCTCGCGAGGCCGAAGCTTCGTCTGACGCGTGACATTGCTCGGAAACAGGGTGTAGCCTTCCTTACCCGTATCGCCATCGATAGTCGTTCATGTCGAATGTTGCAGAATTTCTTTATATTTTACTCTTCCTCTGTGTTTTCGTTTATTTTATTTACGATTAAGGAAGATTCTTCGGTTATTTTCGTTTGTGCTTATTTAATTGTACATATTTGCAAGAATATTCTGTGTCAGTTTCATCAGAGAATTCTGAAAATTGAAGGAGTTATTAACGTCATTAATTCCAGCAATACCATTATAAACATTCATACGTTTCAATATTTTCTAAGCTATATTTATACGGTGATAATTTACATTCATTTGATGGCAATTTTTATTTCCGATGGAAGATGGCTCCTTCTTACAAATTAAAGAACAGATGTTCTATACGGTGTTTTGAAGCGTATTTTTTTTTATTCGTGTCATGCACTATTAATTATAAGACCACCTGCTGACTTCACGCTACCGTACAGTTATACTATTATACAACCGTGTATATGGAGCCTGATTTTGAGGATGATACACAGTATCGTGATAATTCTCTGTAATCGAATGACTACAGCAAAGAGCTGCATTAAACGTGGCTATCTTTAATGAGTTTCTCGATTTACGAGCGGAGTGCGATTGTATATAACGAACAATATACCTGTCATTTGCTAAGCAGCGTGAAAATGGGACGAATTTAATATTTTGTGGTAAAATAGCAACGAGTTTCTCAAAACTGATTAACTTTACAAAAGCAGATAAAAAATATTTAAAAGATTCTCATTTCTACAAAAGCATAACTTGAATCGCTCGAAGAAAGCAAGATACTATTTTTCAGTGAAGACTAACGTAAAAGAGGGTAATTTTTTACAATTATGAAAGGAGGTAGAGGTAATTTGAATATTCAGGAAGCGTCGATATTAATGTACTTTTTTTCTGAAACTTGCAAATCGCCGCAACGATTTTAACGTATGCAAGAAAACAAACGGAGGAAGAAACGCGTGTTACGTAAAATACCAGAAGTTGGAATGATTAATGCAAACAAAACTACGCAAATGGAGAAAAAAGTTGCGATGTGCGTTTAAACGGACGTCGTCGGGACAAGAAATGGACTGTGTTGATTTGACAGACTCGATTGGCAAGCGTTTCCTTCTTTCTTTTACCGTCACACTTAACGCGGCACATTCGTAGAATTCTCCTGTTAGTTACGCAACACGTTTCTTCGATACTTTTTCTACTCGGTGTTTTATCGAACGAGTGGAATCAGAAATGCAATAACAGGCGAACCAGCTACAGAACAGACTAATTTCTCCAAAGTTTAATACTCGTTGGTTCCTGATGTAATTAGTGTGAAAACAATTACTTTGAAATCGTAAATGACGGTACTACAGGTGCTTCCAACAAATGACAGAGAACAACTGTAAATATCCTCATTATGCCTCAAAGAAAAGATGGCAGTTGGTCTATGAAGACGAGCAAGCGCATCGTCTCGAGTTTACACAGTAAACTAACCACAAAATATCACCCAATTACTTTCATTATCCTTGTTATCCATTAAGCGAGTAAACACCCACAATGATTCTTCCATCTTCGTACTCCCGTATTAATATTTTTTAATTATTCCATGAAGTTTGTTAAACTCAGTAGATGAGTGAAATATGTACAAAATTTGTAGTTCGATATGTTCTTTAATTATTTCTCGACGTCGAGTAATTATATCGTCGATCATCGTACTCCAATATTACTATTCTCCGATGATTTCCTAAAATTCATCGAACTCTGATCTCTTCTGTAATGCTCGTTATTCACCAAGTAAAAAATTATCTCTAAAAATTCGTCGATATTGTATTCGAACATAAACTTCATCAAGCTTTATTAATCTCGTCATAATTTTCACAATTCTCATCGGCTCCTAAACAAACATGACGATCCTTGAAAAATATTGCAACTTAAAATTTATCAAAGTGCACGGTACGTTCAAGATAACAAAATAAATCGAAAGAAACGGCGGAAGAAGGGCTCACATGTCACTTTTACCGTTGATTCTCGAAGGTATCTAGGATCGAGTCACTGACACTCACCGGTCACACGGTATCAACGCGATAAGAGTATCCGCGTGCGCGATCGCAAAGTTTCTCTCGCCTGAAGGGACGACTAGCGGAAGACGCACGTACGGCATACACGGGAAGATCACCGTGTGCAGCGTTGCACCAGCGTGCACCGCGCGACGACAGTCGATGAACTGAAGAGCTGTGCGGCTTCCGATAGACAGCGCTGTTCCCTCCTGGCTGCGCTCTGACTAGCCGGCACGTTCGAAACACCGATATCTGGGTCGAGCCTTTCCACACATGGTGTGTACTTGCGTACGTTTCGCGCAGTAATGGGCATTCGATACACAGTTTCGTTTGTGTTTCCAAGTGAATCGCGTGGCAAAAAGATGGAGGGAAGGTGGTGACTTACGCGGGTCTGCTTTTTTCGAGGTGTGAGAGATTCGCGAAAATGACTCGCGTACATGCAAAGAGCGAGATATCGAGAAAGTCAATGAACGCATATGGAATTCGGATATGGTCTTTGGGGAAAAGTTTCAGTATATGTGGGTGCGATGGAAGAAACATAATATTGGTTCGATCTTTGTATAATAGCTATCGCAACTGGATGCTGTGAATTTTGGAAAGGATCATAGCAGAACGTTGGAATGCATTTTCGACATATTTATAATATTTTCATCAGAAAGGAGAGCTGATCATTTGAATAGTATATATGAGAAATGTAAAATACGCGGTACCGTCATATCATTGTATACACAGTACACGATAGGAGTTTTTGTAAATGATTTTTGTAAAGACTAAAAATGTTGAGTTTAAAGATCAAGGATGTCTTGTCGCACCCTATCAATGATGACAAAATCAAGTCGCGTGCCCACGAGCATTTAATTTGGGTACCTAAAAGTTAGCGCAAATTTTGTATAGGACAACCTTATAATGTTAAGGAAAGAGGACGTGTATGTGAGAAAGATGGGAGAAGATGAAGAAGATTCTTTGGTGTATATGGAAGAAAAAAGAAAAAAATTGTACAAAATTCGTAAAACCAAAAAAACACGAATGGAAGGAAGGAAGTTTATGGTTTGCGGTTTGGTCCACTTTATGTCGAAGATTCTGCATTCTTCGAGGATTCTTTGTTAGAAATCGTTCGATAAAAGATGGAACGTATTGAAATGTATTTCGATCGACTCAACGACCGTCAAAGTATCTCATTCCCACTACTGATTCCATGCATTGAAAACATCCTATCTCTCTCTCTCTATCTTTCTCTCTCTCTTTCCTTTTCATCGTTCCCGTTTTTATTTTTCATTACGCACCGACCAGAATGCGCATAATAAAGTAAGGAATGTAGAGTAAAAATCTTTTTCCTTAATTCTCTCGAAAGAACGAACGGATAACCAATAAGTGGTTTAATGAATAGGAAGATCGAGGTGGGTCAGATCGATTGCGTTATTGCCCGTAATTTCGTAATGGAAATGTAATTGTTACCGTTAGGAACTGTTAGGAAATTCTTGGAGAGTCACGAACAAGTTAAGAGATTCCTACCAGGATACGTATGGATATTTGAAACGATGCTCAGCAACCTATTTATGCACAAAACAGCAACGTTGTCTATATCTTTTATAACTAACTTACACACATGCAGTTTCTGAGATTTATACGATCAGTTTCTTTTTGTCATTAAATTTTCAAGATACACTGATTACTTTTAATTTTTCATTCAGCTATGATTATCGTAAATTGTTTACTGGCCACGAGACTCGCGACGCCTCTGTATCTTTCCTGAATTTAATTTCCCTAATTGGTATGACAGTATGGTGTTGGATATACAGTTTTCTTGTTACGAATGCATAGTGCGTGCACGCGAACTAGTAGGGTGTTTAGCAGTCAGTGGAAGAACGAGAAACTTAAAGACCAATTAACATAGGTCAGTGATGTTTATTACATAACAACGAGACTTTCGTTCCTTCGCGTCACAATGCCGGAAAAATTTATCTCTATCAGTTGCTTCGTATTCTGTATACTCGATGAGCTACGATTTCAATTATTCATCGATTCATGAAGTATAGTCTCATTGACCATCAATAAGGAATATCCTATATCGATACACATTATATTATTAAAAATCAGAATATAAGAAGGTTCCACTTAGTTGATGCAGGAATGCCTATTTATTTCGTAACTGGCGAGTGAAATTTTCTAGTCGTCCTGTTTCATTAAACACCATCTGTTTTGCTTCGATTCGAAGCAAAGAGTTATGAAGACGTACTTTCATTAATATTCATTAAGCTTCCTTTACACTGGAATTACTAGAATCACCAATTCATAAGCGTTTGTAAAAATTTCATAAATTTACAATGGTATATTTTTGGAGATTTGAATAATCTTTGGTAATAGTATTTAAAATTAATTTCATTTTTGTTTCAAGTACAAATTTTATACTTTAGTCGTCGTTCGTATTTATTAATTCGATATTTCTAATTTTTATTCGTTAAAGAAGAAACCAGTGATATCTGCTAATATTTTTGTTCCAAAATTTATTTGATGTGAGTACTTCCAAGCGTTGAATTACAATTTATTGGTAATTTTCATTCCATCGAATCAAGGAGATGCTTTTAATTTCCATCTTTAAAAGTCAGTTACTTGCAATGTAAAATCTTCGTTTGTGTATGAGACGAAGGGTCGCCATAAGTTTTCACCGGAGACAGCCGCTTAATGACTCTTGCTGTCGGTAATAAGCGAACGTTGAGAGAAGAGGAGAAATCGCAAAGAGGAAATAGGAAGTAAATTAAATCTGGTCCGAGGAAAATTAATTGTTTCGGTGTTTCTTTTTCTACCGAATCGATAAGCGATCAAAGATTATTTGTACAATATTGTACGTAATTAATAATCGATCAAGACGTTAATTCTATTAAGTAAGATAATTCACAATTACTTGTTCTTATTTGTGCACAAAGTAAAGTAATAAACGCGACAAACAATTTCATGTAGAAACCGTGAATAAAATAGAAATCAAAGACGGAAGGGAAAAGTCGGAAGTGATAGTTGGATACCAGGAATGATTGTAATTTCTTCGGTCGATAGATATACATAGTTGGCAAAAAAAATTCCTGCTCGGGAAAGTAACTTGCATATCTTTTGATATTTAAATCCACTCTATTTATTGAAATTAATTATTTGTCTAAACACTCGATTACAATAATAATAAACTCCTTCGTTTTCTTTCTTCGATATATAAGCGAAAGAATTCTATCCATTGTAAATAGTCTTTTGTAAGAATACAAATTCGTCGAGAGCATGAAAAGGCGAAGCCCGTCGTTTTAAATTTTCGATCAGAAAAGAAGCTACACAAAAGATATACGTGATTCATGCGTGTCCGTGTAACAGCAGGCGCACCTGTCGTTAACGGAAACGACCGATTACACTTGGGACCCTGAAAAGGGTCTCATAATACGTGAGCCCGGTCGAGAAACATCTTGTTCGTTAAACCGTAGCCCTATCCCCATTTCCAAAAGCCACCATATCCTCTTTTCCGTTCCCAACATTGTGTTTTGTGAGTTTCGGGTATTTATATATTACCTAAGAAATTTTTCTAGAAATTTTAGAATATTTTGGTAAGTATCAAGTATGATTAGGTCTCCCGAAAATGTAACTCGAGCGTCGATTCTCATCCTCCGCCGGAAGGATCAAGGATCTTTATACGTTTCGAATCTGAAGACACGCGTTCCCACGTTTCTACGTACGCGACCTTACAACCTCCATCTTTCTCTTTTTCTATGCTATGAAATCATTGATGATTTAGCAACCACGATGAGACAGGGGATTCGTTAACCATTGTATCCTCCTCCAGGGGAGACTATATAGCGAATTAGCGATAAAATGAATTGCAATTAACGATTTACTTCATGTCTACAGGCTCTTTAAATAAGAAATGTAATTAACAGGTCATAGTTACAGGTGAGTTAGTAAATTATATTTGTTTCATTGAAGCTATTTCGAAGGAATATCCATAAAATTATAGACCCTTTTATAAAAAGAGAATTATGAAATTATATACCTTAAAAGGAGTAGTTTCTCGTGGTTTCCTTCAACTTTGATGAAACAGCGATTTTAGTGGCTTCCATTTTAAGGAAACTCGATCCAATTTCCGTTCGACTCATCGTGAAACGTTCTCAACGCTTTCTCGCCTACCGTTCCCCCTGTTCACAATTTTCTAACGACTCGCATTTTTCTTGGACTTTTTTTCCCCTGGTGATCTCGCCACGAGACGTTACAATGTGGCGAAAAGTGCGTGATCGAGGCGAAATCTGTTCTCTGAACGCGATCGACCGCTGTAAAAGGTACCCGTCATGACCGGAAAGACTAGTCGACTTAGAAAACTCTCCCCTGTTTCGCGATTCGGAGACACATTTTCCATTTCTAACGTGCGATCTATCGCAACTTCTGTTTCTTAAACGCTGCACGTCTACCTTTAACGAAAATGAAACGCAGCCATCGAACACTTGCGACACTTCTCTCGTCAAGCCTTAGGAAAAAGGTTGACACAGAATGGTAGAAATCTAAAGAAGACAAGTGAAACTGTTCATGAAGATTCGCCTTAAAAAATACAGAGATTCTTTAGCAATGCAACTATTACAGCTTCTTCGATCTCATACGCGTAAAACACTACATGTCATTAGTTCTCTGAGAAGAGACGTTGCGACATGCTTAGCTAATGTCTTTTCGTACTTCCGACAAACTTTCCTTTGCTGCATAGATATCCTCTAACATGCTGCCTAGGAAATTTCATCGAAATTATTTCTCGTTAATTCCTTTCTTTGTACCGTTTCGTCATTTACAACATGAATTATGGTTTCCATTCAACGAAGGCATTTGCAAGAAAAGGTTAATTTGAATTCTTCAGACTTGTCGGAGGGACAAACAGTTTATATAATTAGAATTCGTACTACTGAGAATATCTGTTGCTCTCTCTTAAACAAAAAAATGTAATGAGTTCTCAAATTTGTTGTGTCTCAAATAGCTTGTACAGAACACGATACACTTTACTGCCACCATTGCCGTTGTACTGTACGCTCGACCCTTTTGCACAGGGTGCAAGGATGATTCACCGACGATACGTGATGGTTCAGGACACCTTGTAGATCTGGAAGGACGCCACGAGAGAATTTAGGCCAGACCCCGAGTGTCAGTGGGAGATAAAGATCGTTGCCAGGGTCATTAGCAATTCAAACGGCTTCCGGTCTCCAAGCTGGTATCGTGTACGCGAGAAAGAAGGTGTTGCCTCCGGTAAACACGAGTTGCTTGAACTCTGAATCGCTTGAAAGAAGCCTAAGTAGTTGCGCGCCTGAACGTTACGTGGCTTCGACTCTTTCCAGCTGGGGAATATATCCGACGTAGCTGAGCTGCCACGCATGCAACGATGTGCATCCGATCCGCAAAACTGCCTCGAATAAACGAAAAGAGGAAATTCAAGTTTTCTATGGTTCGACACGTTTCTTCGAAATTTCACGTGGCGGCTTAATTGTCGACGTGCACGTCGCGGCGATCCAACGATTCCTTCGATACGCTGCTCTGAGCATTCGCCAGGATAGATAGCCTGGGATCGAAATGTTCGTTTCGACATGGTTCTAAGTTGGTTTCTACCTTCGTTGTTTGCTAATCAGGAGAGATTCGTACAGAGTACCGCTCTCTGTTCTTGTCTAGTTAGCGGTGCTTACAGTTATGTTTTGGTGATTCTAGTAATTATATGTCATTTTGGTGTATACGTATTTTAAAAATTTTGTTCTTTTTTAATTGTTGGCCGTAACAATTTCCCACTTTTCGTATCAAAGGGAACAATTTATTAACGATTTTCTATTATAGTGGTCAAAAGAAGCTCGGAGCTAAACTATTTTCTAAATCAAGGATGTACTCTTTCAATTCCTTGGCATCGAATAATATCTTTGATATCTTTGTGACGTAACTATGACATGGGAAATACTGGACGTGCTAGAAACGTCATATATCGTCAACGTTTCATTTAATCAGAAAGAGAAAGGGCTCGTCATGATGCGATTACTAATCTAGATAGAAGAGAGAAAGAGAGAGAAACGACTCAGTTAACAGCTGATTATTACAATTCCAGTCTATCAGATGACAACCACACGTAAATCAGCGCAAGAATGCAGTTAGATTCGTTTATTGAAAGAAATTTATTGCGATAAGAGGCGGCTTGCTCCGTTGCGGAAGGCGAATTGCTTGACTCCAACCGGTTCGATGGTACCTTTCCTCGTCGTGTAATTACACAAGCACGTCTGTACAACAGTTGATTTTTTATTGAATGGAGAAACCTATAAACGGAGAGATCGAATTTCTTGTAACGTATGCGCCACGCACTCGCTCACCGATGCACCTGTGCACAGGAATGAGGTGTTTACAATTGGTCGAGGAACTTCTTATTGCGTGGTCGCGCGAATCGAGAGAAAGAGAGAAGGAACGATAGACTCCGGGGCAAGACGAATTGACATTTCCTACGCGCCGACAGGGTCTTCGTTTTTCTTTGCCCTCGCTCGTAACGTGGAATGTAAAGATGTGATTGGTATATAATGCGACTTCGAATTGCATCGTAAATCGTGCAACATGGCACAGCATTCGTAAGTGCTACTCAATTCTCGGAGACTCGCTGAATCCTCAGCTTGGAGTCTTCGAAAATACGCCACTTTGTTGCCTCAGTTACAATTCCTCGAGTTCATTTCACGGAACAGAGTTTTCAAATTGTGACACAAGTGGAACGATGGACATGGGATCGCAGTGAAAGTTTTCCAGTAAACGTAGGCTCATCGAAGGCGGAAAAAACATTGGGAAGGTGCAAAACCGGTAACAAATTGTTGTTTGCCTCTTTTGTCACGAGCGAAGTGACGACATCGTGCACGAACCGCGACGTTGCGTACTTTCTTACAATGGCCTAGCTCTAGCTGGCCGGAAGAAGTCGCCGTCTTCGAAGCCTTTATACCGATGCTTTTTTAAAACACGCATGTTCCGACAATCCCTCACAATAATGGTCAACTATATTCCCATTCTCATTGTCTAACGTGTGACTAGCGAGTTTAATGAATTTAATTATACTCGTCGATCTGTTCTCCTAGCGACAAACGTTAACGACGATCAATGACAAATGTAGAATTGTGTCTTTCGAATTTCACAGCCAAAATTGTACGATATCTCTACCTTTTCTTCATGTTATCTTCTTTATAAAGAAAATACAATCAGAGTAAGTAGAAAGTATGGTCTACGCCCACTAAATGACTTTAATATTCAGTAAATCTGATTAATGGACAAATGTAAGTTGTGATCTCGGCTCAAATTATATAGCCGTAAATCTTTTCTCTAAATTGCAAATTCTCTTTAGGAATACTTAATATATCCTGGACCATTCATCACTGGAAGAAAGTTTTCGTTCAATTTCATGTCTGTCTTTGAATACGAATAATTCGAACGGGATGTTTTATAAACATTCTCGTGCTACACCTGTTAAACATCAAGGGCAAGTACGTAATTGATGATCGACCTATCATTCGCAATTGACGTGCGATCAATTTTCAACAGCAGCTCTAGAAATTATGATATATCGTTAGTACTGTAATCTGTTTCTTTTGGAGCTTTCTATCGCGAATTAAATACGTTACATTCCTTAGTAATGTAATATTTCTTTTAACTCCATTATCTGCAGTAATGACTTCCCTTTCGTTGTGATTCATCGACGCCTCGATAAATCTTCAATTAATTTTCGGATTATGCGAGGAATTTATATCGCTGTTGAATTTCAACGAAACTTCCACGATTTTTCGTACCATTAAAAAAGTGGATCAAATACTGTATTCTGCTTAAAATTCATTTAATCCAAACGGCTAACACGAGCCGTGAAGCTATGTACCGGCCAATAAATTCCTATCTTATTCAGGGAGACATTTATGAGGTTGAAATTTATTACAAATGTATTCCAGATCTCGGGCACTAAAACAGTGCTAAAAAGGTAACAGCCTGTAAAATTGTGCGTCATAGAAACGCGAAATAAATAAATATTATCTGGTATCGTGTGCTTCTTGTGCAACGTTCGTCAAAGGTAAAAGAGAAACGAACAAAGAAGGCGAAGAAAATATGTCACGATGAATTCCATGTGACGTGCATAAGCTTCTTTCACGGTTGAACAGAAACGGAACTGAATCGCCCCTTTTTTCTTCAAAGCCCCTTTTCTTTGCTCTTGAAATGGCTACACACAAGCGGTCGAACCACAAGCGATCGCCCAAGACCAATTAACGACGATCGACTTGGAAATTCTAACGGCATGATACTATGTAATGTAACGAGGCAACCTCGGGCAACGCCTAGTGTAAATTACGTTTCCAGTGAGTGGTCATATATGCTGGCCAATGCCTCCTTCTTCTTTTCTTTCTCGCCGCACAAGAGAAGATATCGATGGTCTATCATCAGCGTAGACAGTTTTCGATCGTCCCTGATAAAGTGCCGATGGATAACGACCTCGGTTTTCTAGATATACCTCACAATCTTTGAAAAAATATAATTTCGTTAAGAATGTTTACAAAAAGGTTTGCTTTCGTTATAAAATCAAGATTTTTTTTAATTGATATATTTTCATAAAATTTACGGCTCTAAAATTTTGTACAAAGAATAATTGCCTGGTCAGTGGTCAAAGAAGGTTTCATCTTCGTTATGAAGTCGTTGAGTCTCTTTCTTAATCATATGTTTTCTTGAATCTTTGCGAGAAGGAAACAATTTCTCCTTATGGAAATGAAGAAAAAATAAGAAAGTGATCTGCATTGAGGAAAAATGGGAAGTGTAAATCGAAAATAAAGAAATTAAAACGTCCCCACGGAGGCGCTCGATGCTTCATTCTCTCTTGTTCGAGCGATAGCTATAAGAATATCGCTGCGCCACTGCTCGCAGAGGTAAAATGATAGGACTGATGGATTGACTGGACCGATGTTCGCGGTGAGCGTAATAAAATTCAATACTTGGATATGTGGTCTGTGTCTTCCAATGAATTCGTCTCTATCCGAATCGCTTTGCTACCTTTTTTATGGAGTAAATTATAAATTACAAAAAGGGGGACAAATTGTCAAAGAGTAAAACTATTTTCGTATAAAAATTGGCTAATTTTAATCACTATATAGAGTCATTTTTTAGCATGAGATAATATCAGTGGACGAGGAATAAATGACGATATAAGAAGATTTCGGTATAACGGTCATACGAAGCATCAGACAACGGTTTTTTAAATATTCGACGATAGATGTGTGATAATTATGATAATTAATCGAGATCCTATTCGTAACAGTTGACAAGATTACAAGCTATTGTTGCGCCCTGTTTCGCAATTGTCAGGGTTCTTATCGCGGGCCGTTCCTTTATAACTTTGATAACCTCTATTTAGGAATACTGTTGAGTGTTTCACAACAGGAATGATTTGAATATCACTTAAAAAACTCGAGAGGTATACAAATGTTCTGTGTTTTAATTATGCATATTGCTAAAGAATAAGTAAGTTCGCTGAATCGGGAAATTGATTGGATTCGAGGTATTTCGACAGAAAACTGTTGCTTAGAATATCCTTGATTGATTAACACCGAAACCAGTTGGATTAATACACGGTTCGTTTCATGGCGAATAATGGCTACTTTTATATGGACTCTTTGACTTTATCTCATAAGTCTCGTAAATGTAAGATTTATTCTTCTGTTCGAACCATTCAGGTTTACCATTTAATTGCGCGATTTAAAATTATATGAAACACACATGAGTCACACGAATTTTCTATTTCCTTTTTGATCGGCGTCAGGGTTCGTCACTTACTTTCAGTATTAATATTTAAATGATCCTTAATAATACGAATTAAAGATGCGAAATCATGATTGCGTGATCTAATTTCATGGTTCGATACGATTTAACTTTTTTGTGGTGGTAGAAAATCGTGGTTGAAACACGAATCGAGATGAAGTATTCGTTTGATGCAACGTTACCTGAACCAATTATTAATCTAATCATGCCATCGAAACATTCCTTTCTCCTCGGACCAAATATTTCAGGTAACTGTTGCTCATACGTTCCTAATGAGTAATTAGAGTCATTACAAGATTGATTAACCTATTAACCCAATCTAGAAACAGTTCAGTGATTATCAGAGAAGTGTAATACATGTTTCACCAAACGATCACGCGGATTCAGTTGTTAGAAAAAAAGGATGCAAAGAAGGAAGAGAAGTAAAGAAAAAAAGGAAACAATTCGAGATAAATAAGACAGACTTCAAACTATCAAAAACCTCACCAAATTTTGATCAAAGTATAGAACCTTCTCTTATACCTAATGCGTATGTACTTTCCAGCTCCTTGATTATTCATATACTCTTTTGATTAACAGCGTCGAGACATAAAGAAATCTAAAAGAATAAATAATATCATGTTTTTCAAATATCTAGGTTTGCAATTCTAAGATTTCAAAACGAAATTGCATACACCTAATCGCAGCTTGATCGCCGGCAATCCAACGGGAGTAAACGATCGCAGAACCGTCGCGCAAATTATCTCACAAATGAACGTAAAACCAGTAAACGCATCAGTGGACGTAAATGACAGAACGACAAGAAAATGAGAAAATCGTAGGAACATCCAGTTTGTTCCAGGAATGATTGATCAATCCTATATACGTCTTTGCTAGCCGGAATATTAGGCTGAAGGTTAAAACTCATCCTAACGGAGCTATCAGGTATATTATGTCAAGCTCGGGGCTATGATTCCGTTTTTCTACGCTGAAGCGACACGCGTAGACATTTCCTCCGGGACGTCGTTATCCAGGATCGTCTTTTCTCGAGGAAATCGTGGGTTTGCTTTCCGCTACCCACGCATTATCGCGGTGGAATGCGATGTCTGTCGTTGGTGTTGGACGCACGGCCCCAGGCTTGCCTTTCCTCGTCGTTATCCCTCGTGGACCGCTTATTACAGCCGCGTACCGATTTCCACACGTGCGATCGCGTTACTTCACCTAGGCAGCGTGTCTGCGATTAATTGCGCAAGTTCCGAACACAGCCGCCGACCTTCGGGGATCTCGGCAGTTTCGTTCTGCTACCATGCACGGGATAACGAACGTAAAATCTCCTTCAGATTAGTCAAATTGCTTCGCTTCAAATGTGTTTTCATACAAATCGAGTTACTTGGTCTGAAGAAAAGTATCACGTTGTACATGTAGCAAACATGTGTTAGATTACTCGTCGTCTAGTAGCTTGATGAATGAGAATAAGCATAGAAACCTCAAAGGATTTTTGATCAAGAATTGATAAAGTTGTCTTTATTTCGAATCGGGTAATTTGAATAATTTCAACGAGCCTTACAGCAATTAGCTTTCCGCGATAGAGCGGGCATAGTGTTGTGAAGATCGTTAATTTATCTGTTGAATGACTGTTCTAATGAATACGATTGAATAATTAAAGCTAAACAGTGACAAGTAACAGCGTGGAAGTGTTTTATGTTTGAACCAGAGGTAAAATGAGAAGATCAGAAGACAGACTTGAATTAGGTTCATTAGATGGACGAAGACGACTTAATGAAGATTTTTAAATATTCCTGAATCTTGTAGTAGTTGAGTTGGGGAACGAATTAGAAATTTAAAATATATTTGCCATTAATTACAAGATTCGTATACTGTAGAATTAATCGTTACTTGATCTATTCAAATAAAATTAACCTACATCCATAGAATTCTATGGAATATTGCTGGAATATATATCTATATGTGTTTAAGCATTTATTAAAACATATTGAACGCAATACTTTTGTAGAGTAAAGTAAAAGAACTGAACGAATGTTAATTAGTTTTGTACGAGTTGCTTTTTACTATCTGCTTCTACTAAATTACGATCATGGTGCAAAATTACTCGTAAATATGTACAGATCTACACTATATGAGTATTTTAAAACGCAGATTGATGCAAGTAACGGTTACAAAACATACTTTCTATCTGTATACTTTCTGAAAGAAAGATGTAGTTAAATGATAAAATGGAAGTCGATCAACCGTGATTTACCACACAAATTTTTAATTCTCTCTTATTTTTTTTTTATACAGAATATCCTGCTTTATAGAAAGATCGATTCTAGTAAAAACAATGATTACATTTTTAATTTCGTTACGTTATATGAATTTCATTATATATAAATAATTATTTATATAATAAACGAAATAGAAAGATAGAAATGTTAGATTAAAAAGATTTTACTCACCATTCTGATGTATGTGCTAATCATCTCCGTCAGCTGTGGTGCTCGATTTGTGTGTAAAGGTAGCCTGACTCCAGATGCAATTTGCATTATACATACTCCAACCCTGGGAGAACTCACTGACACAATATCCTCAAGAGGTAATGTCTCCAAAATGATCAAATCACCATTCGGGGTACGTTTTATAAGTCGAAGACCATGATGGGACACTGCCACGTGTTGGGTTTCCGGATGTTGAGGGCCAATCTGCATAGAATATCATTAAACTAAATTACTAGCTAATTAAACGGACTAAAATAAATTTCAACTAACATAGTAGACAAAAATGATACAAATGACGAGAAAAAATTCTAATATCTTTCAACGACAATACTATTTTACTCTATAGCACCTCAGACTTGAGCAAACAACGAAACCTTTGTGCTCCAACAATCGGCCGAACGATTCTAATTCAACCGATACATTTTCTTCTCGTGACTTTCCATTCGGGAATGCCACGTGTGATTAGCCATGTATAAACATCATGTACGGTAATTATTATGTGCAACTAGCCGCAGCTAAAAAGTGCGAAGCGAATGCACCAGACTTTCTGTTCATTCCAGTTCATAGCAGATCGTGAGAGAAATAGTTTACTCACCGATACTGGGAATATCCTGGCAAAGTACAGTGGCCATTGTTTGGCCATATCAACGACGTTCTTCTTTATGGTAATCTTGTGCTGAGTGCTCTGCAGGTTGTCCAAGGTGATACCATAATTATCCAACATCTTGAGCATATTCTGTCTATCCTCTTTTGTAATTCGAATACTAGACGTAGCAAGAACGTCGTAAGCTACTTGACAAAATACTAGATGAAGTGCCAGAGGGCTGTTTAAGGTTTCGTTAGGGGCGAACACCTCTTTTTTCACCCTCAACGTCCACGTGATTCTGTTGTACGTGAAATGAGCCGTGGACGTTTGAGGATGGAGCTTCGTGTTGACGACTTCTTGAACCTTTTCTATCTCTGGCTTCTCCGCCGGTGGCATTATTGGTTTGAGGAATTCGGGCCATTCCTCGATTTCGATCCTTTCCATTTTATCAGTATGATGAGTTGAGGCGACGCTGGATCTTCTGTCTACATCATGATCCAATTTTTTGAAACTTTGTCGAACAGCGGCGAAAGATTCCCGCGTATTTGGCATCAGGCCAAAGTCTCGCGACGATGGCATGCCAAAGCTATCTCTCGACTTTGGAGAGACGTCTCTGGTCATTCCAAAGGGGTCTCTCTTAGAACTCGTGTTTTCGAATATGTCTCTGGCGTATTTGGGATCGAAGATATCGGAATTCAAGTCACGACGAGAGTCAAAGTCGGAACTTCTGTCTCTGGCAGAACTGGCTAGGTCTGTGCTATCCTTTCCATAGAAGTCTCTGGACTTCTGATCTTGCGACCTGGACTTGTCAAAGTCGTTTCTGTATTCGTGAGTCTCTCTCAGGTGCTGCTGGGATGCGAATATGTCTCTGCTTTGGCTGAACATGTCGCGTTGAGTCTTGGAAAAATGTTCGAAAGCCTCCGAGTCGGGGGATGTTCTGAAGGAATCACGAGCTTTTGGTTCCACTGGTGCTGGGGGCGATCTGGGCTGTGGTACTCCGGATTGACTGATTGAGGAGAATATTTGAATAAGATTAATTCTGTATATTTTAAAAATTATAAATATTTGAAATTGGATTTAAGAAAATCGTAAAATCTTAACTTGGTGCAGCAAAGGATATTAAATTTTTGTATACTGAAAAGACTAGTCGATAAAGGCAGAAATGTTGAGTTTCAAGTGTGAAGCAATATGTTAATAAACACCGTATAGTAAAAAAAGAAAAGAATACCTATTGCTATACATGCTTCCACCTCGAGGACTAGGGGGTTGTGGAGGTGTCACCGGAAGCGGAGGTGGCACAGGTCTCTCCATTCTTTCTATTTGCGTCCTGACAACTTGCGCTTGAGTCATCATGTCAGTGGTACCTTTCGAAGTGACGCTTTGCGTATCATCAGCTGTCGATGCATAATCGTCCCAACGTCCTCCTTTAGCATGTCAAAGAATATTACCAAATCGTGCTTATTCATTTTCCAATCATTAGAAGAATTTTTCAAAAAAATACCTAATTGTTGTTCAAGCAAAAGCTTTCTATTGTCCTCCAAGCGTTTCACTTTACCATCTTCGCGTGGAAGAGCTGGTTTCTCGGTGGTTTTCGTAGATCTCACGCTGTGATTAGCTGTCACCTTTTCCAATCTTTGTCTCATCTCCGAACTGAGCTTCAATTTTCCTATACTTCCTGGCGATGGCCTTTGTGCACCTACTTCTAACGCGGATCTAAAGAAATATCGATTGAACGTCAAGGCTGATTATTAAGTATAATAGAAAATTATATAATCAGGAAAAAGCCATCGTACTTTGACTTTTTCTTTTTCTTTTCCCCTTCCTCTTTGTATCCATTCTCGTGTTTCGTGACTGGAGGTGGTGCGTGATTCATCACAGTCTTCTCATTGTTCTCGACGATATTTTCAATTTCAAATTCTTCCCATTCCACGCCGCCCTCTGTGCTTGGCTCACCGTCACCTTGATTGTATTCTTGATACTGTGGTGTAATTTTACGTTGCTGTTGCTGTTGGCGCATTTTGAACTCTATGAAACTGTCTTGACTTTGATTCTCGTTCGAGTCACTCGGTGGAGGCCATCTAAGATGAACATATAAATGAATAATCAGCAAAACAAACGAGAAGAAAACAAAAATCGAATATTATGTAAAATTATTAAATTATTCACCTCCATTTGCCAATTCGAACTGTCTTAGCTCTTCCGTAAGGATCGAGAAAAGGCCTTGACTCGGAAGGATCATGGGACTCCAAAGGTGGTGGCATAGGTGGCGGGGGTGGCACACCTTTGTTATTACTCGAGCTCGACAAATTACTGTCGACGCTGCTCTTACGATTTTTTAATTCACTCAACACGTTCGTGAAATTACTTTGTACATTGTTCTTATTGGAATTAGGTCTCTTAGGATCCGTGGCACCGGGTGACTTTTTATCACCAATTTTTCTGTCGACGCTAACTTTTCTCACCGCGTATTCCACGCTGGTCTTCCGGACGATTTCCGAATTCTTTCGTGGTGGACTTTGAGATCGATGAATTTGAGCTTTCACCGTCATCTCTTGTCGCTGATTGTTCGCCGACAATTGTGGCGTTCCTTGTTTCTCTGTCGACCAAAGTTCGCCATCTTCTGGTTCTCTAAACGATACCTAGCAGTTTTAAATTTCATTCTGTAATTCTTCTTTCTTCCATTATTCGAGTAGATCTATGTTACAATTTTTTTAGACAGTTTCCAATTAAATTCACGATCATTTATAAAGTATTATACAACGTAATTATAAACATGCTCGAAATGATCTTATTTGTGCTGCTTATGTACAGTGCTGTGAAAAGCTGTAGACTCGTACGAATCTCGTGCATTTCCAGTCCAATATTTCTTTGCTGATAATATCTTTCACGTAAGAGAAAGGTGAATGCAACACGAGAATTGCAAAGGAAAGTGACTCATCATCGGATGGATTTTATCTCCTTTTTAGACCAACGTAATACGACCTTCTAATATGAGTAGCTAGTAATTATAGACTAGTTGCTTCTATTAAACTACGTTGGTCATTAACCACTTGAAGAATAATCAAATATAATAACTATCCTTCGTAATGCGTTATTATTGTACTCGAGTAACGAGAGTTTCTTGAACCCACGTCCTCTCACACCACTGTACCACTCGACTTAATCGAATTTTTCCCATAACCAATTAATTTCTTTTAACATATGTTACAACATTTAGAGACACATTGATCTATCAACAAATCGTTTAACACTATGACGACCGGCTAGTTTCGAGCGTAACTTTCACCAGTGACCGGCTATTTCCGCCAAGAATGAACGAAATATGATTTTTTTATTATTTCAAATATATTGAGAATAGGAAGCTGAAAGTAACAAATAAATAAATAAATCTGTTAGCGTCGATTACTTAACCAAAAATGAACCTTTCACGTGTAAAAAGATCGATTTAGTCTAACGCGGTATAATTCTGAGAAATTGAAATAGTAAACAATGAAAGCGAGAAAAAAGATAAAAAAATTATTTTTTTTAGTTGGAAACAATTTTGATATTGGAATGACGCAAATATGACGCACGAATTAGTTATTGATAGTTGAGATTCTCAGAAAGCAAAATAATCATGTTAAATTTCTCAATATATAAGTGATTTATTTTCACAAGTTCCGTAAATTTGAAGGCAAACTTTAGGAAATTTACATTTGTAATATCATTCATTTTTGTTAATTTTTTAATTTATAGGGTTGATTAGAACTGTCAATCACGACGCAATTGTTGCGTCACCGGTCGTTATAGTGTTTAAGTATCGTCGAAGTTATCACTGGCGTGAATCGATCGACTGTTTTATTCGTTAGATGAAATCAGTAGGTACCTTGGAGTAGCGTCCAATAGAATCATTAGGACCCATTTGGGCACCGTTTTGAGGGGCTGGGGGGACAAGATTCATACTGGAGGGGCCTGCGGACAACGCCGTGCCCTAGAAACACACACCCATGCCGCGATGCGGCTCAAAAGCCCACAGGATCGTCCCAGAGGGACATGATTGTCTATTGGTGAGTGATCGCAAACACTGAAGCTGTTTGTGCAGTGTTGCGCAACACCGGTCATGTTAGTACTTAGTTATGTGATCGTGAAAGTGACGCACGAAAATGACGGCTATCCATTCGCTGTGATGACATTTAACATGCAATTCTCAGCTTATATAGATGTTACGACATCCGTCAGAAATATTGTGCGATAAGGTAATGCTGTGTTGGGCCATGATTTAAGTAAGTATCAAAGTTTGTCTGTACAGAGAGTGTGTAATCTTGTATTCGAGATATTTTTCATTTCTGTTTTCACGATTATTTTCTGGGACAAATCTACTTGTGGTACCTGAGTATTATACTTAGAGATACACTTGTATATACAGTAAACGTTACAAAATTAATTTTCACAAGGGAATCGTCATTTTCACTACCAAATTAAACCAATAACATTGAATTTTGATACTATTTTCAACGAAAATCAAGTTTATGTAAAATTAACGGTCTCACAGAGATAAGATGTCTATTTACACGCGTAAAAAATACCTTAGAAAATATCCATTCATTGCCCCAGAAAATAATCGGAAAGATCTTTCGTGCCCCAACATGTGTCATTATTGAACAACAGTAATTTATCAGACAATTTCTCACCGGTTGTTGCGACGAGTTCTGAGGGCTCTGTACAAGCAGCTGTTGAAGAGCTTGATTTTGCGCCAGCAATTGCTGCTGAATCTGCATATTCTGCGCCATGGCACTTTGCAGGAACGCTCGTTGCAGATTCTGCTGATAAGCCATCATGTCGTTGCTCTGATTAGGCGGTGAATTTGGATACTGTGGAAGACTCAGTCCTTGCATACTGTAAATCGGTATTGGCATGAATCCAGGACCCATATTCATGTTGGTACTTTGCGCTGGTGGCACTTGTTGGGGAGTACTGAACATTGGCATCATCATAGGCGGCGACATCATTCCTGGTGTAATGGCACCAAAGTTAAAATTCGCGTTCTGATTCGGTATATCCATATTACCCCCGCCTTTGATCTTCTCAGACAATTCTTTCGCTGTGATGACTTCATTTTCATTCCTCTTTATGATCGATTCGATGAAATCTTCCACAGTTTTGAGTTCTTTTACTTGGTCGTCGAGTTTCTTCTCTAAATTCTCAAGGATTATGGCATCACTCTGGGACCTGTCGCCCTTTGTGCCTTTAATACTAGCCGCCAAGCTTCTGGCGTCAGACAACTCGTCCAGGTTTCCATCAAGAACTGGCATAAACAGTTCGTCTAAGAACTGATCTACGTCCGACGCTTGACTAGGTACCCTGACTCGTCTCACGTGCGATGCCAGGGAAGGAGCTTCGCTTGTGTCAGACATGGCCGAGGATTTTACGCCGTATTCACTCTTCTCGATGTATGCACGACTCGACTGACTGCCGGGCAGCGCTCGTTTACCTTTAAAATAGAGGGGTACTTTCCTTTACTTGTTTTAAGTAGAAGATATCCTGCTGTTAGATAAGTGTAAAGAAATGTAAATGTTGGGCCAGTTTAAAGCTAGAATTACTAGAAAATTCAAAATAATCAGTTCGTAATTTTGCGTATAATTACAACGAAGTATAAATTTGCAACGATGTATTTTTAAAAATCTGAATTATTTTTGTTAAAGTATATATGCTTTTTCTTATGTCTTCCACTCTGATTTCTTTGATACAAGTACCATATTTTAATTGTCGATAGCTGTAACGTTAATGCAAATATTTTTTATTGTCTGCACTTACCAGGATATTGAGATTTGATGAACCTAGTTTGCGATCTAATATAACTGCTTTTATCGTCTTCAGATCTGCCGGTCTGACTAACAGATTGAATATCGGGATACTCGAAGTCAATCGTTAAGTCTTCTTCTTCGATGTTTGGTTCCGTTGTCCTAGTTATTCTACTGTATTTCCTCTCTTGCGTGATTTCACTCCTTGACATATACTCCGCGTTACTGACAGCAGACGTTTCACCAATCCTTTCAAGACTGTGATAGCGTTCGTTCAATTTCGACGAAGATAAACCAAGATTCGCTAGCTTGACTGGAGGAGATACCACTTCGGGTTGAAGTAGATTGTCCAAACTACGGCTACGTTGCTTCTCTTTTTCGAAGTATCTGTCGTTCAAAGCGGACTTTCGCGATAGACCAGTCTCTGTTGTGCTTTCCAACATAGCTTCGTGAGACTGTTTCCTCGCCTAAGCAATAAACATTGAAAGTTCAGTAACAGAGCTGTAATAGATCGCAGTAATTTCTTTAATTAGAAATTTGAGAGCTATCAATTAATATAAAATGATCGTTTAGTTCTAGTTTAATAGGAGACCAATAAAATACTATACTAAGTAAAGTATTAGAATAAGTACAGCCATAAATAACTAAACTAAAATCTCATACAACGTAAACGCGTAACTGACTTCGTGGTAACTAACATGACTTCGAGTCACGAGCTAATATAGAAGGTTAATAAATATAGTGATCTTTGGTATCTCTTCGAGATTCATATTACTGGTTTTCCATAAATTTCCAATCTATAAAAGATCGGTATCAGATCAGTAAAAAGTATTTCTTTTGCTCGAGGCGATATCGTTCAATAATTTAGAGTAAATCAGGAACGAAATAAAATTTACCGATGGCTTCGTGACAGGAGGCTGTGGCGGAGGAACGGCCGGTCTTCTAGGCGATTGAATTTCTGGTTCGACAGGTTTATCCATAACCTTCGATACTGGTTTCCGCTCAAGGGGCTGGAAGGTTTTTAGAACCGGTGGTTCTATTTCCTGCTCCAGCTCGCGAATTATGTGCGCGTGCTAAATAAACCAGCGAAAATTTTATTATACCATCGAGCACCATGAAACTGATTACTAAAAGCACTCGGCCACTCACTTCGCGCTTCTTGATGGGTGGAAAGCTGTTCTTTCGCTGTTCTAGGAACATGTGTTTAGCAGCAGGGAACGCTGGTGCTAATTCCATTTCCGAAATTAAGTCCAGAACGTAGTCGAAACCGTTGGTTTCAGTTACAATGGCATCAGGACCATCCAATTGGTTCCACAGAGTGATAGTCCATCCTGAATTATCGACGCCGTGATTGTGAACAGCGAGATTGGCTAATTCTTCGCAGGTTGTCCAGGAATCCACTGCACAGGTCACTGTTTCGCCTGGAAATAATTATGAATTGTTAATTCTAACAGTCGTAAAATATCTTGTAATTTAGTAAATTTCAATTTTAACTTTACAAATCGAAAATCTTCTTTCGTTTTCCATGATAAAACCGCGATAGAGAAACTTTATTTTCGATTTTCAAGGGTTGAGATTATAAATAAATTCAGAAACTTGTTCCTTTCAATTTGTTTCATTCAGGGTCAACTTACCATCATAAAATCCTACGCTCAGTGCCATATTCACGCGATTTCTGTTCGCTCTCCATTCCAACACGCATGGAGGATAATTTCTCGGTACGTGTTGAACGATTTGTTGATTGTTACTCATTATTCTGAATATCGTTCTCTCTCCTTGCATAAGTTTCCTTTGACAATAAGCTTTGTAGCCGTCATACGCATGGTCAGATACATATTTTAGAAAATATTTGAAAAGAGTGGGACTAGGTTGAAAGGCTGACAAGCAATTCGATAACAACAGCCAGCCTCTCTCCTTATTAGCATCGTTTTCATTTTTCCACGTCTGATTGGCCAGTTGACATAGGATCTCGTCTCTCAATTTCTCATTGACGATTCCTTTGTTCACGATATAATCACCCAATGCCTGTTCTCTTTTGCCACTCAAGTTATTCTCGTTCATGAAACGAAGAATCATTTTGAAGATCATCAATGAATCTGTATAATCTTGGTCTCGAGCTTTCGCCAGGAACGGTGTCTTTATTGGTTCTCGTTTCATACCGAAAATATGACTCTTGAAATAGATGTTGGTAAATTTGGAAAACTGATATTGATCGATATCGTTCGGCAGACTATAATTGTGGTGCATGGGTATCACTTGACCGACCACTTTTAAAAGATTCCTTTCTGTATGTGTGGGCTGCCAATCTGTAATAATAGATATTGAAGTTTAATCATTGAAGTAAAGTTAAATAAATTTAAATTTCATCAGCGCTTTTTTATTAACACTTGCTATTCATGGAATTGAATTTAAAGCTATAACAGCAAATATAAAAAAGGACAAGCTGTCATACAATTATTTTAACTTCTATGTTTAATCATTTTTATGTTTAATAAAATTAAGTGAGTATTTTGATAAATACCGTCGAGTTTGCTATAGATGAAGGCTAGTTCAGCCGGGATTTCTAAATGATTAACACCAGCCACAGCTCTGGAAGTCCTTTCTTGTTCTTCTCTTTGTTGTTTCGCTTTAGCTCGTTCCTTACTGGCACGTTCGATCTCCGCCCTCTTCGCCATTTCCTCTTTCAGCACTCGGAATTTCTCACGCTGTTTCTTCCCCCTGTATATCTTCTGCGCCATAAGTACACCTTTCTTTAACGCCTTGAACTTCTTCCTCTCGTGATAGCCACGATAAACAGCTTGGATCAACACCGTGCTTCGTGAGATGTTAAGAAATCTTCTTCTCGCGAGGAATCCTCTTGTGTACCTGCACTCATTATCAGACAATTCATAATTAGACATAATTATACAATATTATATCATCCTGCAACGGCTCACTAATTTTTATGTTCCAATTTCACTCTCATTCCAGCGAACAAAAAGTGTTTTAATGTTTCATCAACTCGAGCATAAAATTAGCAATGATTCTTTTATATTTTTCTGAAACTTGAGAAAATGTTTTTTAAAAGAGAAAAAAGGGACATAACGCAGTAAATTAAATTATTTTATAAATTGTGAACCATTCAAAAATTAACTATCAATATTCGTTTTTCGTAAAAATTAAATTTTACTGAATACATTACCTTTGAACGGTTATGGCAGCTCTTTCCAAGATCAGTGCTCTGTTGTATTCCAAAGTTCTTTCCAAGGACTCCCTCAAGAATACTCTGGTGAGTCCAAGTTGATATTGGGATTGTGCATCTTTTGGTGCAGCTTTGTCCAAAATGATACGACAAAGCTCCTTATTTGGTGCACCTCTAGGCAGGTGCGTGGAAACGAGGTATCTGTATCGGTCCACGAAGTGTCCAAAAAGAAGTCGAACGGGGTAACCAGTTTTCCGAATACGAATCGTCTCGAGCATTCCAGTGTAACGCAATTGCTCGAGCACGCAGGGCATGTCGAATTTCATTGGCGCCTTCTCCGTGTTAGGCTTGATGCATCTTACGAACCATGGATTACATCTGAAACAAACGATTAAACAATTAGAAGAACAACAAGGAGAAAAGTCCAACTCCACCCGGACGTAATTTCCATAATCATACATTTATCTAGAAATTCGAGGAAGTGAAATCTCGTTAAGTTTAATATCTGCTTAACGCCACGAGATTAACTATGGAAATTTTTTCGTGAAAGTCTTGACAATGTAAATCACTTGCATGATATTTCTAATGCTTCATTGCTTATCCGAGAAGTAGAGCATTGAGCAGAGTCGTAACTTCGTTGATGTACAGTGAAATTTTATATATTCTTACTGAGACATGGAATCCAAAAGTTGCTGTAGACTATCGTGAAATCGAGCGGATACGGTTGGCGTCCTTGGTTTCATGGTGACGAATCTACCGTTTGGTTTATTCATGGTTTTATTGGCTTCGTGAGCTGTCCTTACATGTTGGAACATCTTGCTGACCATCTGAAAAGGAATCAGTCGTTGATTAAAACTTTAACGAGTTTCATAACGAACAGTCGTTTCCTGGAATGAAGAAAAACTCACGGATATTTTGCTGCTTATTAGTAATTCTACAACGTCCGGTCTCAGCGTGTCTCTATTTTTATCCAAGAAACCTTCGACGTTGTACCAAACTTGGCCAGCGTAGTGTTTAATTGCGAACTCTGCGGAACTCATTCTTGGTCTCGAGTACAGTTCGCTCAAAGCATGATTGTAATGGCATTTTTCTAGGAACGAATGATCAGTCGCTTTAGGAAAATTGCTCTCGTCATCCAGGAGATGAAGAATCCCGACTGGTTTCTTTGCTATAAGATGTATGACCGGCAGATTGTCCTGTATAGATATACAACAAAAGATTCCTTGGTTATCAAAAACAATAAAAAGTTGAGTGATTAATCACTGCCTCGTATCGATTTCAAACGATCCAAGAGTCGTATTTTTTCCGATAGAAATCCATCAGCTTATTTGTCTAAAGATAATCGAACCAATTAATCGACACGTCGAGGCAACTTTCACTCACAGTATAATTAATCGTCGTCCAATCGATTTTTTCCTTGGCGTATTCTTGCTGCTCCAACTTGAATATATGCTTGTTAAAATAGAACTGAAGGTTCTCGTTGGCGTAATTGATGCACAGTTGCTCGAGGCTGTTCTCTGTGAAATTCTCGAACCCGAATATATCGAGTATCGAGATCGCAGCGGTCTGTTTCGTTCCTTTGTAGACGATGTGATTAACACGAGCGACCAACCAGGAAAACAGCGAACTGTACAAAGCCTTGGCGAAGGCATCTCTGGCGTCTAGAGCCTGGTCGATATTTAGCGCCGTGAAAACTCTCTCGTTTCTAGCTTCCTACAAAGGAACTCAATTATCTTGAAAGGAACTCTATTATTTTCTTTTTTTCTTATTTTATTTTATTTTCTTACTTACCGTCGTTTTGGTCGTGAGTGCTCTGATGATTCCATCGGAATTAACTTGAAGAAGATGAGCAGCCCAACGAATTTCGGCGTCAGAGCCAACTTCCACGCCTTCTTGGCCGTGTCTCATCTGCTTTCGGTGAAAGTACACGTTTCCAAGGTGTAACACGCTGGCGAGGATTTTGAAAATCGTGTCTTGTTCTTCGGACGTGAATCCCAAAACTTGCATGGCGGATAAAAGGGCTTTGAAGTCTTGAGTATCACTCTTCCCATCGATCTCGCAATTTCCACCCTAGTAAATCGACATTGTCGTTGGATTGACGTGTTTAAAAAAATGTTAGTTTCGTTTAAATTGTGATTTTCGATGCTTTAATCACCTGGTTTAAATAAAAGTATTTATCAGGTGTCAGCAATCCGTATTTATCCCTGAGCTGTTGATCGAGACCAGCTAGGAGCTCGTAGAATACGTGGTAGTTCCTTTCTTCTGGCGCTTGCGTGACTATTCTACTTTTTTCTAGGAGATACTGAGTTATTCTTCCCCCTACTATCACTCCGCTGAAAATAATTGGTGAATTAATTGAATTAAATCTTCAGCGGATAATTTCTCTTTATACGTACGATTGTGCGATAAATATCTCTCATTTTCTAATACAGCCGCTTGGATTTTGTTAATATCTTAATTAGGTTGATATTTATGAACTTTTAAATATACGGGGTGTTCGAAAATTATTTATTGCCAATATTTTGCTTTTTTATTTCATTTAAATTATACACCTTTGAAGTTTGATTTGTATATTAAATTTCCAAGTACTTACTCTCTAAAATAAACTTCTAAATATTTTCCAAATCTGCTGCTATTATCGTTCCTGGGAGTTTTTGCATTTCCGAAGCTCTCCAACAGGGGCGTCGCCTCGAGAATTTGCTCGGTAACGAGATTGTTTGGCGCGCGATTAACAGCAGCTAGATATTGCATTACGAGTTTCGTGGATTCCGTTTTTCCTGAACCGGATTCGCCGGAAATAACGACCACTTGATTCGCGCTAGCATTATTTGCAGCAGTTACTTGACTGTACGCCGACGAACCCACGGCAAACAGATGACTGTAATTACATCGACGTGAAATTTCTTCTATTAATACAGAATATCGTATAGTAGGAGAAAAATGAAAAAAAAGATATCGTATAAATAAGACAAGGAAGATTATTCCGTAAAATTGAAATTCTGTTGGAGATTGAATTCATTAGAGTGTGAAAAGCCATTACTTTCTTATTACTCGAGTTATAAGTGGAACGTTTGTAACTCACGGAGGCAATGTGCCAAGTATTCGTCCTTCGTAGAGTTTTACTTGGTCTAGGCCATAAATGTCGAACATTTTATAAGGATTCACCGCCACTAAGATGCTCCCCGTGTATGTCTGTCGTTCAGGAAAAATATTCATTGAATTATAATAACACTTGATGTTAATGAGAGGAAAGAATGAAAAGAAACATACGTATATTAATTCCTTGTCGTAACGAATCTTGAGATTCCATAATAGAGAAGCTTCGTTTAAGTCGCTGTAATTACAATGGTGCTTCAGAGTAACGCAATTAATTTTACCCGGCACAGAGAATTCATATAACAGTGAATGTAATAAAACTCACGTTAATTGAATCATGTCTTCGATTCCATTTTGTCCAAGATCCTGCCTTGGTTTTACTCCACTTAAATTAGTGAGGGTGAAGATTTGAGGCTGAAACATAACAAGACCAATTAACGAATTGTTATTCGCATATTCATAAACGTTCAGTTTTCTTAAATAAAACAGTATGCAGCTTATAACGACTTCAACCTCGATCACCAGCAATTTCTAATTTTTTGGCTCTACTTAGTCTTTTCGATGTTAAAGAACTTTGATACGAAAAGAATTTTCTCCTTCGCGATGTTTCAAACGATCTCGAATATTTTCTCGCACCGCATTACATTTTCGTCGATCACACGGAGGCAGAGATACGTCAAGGTTCCCGGCGTCTTCTTTGTCTTCGGCCTCAGGATTGCTTCGTTGGTCCTCGTTCTTCTTCCCGTGCCTTGTCTTCTCGAAAACCTGCTACTGTCATTGCTTTCGCCATCCCTCGGATAGAACCGTAAAAACTCGTAAGAAAACATGGACGAGGCCGTGAAGAAGTTACTCGAGCCATCGTGAGATTCTTCGAGAAAATCTTCTCTCAGATTCTGACCATCCGCGACTGACTTTAAATTCTTCAACAACGACTTCGTCATTTTGTAATGTGCCTCAACGAAGCCTTGCCGCGGAGTGCACATGCACACATCGTCGTCCTTACGGCTGAAAACACTTTCCTTCGAGCGTAACCTTGACTTTTGAACAGGAACATCATAGCTCGGCGACTCCGTAGCAAATTTCTGACACTGGCATGTAGAATGTTTGACCAGTTCCCCTCTTGAATCGGGACAGGGTTTGTCTGTGCAGTTGCTGTCTGGATTCACTGCGTCTGTATCTCCTGTGTCTGAAGCAGCAGCTACATGCGAAGACGATGATTCTGATTCTTCATAAATTATAGAAACATTAGTATTGTAATCTGCTACTTCGGCCATTAGTAAATTGACGAGAAAACTAGTCGTGAAATAATTCGCAGAAAAACGTTTCTTGACGTATGTTACTTGACGATTGTTTTTCACCATTCGTAGACGTTCGAAAGAGAAGTTTTCCAAAGTTGGTTATTTTGATCCATCGGTGCTAGAAGTTTCTCGACAGTGTGTTTCTTCGAGCGACTTTTTGCCTGATTTTCTCGACGGTTGCGACCCGATCTCCGGAGAGAATGCACGATAAAAAAGGAAGATTCGCGCGTATTCACATAAGACGCGAAAGCCACTCACGTGAGACTTAACCGGATACCGGGTTGCCTGAGTTTGCAGTTGCAATTCCATTGGCGTCGCCGCGTTACGATTACGAGGGAACGCGATTCAACGGAAGGATACGAAACGTTCTGCTGGCTTGATACGTCGTAGTAAACAGAAACCAATCCCGTTAGCAGGTTTTAATGAACTCTCGAATTCTTCATGGTGCTATGAAGATGAATTGAAAGCGTCCTTTCGCATGCTAGTTTAAAAACACTTCGCTGCAGCAATAGAAAAGATATCAAAATATTTCGTCATTCATTCCAAGACCGATTTTAACTACCGAGATCGTGTTTTTCCTCTGGACATTTTGTGATCTTAATTACAGATGTATCCTAGAATTAATTTTCAAATGGGTGTTGGGTACTAAAGTTTCATACTAATTGTTTCTTTACGAAAATGTAGTAAATCGCGTCAAGTAATTAACAGAAGAAGGAAGTGTCACATGTTACACCTTATTTTTACTAGCGTATTTTTATTAACATATCACAACATTGTGCAATGAATCACTGTTATTATCAGACGCGAACTGGCAATATTTGCGCAATTAACGGAGTACAAATGTGACACTATTACGTAATGTCTATGTAATACAATTATAAATGTCTCATTTCTACGCCTCTGTGCGTCGTTATCTATAATGGGACACCGTTGAACTGGACTCCGCTACCGATGCACGACAATGCATCGAGAAATCGAATACAAGGCACAGGAGTGCATAGAAAAATAATCGATACTAAATCCAGCTGTTCGTCTACGATCTACGTTTGTCGCTTGTTGTGAATAAAATTGCGGAAGATCCTGATTGTCCTATTCTTCTTTTTATAGTCAAGAAGTTCGGTACGTTGTGACTTGACGTATCAATTTATCGAAACTTGTAACGTCGAAGTGAAATAATATCTAAGGAGAACAATGGATGAGATTTTCGCTGAAGAAGAAACTTGGCAATTTCTTTGCCGGTAGCAGACAGGGTGTACAATTAACTCTGTGCGTTGAATACGTCAGACTTAAACGCTTCCCAGAGACGATGCACGATTTACGATTGTTATCACTGACAGCGCACTGTGTAGTTCTATTTTACATTTCAGGGAAAAACACGTTAACGACGAACAAACTTTTCATACGTCGAGCACGATCATAAACGAAAAGTGGACTAAAGTGAAACTGATTATTATCGACACAAAGAAATTAGCGAATTTAACGTTCACAATATGCGCAAGAGACTACCATCGAGTTACCTCATCGAAACTATCAAATCATTCTTTTAACGATGCTAGTGAAAGAAGAAACGCGAATTCACGAAAGTGAAAGACTGAGACGCGAAAAACTCGGGGACAAGATTGTTGGCAATACGGTGTCCTTGGAGCTTGAAAGTGCAAGAAGGTGTTGCAAGCAGCCGACATGCTGCCCCTTTTCGTATGCACTTTCACGCGGTGATCGATACATCGTTCTGTCAGCCGGCAGACTTAATTTTCCGAGATACTGTAGGCCACTTTCGCGGAAGTATTTCGCGGTATTTCACCAAGTATGCACGGCATTCGACGCTTGATTCGACTTTCTAGCCGAGACCCGACGTATTTGACTACTGCATCGGGTGTCCACCATGGAAACTCTCGTTTCTCCTCGAACGCGTTTCATTTCTCTTCCTGCGACACGTTTACGAATGTGGTACAACGCTGTCTGCAATTGTGTCTATTGTTTGTAACCTTCTTGAGAGTTGTTGATCAACTTAATTGGAATTTATGAACAAGTTTGTGGAATATATTCTTCTATGACTAAGCGATGAAATATTGTACATGTTACGTTTCATTATTTAACAACGTTGTTCAGATTTTCGTTAGTTATATTAATCATGATACACTTATTTACTCTTCATCGAGTACTATATTTTCTTTCTTTGTCATAAAGGTAGATCCAATATTCAAATTGTATTTATTAGAAACGAAAAAGAGTTATAGCTTCGTGGTATCCAATGAAGAAGTTCGTTCTTTATCTCAAATTGATTAACTACGAATTTATCTAAGCACGTTAAATAATATTCTCTGACTCATTTACATCGTCTGAAAGTCGTGCCAGCTCATAACCGCAATCCGTTCGATTCCATAAATTCAACTATTTTCAACCACCCACGCTGAAACCCGGGTCAGCGCAGTTCGTAGTCACCGTTTGCCATTGTTACTGCGCCAAATTACACTAGCAAAAAGTCAATGGAATATAGTAAGAATGTCGACCGACCGCCCGAAGCAAGGCTCGCTTTAAGGAAATGCAGAATAACCGGTTGTTCCTTGGCCTCGAAGTGGCCAACTAGTATTGTTGACTAGCTTATACTCTCTAACACACGTCTATGGGGTTCCTCTGGCCCTTGGTGATAATAATGTGGAGCGTAGTTTCATTGTTAACCCGTCTACGGGACAAACGGTAAATATCTGATATTTCTATTCAGTCATGAAAGAAAGGAGCGAAGTCAATCACCGAAGTTGAACGTCGACGCAAGGAACGCGTCTCTGCTTCATGCATCATAATCGAGGTTGTGTCACAGATCTTGCATAACTTATCCGGTCGATCGTTTGAATCGCGAATAATTTACGCTTCGAGCTTGTCCTGTTTCCAGTCGTCATCGCGCTCGAAGAACGGCTCATTCAGGTAGTAACGTACTTTTTACAAGAGCGAAAACGTAAATTGATTTCGTACCTTGCCGGCGATTACTGCCTGCACAGAGAGGACGTTGGCAGCCCTGTGGTATTCTAAAACCTCTCCTGGCAACACGTGGCCGACACCTGGGTCGAACCACACCAACTCACCCTGAAAAAAAGATAATTTTGTATGAGACGAGTTGAGATAGAAAATGTATGATCTCTAAACACAGTTTGTTAATAAAAATCGCAATGACAAGACGTAGGAGAAACTAAACGTTAGAAACTGTATTCCAAGAACAACGTTGTAATTTTGTAATTCACTTTTTTGTCATGACTGCGTTTCATAATATTTCTTAGTAAAATTTTAGCCATCCAGGTATAAATAGGAATCAAATAATCCCGAATATTTAAAGAATTTCTTCGAGGGAGGAAATAGAAACATTAACAATTTCTTCACAAATACCACGAAGAAATTCCATTGATACAGTCACGTAGATATTATTCAGTGTAATAAAATGCCAAGAATCGGTCTTAGAATCTCAGGAATTCTCCGTACCGCAATCTCAGAGGAGGAATCAAAAGAAACACGTAATTATTGTCACAGATATTTTTGTCAAAACATTTCTAAGCGATGCTAACCGTTCCCACGTTCCACGTTGGACATGCCGAAACACTTTCAACCTTTGTTGAGTTCGACGAAGATTGAACTTTCCTTTTGCCGGTGCAAAATCCAAAAATTGAGGATGTAGTGACTGGTGAGTTGGATCGACCGCTGTTCGCATCGCTGTAAGCCCTAACATGACTGCTCACAGACTTTTTCACGTAGTTTGATCTCTCTTTGCTCTGTTTCGACGAGATACTCGTTTCCTTGGGCAATTTTTTGTCGATCCCTGGCGGGCTTTCGGTTGAACACTTTCTCGAACTTTTCACATAACTTGGAAGAGTAGTCGCCAACCTGGTCGCTGCACCGATCTCTCGTTGCGTTGAGCGAAAGTTTTCGGTCGGTCTGCCTTGAGACTTGGATCTGTTCTTGGTCGCGTCCTTAGACTTCGTCCAATTGCCCTCTGCTCGAGAATCGCGTCTATCGACTCCACTTTCTCCACTTACAGCCGCGTTTGTTTCTTTCGATCGATCAACGTGGATCTCATCCGATTCTCTCTTTCCACGCACGTCGAAGTTCTTATTCTGATACGACTGACTTTCTGATTGAAATTCTGCTTGAATTTCGACAGAGTCTTCGGTCTTCGAGCTTCTACGCTCTCCGTAGGTGTCCCTCGTATTCTCGATGATCCTCTTGCGCGACATGGTCCTATGACCGGTGTCTACTTCACCCTCGATCCTACCATCAACACCATCTTTCGAATCAGTCTTGTTATCGTTATTCTGAAGGCTCTTCGACGTTTTTCGAGACACTTTGGCATAAATCGCATTTCGCTGGGAATTCGTTTTCATGTCAACGAGAGGCAGCGTCGCTGAATAATATGGCGTGTCAGGAACTGGATCCCGAAGATGTCTCGTAGTCGTCCGAAACTCCACGTCCACGGCTCTTTCTTTCACGTGTATGCTACCAGGTTTGGGATACCTGGACAGGGTGCTCAAAGACGCGATTGAACCCCTTAGAGTGCCAGTGTTGGATGGCAAAGAGGTTTTTCTTCTTCGTATTCTCCCGTAGACCGGGGGTTCTTTTCTCACCACATCCTTGGCCAGCCTAGGGCTGGCCCAATCTTCTCCGATTCTAACAGATCTCGACGTGTGAATTATCTTGGGCAAGGTCGACGGTCTCGGCACAAGGCCGCGGGTAATGTCCTGCAGCTTGCTAGTGACTGCCAGGAAATCACAGACTGACCTGGACTCTCTCTCGTCCTCTTTGCCCCACCCAGGGTTTCTCGGCCTCGGGACATTCTTCAGGAAACTGGAGGAGGATTTCGCTGTGGCACCTTTCACCTCTGAACTTTCTACCTTCTCCTCACTGTTGCCTCTTCCTCGAGAAATGCCTACTGGTACATCCACGCTCGCTCTTCTACGTAATATATCCTGTCTGGAGATCTTTTTGAATCCCTGCGTCGCTTGAGCCGTCTTGACTGCGTCCTTGTGGGATCTTTTAGCGATCGAAGGTAGCGTTTTTGGTCTTTCTTCTTGATCCTTATCGAGATCCACGGTCCGTTTCCAACGATGACGCAACGCTTCGGAAATTTTTGAAGGATTGTCGTGTTCCTTGCTGTACCTTCGCAAAATCTCCTTTCGAGACACCGCAACGTCTCGTGGAATGGTGTGACACGCCTCTTGTCCGGGCGATTTGCCAAGTTTGAGGGCAGATTCCGACGTGGTACCTAGGTCCAGATTCTTTGGACGACCGGAAGTCGGATGCCTCTTAACGCGTTCCGTCGATCCGCTGGAATTTGGAGCGGAATTTGTATCTGGGTCTGGGCCGGTGGAATTATGCAATGCGCGTCGAACGGATAACGGTTCCACGTCGGCGTAGAAAGCTTCCGAGCGCGTGTTTCGTGACGAAAACCGATTCTTCGAGGTCGACGATCGCGTAGACCTGCGCTCGGCTTTCTTGCTGCACGCTATCGCGGGCTCCATGTTGTGCGTATACCGGTCAGCGTTCGATTTTAATCGACATTATCGACTTTCTTCGATGCTGACCGCGCAAAATCTCAATGAAGGCGAATCGGAAGCGAGTCCAATCGTTCCAGGATCGTTCAACCGGCAATCTTTGTCGACATCTTCGAATTTTTTTCGCTCCAACGATCCGCGCGATGAACTCCAAGTACTAACGAGTTACGCGGAGGCTTGTTAGAAGTCATTTGATAGCATGGAAAGCTCTCGTGAGTCATCCAGTTTGCCACTTTCTATCCCGAGGAGTGGTAACTGCTCGTAAAACACTGGAAATAGACGATCGACCCGTTCCGACTCGCGGTTAGAAATATTCCAGAGACGACGGTATGCTCTGTTGAAGACATTTTTAAGGACAACGCTAATGGGAACGGCAATTAAATCACAAACAGGCCACGAAGCACGTAATTCAGCAACAGGGGTTTCAACGCGTGCTAGTTTAATTTAACGCCGATTAACAGCCGACTACTGGGAATTCACCTGAATAAACCTGACCTTCTTATCAGATTCGATCATACGAGTTTTGTTAACAGTTTCTCGTTTGGCCGGAAATTAAGCACCAGCTCCTAATATCGTATAGTATGTATGTAGTTGTAAATCGTCCATATTTTTATCGTGTGAATATTTTTCTATCGCTATTCAAATATCAAGTTAGTTGTTCGAGTTAAAGATTAACATAAAAAGTCGCAAATTCGGTTCGCTTCGTTCATTTTATTTGAGGTTATATTATATGTATTTTCTTCGCGTCCTGTCTCTCCATTTCCATTTGTTTCCATTCGTTTGTTTCCATTTACCGCAAGTAAATGCAAACTGCTACAGGGTTCAAGGTTGGCAAACAGTTAAGATCCCTGTAGAGTATTCTTTCTATTTGCAGAAAGCTTGTGCAAGCATGACCTGGTCCGTAAAGTCGTCTCTGTTGAATATCTTTCAGTTAAAAGCAGACGTCAGTGACCTTGCTTCCATTCTGTGTCAGTATCATCACGATGATTCGAGTATCTTCTCGAGACAGACTTCCTTACGAATTACCATAAATCCTTGTTATTTATTTTTGTTGTCAGAAATCATATGCTATTTTTCCAATAGACGAGACGAGTTATCCGTAAATGATGCTTGAGACAAGCATTGTAAGAGACTATTTATCATTGAATGCACCGTTTGAGCGACAAAGTGATTATTGAAAGACACGAGTAGTCTGAAGTTGGAGTCGTTGGAGAATCTACACACGTACGGTCAAGATTTGAGACAATCGCCGGGCACAATACCGTCACGCATTTTCAATTCAGTGTAAAGAAGTCAGCAGGCCACTGAGACGATTACTATTGGGCACATTGGGTCATCAGTCTCGAAAAATCTGTGCTGTTGCTTACATAGAATGCGTTAACGGTCTTCCAATGGGACGTTTTGGGAATACGTGCACGTAGCTGTTGTCAGCCTCTGAAATCTTTTATACACTTGTCATTCGAGATTTAAATAGCTATGAATCTATTTAGTTCCTCGATCTTTCTTCTTAGATCGTTCTTCCTAGATCGTTCTTCTTTGTCCTTTTTATTACATACGACATCGTAATTAAATACTTTCCAACACGTGTCTTTCAAATCACGTTTTAAACACGTCTGACATAGATACTTCAATTCTACACCCTCATCGGGAACAAAAGAACAAAAGAACGGAGCTATGCACTCTGCTATTGACAGTTCGTGGAATTTTCTATTTGCAAGCGCAACTCCTCCGCGACAGTCGTCTCCACACGTCCCTCCTCTTCTCGATCCCGCTGTCCTTCGACTCGTTTCACAAGCTAGTTTCACGTACAAACACGTTTTACCATATTCGTCGATAAACACCGCAAACTATACCCTTCTCGCTGTCACACATCCACCGTGAACGGAACCCGAAAACCTTTTGAAAAACTCTTACTCTACGTCAGGGATTTCCTCGATCCGTGCTACAATTTCTCGATGAAAAACCTATCATCGAAACGGGGCCAAACGGAAACTTTACAAAATCACTGCCTTGAAACACAAATTATATGCTGACGAACGATAAAATAAAGTGGTAGCGACGGCTAAATTTTATTCACCCTTCGGTACGCCAGAGGGAGATAAGGGAAAACTTGTTGGTTTAAACGAAAAGGTATCGAGTTCCGCGATCCGGACGCGAGGATGTTCGATGCAACACTGGAAGTTATACGCCTCTTCTCCGCAACAATTGCTGTGTATGCACAGTGGCGTATACTTGTTTTTAATTAAGCCACCGGATAATTGGCCAATCGTGGCTACGTGTCTCCGCGAAACCGTTCCTCCGGTTTCCCTTTCAACGAACAGTCTAAGACGATCTAACAGGCAGCTACGTGGATAAGCTGAAATATTGCGAAACCATGACGGTTCGAGCGAACATTTTTCGCCCACTTTCCATGGAAACAGAGGCGAAAGAAGAGGTGCTGGCGCCAGTGGATCGAAGTGCTTTGGGGTGGAACCAAGCGTGCCTCTCTTCTTATATAAATTACGCGCTAAATACGCCTACGCCTACGTGGAGCTAAGCTACTTGGATATAGGCTTCGCCCGCCGCGAACGGGAAGCGATTCTCTAACTAGCCACCGTGGCGAGTTGCAGAAGCGACTTCGCCTGTCGATGGTAAAAACCGATTGTGTTCGCAGAACCGTTCAAACCGCGTTCATACGAGTTTATCGTAGAGAAAACCGATCGAGATCGCTCTGTAGTTGTTTCACCGCGATTCTTTTCTTTCTTTTTTCCTTTTTTTCTTTTCTTTTTTTTTTTTTTTTTAGTATTCGTCTAGCAAAGTGTCTACTCGAAAGATTTTTGTGGTTGTTTGTATCTTGTATTTGATGTGTTGGCTCCGTTGCTGACTTGTTGTTCCGTTAGTCACGTGTGCCTCATTCAGTTAGAATATTTCGGTGTTGGAAGAAACAGTGTTAGTAATTACGATGAGTAAGTGAAACTACGTATGTGAAGTTTTTTTTATTGTATAATTTAGATTTTAAAAGGTTTCGAGTTGAATATGTGATACGAGTCATGAATAATTTGCAATGGAAAAGAATTTTTTAAAATTGTTCTCCTCTTCCTTGATAGCAAAAGTGAGGTTTAAGTTAGGTAAGCTGTCGGAGAGACGAAGCTTGTTGGAAAGTTTCACCGATCGCGATGGATGAAGTTAATGGAGAAGCGAGGCTGTTACAAATGTTCGAAATAATTTTCTCCGGGCAAATTCACCCGCGTTCTCACTTTTATTCGAGTCAGTATTACACGGGTCCAATCATGAGTAATGAGCCCGAGAATAATTGAGGAAGGCATCGTCGTCGACTAGCGTAACCAATATCATAGGAAATTGAAGTAACGTAACAGAGAGGAGAGACTCATCGGTTCAGCCTCGATAATTAATACGCCACATTTCCTTTTCTGATTATTGAATATTATACTGTGGACTTGGTTTTATCTTTTTTCTCCTCTAGATGGTACATCGATCAGAAAATTCCTAGTCTCTAATGATCGATATATTCTGTCGTATATTTCGTGGGACTTGAATATGAATATTTACCACGAACTTTCTTAAAATAATGGAAGCTTGTATTTGATGCAAAGTCGATAAAAGATATTCGTCCTTAGTTTGAAAGTTCAGTCTTATTCAGTTTAAAGGTAACCTAATTCCAATTAATTAATTCTAGTCTTTGCACAATGTTTTTAATAGTTTAATATAACATATAATAATAATATATATAATAATAATATATAAATATTACGAAGGAATTCGTTGCTGATAGAATTTTATACAGTTTTTGAAGAGAGACTTGTCATATTTTTGGTAAATGAAGAAAGTTATTGAAAGCACCGATACGTAGATCATTTCATAAAATGTTCATTCCATTGACATACATTACCTTCACGTTTTTCTTATGTTTGGTTATAAACTTTCCGATTAATTCAATACTTTCTAATAAATTCCTTCTTTCGAAATGAAGGCTTGTGTTATTCTTCAATTCAAAGAATAAGAACGAAAACTGCTTTTATCGTGTTACAGCGGAGCATTGTGCTCGATTATATCTCTCACGAGCGATTGGAGCATGCAGAATTCTTTATTAAATAATCGAGCTCCATTTGTTCTCCGGCTGAAAGATATAAGTTACACAAGCTATATAGTTTCACGTGAGAACCATTTCTCCACTATGCGATCCGCGAAATGTTGCATGTTGGTAATTTCGTGGAACGTTTCATTTTTCATATTTTCGCCGATTGTCCGTAGAGCAGCGAAGCGAGAAGCAAATTATATCGTAGTAAAACGTATCCGAATAGAAGCTGCGAATAGAGCGCGACTAGGTCGCCGGACGAGGCAACGCGAAGCGCAAAGGCATTCGAAAGTGGCTGGCTTGCACGGCGACGCAATTGCGTGTGCACAGATCATTGACTCCAACCACGCAACAATCCTCGCTACGATCCTGACCACGTAAACATTGTGCAACCACGCAACAAACAGAATACGCCGCTTCTTTCTAATGAAAAAATCTTCGTGCATTTTTTAATCGCGTTTTATTCGGTAATTGTATTTTAAATAGGTTTGACCACACAGATTAGCTGTTCTAAGCACGCGAAGATGATTATGTAAATATCTTGCAACATAAAAACGGAACACGAGATGGTGGTTTAAAAGAAAAGTACCTCGTTATATTTTTCAATTTTTTTTTGTGACTCAGGAAATGTGTTTTAAGACTATCGGATTAAAAGATGATTCTGTAATCGTTTTGCATTGAGTTTGTGATTCAAAGAACTACAGAAAAAACCGTGTGCTGAAATTAGACAGGCAAAGTGTATAATATAAAATTTGACTCACCTTTTGCCACTCGGCGTACATCTTGAGATAATGTTAAAGAACTGTCGAAAAAGAATAAACTACCCTCATTTTGCAACGTTGCAGGTGAGGTTGTTGGTCTCTGCCTGCTGTAAACAAAAAAAGCGAGTTCTGTTATTATTGTAGTTCGATCAAGAAGATAAGAATTATAAAGGTACTGAAGAAGGTACATAATTAATGTTTGCAGCTGATTGAACGAAACCAATATAATCGTTGTTTCATAGAAGGTAATTGCAGTACTTCATTTTAAATTATACTTAACCAAATAGATAAAATGTAATCAACTGTAAAATGTTTGTAACAAAACGATCTCTTGCAACTGCTACAAAAGAACTAAAGACTTCACGGTTTTAATTGCGAAGAAACAGGATCGACTAAAGCGTAATTGCTCGTGGTACATCATTCTTTGCTCGAGTCCTTTTAAAACTACAATCATCCGGTGTCTTGTAAAATATATTCCATTTTTGTACAAATTCTATTTATCCTCTGTTTACTCAACTGTATAAATTGCTAAAGTTCTAAAAATCGTCCAAATCGAATAGACATGAATACGAATGGACGAATACTATTAACACTAATTTTATGTGCATGAATAGTTGGAAATTCAAATTTACGAAACAAAGGAAACTAAACAAAGCTTCGAAATCTTAGATTATCTAAATTTTATTGGAAAGAAGAACGCGTTCTTCGTGCAACGACATTTTTCTGTCGATCAGTTATATCAGAATACGAGAATCACAGAATCGACGCACAAGACGAATCGTAAACGAGCCGATTGACGTCATAAGCTCTGCAAATGCGTGATCGGAAAGACTAATACGTTTTTACGAACCGGAAGCACCTTGCAGCGGTTGATTATTATTCGAGTTCCGGTGTCAATGGCAGTCAATGCTCGAAGCGGCGGTTTAAGAAGAAAAATTCGATCGGAGTTCGAAATCTTCCATCTTCCGCTTCAACATATCGAAGAGCGATTAGGTACACGGCTCGTGTCTGCAGATTTTAGGACGTGGAGGGAATATAAAATGGTCGTACGTTTGACATCGTATTTACTACGGAGAAGAATCGACGAATTCTACCGTGGTCGCTGGTCAGCTCACGTCGACCTTGAATTATGTTCAACCAATTGGAATGCGGATTTTTTGAGTCTGTGAAATCTGTTGGCACACCGAAAAAAGCGGTTGGCAGATTCATCGCGCCTTTATTACTTTGGAAGCAACGTTGTACAATATCTAATTTTCAACTACTACAATAAAATGGAAAGAAATCTAATTCTTAATAATATATTACGTATTCATATACATAAAATAACACATTAATTGCATTTGAATTAAAAATTAATAATTGGTGACAATCGGTATTTTCAATTAGCGGATGATTGATAGCCAGATAATATTTCTAATCACCGGTAGATGACTAACGTCATGGATCGATTAAATGAATCGAGATGCTTCACAATTAATTTCTTTCACATCGTAGAGCATTAATCAATCGACCAGTTGATCAAATTAAAAATTTCATCACACTGCTAAAGAATTTGACATTTTGAAATTTTTCTAAATTTTGCGACATTGATGCAGCTCTTCAGAAAATATCGTTCGCGTGGTAAGTCATTGATATCCATCGCGTGGCGTTTCAGAAACACCGGAAATGTCGCAAAGTGTTTTGTATTTGCGTGAAGAAACGGTAGCTCGATTCAGAAAATTGAGATATCACGTTACGTTTGTATGAATCATAATTTCTGCTGGAAGAAGGAAAAAGTTTCCCGTTTTCCCCTATGCATTTGGAAAGCGGTCACCGCTGAAATCGATTGAATCGCGTTCCTGGAATACCGGAACTGTCGCAAGAAAATGATCTCCACCGCGAATGACGAAGAAACGACAATCGGTTTTGCCTTTTTTTCCTCTCAGTCTGTCGATCATAAACGAGAACGATAGCGGCTGAAATACTCTATGCTGTTTATTGTTAAGGAGAAAGTGGAAGAAAAGTTTAATCCACGATGCGTAAAATTTCCGTACGCTGATAGAATATTTCAGCATCGCAAATTGAAACGTCCGAGTTGCCTCACAGATCTAGTACATCCGTGAATGGAATGAATGAATTTTGGAAACGTTACAAATTGGTAAACCATCGAAATCTCTTTTCACATCAACACAAGAATACAAGAAGTTGTTGAATATTTTAGAAAACCAGATATCAAATTTTAAATTACCAAGTAACAAGTCTGAACGCGGGAAATTCAATGTTTCGCGATCGCAAATTCTGTTTTCAACGTTGTATTGAATACGAAGTACAGTAGTACTTCAAACCGAGATATTTCACCGCCTCGTACCATTCACATTTTATTCTAGAAGGATCGTGTCTACCATTCGTTTATCATTTAGTTTGCTATATAACTCAGAAAACGATTGTGAATACAATGGTAGCCGATAAAGTCTTCGCGGTGTATTTTAATACCAACGATACACTGAAGTTGCTATCCCTCTTATCGATACCGTATCATGATGAAGATAACACAAAAATTATTGGAAGAAAGATTTCAGAAACCACAGCCACATACCAGTGTTTCGAAAAATACATCTAAATAACGAGCAGCTTTTGGAAGTAATTTTGTCGCATTTAAATCAGTTGGGATAAAATGCATTGTCTACAAAAATACAGGATTCTGTTTGTCGCTCGATAGAAATCTGTTTTGCCAACTACTATTCATCTAGAATCTTCCATTCCACGCTTCTTGTCTTGATCCAACATGTGCCACCCACGATCGCACGAAAACGTCTTTCGTTGCAGCACTGATTATGTTCATCAATAACTAACTCTCTATTGCGACACAGACTGGCAGCTGGTTTACGTTACCGATAAAACGGATTGTTACCACCTACTACTTCTCGTCGTTCATCCAACGATCGGTCATAAACATTTCAATGTCAGTGTAAAAAGATATTTGCACGTAACGATCTTCGCCATTTTCTTCGTCCCAGTCAATGGGACGCGTTTAAGGATAGAAGAAAGGACAATGGACAATCGATGGTGTCGAAAGGCCAAATTGCCGCCGCTATTGTTCCATCGTTTCGTCTCGGCTACGCCTCCTTCTATTCCATTCTCGGTTGTATACAATACGCGACGAATCTTGGTAGACACGAATCTCGAAGAGAACCGAGTGACCGCCAGGCTGACTAACGAAATTAGCATAAGATTGCAAAATACATTCCAGCGTGAGTACCGCAGAAGGACGCCAGGAGGTAGTACTTTTACTCGACGATTTGTTCGCATGATCGATGCTCGCGACCGTGTGCACACGCATCTGCAATATCTGCACCTCTGGCTGGCTGCTAGAGTTAACGACACGTTATGAATCACCCGTATCAGAGTCGTCGATTCGACTGTTTTCTATATTTGCGGAGCGAATATACGAGCCTCTTTGAATTATTAATGAGACGAGTCGTGTAAAGAGATTGTTTGGACAGGTGTGAAGAGGAGAAAAAGTTTTGTGCCTTTCTTTTCGTGAAAATTGTCCAAGGTTTAAGCAGGAAGTGAGACGTGCGATATTTGTTAAAGCTGTTACCGATCGTCGAACTCTAACAGGATCGAAATGTACATTTTGTTGACAGGAGAGAAAATTTTAAGATATAGTTTTGGTTAGACTGAGGAAAATTTGGTTTACAAATATCCGTAATATAGTGCAAACACATTTCAGCTAATTTAAGTATTTTATAGGTGTCTGAGATATTATGATTATATAAAACAATCGATATGGAATATTATCTCTGATAAAACTGATCGAGTTGGGAAATTTTTAAGAGTGAATCGTGTGCCTCGTATTGTCAGATACATCGCGGCGAAATGAGTTTCTAAATTTAATGCTAGCAGTTTAGTAGGTACATCTAGTTCCTGTATACTCGGTAGTAACTGTTATGTGCGGTAGATAGCAAGGATGATATTCCAAATGTAACAGGTATTACATCAAATTTAAATTTTATGATCCAGCTTAATATTTTCTATAACATCGGATCGATACAATCAACATTTTTAGAAAGATTACAATTATACTTTTTTCTAACCTAGTTACTTTTCAATCTGCAACTTGCAAAGTCTTTATCAACTAATATTAGATACTAAATTTATCATTTCACTGTTTACAGTAGACGTCCCATTAGAAATCATTATGAGTTATGGAAAATTCTTTTTTGAGAATGATGACCACGCGATATTAGAATCAGAAGGTCTTTACGTACAACGGTAGACCCGTCCCAGAAAATGATACGAAATTACAGCGACAAATCGTCATTGCAGCTACGATACGGTGAAATAAGTTTTCAGGGCACCGAATAAATTGCCTTCCATTTCGTTGAAATGGATAATTTGCTCCTGTCAAATCGTTCAGCAAGACAAATTGTGCGTCACAAAACGCGAACGTTGCGGAACAAAAGCAAAAAAAAAAATGTTTTGTCGTTCGTTACAATATTGTTCCATGGTAGCGTCTCGTTATTCATTGTTTCGTGCGCCGTACTTTTCTTCTCCTCAGTTGAAAAATTTATACGGTTCTAAGAAAACATAGATAAGTAGGATAGGTATCTTTCTTCCGAAACAATGAGTTGATCTTTAGAAAATCGTCGTGGAAAAATATAAAATCCTTTATCATTTTCCTTTCGCCGATTTCTTGCGCAGTGCTAACGACATTCCTACGCAACTCTCGTGTTTCGTAGCTCATAGCATTATTCTTGATACAGTTATTAACGACCAATTACATACAGCCTGATCGTGATGAAGGCAGATTGGCGGTGTATTGTCTTTTGTTTGCTTTTGACGTACGCTTCGATAGCTTGAGAAATATTCGAACCTTAAATTACTCATTGATTTCTTCGCCGATATAGCGTCTCGCGTTGTGCGGAAATTGTTGAAAATTTCACATGGTAATCCCGGTTCATATGTCAAACGCATTTAATCGCGTCTGGTCGCGTACTGTGTATTCAAATTTCATACTGATGAATATTCATTGTCGAAACTAGCGTGCTGACATTATCGTGTTTAGACGAAAAATAAAAGATCGAAACACACCTTTGATTTCAGCTTTGGTAATAAAGGTGAGACCGATCTTATTTATCTTGTCAAGCCGTGAAAGATTTCTTGCAAAGGTGGAGGTTGAGGCACGTTGTTGAATCAAGCATTCAAGAGTATCGAACGGCAGACTTTTTTCTGAGATGGAGGCACGAAGCCGAATCTAACATCGAAAAGAATCGAGGTCAGACAGAGAAAGCAGCAGCTCGACTACGGTGATACAAGGATCTTATGTAATTCATAATCGCACCTCTCCTTTATCGAAATAAAAGACACGCAAGAGATTACTTATCTCCGTCGGTATCGTTGTAAATTACAAGTAGAATTTGAAGCAATTTTGTTGGAACAGAAGAAGAGGAATATTTAAGCATTCCTTGCATGAAATAAAACGTGACATTTGCATTCAGAAGTTCGAAGGATTTAGTTATCAGAATATTAAATGTATCGTGAATATCGTCAATACGTGTTGATTGATGAAATTCGTTAACGAAAGAACGTCTATCATATTCCACAGAAAAATTGTTTTCGAATTTTTATTTTTATTTTCATCGGATTACACCTTCGATTAGATCAATGTTCCATTGAATAAATCAAAACACCGTTGAACTGGATTCCCAGGAAATTAAGCCAAAGGCTGAATTAGTTGAATAGTAGTTTAATATTGCCTGAAATGTTCGAACGGTTTAGTTAGATACTGGGTATTACTTCCAATTAATTCGAGCAAGATTTTCCAATGCCGCGGGATTATTTCGCAAATATCGTCGACGGTTGTGCAAATATTTGCAGTTATCCGTAATTGGGAGAAGTTGGTATGCCCGTTCGTTGAAAGTTCGATTGCGAGTGATATGAAACGAGTTAAAATTCACGGTGAAAGTACTTCCTAAAGTCTTACTTTCTTATCGATGCACTGATTGGAAGTTTTAAGAGCGACAAGCGTAACAAGCGTAATTAACATCCACTCGAAATTTCCTAATTCACTGAATATCGCTATTGGATTGAAACAATATGTTCTACGAATAACAATTCTTCGAATGTTTCATTTATTTACAATTATCTGTTATCTATGCATCTGTTATCGCTGCTGCGTTGATTTCTTCATTTATGTAAACAGCGTGATCATATTCCTGAACGCTGAGAATAAATAAAATTCGTCAGAGACAGACAAGTACAGTGTCTAGATATACTGGATCGATCGAATAACAGCAGGTTCAGAACAAAAGATCGTAAAAGCAAACTGTGTATATTTTATCCGATTCTGTTAACGTTCTGAATAAATAGGGAGGGAGAACTTTTCGCTGCATCGAATAGCAGTTCATTAATTAACTACTACTCCGTTTGCTAACATCTTTCCAACGCGTTCGAACTTCTGCGTGACATGAATGAATGTTAATAACGGGACACTATCTTTCTCCAGCAACAGCGGGAGGTCACACGATTCACTGTCCTTGAATACTTTCGCCTAATCTGGCATCTACCTTAAACTGTATCTTGACCATGTTACGAAAAAAGTAATCGAAAATATACCAAATCCGATTGGTTGATTTACGAGACAGACATGAATATTCCTGCTCGACTGTGTTCAAGTTTTCGAAAAATAAAATTTTGCTCCAGATGTTTCCAGCAGAGATATTCAATTTAATTCAATAGGAAGTATAAACTATATTCGGAAACATTGAAATATTTAAATCCTGTAACTGAAAAAATTTCTCGCCCCAAAAAACATTAGAATTCATTACCCAGCTTCAATTCCATTATCCAACTAGCATCATTATAAATAACTGTGATCACAGCGTGAGCATTAGCTATGACTCAGAAGACAGTCGGATAAACAATATAACGAGGATAGCTTCTTCGATAATCACCAGCTATCGCCATGGTAATTTACTTGTACGCTTCCTATACCTGAATTCCATAAAATCGACGTATTCTGTCTACTATCGGGCATCTTTATTCATCGACGCCCGATTCCAACGAACCGTTCGTTCCCTTTCCCCCAGCAACCATTTTACAATAACCTCCACTCGTAAAACGAATAATCTATCGCAGCATGGTGTGCGTGGTGTATGCGAGATCGTGAGAATTCCGTTGTCTCCGGACGAGGAACTGGTCTGCCTCGATCGGCAACGTGACACAGGGAGCGTGCTCGAAACTCCATGTTTATGGCAGCGAAAGGATACGGGCCTGGAAGGAACGTCCAATGGCATTCGGACTGGCTCACAGCATCCGGACGACCGAGGAATACCTGGCGTAGCTCAAGTGTCACGGGTGCACCGCGCCATTTTAAAATCGATCAGCCAGTACACTGGTGTGCATATGAATATACATCCGCAAATATAGAAACGGGGAAGACGTAAATGAGAGAAAGAACGCGTAGAAAAGTCCCACGCGGTAAAGAACGCGTTGCGGACAAGGGCGCATGTCTCGACCGCGCATCGATGTCTCCAAGCGGCATACCCGTGTAAACGATGTTTCTACTCACTCTGCTAGCTTCCTCAATGGTCCAGGTCTCCCTGATCCCACTTATCGACGCAATCCCTTCGATACAGAACGATGTCACGAGAATTGTTTAAAGCACAGGGAGACAGAGTAGTTGGTTCACCGATGATGACGTGCATGCGATCACGAAGCAGAGCCACGAGGATCCCTCCGAGGATGGTACGGGAACGGTGAACAAAGGAGAGGAAGGTGGAAAGGAGAAGTGATACAGAGAGGAAAACGAAGGCGCGACCGGTGCGAGTACCGATCGATGGAATCCCCGGATCAATCAGGATCACACGCGTATTTTCACGAGTATGTCACTTGAACTTGCCGCTGAAAGCGGTGGACGTCGTACTTCCAGGACACCTCGAACGTCTCGTTTCTCTTAGCAATTCGAGCGTTCCCGGACGACCGGACACCGACTGCGTTCTCAACGCGATTCCGGATCGTGGTATGCGGTCGCTCGACCTCGCCTAAGAAGACTTTTAGTTCGCGTCGCCAACGTTCGGCGCCACCGTACGCTCCTGCTGTACCGTTACACACATTACAGGTGGCTCGTGGCACTGTCGACGCGTGGATTCGTCGGTCCCCTCTCGTTCTCCATAGGTGGCTATGTTTTACCTGTTCCTCGGGTGTCGTTGGGTTCACCGACGAGACGATCGTTACAGGTGTGTGCAGGTGCATACCTGGGACTACCTGCGTTTCCCAAATGTATACGCCAGTTCTCTCGCAAAAAGGAACACCCCAAAGAGGTCGTCTAATCGGCGGCCATTGTCCCCGTATGGGACTCCTGAGGCCGTGCTCGGTTTCCAGGCTGCTTTTCACTTTTGCTCGAACCGGGTCTCTCATGAGCACGTGTTAACGAAACGGTGTGGGGTCGAGCTCGAGAATCGGGGAAATGGGTAATGTTAATACGACGCGTCGATGAAATTTTCAATTCCCCCTTTTTCCTTTTTTGATCTCTGGAGAAAAGTAGCTGCAGGATTTTTTGTATAGGATAATGATGAAATAACTGTATTTGTTTCCGCAGAACTTCGCAATTTATCATTTTCACTGTTGACGTTAAAATTTGAAATTTGACGAATGGTTCGTACTTTTGATCCGTGTAAATATAGATAAGCAAATTGATAGTTAACGGGCATTGGAATTTCATAATTGATTCCACGGATTCCTGTGTTTTTAGTAGATGTATAACCTACATACTTTGTTTTCTAAAGAGGTTAATAATGTACGTTATTATTAGGTTATTCTATGTTAATACGGGTATACCCTTCGTGCGTCTATTTGTAGCTCAGAAATGCGAACACCTGCAACACCTTAGCGTTGATATGTGACTAATGTACCTTGGATTTCCACTCACGTCCTTCCAGTTCCATCCGTATGATTTCTTGAACGAAGCATTCTATATGCTCGTAGATTTATTTTCCATTAATAAAAAAATCTGATACAAATTCTGTAATAAAATATTTCGTCATTATAAATTATATCCTAATTGATCGTTGGAAATTGTACTATTTCATACACAGTTAGCTGATAAGTTTGTTTTGGAATTTTCCTTGAATCTCTTGTTGATATTGGAAAATTATGTTGGACTGTTTTGTTCACGATTAAGTATACAGTAACCTGTAAAAAGCTACTATAACTACAGAGGATATAAGTTAGCCGTATTGGTTGCTAACAAAGACGGACGTTTGGTCGTTTAGTTCTCATAACGTTTGTTGGTAAGGTAGAAGTCTAAAATCCCATACTATTGGGATTGGGAAAACTGTTGAATTCTTCATAGAAATTATAGAATATAAAAGTTATTATACAGCATTAAATATTTAAGGATGAAGTGTTTGCTTTAATAGTATCTTAAGCAAAAGAAGATAAACTATAAACTACAATAAAGAAAAGTTGAATAAAGGAATTGCAGTGTGTGAATCAAGTAAATGTAGATGACGCTCGTATGAACTATCTAAAATTCCTATTATACATCATTCGAATATATTTACATATATAAAACATTAAATTTTCTTCACTGTTTAAACAAATTAAAGACACTAAGACACATCGTAATTTATTGCAGTTTGACAAAAATAAATCTTTTCAAATACCATTTAGTTTCCTTTTTTTGATAAGATTATCAAACCGTTTATCAAACCGACTTTTCAAATATTGAGCGATTCTTCAGTGAAAATCCATGCACGTGGATGAGCAAGATAAAATTAACATCGAATTACACTAACCCACCAAGTGGCCTCGTCTATTTTAATATCCTCAAGGATAATACGTATTAGTCACTTTTTCATTTATCCGCCCATTCTACAATAATTGCTTCATTTAAAACTATCTTGAGACACTATTCTCAAATGTTTATATTTGTATTTCTTCGATGATTTCTTCGGTCGGTAAATCGGCTGTACTGTACTTCTGTCAAAAATGGATTTGCTTATGGAAATAAGTCGAAGGGAAAGCTACGGAGTTGCCAGAGTGCGTGTGTATTTCATGTAGCCTGACAATTTTTCTATAGATTCAAAGAATTATTGTAATTCAGCTACACGAAGCGCGATACCCTTCTTCGATTGATATGGATGAGACGGCCCGACTTTTGATATACGCTCGATTTGAAATGGAAAATCATGCCTGGATTGGATTCGCACGTGAGCTGAAATAAAGTTACATCGGCAGGTTTAAGCCCCGCTATATTTGCCTGTCCTGCGTATCGATACTAGTTCGGCATAATACGTGTGCTAGAATTTATATGGTGCTTGTTACAGGAAGCCCGGTATTCGACATGCATAAAATTAATAATCGTCCGATGAACCGGGTTACGATTTTTATTCAGTTCAACGTTCTTTCTAAAAATGGGAAAAGAAACTAGAACGTCTGGTCGAAAAAATGTCTGAAGGAACTTGCATATAATTAACCAACTAAATAAATGGGTATGATATCAATTTTTTTAATGAAACTTGTAAAATCACAAAAACTCCACGACAAATTGTTAAAAAAGAAAGAAACAGAAAAAGAAAAGAAAATCGAGGTAAAGAGAAGAGAAAGCGTGGTCGTGAAAAGCGCAGCACGCGACGAGCTTTATTCCCCCCAGAAACTCCACTTCTCGCCTCGGTTGTTTCACCGACATTGCGTCGAACTAATTTCAAAGTTGCCCGCCGTTGGCCGGCATAAAATTAAGAAAATCTATCCGCGTGGCCGGAAGTTCCCATCGAAAAGAAGCCACGGCACCACAATGAATATGAATACCAAGTTTTAGAAGAAAACCGTAGGTATAGCCCACTGATGGTGAAACTCAAGGGGAGCAAAAAGGGGGAGGTGGTAACAGAAAGAGAAAAGAAAGGAGAGCGGACACGAGCCAGTCCCTGGCAGCAACTTAAATTGACTCGATAAAAGTTCGCGGAATAAAGCGGCGCTGGGCTTCGCCACTATATCAGAAACATCTGCCAAACGTTATTACAACTTTGAATAAAGAACGGCGCCGGACGGGGGCGCGGAGGGGGTGCTAACCGTTCGGAGAAAGAGAGGAAACTTCCTTTTCTCGTGGCAACGACGACGACCGCGACCAGCCAGAATCTCGCCCTCATCCCTCGCCGTGGCGAAAACTTTTTCGCTCCTCGACCGTGAGAACTTCCACGATAAATCAAGCCGTTATTTTAATTTTTCCAAAGGGGGGTTGCGTATATTAGCCATGGCACGCCATCCGTTGCTTGATGTCGCCATTCCTTTTAATTTCCACGATACGGCCTACCATTCTTTCGTCGTTTTTGTATCGCTTCTACGAAGACCAGCACAGAGGGTATCTATCGTTCATTGGTCGCTTGTTTTTCAAGTGCGTGGAACGATATGTAGATCTGTATAATATACTAGAAGGAGGCGTTTTGCTTTTGTAACTTATGGTGTTTGATAGATGAGATTGGGAAGATTCGAAGGCGAAGAGACGGTGGACAAAGATATTTATATAGTCATCGTCGTCGGGTATAATACCTTGGCAGCTCCGATTCATAGGGGGTTCTCTATTGAAAGAGGAATTTTTTCCACAGAGGAGATAGCACGACTAACGGTATGAAAGATTGAATAGCCTGTTCTGATTAAACCTCGAACGATCGTTGGAATTGCAAGAAAACGATTCGTGAAGCGAATCAATTAAAACCTCGGGCAACTGGGTGTCGGCGGATGGTACGATCGGCCGAGGTAGAAACAAACAGACGAGCGAGCACCGATACCTTGTATCTCAATTTATAATACAATCGCTTCTTCCTTGGAGCTTTTCAATGGACCCGTCGATCTCCTTGGAGCGACCATTTACGACGTGAAATCGTGGAGCCCGACGATTTCACCGGAGAAGAAGCGAACGAGAGGGAGAAAGAAAGAGAGAAGGGAAGAAGGAAAAAAGGAGAAAGCAAAGGGATCGTAAAGAGAAGAGAAAAAAAAAGAAGTACGCCACGTTCGTATCTGTGCTGGGATCTTTTGTGGTAGCTTCTGGTCTTGGAAGCATCGACGAAACTCCTCGACGTTCAAAGCTGATATCTTTTGATCGGCTACCTTCCTTTCAGCAAGATATAGACTTCTCTCTTGACTCGTCCTCCTTCGACCCTCCCGTTCCTCGTTTCTTCGCTCTCTTTAACGTTCCTCGGTCACGTCCTCGCGGTTTTGTTCGACAAACAAGCCGATGATTGTTGCGGTCGGGCCTGCGCTCCTCCTGGTGGCACGCCATTTCGCGGTTACTGTGAAAAATCCATTATCGCCGCGTCTCGACCGAGAAACGCTCTGCTCTGCTCGCGAGATCATTATGCCCTCACATTACCTCGATGAAAATTGAACCGCTTTCGGGCTACTGTAAACGAGGAGATTACGGAAGGAGATCGGGCCTGCAAAATACCGGAGGAATTTTAACGAAATATGGAATCGATACACGTCCTGATAATTGTAATGTAAATTATTTTTCCAAAGATACAATATCTATACGGCATCTATAAGAAGATGAAAGAATAGCTTACACTAAACGTATCATCGGTTTAATCAAAATGGACATTTTCCGAATTGGCCTTCTAAGTTACACCGTTGCGTTAATTTATAAAAATTACGAGTGTCTTCTCGAAGTAGGAAAATAAATGTCAACATAAATTACGAAATTTTATACTTGATAACATTTTTTCATTTTGTAATTATGATTAGAAAGCCGTAACGTTAATCAGCGATAACATCGGTACAGACCTCACGTCGCACTTCGTAATTCAATTAAAATAATCCAGAAAATCTCGGACGCCTTCGAAATACCTTGAAAAAACATCAGAGTCGAATTGATATTACCGAACGAAGTTCGAAGAAAGGCGAGATTGAGAGGAAAGTAGCGAAGCTTGAACAGTAAACCGGTGGAAGGTGCGCGCCGAGACCGAATCGATCGGAATTAATCGAATCGACGGGGAAGAGCGGCAGGTTAGCCAAGATTTCTGACGATTTAATTCCGTGTGCCCGAGTTTCCATCGTCGCCTGGCAGCCGGTGGAATTCTGCGTTCCCATTCCCTAGCTCCGATCCGGTTCAATTGCATTGGACGCGAATGGCGTTGCGGGCACGTTCGATCCTCGGAAGTCGAGGATTCCGCGGCGGCCATTAGTAACCGAATTAATTAGGCAAATCGGTAGCCACGATGCAGTTACAATTAATCTGCAGCGCGATTCCGCGTGCAGCTATTCCGAACGCTGTACATTCTGCGGCGGGTAATTGTGCGGTTCCAGCATCGACCGTTCCTGTAGCTCGATAACAAAATAGCCGAACTTCCGGCCACCGCCAGCCGCTGGTCCGTTGTTTTTGTTAATTATAGTCGCCGAGGTAATTGAGATACGTTTCGAAAATCCGTACCGTGTATCTCACGGAGCTACCGCCCGCCGCCACTACTTTATCGAGCTTCTCTTTTTCTGCTCGTTCCTCGCCGCCTGATTGAGGCGAGTCTCTTGCGCAGTTTGTTCGGGAGCTTGTTTGTCTCGTTACTCGGTGGATAGGGGAAAAATGCCTCGTTCTATTTTTTTACGCGATTTATCGTCGTAGTATATTACCTCTCATAAGATATTCTGAACGATTTTTTGGTGATAGTAGGTGAATTTTATCGGAGTAGAAATTAATGGTAAATTAATGTAGGCTGGGTCTGCGTGGAGAAATATTTCTTACGCTGAAAATTATGGAATAATAGGCAGACGTATCGATCATAATTTCTGTCACATTTTCTTTGTCTCTCTCACACATCCACGCACACTATTTGCATTGCAAATCGGACATTCGGATTCACATGTGTTATTACAGCGTGATTTCCTTATTAACGACTAGAAGAAGCATTTACTATTTGCTTATGCAGTCAGCTGGCACTATAAATTAAAATTATCTATTAAAGAACCTACCAATAGTAGTATCTATATTGTAATAAAATATGCCATTTGTCCATGTGATTAATGGTTTTAAATACGAGTGTCTCTTGTTTGAATCGATGTCAGTTGTCTATGAGTTTAGAAAAGCCTTCTACATTTATAAGGATAAAGAGCTTCACGAGCGATAAAACAGGTTCCACAAGAGCTGACCAATTACGAACCTCAATTTTATTATTATACAGCCAGCGTTTAAAAATCAATTTTATCATTTCATAATATTCTAATATATCATAAAGAATGAACTCATAGAAGATACTTTCATAATTAATTTTGCAATTAAGTAACATCCTGTTAAAAAGAAAAGAAAAAGGTATGATTACTTTTAAAAGTAGGTAACACATTAAGGTTAATAATATAAATTATGTAAATTGAAAACGCTAGCGCATTAAATTGTATGAGAGCGATATTGCTGTTAAATAGAAATCGATGTTAATTCATCTCGCTCCTCGACACGGTGCAAGAGAATTCGCAACGATTACGATCATCATTACGAAACAATGAACAATTCTTTGCGGCGTGTCCATTAAAAGGCAGATTAAAACAGCGACGTAAGAAGCGTAAGAAAATTACCTTTTCCCCAAACAAATAGAAAGAACCGTTAGCAGTTATAAACGGAACGCTGATCACATTAAGCGAATATTTATCTCGTGTTGCCATGGACGACGTTTCCGTCGTCGTTATTTCATCGTTATTTCCCTGTTATATCCGGCACATGGTTAAGCGAGAATTATTACGAGCGTTCCTGGTATCGGTCAGACACGATCCACAGTTACGACGTCGTCTTTCTTTTTTTTTTTTTTTTTTTTTCGATATAAACCACCAAAAATTAAGTTACGGACAGGGATTATAAGCGCTTCTTGGGTAATCTATGTTCGAGTCGGAGGAGCAAGAACGCGCGGGGAACGAATGGCACGATAAGAGTTTCACGGCTAGTTGATTTTCGCGCGTGTGTTAAAACATCGGAAGATGAATTGGAAAATTACTCCGCTTTGGGAAACGTAGCGTGCGCGTTTCAGAATTTAATTTAACCCTTAACGCTCGACAATTTTTCTTCGTTTAGGTTGCGCTATTAGTACTCTTACCGTTGCGAGAGTTGTATTTAGAAGCTCAGATCTGTGTTATATAAATTAAACATCCGCTGGTCTTGGATGTTAATATCATTATTACGATTTGAAGAAATCGGTGCAAAAGAAATACATTTACTTCGTAGAGGCTGCATCGCGAACGAATATCGATTAGATCATATAAAATCTATGTAAATTTGATACGTACTATCATAGCACCTGTCTAATATGCCCATTATTTTTAAAGGTGAAATTTTATTTCTTGCGAGTAAAATGATTTTAGTTCGACGCGAAACTTGCACGATCTACCGATCGGTGAAAAAAAGATATTAGCTCTGGCCCGAAAATGTACTTGGAATTCTTTTAAACACTTTAGAACGGCGTGATCACAGACGATCGTAAAACAGATCGAAACGATTAATTATCGGCCGCGCAAGAGGCTCTCGACCATAATCCGGCCGAGTTTAAATGTCGAACGGGGGTTCCCAAATCGCGTCGGGGTGTGATTTGTGGCGAACGCTTAGAGGACGAAATTGCACCGCAGGACCAAGCAGGATCGGTTCTACGTCAGGGTGATTAGACGTTATTGATGCCCAAACGGCATTGCAGCTTCGTGGCAATGAGCATCTGAATCATTCTGCGCAACCGTACTGCTTGGAATTACCGTTAAATCCATATTCTTTCCGTTAACATAGCTGTTAACCATGTCGTAATTGACTGTAAAATTCTCTACTAGCTCGTAATTGAACGGCTAAAATCCTAAAAGACAGACAGACAAATCCGTATTTTCTGTAAACGTTTTACCACTAATTAGGATAAAATGTAAATTGCATGCAAAATAGAAATTTTGTAGAGACCTCTGCTTTCCATTAAGGTTGGAAATACTTGTCTATTTTTCTGAAAGCAACGATATGTGGAAATTGAATATTACAGTTAATTGTTCGTGCAAGGAGAATTTCATGCAGCACATTTTATTTGCAATGGTAATTTTTTATACAACCGTATACTATATTACACAATAACATTACCATTGATGTTATACAGTCGTTAATAACAATTAAAATTAATCACACTATTAATAATATTACCTAATATCGCATTGTTGGAAATTACAGTTAAATTAAGAAAAGATAATCACCTAACCATTCGTATAATATTCTTCGAATATATGTAGTAAACGCTACAAGACACTATTCGTACGTTGTAATCTGCCATTTCGAAGATATTTGTATTAAAATATGTAGGTATCTATTTACGTATCAGGAGTGAAATAGTAATCACAGTTAAATATTTTCCACGATCACCAGACGCAACATAAATATCCGTAAGACATCTACGACACTCGTTAACCAGGTAGGTGTAGCAAACAAGATTGGTTAGCGACTATATAGGGGGAACAATTAATTAAGATAAACGAGGGAAAAGTCGAACGAAGAGTAACATATAATTAATAACGACGTTAATCTGCCGCTGTAATCTTGCCGCGAGATCGATCCTCGATCTTTAATCTCTTTCCCCGAATTGTTAATTGGCGCCGATGGAGAATAAAAAGTAAAGATGTAGATAAGAAGCGACGGAGAGATGGTTCGGCTGTCTTAATTACCGTCTCTTTCGCGTCTGATTCGTTTCAGATAACTATAATTATGAGTTGCTTCGTGAAAAAGCGTGCCACTACGAATTGGCGTCAAACTTTTCGTTTTTCCCGCGAACGAACGATCCAGGTGCGGAATTCACGCTTGCAACGGCGGTGTTTACGTGGTGTTACACCTTGTACTAGGGATTTTCTGATGCTTTATCCCTCTTCTAGCCCTGTGGAACAGCAGGAATCGTTGTTCCCTGATCGGCCAGCCGGGAACGATAAGGGAAACATATTTATTTCCAGGTGAACCGAGGCGAATAGCGGAGACGTGATGCGGAAACGATATCTGGATGTTCGCGGAAATAACACAGGCTTCGTATACAGTCCTCCTAGAAAGTTCATAGCCTGTTCATAGCGATTCTACCTACCTCGCTGTATCAACCATCGTAACTTAGTTCTTCATTTATTTATCGACACAGTGTATGAAAAATTGAACGTAATATATTCAACGTCTTAATTCCACATCGTACATTTGTTAACGAAATTCACACGAGTCAAAAAGGAAATAAGCGAGATATTGCACGTAACACGAAACAAAGTAGAGTCACTGTCGCAACGTATCAAAGTAGAATCTTAATTCCATTATCGCTATTAAAAGTCGTTTAACGCGTAAGACACCGTACGAATTGTTGACAAAGTTACCGTAATTTTTCTATAGAGTGTACGGAATTTTTCATTTCGCTTGTACGTAAAGTTTTATATTCGAAGGAGGCAGTCGCGATGCCGTACATCTTTCTGATCTCCAATCGAGCCGTCGCTTAGCGGAGCGTGAAACACATTTGCTCGAATCGCGGTACCCTTAACCACGCAAGCTCTTACACACACCACCTCCTTAGGTGTGCTAAAGTAAAACTCGAGTGGAATACGTAGCCACTATTCAACCATATTCCGGGAAACATTTGCGGAATACTTTTTCCCCTATTCCCCGCGCGGATCGTCTAAAGTATTTAGGGGATCGGTGTCCCAGTCTGGTGTGTTTATGCGTGTTTATTTCACAGCCATACTTTTCCTCTCCATTTGTGCGATTCAAGAAAAGTAGCGCGACAGTACCGGAGATCCAGTGGAAGTTGGTTTAACTAATTCCTTCTTTCTGAAATTTCATCTTGCCTGTATTACTTTTCTCGCTTCGAGGGAATTCTGTTTAATTTAGTTCGGAAGAAGAATTTATCGACGGGATCGGAAAGCAAAGTTACATCTTCAAGTTTCCTCTTTTCATACAGAAACTCCACAGCATCTTCTTTCCTATAAAAAGTTTAGATTTATTAATAGTTACCGAATCGGACACTAATTGGACGAGAAAGCGTAGCTGCTGATAAAACGATCGTAGCATTCTATGTAACACATCGTCTCGTCCCTAACTTCTTTAAGCTTCAGACGTGACGTTCGTTCAGCTCTCCATAGAACAATTAGTCAAATTAAGCCGATCTATAAATAAAATGGTTCAAGTGCCAATTATAATTCGCATCCAGTTATATCGCGCAACAAATCTACACACAATAGGTACGCGCCATCTATTTGACGCAACGATCTAGCAATCATCGGTTGAAATGGTGTTCGAATTGAAGCCTATTGACCGAATCCAATCGTGTAATCCCAACATCAGCGTAGCTATTCGAGCTTTCCAAATATGACTCAGCACCGGAGCTAGCCAAAATTACACACCGAGCACCAATAACCATCGATAGAACAGCTCGGCTCCAGCTAACTTAGGATATACCAATTGAAACCTGCTCGTAACGGCCGGTCTACCAATTTCCCTTACCATCGGCCCAATCTATGAACTCCTCGAACACGTCCGAGACATCGCCAAACAGTCAGTCTTTGCTCTTCGAGGCGGCTAAGGGTGAAAAACGAATCGAAGGCGGAGAAACGTCGGAGGATCGAGGATCTTCTCGCGACTCGGGACATTTTTATTCAGCAGAAAAGATTGCAGCGCATCCGGCGGAGGCACCGCGACCAAAGAGATACATAGAACTAGCACGAGTGGAATTGAGCGGCGGATAATTGTTTCGAACAATCCCGGGCGACGCTTTTCGTCGGTTTCCATGGCGACTTGCGCCAGGCGAACGTTCGCTACGTCGGTTGGCAATCGAAGCACACCAACAGTGGGGAGTTTACCCCTCTCTCTAGGGGAATTCTGGTGGGGGCAGAGAACGACGGAGGCGTAGGCGGGGCAAAAGTTGGACGAAGAAGTCGCGTTCGCTGGAAACGCCTCTTCCGCCCGCGTGCCGTTGGTTTCCCCTCGCCGCGTCCTCCACGCTGCAGGGGCCCGAAGCCTCCGCGAAATCGTTTCGTTTTTATTATCGCTCTTAAAACAGTCGAGCCACGACGTCGGCAGGGCACATCGATCCACATTAGCTCCTAATTTCACGTTATTACCCCCACCAGAGGCGAAGCGGAGCGCGCGACCCGCGCCGAGCCCGGGACCCTTGATTTTTCAGTTTTACCACCTTCCGCTTTAGATCCGCTCTTGTCTACCAAATTAACCGGCTGCCCCGTTCATGTGCGCGCGATCTCTCCCTCTCTCCTTCTCTCTTGCTTTTTCAATCGCTTCGCTCGGCGGCATGACGATTAGCAGCTGCGAAAAGGGACATTCGATATTCTCATTGGATGGTTTGATGTATCTTTTTCGATGGAAGCCGTGGGGTTGGTGTTGTTCTATGTTAAGTATATTCAGAGTGGATAATAAACGGTATATAATACAAAATGTAGGGAATTATCTTGATTCTGATGTTTAGTGTGATACAAGTAAATCCAGTGTGTAGTTTGTCAGAATTAATTCCGACTGCTCTTATCGTAACTTGAGGTTGCACAGTACGCGTGTATAATAAGAAAAAAGAGAAAGAAACTCCAGTGGAGATTATTTTGAAATAGCAAAAGTATAGTAAAAAATTCTTGGAATTAATTTGAATCGTTTGATATTGAGCGAAGTTACCTTCTCAAGCGAAGAGGATTGAGGTCGTACTGGTTAGACAATTTATCGATTTATAGAGTTTCTGGTATTTGTACGCGGTGACAGGCGTTCGAGAGATTTTTGCGAAGTCTTATATCGATTAATACCGAACATTTGCCTTTATTAGAAATTTAAAAAACACTGTCATTTATATAAAACAGTATATTATGACTCGTATATCCCAGCATTGAACGTCTAGTACAAAGTGGCATAGACAAAACATCCGCAATCAGTTCTACTCGTAGATTTCTCTGTTACAGTTATCGGTACTGTTCATCTCGATTAATCAGAACCTGAATAGCCTTCGTAATATTTTCGATGCGGTGCAACGTTGAATATTCGAAACTGAAGGCTGGATAATCGAGTGATGAGGTGTTATCAGCCGGTAGCTCGATCTATCTCTTATCCTCGTTCGTTTCACAGTGTTGTTTTATCTGTCGTTTCATTCTACAGCTTCTCTATCATACTCGACTTGTCCTACCCCTAAACTAAATACTGGTTTCCATCGGACTAGCGTCTACGCTCGAACGTAACGTGTAAAAGAGAAAGAGAAACGTGCAACAACGATTTATCACGTCAGTCTATTTTACTCGTACAGTTGGAAGAAACTTTGCTCGATCCATCGGACAAAAGTCTTACGACCCCTTCTCCGTTTTAGCGCCCGCTTCCAGCCTGATGATTTCCTCGATACACTGTGTTACATTTACGATGACTCCACATGTATTTCTGTCCAGTTGTACACGGTTTTGTCGGCTCGTTCAATCTACGATTCCATTTCCGCCTCTTTCATCGACTTCGATCGTTCCGATCAAAACGAGCTGCACGATTAGATTAACGCTCATAGTATGGAACGGCGACGAAAAATGCAACCAGGGAGCAATCGTTGGATGGATGAATAATCAAGGTGCAATCGGATTTCTCGTGGTTGCGATCAAAATAGAAGGCACGTCCTGCGCGAATCTATCGTGCGATGTCTTCGCGCTATCAATGATGCCATCGTCTATGGGAGCTCTGATAGGATGAAACATACGGGGACTCGATTACACGCGCATGTGCCAGTAGGCATATATCGACATTTATTGCCTAGCACGGTGGTCGATAATAGGACACGTGATGCTTGGTTATCAGTTTACCTCGAAAACTGGTAAATTCGCCTCTTGTAATCGGCTCGATTAACGCGACAGATATAAATAATATTTTCGAATTCTACTCGATATCGTTTCGAATATTTTCCAATGTAGTAGGCAATATAATTAACACCGTGATACAATCGCGAATGACGAACTATTAGATATTTCTATATTTTCATATCTTCGAAGTTTGCGGAACGCTAAGAAAAATATGTGATGCCCCCCCCCCCCAAAATACCGAACAGTTATGTTATATTAACATTAGTACCCTCGGATATAGTCCAGGAAAATATGTTTCTCAATTTTTGTACTCGTTCAAAGTCGTTTCTATCGAAAACGGACGAGATGTCCGAGTCCATTGACGTGCACACGCGACGGTGTTTGTTGCTCGCGAAACAGAACAAATAGTGGAAGATAATTAATTTACGTGGACAAAGCCAGTAACACGTTCGGCGCATGCAATCTACGAGCAAGAAGACCGTTTCTCACGCGATATCTAGTGATATTCGTACGAAACGCAGCGTACATGTTGACTGGTCTTAATAACCCTCCTCCGGTTTCCTCGGTTGTCGTGTTTCATCGTAGGTGTATCGACTCTGCCCACGCTTGATACTCCTTCTCTATATCTTTTGATTTATTGAAATTAATCAGCATACTGTTTCAGCTTTAAAATACTTTCATTTCACTCTTAACTTATCATACGAAACTTCTACTGAAAATCAAGTAAAATAAGAATAATCACTGTTTCAAGTTGCTTTTAAGTATGTGGCAGGTTGATAACGTACGAAATGTTCATTTAAACACTACGAATTATTCATGTAGAAACGAGCATGGAGAAATATATTGTTTATGAGCAATCTGATTTATATAGAATTTCGATTCGTACCTTTTGGTTTTATGTATCTTTTGTAGGAAACCATTCAGTGTGAATACTCAAGAAATTCGAGTGATTTACACTTCTGAGTTTTTCTAATTCTTCAATCGAAACCGTATGTAACGAAATTTTTGAAATGTTGAAATTTTTCACTTTGAAATTTCATGTTCATGTGATGTTCATACAGTTTTTGACAAAGGTAACGCCATGTAATTAACTATTCGTCATTGTCGTTTTTAATTTTATGCAATTAAAATTTGCATTGCTTTTTGAAAGTAGTATTAACACTAATCCAAAAAGGTAGACATTTCATACGTTACGACCTAGTGGAACAATTCACAAGTAACACCGTATGTTTCATTTTCAGATATTATCACCACAAGAAAGAGGCGTATTCGTCGAAAACACATGGAAAATTGATCGAACGAAATTACACAGGTAATAATGAGGATGCAATTAAAACGTTGCACGTGGGGCGCATGTGTCAAAGTTGGCGCGAAAAGTGGGACGTGTTTCTCGTGTTCCTGCGGAGAAACAGCTGTCTCTATTCCGCGGCGAATCCCTTGGCAGCAGGAAAATTAGGTACGGATTCCTCTAGTCTCGATCGGAGATGCCCGTCACGAATTAGCATTTATATCACCGTGGTACCGTGCAACGAGGTGGAAATGGAATATCCAGAACGCCGTGATAGAGACTCGCCCGGTCTTCCTGCCACGAATTAATATGTCCGTGTCTCCTCCAGCTGGAATCGATCGTCTTGTAACAGGTAATTATGCCGATGTTAATTAACGCGACTTTTAATCGCCCACGTATGTTTCGTTCTCGTGTTATCTTCCACGAACAGGCTAAATATTTTTTTAGAGAATTTTTACTACAACTTTTACTATCCTCATTTTGATATCGCGTTCCTTCGGCTCACTGTCGGGTTATTTTATAAACAATGTCGTCTTTCGTTTTATTTACGATATATTTGAACAATAATTAACAAAATTTACAGTTAACAATTAGAATAATCGAAAATAGTGTTATGTGATACAGAAAAATCAGGGGACCTTTATACATATATCAAAGAATGGGAAAGAAATGTTGTGTCATTATACAGTGAAAGCAACACTCAAGAGGATAAAAAAGTATAGTTGAGAATCGTTACTTCGTTCGTTATATTTTTCAGACTTAGCATTAATTTTCATTCATTTTAATTACTTATTGAAAAGCTATAGACAAAGGACTCGAAAAGGCAGTAGGTGAATACCTATTTCTAGAATCTGCTTAAAATCTCTCACAAACGTTGAATCACTCTAAAAGACAGTCTATTCGTCTTTCTATTCGCGCGAGTGGTCGTCAAAGCACAAGTACGAAAACATGGTGGCGCGGTTAAGAGTGATCGATTTCGTGTCGCCAATAAACGCGTATCATCCTCGTGGGGGTTCGGGAATCGAATAACACGCCGTGTGTCGTAAGAGCTGCTTGCCTTTACCCGTGGTAGACAGCGCGCAAGAAAAATGAATCGCTAATTACGCGCACGTATCGCGCATCAGAATGCTTACGTAAAACCGTTAAAACACAACGTAGAACAGAATTTGCGTAACATGATTGATGAGGATTGTCTTTCTAATTAACGTCGAGGCAACGCTTTCCTAGTCGCTTTTCTCCCTATACGTTCGTCTCTGTTTTCTCCGAACCCTCACGATCGAACTCTCGATTCTTGTAGCACTCTCGCAATTCCTTTTCAGCGACAAACATCGTTCTTTCAACTACCGTAGTTATTACAGATAATAATTTAATAAAACTTTCTCTGAATACTATGATCTTCAGCTGGCTAAGGTGCGCGTGTATCATTTCCATATTTTTTACGATTATTGCGATGCGAAACAATAGGTACAAGGGGCTATAAATTGTTAATTTGATACTTGGTACTTTATTTTGATTTATTAAAATTAGTACTTAATCTTTGGGTATTAAACGATATTAGATGTAGAAAATTGATGAAGCGCCAATTACAAATTCTATCAATAAACTCTGTTACCGAAGTATTGTACCACGTATTAATTTAGAATTTTCTCCGAATATGCTAATGTCCCGATACAAAAATCAAGTTTCCTGTGTTCGAACGCGCACGTTGTAAAATTCCCTGTGAAAATCCTTACGGTAGAATGTTGTCAAGCTCGTTGTCCTCTTTGGCCATAATTATTTGTTAACTCGCTATTAGGATATGTGCGTTGGATTGCGCGTAGATTTGAAGAAAGCACGTGGAACAATGAGTTTGCAAGCGCGGGTCACGAAACGTCCCCGTGGTGGCTCGTCAAAGAGGGACACGTCAGCAGTACACCGGGCGAGTCCCCTTTTTCGGTCCTGTGGGATGAACACGGATGAAAGATAGATGGAAACGATAAGGAGAATGTTTTTGATCGGCCGCCACGTCGCGTTAAGAGATGAGCACGATGATCAGACACGTTAATTACGCGATTCCCTCGTTCGAACCGGTCCTATATGACGACAGAAGCTTTGTTAGGGGTGATTTGTCACGACCCGATGCCGTTTCGTAGATGCTGTAAGTTGCTTGGCGACTGATCAAAATACGATTGTAAGAACGTGGGTGGAATCGTTCGATAGACTCTACAGGAGTTTAAACGTTCGATTGTATTTTTGTCGAAGATAATTGAATTATAATTTATAAAAATTTATCATATAGATTTCTGATTTTGAAAATTTATTTTGTTTCCGACGTTTACGCTTTGTCGTATCTCTGCAAATTATTTGCTGCTTTTGGACTCGTCTCTCGAAATTCTAAACCAAATGTCTTGAAAAGTACAATTAAACTAAACACGCGGTACAGCTCCGAAGCTTACGAGCGTTTACAATACGATCAGTATTTCACACGTTTGCCCGAGAAATCGACTAGACCTTTCTACTATCTGACTTTTCTTCACACATAATCCTTTACCGAGTCTCACGCCAAATTATCTTACTTTCCACCATCGAATCACAATTACTCACCGCTAATACGCAAAAAATGAGGCATTATTTCATCGGCGATCTACGCGCACGGTAATCACGTTGAATTTCCAGCGCGAAAAGCGAGGCATCGCAATCGCAGATGAGCGCCTAGCCTGGTTCGAACGAATCCATGACTCACTGCTCACGGCTGTGGCAAACGGGAAGATCGTGCCGGTAATACTTTCAGCGTTGGCCGGCTCGCCTCTCGTTTCCTTTTTTCCTCGCCTCCGTGGTCCCCTTCCAACGCCGTGGACTTCCTCCTGTCCGGGCGTCCGCTTTTCATTATCACCCAGCACGGGATCGCGCGCGTTCTCTCCTCTTGAGTGAGACATAACCATCCGAGAACGGGCCGGGGCACCTAACAAGACGTACAAAATAAATTGAGAGACGCGAGATTAATGAAACGCCCGTAGGCGGCGGAGGGCTCGAAAGGAACGCGGCTAAAAAACCGCCTCGAAACGAGAGAGATCGAGTGCTACCTGGCTCACGGAAAACGAAAGAGAAGGGAGAATCTCGTCGCGGAATTATTGCGTGGCTGAACACCGATCACGAACCGAGTCTACTCGACTGGTTAGTCTAATTTACTCGTTTTTAATTAGTCTCCGCTTATCGTGATCGCGATCGCCCTCTTTTTTCGCCGGCCTTGCACTTTTTTCCTCTCGCTGTCTCTTCTTTTTTTTTTTCTTTTTCTTTAAATTCTGGTTTAAGAGAAAAAGAGATTGCGAAAAGTAGCAGGTAGCTGGTTCGACACCTTGGTAAGGTGTTCGCGGAAATTTACTCACGGCAGAAAATTTAATAAGATTGATATTGATGTAATGAGGTATCGATCACGAAAGAGGTTATTATAGGATAAGTATCGAGGAGAGGTGTTGATTCAGTAAAAGGAGAAAACCTTGGCGGGCGTCGTGAGCAACTGATCAGGAATGTTTTTCATGAATAAGCAAGTGGACGTGGTTTGTGAAGAGTGATTTATGTGTGGAAATGTTCGGGAGGTTTGTAGTTCCTGGTGATACAAAGGCTTCGGTAGCTAATTGGTGTAAGGTATTCTATTTGATTAACTCTTGATTATCGTCGTTGATTATCTAGGTAGGCTATCTTGATTTTCATCGAGTCTGTTTTTTATCTGACTTGTAATTCCAGATCTCTGTCATTCTTCAACACTAACGTTCATTTTTTACCTTAACAGCATGGGAGTAATTGGATATTAATCATATTTCTTGAGCAATTAAATTACGAAACATTAATGATTTCCTTGATTCGAATCATTTTTAATATGTTTTCAATTTCTTTCTGAATATTGATTATTTCGCTCGAGCAATTCAATTATGGAACTCCATATTTTCGATTATTTTGCTATTCTTAATCATTCGATTGACGAATTTCTCCAATTATCTTCTCAGTATCGATCATCTCCGTGAAAAGGTCGAAAAAAGATACTGCAATTTCCTGGAACCTAATAATTCCTAATGTATTTCCAAATTCTTCTTTCTTTCATTATATCATTAAATTCTTTCTTTCACTATCCAAATCAAACGCTTTCGCGAATTTCTTCCAATCTAATCGTTCCCGATATTCCCCCAATTTTCCTCGTTTTCCGGAACTTTTGCGCGGTCGGTAGCAACGCGAAAAAATCATTCATATTCATCGATGATTGTTTCGCGTGACGTTTTTTCCAAAAGCAATTCCGCTCTTCAATGAACTAACGCCCGGGTTGTCCCGCGATCAAATGGAAAAGCCAAAATACCGGCCTCGGAAACCCAATCTACGAGACCGTCACACCAGCCACGGTGGAGAGCTCGTTAAAAAATCATCACCGAATTAAATCGAGTTGCCTTTCCACCATGTAAACAACCACCCTTCGCATATAGATTTCGAAAGGGGGATACGGAGAGAGAAAGAGAGAGAGAGAAAAGGGAGGCTCGACTTTCGGGACAGTGGCAGGCCGACCCTCGATAATAGATGGCACCCCTGGGTACCGCAAATGAACCACGAAATGCTGCCGGTGCGCAGGACCAACCTGTCATAGGTCCTGCCGAGACGCTGCACCATCTGTTCACCGCTGTGCGTGCGGATGCAACGATGCACTTGGAGAGATAACGCGAAATTCGAGGCTGCGGCTGACACGTACGCTTCACGGCCGTGTTTAATGTCGTTTCGTGCGATCGCTTATGATGGACGAGGCGATGAAGGGTGAATCGTCGGGGGTTGACCGATTAGGAACACGCCAAATGCCAGACACTCGACAAATGTCGCCGTTTTGTCCACCAGATTTCGTTCGCTTTTTAATCGACCTCGTCGAATCGCGATGGCGGTTGATATAAGACATGGTTAGATAGCATCGTTCCAGTTACCTGCGCTTCGATACTTTTATATTTAATTTCAAATCTTGCACGGAATAATCAAATTTGTACAATTTAACCACGAGACACCATTAAATTTAGTACTATTTATATAGTAACGATAGAACGTGATTATCGCGCACTTTAAGTCCAGTAAGAAAAAATATTAGCATTGAGTAAATGATTCCGCCAGACAATGGAGGCATTATTCGAATCAAGACGGTTCGCCAGATTTTGTGGCCAATTATCTTTCATAGAATATAGGGATTATTATATCCGAAAGATACAACTTTTAAATTTTGCGATCTTTGATCGTAAAGTCTTTTCATTGCACGCTGTATCGTAACGAACAATGTCGCGAACGCGATACAGGAGGGTGGCATTGTGTATAAGGGATTGGTGGTTGTAAAAGCGCCAAATGGCGGTGGTGTGTAAGCGGGGCCGCGGATAATCGAGCGTGAAATTTGAAAATTTTCATTATTGCTGAACGCGCACGCGGACCTTTCGGTTGGCTGAGCGCGGAATGGAATTTCGAACTTTGTGTAATGTGCCTCTGAAGAGTGGTTAATACGTGTGACACGTTTAAACACGCCGCCGCCGCGCCAGTTGCCACGTTTGATCGGTTTTAACGATGATACGTTATTGGTTCCTGAAGCTGTTAACGTGCACGAAGAATAATTTCTAGTGTTAAATGAATCCGATGTGTAATTACTGGAAATATCTATCACAATGTAGGCGAAGATATTGGATAGATATCGAGAAAATTTTTATAGTTTCTGACACGTATCGATATTAATCTCTCAAGGGATAGCAGTACACGAGTGGACATTTGATCTTTTTTCAACTTAATGACCATGTAAATATACGTTATCTTTCTCAAGCACTTCGATATATTTTCCAAGCTACTATCTGTCTCAATCGCTGTTTTATAATTGAGAATTTATTTCCTCGGTAATATCGTAATTTGCATTTTAACAAAGAATAGATAAATAATGAGGGCTTCGCAGAAGGGACGAAGATTTCGAAAGCGGATCGTTTAATCGCTTTTACCATTCATTAGGCTTCCGCGGCACTTATGTCCCAAGTATTACAAACGCGATGTTTTAACAGAAAAATAATGCCATCCAATTACAACGGCGTCCCAATTAAGTCGCCCTATAATTTTCGCGCCGCGGTACTATTCGCGCTTGGCATACCTTTTTGTTTGAACAAACAATTCATCAAGAGCTGGCGGCGCGACGCGAAATTTGTCGCTTTTAAAAATAATTGCAAAAACGCGTGTTCAGGAGCGAGCGAAGTCGTTTTCGGGGCCATTATGTCACGTCCGCATAATTAACGTTCCTTCCTCGCAATTTTCTGCACGCCCGATTACACGGCCGGCCTGGCTAATTACAATTTTCGCCGGGTAATTTAAATTATTTCAACGTTAACGTCTAAACGCCGGTCAGAACCATTGAAAAAGCAGTCGTTGGACCGTGCTCGCCAAAAATCCGCATCGTAAATCCTCCGACGCGCTGCCAATCAACTTGATGGAGAATCGCTGTTTTTTGTTTATTCGTTGTCCCGAAACAGTACATTGTTAGCTCGAATGTGTGCTACCCCCGGTGTACGCTCCACGGATGTCGAGGGTTTCGCGGAGGGTGGGGTGGGGGAGGGGGTAGCACCTTCCCCCTTTTCCGTCGTTAGCTAGCGTTAAATTAGAACTGTCATGGCGGGCCGAAGTGGAACAGGGATGAGGCCACAGCAAGAGAAAGAGGCACGAAGGAAGAGAAAACCGTGCTTTCGAATATTTAAACCGACCAGCCCCGAAAAACGTTCAAGTGGCTCGTTTCACCGGAAGTTTCCTCGTTAAAGGATTTTTCCTGGTGCTTTCGACGCGCTTCGGCTAAGGAAGACTTTCCAAGTCGATGAACTATGGATAGCGATGGCCAATCGACGACAAACTTTCCAATGAAAAATTCATCCGCCCACGCAGACCCACAATTTTAGTATCTCTGCGAGTTTTCACAAACCGCTGCCCTTGGTAATTAAGCAGAGTTTTGCTTGGAGAGTGATCTTTGGCGAATCGTAAGGAAGGTTTCGTTTGGAGATTCATTAATGTGATTTTTCTTGTAACAGATTCTAGTGATAAATTTATTATTTCGTTATTTTCAGCATACTTATGATATCGATATCTTTGATACCCTAGAATCGCGGTTTTTACATCATTTACAGAATTTTCCAAAATATCTGTAACTCCATTTTTCCAATTTGCAGAAAGTATGAAGAGATCCGAAGTTATCTAAAATTTAGAATCTCAGCGAAACTTTAAATTTGAAAGATCTAGATTTCGTGGAAAATCTATAACTTACAACTCCTGAAACTTGGAAATCCAAAATCCTGCAATTCCCGAAAAATCTAGAAACTGTAATTTCTAAAGCGCCTAAGGTCAAGAAAACTAATCAAGATCCTGCGGCTCTACTTTACCTATCAAGAACCACTCTCAACCGCGAACCTACAAATTTCGATTTCCTTCGCTCGGTAGAGAATGGTTCGGAAGGGGTTGGTCAGAGTTCCGCCCGTTTCATGGCGCATACGACAGCCGGGGTTTTCGAAAATTCCGATAAAATATCGGCGCGTCATCGATACCGTGGTCGAGGAACGCGGGTACACGGGGACGTGCAGATACAGACCGCTGATGCATTTTCGTCATAAATAACGGGCGCCGCGGCGAATAAATAAATGCCCGCTGCGTGATCACCGTAACTCACAATTATGGCGGGCCGGTTTTCACGGTGCCGATATGCAACCGTGCACAATACACGCCGCTCGCCCGTCACTTTTAATTTCGCGGCCGGCCCGTTTGACACGTTTTGATTTGCGATTTATGACCACGTTCGATATCCCCCGGGAGACCGCCCTCCAACCCCCTTGGCTCGCACCCTTTGCCCGTCCCGCCCCCGCCCAATGATTTGTGCCTCTTTCTCCGTGACTTTTTTTTTGAGTTATAGATACTTTTATCACTATCTGTGCTCACCTATGCTGTCTCCCGGAATATACGCCGGGTGAATAATAATTCGTGGGTTTTTAAGGCTTGCAGATGCAAAATGCTGTTCGTTGTTCGTTTCTTGAAAAATGGATTCTGTCCGGCAATTTAATGCCACACAATTAGGAGGAATATTCGTGACAGATTTCGTTTGCATTGAGAACAAAATTCCGATATTTGAGATTATCGTTGTTATATGTGGAATTGTGTATACTGATTTTAACTAAATACGTTGGAACATTTCGCTTGTAATTTCGAATGAATCATCCATTAGCTTTCGTTGTTCGTTTCTTCAAACAGGAATTCTGTCGGGCTATTTAATGCAACGCAATCGGAACAGAAACTCGTGACAAATTTCGCTTCTGTTATTGTACTATTAAATAAAAATGATTTTTGTGCAAATTCTATCCATCCAAGATAATTCGATTACTGTCGACGTCATCGCAAATTTTAATTAAACAAATTAGAATACTCCTTTCCTAATTCTCGATGAATCCTCGAAACGTGTTTATTCACGACCAACAGTTTGGTGGAAAGCATAGTTAAAACAGTGCAAAACGGAGCAACTTCCTATGAACGCTTAACCAGATTAATCCCAGGATGGCAGACACTGGTCTGGGAGGAGCGATTCTTCCACGAAGTAGAACGTCGAAGTACGAAAGAGGATGGAGGTGGTGGTGGCACGAGGTCGACGATAGGGGTAAATGCCAGGGGGTAGAAAGTGTTGCAGGCGTACAGGTGCCACTAGGGTGCCGTTACTTTGCCGTGCAGAGCGGCGGAAAATTGTTTACTGGATTGTTTAAACGAAATTTACTAAAGCTTACTGATTTTATATCACGGCAACGGAGCCCCGGGGAGCCACCCTGGATTATACATTAACGAAGTTAGCTGCGGAATAGGGGCGTAGAGAAGGCGGGAGCAAGAGAGAAAGAGAAGAGAGAGGACGAGCTCTCAGCTAGTTGGAAATTAGCTTTTCACTATAATCGTCCTGTTATAAAGTCGCAGTTAGCCGCGACTGTAAAGAGTAAACGCGAAAAAACGACGGTGGTGAAATTGGTCGGGATACAAAACTGCAAAAGAGTGCGGTGCGCCACTCGATGAAGTATTTTTAGTAACTCCTATCCACGGAATTCGCGAAATAGCGCGGTGTATTAGAGATACGTTTCCTTGGAATACTACTCCTCTTCGTTGCAGCTTGGTTGTTTCATGGTACTGAAACTCCGTGCACACGAAATGGAAATGTGGTTAAGCGGATGTTTTAAAATATGAAACGCATGAAGATTTAGAAGATAGCCGGTTCTTCCATTAAGAATAAAGGATTCAAAGTACCATAAAGAATAATGTAAGACAAGAAAAAGAGATTCTGCGGTAAAGACACGGTACTTCTATCCTTAGAACACGATCTGAGCATTTTTCTTGAAACATTTACAACACGTGTCCTGTTTTTAAGATCGGCTGGGATTTCTCTGCCCTTTCAAGATCATGCCTTTGGTGCCTGAAACGATTTTCAGCTTTTTCGCTCGGAATTCGAAGAATTTTTGAAAATTTGCGTCCTACAGAAGCTGTAACGACGTGGGTCACGCTAGTCACGAAAATAGAAAAAGAAAGAGAATTTCAGAGGGTCCAGTGTCGATGAGCAGGAAGTTTGAAGAATATTTATGGGGGTTCCATATGCCATGGCGCGAATCGCCACCGAAAACGGACCGATAGACCCATCTGGTCGAAGTGGCGATCGTAATGTCCCGTCGGTTATCACCTATAATTTGAGGTAATATATTATCTGGTAATTCACTGCTCATTGGTATAAGATGTAATTATGAGCGTAACAGGCGCATCCCTCGTGAGCACGTTTCACGTTCGCCACATGTTTTGTGGATGATCGGCGGCGACTCTCGATCGGCAATTTTTGATTTCGATCTCGCTATGCCTAAATCATTTAAGATGAGGCCACCTTACGATAGGTATAACTTAATCCGGCAGGTGAACCTCCACCACTCTTTTATTCTCTATATTCTCCTTTTGGCGTCAGCTTTGTTATATTATTTTTTCCATGGACTGTTCAAAGTTGAAAACATGGTAAATTTTGATAAGTTCGCAAAAATAGAGAAGCATTGAGAATTAACATTAATGTTTCATAGTTATCGAAACCTTCTTTCAAAGTTTTATCAAATTAAACATAAAATTATAATAAAAGCTTCCCTCCAAATTCACACGTAAGTTTAGGAATCGTACTGATAAATTTCATATATTAAAAGTAAAGGAACATAAAGAAAAATATAAAAAGTGTATGAAAAACAAATCGTCGTTTCTATTCCACTTCTTTAGACATGCTGGGAAGAATATGAATCTCCATAAACAACCAGTCTAGTAATTTCGAGGCTTATAGAAATTGAAGTTGAGAAATATTTCTTTCTTGTTTCTTGAGAAATTCGAAAAGAGACAATTAGCTTCGGGGTTAAATATCTGCCTCCCTTTGGCCGGCGCCGAGATAGATTAGACTCGTAATAAAGTGCTGGGGGTGTAGTCACGTTGGAAACGGTCCACGAGGGAGCCACTAAGGCACCGCTCGTTGGAAACTGGTCTGAAACAGATTTAAACTCGTTTCCTCGGGGCTGCCGCGAAAGTTTCTCGCGTTTTAATTAGCCGACCGAGCACCGCCGTAGAATCCGCACTCTGAGCGTTTGAGGAAATTTTAAATAATCTTCCATGCTCTTCGATTTACCATCGGTTCAAGGCCAACAAACAACGAAATGGAAATAACGAAATTCATTTTCTTTTTTTCATTTTAGAAGTCGATCGAACTTTCTGACAAGGGTCTTCTCCCTTTTTTTAAATTAAAAATGACCTTGATATATTTATGCGATACGAATGAGCGATCGGTCGTCTACGTTCTTGTTGAAGCAAAATATACAAAAATTTAACTCGTTCTTGCGCTATGTAAGAATTTTTGTTACACTCTTTTAGGAATTGTCTAAACCTTCGCAAAAATGGGAGAAACTAACGTAGGACGATTCATCTGTATTTTAATATTCAATTTCTGTAAACGAGACTTTTTATCAGAATTGCTTCCACGTATAATTATATCTATACCAAGTAAAATTATTCAGTCGCTCTGCGTTTGTAAACGATCGCGAATATCCAAAATCTTTTACCGAATTAGACCTCATAAACATTCGAACGAAAGGCGATTCAGAAAATTACTATCCCCACAAGAAGAACCACGGTCGTGCACACTATGACACGCAAGAACATCAGCGATGTTCCGAATGAATAAGAACGGGCGAAGAAAGCATAAGAAGAAATTCGTTCAGTCAGCGGGATGGAGGTAATTCGTGAGGAGAAATTACTTAACTCTCGGATGATACATAAATTAAGTCAGAATCGTAAAGGGGTCCGTGGCACAGTCGCAGCCAGTTAGCGTGAGGGTGCCCCAGGGGGCAGTACACCCCTGCCACCGTTCTTCCTCCTTCCGCCTCTCTATCTGTCTGTCTGTCTCTCTCTCTCTCCAACTATGCTTCTCCCCTCCCTCTCTTTTTGTCTGTCCGTCTGTCTCTCGCTCTCAACCCTTTACGATGCTACGCCACTGCCTAATAGAATTACCCTCGGAGCTGAAGTTAGTCGGGCTGGATTGAAATTGCCATCGCATTTTTAAAATCTCGTTAATTAAGGCACACCGTGGCCGCGCGACGAGTTCCTTCGCCTCTCGTATGGATTAATACCAACGACGTTTCCTTTCTCCTTCCTGCCTATCTCCGTGGTTTCTGCCCGGATGTGCAGGATCGTTTCATTCTCGCGCGGTCTGATTAACATGATACCGGTAATTGTATTATCTCGTTCGTGGCGCGAATTTTTAGATCGCAGCACGATCATGGGGGAGATTACCTCGCAGGGAGAGGCAATAGTCTGGCGATTATTTTTTCTCTTTTTTCACTTCTTTCGATTTTTCCCAACGTCTTTCGTGTAAAAGAATTAACTGATTTCTTTAAACGGGTTTGCACGTTCTTGAATATCAAGTTACTCTAATTTTTTATTTAGGAATTCCGGGATTTTTGTTTTTGTAGAACTTACAATCAGAGGAAAGGTGGTACGAATCTTGCATTTGGGAGAATTGTGATTCAGAGATTAGTATACTTTCGTATATTAAAATATATCATTCGCGATGATTACAATATTAAAGTCCTAACAATTGATAAGAATATTTCCTAGGTAAACACATCCGTCAAAACAAGATTGTTTTGCTTACAGTACTTTGTCTTACGACTAAATAATTTGCATAATTTACACTTTAATTACAAGGTTAACTTCCTCCGCTCTGACAGTGAAATAAAACATCAGCCAGCGAATATTCCCAAGAAAAGACTCTGTGAAATGGCCCCACGTCACGCGAAGCGCCCTCCCGTCAAAAAGCTACCCCACCGTTGGCCGTTTCGTCCCACGTCACCTGCAATCTCGTTACCCAATTCAACCTCGACGACGTCAGTCCTATCAACCTTACACGCTCGCATCTTGTGGTCGCGAAATTACCACGATTTCACGCGTTTCACGTGTTCCTGTCCGTCTTTCTCTCCCTTCGAGTTGGGAACAGGCTAACAGACACGTAGGGGGTGACCAGGGCTCGGCAAAATACCGGGCCAGGAAGGAGAGGGCCAGCAGTCCATTAAACCTTAAGTCCCGTGTGAAGCGATGCGTCATTGAGATACATGAGGATCTTCGTAATAATAATTCGCCTGGATTCGCGTTCCACCCCTGATGGGGTTGCTCCGGTATCGTGTAAGTAGGGTAGCTGAATATTCGGTCCCATATCTATCGCGGATTACGAAATATGTTCCCTAATCCGCGAACGCACGCCCACCGTGGCGTGTAGTCGGCTTCTCTCATGGGAATCGGGATTATTGTCCGCGATAAGCTAATTTTTCCTCTTCTTGCGTGGCGTACCGCGCCGGAGTTCGCTGGGGCCTCGGGGAAAATTGGAAAACGACGCCGCGCCGTCGCTGCACAGTAATAATCATGGTAATGAGACACAGGGAGACGATGGAAAGACGGCACGATCCCCGGACAACACCGAATTGTGTGTGCTAGCTCGTCGAATATCGTTGGTTAAGCTTGGTTCATGGTTACTTTTTTCCAGCCGGATTATTGAATCGTGCACGGATAAGCTGGAGATGGTGAGATAATTCGTGTTAGGAAATGTGGATGTAGGAAGGTAAGGGGTTACTGGGAAAATTATAGAGAATGATTTCTAAGGATAACGTTTGGGATTCAAATATGGAATTGAAAGATAGATTCAAGGGATAATTCACATTTCTTCCTTCAAAGAATAAACCTGGAATTAATACGTTTCCTGAAAGTTTCAATAGTAGCGCTTTTATAATACTTGAAAATAATTTCTTTTTATTACTATAGAGGACATAGGTCGGTTAAATACATTCAAGTAAAAATATCATCTCTTTCAATAAAATATACAACTCTCTTATTAGGCGTGTGAGGCAAGTATTCCGTAAAAATTAAATAAACAGAGTCTGAATATCAGGTTAGGTGAAGCAGAAGCAGAGAGATGGCATAATTGCCAGCGATTCCCAGCGATTCCCAGCGACGAAACTTTTTCTCCATGAAAAAAAAAAAAAAAAAAGAAATATCCCATGCAGCTGAGATTTCCATCCAACCAGGGAAAAATGGCGACGATCGGCCGTGGATGCTCTAACTCCTTATTTATTCCCGTCTAAAATCTCATTCCCGCTGAAATATTTGCTCTATACCCAGCGGTACGTGCATTCGCCGTATGATTTTTCATTAAAGTGTCTCTCGTTGCTGAGATATGGCCGGCACATTGAATGTAGCTACTCCCATGAGCGAGAGAGACCAGTGTATGGGAAATTCACGGGATAAAGCGCGACCACGGGAGAGAAATATAGCAGAAGCAACGAGGCAAAGGCAGAGGATCAGAGAGAGAAACGTGTAGCCGCGTTTTGCACAATATTGCGCCGGTGATCTACGGCCAGCCTGGTGTTCCCACGAGTGCGATAAAGATGGTGCCATGCAAAGTTATGCAGCACAAAGAGAAATGGCCGAATTGCTCTCCGATTTTCTTGCAAAATTCGTTTCGCCATTACCGGCCTCCCCCTTTTATTTTTCCACTTTCGAGTTTCGACGTTAGAGGAATAGTATACGTGTTCTTCGGTGCTTTTAGTTATTTCTATGATCTTTGTTTAGAATTAATCCGCAAATTATTAATTATATCTAGTAATATTAAAATTTAAATCATTTTCTCACGATCGAAGAGCTATTAACGTTTTAAAACGAAAATAGTTTTCTATTGAAGATGAAACATTTGTTTCCCTGTTGCTCGAACTTACAATACTTTAATCATAGAAAAACAAAATAATATGTCAGCAGTCGTTAATATATGAATTAGAAGAATCCGAAAATTTTATTAAAACTTTATTAAAAGTTTGTTGAAACTTAAACTTAGCTTAACTTCGATCACTTAAATATAATTCCTGAAAGTTTAAAATACATCGTAGATTCACCATTACATCTAGCTACTTATGGCACTGTTCCAGCCTCCATACAACAGTCAAAATACTTGCTCATCACGAGCAATCGTCATTTGGCGACAATAGTTCTTTTTGACACAGGAAATATCGAAAGATAGGCCCTATTCAGTTGACAATAGAGGGTCGAGAGAGCCACTCGACTTTCCCATTTCCTCGGCAAACGAGGAGCGGCGCGAGGTGCACATCGCGACAATAGACTCTCATCGACGTAGCCCCACTTTGGCACGCTCGACCGGAAGTCAAGACTAATGTGTTTGATCAGGACGACCTGACACGAGCGGAGGATCCTCCGGCCTCGTTAGCGAGAACTCGATATCCGCTTAGCCACACTCGCCACGATTTCTCACGTTCGAGCGTTACGAGCAGAAATACCTAACGATACAACCAGCTGATCGATATGTTTCTCTCCACTCCAGGTTCCAGGTGATTATTTTACGTGATGAACGCGATTGGAACTAATATACTCGTGATTCGCTTTTTTGATGTATTAAACGGAAAATGTACTTTCCTTATATGATAGGTTTAATAAAGTTGGGATTAATAAACAAAGATACCAAATACCGGAATTTAAGAAAATAATGGAAGTAACGTATAAATATAAGACCCTTGAGAAATAAAATAAACAGCATGTTGCAAAACTCGTTTCTAAGAGAATATTCATATCATACTCTAAAACGTTAAGTCTCATAAGAATCTGTCTATGTCATAGGAAAGATAAAAGACCAAATAGAAAACTTCCAATTCTTTGTGACAAATAAAAAAGAAAATGTAGAAATTTCTATGAGAGACAAGCAAGATACCTCGCAATTCTTTCAACAAGAACCATCAACTTTCATAAGCTTGCCGATTATTCTAACTCATAAGAACACTTAATTCCGCACGAAGCTCCTTGAAAAATAAACTAACCTATAAAATGGCGGAATATCTTGGAGATCATCGAGTCGTGGCTTGCGTCTCCCCGAAGGCGGCCGGCAGATCGATCATCGAAATTCCCAGGCATTCTCACGCGTGCGAAAAGGGCAGGAAGAGAGCGGGGCCTGGAAATCCATTGATTCGCGTATCATCGTAATTTCACGGCGCGTTACCTACGCGAAATAACTCGGGGGACCGTGGCCTCGTCGACGTCCTATCTGGCTTCGGCTTTAAACAAGCCACGAAATTGGTTTACTTTTGAGCTGGATGCCACCCCATCGTCTGGCCGGGGCGAGTTTTCTCCGTAAGCGAAGAAGGGCGACAAAGGGAGGTCGGAGGAGGATCCCACGGGCTTCCGTCAGGGAATTAGCCTTTTAAATTGGCTCGCCTACGCCCACAAACTCGATGCTTTTCGTGGATCATGCGGCTACAAGCGTACACGGAACTTGCAACTTAATGGTCTTTTTTACTAAGTGCTTCGATTACGCTCGCTACATTGCTGGAAACAGATTTTATCGTGGTGAAGAAACTCCAAATTCTGCTGATTGATTGTTGTTTAACTTATAAGAATGCAAATATTTTTTAAGAGGATTTTTTGGAAAGAGAATTGGAACTACTTTTAGTTAATTAGATAATTCTGGTAGAGAAATGAGCATTGTTCTCGAAGTTAATTGCTTCAAGACAATAAATATCATATTTTTTATAAGTAGAACTTGTGTGGTATATGTACCTATATCTAAACGAAAAATTATTATTTTTACCGGGGATTCAAATTACTCAATTCGATTGAATTACCCTGTATCATTTAGAAACATATTTTCAAACCCTAGTATTTTGTTGCAATAAATTTCCGAATCACCTTTCGAATATTATTTCCAAAGTAACTCGTCACAGTGTCTAATAAAAAAGCGTCCAGCGCCAAAAATTTCCAGCGAATTCGAGAAACCCGTGTTCCTTGTTTCGCCCCGAAAAAAAGGCATCTCCAGAGCGCAGCGAGGTCAGCCCGGCCATTGGAAAATGGTTCAATCTACCGACTCGTAAAGTAGATTCCATGACGATCTCACCCCGCAGCTAGCACGTCGTGTTCAGGAATTGCGGCGGACAGAGAGAAGAACGGATCCCAAACATATTTTCGCCAGGTTGGCAAATTCTCTGGCTTTTGGTGTGCGGTATCGGTGGCTGACCGCGGGGCTGGTCACCTCCCCCTGGCCAAGCCTCTCCCTGGGGGATGTTATCCTTGCGGTCTTGGCAGGACTTCGACCCACAAGTAAACGCATTCTGAGTGGACGAAAGAGAGGGGAAAAGCGAGGGAAAATCGAGAAAAGAGCTAGACGAAGACAGGACCAGGCTGGACTATGAGCATTGGTTGGATGGAAGAAGATGGACAGAGTAGCAAAAAGATTATTGGAGTGGTGAAGGGGTGCCATCGAGGTGGGACTAGATGGCAAAAGTCCACGTGGAGAATCAGCTTGAAAATCCCGTAATACGTGTATCTACATAGCCATAGAGAGGGTCGAATTCGTTGCGTAGCCCGCGGCCGAATTCCCATGGGTGCCATAACGGGGCGTCTCTACCCTCCTGACACCGGGACACTAGGACCACGAGAATAACGGGTCCCCTTTGCTGTTATCGCGTACGAGGCACCAGGACCATATGGACAAGTGCATACGCGTTAAAGACAAACCCTCCCCTCTCTGTCTCTATCCGGTCTCCGGTTGCTTTTTAAACGATTTTATACGGTTCGGTATTTGGATGCCGCGCGTTTTTGATCTCGTTAACGGCTGTGTTAAATCTGTGCTCGTCGCAGTGACGAAGAACGTGATTACGTTGAATCGTGGGATTTTACGTGGTTCTGTGTTTTTCGTATTTGGGTGGAATATTTAATAATTTCATCTCTTTATGTTTTATCTTGAACCGGACTTCGTAACTGACTTTATTTTATTACTATCGATTACCGTTTTAGTGAACTAACTAAAAGTCAGTGACTGTTGTAAAGTAATGGTACAATAACTAAACAAAGTTGTGCTATAGTGCAAAGGGCAAAGAAATAATTCTTGGGAACGTTAAAATGTCCTCGAAAATAATATAAAGTGTCAGCAAGAAATAAGTTTCTGACGTAGCGTAGAAATTATCGAGAAATGGAAATATTCCTGGTAAGAAAATATCTATAGAAGAGGAATAGACCATCGAGAAGGAGGGAAGAAAGGGAGGAAGAAAGAGAGGAAGGAAGAAAGAAAGAAAGAAAGCGCGACGATTCTTTCTGATTTCGAGCAGCAGGGTGAGAAGACACGAAAGCGATATCGCGTATACGCATCCCTCGAGGGGTGCGATGGTTATTTTTATTTATGAGGAAACCACCATGAAAAGGGAGCCACCGACGGGCGACAAACCCCCGTGGCAATCTGTTGGGATTTCCACAAGTTGAATTCGCTTGGTCGGCATGCCCGGGGCGTGTCAAAACTTAACGATAATCGTATTTCCTTTTTCTTCGTTGGTCAGACCTATAGAAATGGAATCCTTTGGAAACGACTGCTTTCGATTTGTAAATTCCATATAAATTCTATCATTTCATTAAACTTCGTCGGTAGTCCCGTTGGCCCGATCGTTTAATGGAACACGAAGTGTGTGTGCCTGATAATTGAAAGTTCGCCGCGCTGGAAAATATCACAGTTAATTATTATAACGTTAATGAGACGTGTTTAGATATCGGATCGAGGGTAGATTTAAGTCTTCGCTGTTCAAAGTAAAAGGAAAAAAAAATATATATATATATAGCATGGAACATTTTAAAACTATTTTTCATTATTTTAGTTAACAACGAAGAAATTAATGACGATCCCTTGTCAAATCGCGATTACGACTTTTTCATCCTTGTTAGGACCGTTTCTTAACTATCGTACAAGGATGCTTTTTATTTTTTGTTCGTATGAAAAAGTGATCAAGAAGGAGACCATATTTTTCTCTGGCTTATCTCTGTACCTCTCGCTTTAAAAAATGAGGCTGACAAATATTTCTTAGTCCGTAATCTCTGAAGAACACTCTGTCGTCCTTATAGATTGTCCTGTTATCAGATAACAGGCTAATTAATTTCGTTGCTAATTGCCGCGGAACACGCTCGTGTCAGCATTAATGGTGCGCCTCGTTATGTTTCAGAAAGTCTCGAGGAATCTTAAAAGAATACTTCACACACATCCCACACAATTTTGATCAAACTAAATAAAATATCAAGCTATTTAATTCTGTTCAAAGTTCTTTTCCTGCTATTTTTAACTTTAGAGAAACGTGATAATAGTATTTTCTTATCGATTATATACATAATCTTTTTCTTTCATCATCGACTGATGTCGAAAATCGAAGCAGTAGCCACCGCTTCTCGAACCAATTTTCTTCGTCGGAGAATATCGTTTATGAGTTAGATAAGACTCGCGTTTTCACTGATCCTATCGCATATGAAATATTCGCGGAAACTCTGACGAGAATTCTCGCGCGTCTCCTCAGGATCGCGTGCCCGTAATTGGCTCTTCGCCAGCTCCTCTCCTCGAGCTTGGAAACCGGTAACGAGGTGGAACCTTTTCGCGAAAGCGAACGATCGCTCTCTCGTGCCGAGATAGCCGAGAGATGCCTTACGTCGAATCGGCCGTGGCTCGCTCTATTTGCGTTTCAGCGCACGCCATTATGCGGTGTGTTTGCACGTAGAAGCGGATAATTTAATACCGGCCCCAGTATCATCGAGGGGTCGACGAATCACCTAGGAATATGGAAATCAGCTGCTGACGATCGTCAGGAGCATATGGAAAATCGTTCCCTACTCGCTACGGAAGTATCGTCAAATACGCTTATTCAAAAAATAATTTTTCATTCACCGAGCTGAATCACTATTTTGTAAAAGGCTCGAGTATCCTTGAAAACAAATATGGATAAATCATGTATCGATCTCTTAATAGGAATTTTACATTAAAATAATACTTATGAATTAAATACTGAGGATATCGATGAATAAATTTCTTGCTATAGACAGATTCAATTGACGAATATTTATGAGTTTCTTACAGATTGGTTCCATAAAATTTGCAACAATTTATTTCTACCATTGAATTAATTCAATAATCTAGTTTAGTTGACCGATTATTTTAAAGATATTAATCGTTTAATATAAGAACGATGTCTGGATGTTTATTCTCTGCAACGACGATTTAATATCAGGAAAGTTGACAGTAAAACATAATCCGTTTACGGTACGACATTACCTACCCCATTGCGTGACAAAAGCGTCGAATTCTGCTCTGATTCCTTTATCCTGGTATCATCTTGGGAACCATAAGGAGTCGAGTCGCTCGATACGATATAATGTCATAGTCTAGTGTATCGAATGGAAGCTCAGAGCGGCCCTGATCCGCGTGTAATTCGTCGTATCACCGAGGGTGGGTATGGTCGTGTGGTTGTTCCGGGGTTACTGGCGTCTGGCAGGGCTCGAACGTCGCCATCTATCCTTCTATTTGTTAGCGGGCTTAGCAAATCATCCGAACGAGCTTACCGTTGCCTCGAACGAGGGTGCTAAGCCGTGCCTTTTGCTCGTCTCGCGCCTCTCAAGCGTTTCCTTCGCAATATCGACGTTAATTTCGACTTAAGCTTGCGATCGTTGTGACGTTGTGACGTTGTAACGGTGACTTCCATTAGCGTAAATGTTGTTTTATTTTTTCCTATTACAGATAAATCTGATCGTTTGAACCGACTATTATTCAGTATCTTATATTTTTGGAATCGTTACGTGTTCCATACAGACCAGCATATTAAAAAGAAGGAATCAATGTAGAATTCGTTCGTCTCAGAAAAATATTTTGGCCATAGATCTATTAAGATGAAAGAAAGTAAGAAGTCTATTCGAGATTTAATACCTTTTTTTTTTTTATAGAATTTAATATCGAGAAATCTAGACATATAAACAAGGATGAAATAAAAAAGAAAATAAGAACGAATCATCTCCTCCATAGCGATATTCGTATTAATAATCCCCGAGGTCGTCAAGACGGCAGGCCATAAATCCACGAAAAATCGCGGCGTTCGAAAGTCACTCTGCCCGCCTCCTCGCCCGCCGTGATCCAGTAAATCAGGCCGTAAAAAAACCACGAAATTTCACGGTACGGAAACCTCTTAGATCGGGGCAGCGTGGTGGCGCGAGGCCACCAATTTAAAGTTACAAATTCGGCCATAAAAGGAACGCTGTTCGGAGTGCTTGGGTCACGCGTACCGTTTAGAAAAAAAAAGAAGGAAAAACAGAGAAGGGAAAAAATCATAGACGAGGGTGAGAGAGATAAAAAGAGACAGAACAAAGTTCATAAAGGAGACGCTTAAAAAACCAGTAACCACCAAAGAGAGGGGGAGTTGTAGGTGGAGTACGTAAGAGAGAAAAGGACGAGGAGAATTTCCACCCTCGCTCGACAATCGAGCTCGTATTTTCCGATTAGAGGGTGGCATTCACTTATAAGCCATACCATAACACTTGTCCGCCGGCCGTTATGAGCCCTTACAGGCCGCGTACAAGGGGTGAGCAGCGCGCTCTGCTCCATCGTGTTGCCGACGCCGCGACTCTACTCCAGGGGGACAGATTTACAGCCACCTTGGGTACTGATTTACTCGAGGTTACTTACGAGGTGACTCCTGTCCGAATGGGCCGCATTGCAACCCCCGAAATGCGCGCGTTTGCTTACAGACGCTGCGCCACATGTTACTTCCACGTGCGTTTTTGAAACTTGTAAAATGTGTGCAGTGTATGATTTATAGGAAGTTTTAGAAAGTGATTTAGGCTCTTCTAAAAAAAAAATTGGCATTTCGGAAGATTCGATTAACGCTCTGTTATTTTTAAATTCGGTTTACTTAGGAGGGAAAGGCGTTGTAATTCATTAGAGACCTACAGCCTTGTTATTAGTACAGAGTCAAATAGAAGATATAATTGAAAATATAGAATTATTATATTATTGAAAAGAGATAGGTTGTTTAACATTCGAAGCATCGAACAAGATAATTACTCCGTTTTACCTAATTTTTCTGAAAGTGTCTCGATATTTATGGACAAAGGTGTACATAAACACGTTTGTTAACTTTCGCCATAAATAATTCTTTTGCTTCTATAATTACGATCTTGTGAAAAAGGACAAAATATGGAACACAAGACGTAACGTTTGACATTGCGATTATAGTTTCTACGTTAGGAGGTTTTCGAGCTCGTTAAATTTAACCAAAGTGCCTGATTTAAAACGTTCCTTTGTGTCTCGTTCTTCTTTTTATTTTTTTATTAACGAACATTTCCGAGGAGCATGTAGGATTTCGGGAAGGTAGAAAGAGACGAAACGACTTCTTTTTTGCCATCGGCTCGCGAATAATCATCGATCGGATGATTTATGTTATTTCGAAGCCTGCTGTTTTATCATTACACGAACCATCGGTTGTTGCTTAAATATGTAATATGCCAGCTTGGTAAAAAGCAAATTATAGTGAAACGTTGGATGCGATTATAACTGCATCCTTCACTCCTTATGATTATGTCAATCCAATGGTTACATGTGCTTTGCATACGCTTAAGCGTGGCCCCTTGCATTGCTGGTAACACAATTTACGTAGCGGTTTCTCGAATCATCCGAACGATGGTCGTAGCGAATTTATTTTTCAACAACCAACGTGTATAATATATGTCAATTTCAGTGTAGAAATTCTTATACTAAATTCGGAATTAAATTGAACAATTTTCTTTATTGCATTTTGCAGCACGAAGTACAATTTAACATCTTTATCTTCCACTTTTCATAATGTTTTGTTTAACGATTGACGTACAAAGTATATAATTTTCTGATTAACTAAACTACTGGTATATATATATATTGCTGTAAAGTTAACTATTGATAAACAAAAAATATCTATTTGCTTATACAAGGTAATACAAATTTTATAGCTCGAAACTGGACGAGAATAATTTTTCCTCGTTCAATGCTTCGTCTTTTAGACAAATATGTTTTTGTAAATTGTAAGGAGTTTAAAATATACGATAAAGAATCTTTCATGGGCAGTTACTTTTCCCCTATCAAAGAAAAAATATTTATGTAACTAAAAGATACAACGTCTATCAAATTCTTTAACGTTTTCTACCATTCTCGAATTACTTAATCATATCTGTTACATCTATCGCTAGAAAATTTCCTTCGCAACTTCATCAGAAAATTTCAACTCAATAAGACCGTATTATCCCAACTCAATAAGCCATCTTGTGGAAGACATTCTATTGGCTGGAAAGTGAGGGAACGAGGGGGTTGATCGGTGTAAATTCGGTCGAGCTCTTTCGAGCTTAAGGAAGATTCACCGTTTCACGAGGAACGACGAGTGGACAGCGGGGCGGGAGGGGGAGGCCGAGAAGAAAAGAGGTGACCAAGGGTAGAATGAAAGGATGCTCGTAACAAATGGTCGTTTCCTCGAGGGGTGCCATGCTCCAACTCGTCTAACAAGGTGTCGGACGCCCCGGGACGCTCGGCTTTCATCTCGACCGACCGGGAATCGACTTTATCTTCATCTCGATGCCAAGACTCACGCCGTGAATCCCGAGTGAATCACGTACTCGAATTGATATTACCGCTGGATTCCGTCTTCTTTGTCGTCAGGTGTCTCTATCGTACCCTGCTAAATTATTCCCGGACATAATCGACTGTCCTTAGCCGGCCGGTCATTATTCCGGCTTGATTTATTTCATAGCCGGATTAACGCTAATGGTGTAACGCTGCTTTCCCTCGCGATGCAAATGGCCGATCGTCGTTTTCGTCTGTTCCTATCGAAACGCATTAGCGTCGTGAAGAATCGACGTCCTCTACTCTTCCTGCAACCTTCTACTTCCTTTTAATTTTGCGCCCGACTGATTACTGGATTTCTTTCGTACCGAAGTTGATAATGAGCGCTGTGGTTTCCGGAACATTTTAACTTAATTTTTTTTGAGGTAGGATTGGAAGGATATATTTATCGTCAGTAGCCTTTTACTTCGTGCTAATTTACATTCAACATCACTTGCAGGAATTGTTTCTAAAGTAGATCTATGCGTGATCTGGATATTTGTACATTTCGTCGGTTGCTAACGTGATTGCGGATATAATTAATTCCTGTTCCGCCGCTGTTCACCTTGTTCCCGGCAGATTGTTCCAGGGAAAGCGATATGATAGGTATATTAAATACCTGCGATTGTTGCAACTTGATTTTATCTCGACAATTAGTTTAATTTAGAATTTCATAATGAATACGGCTTCATCAAATTATCGAACCAAATTTTATTTGCTGCAGCGCGTGCATAAGTTATTCCCAGGTCCCGTATAAATTACAGTCGAGAATTGATCCTTGTTTTCGTAACACGAGGAATACGCATATTTGTTACTCAGTCATATTTCTATCAAATATATGGAACACGCGCGTATCTATAAAAAACTATAGATTTTCTATGATTTTTTTCATCAAACTCATCTTTATCGATATAGCAAGTAGAAGATCGTTGACAAATTATAATGACAACTGCGCTCATAAATCCAGGTATTGAACTAACACTGATTTATGTAGGTTTCATTTGGAAACCGAAATGAATTTTTCCACTTTTGTGTCATTAATACAGCTTATTGGAGAAGATTAACGCTATAAGATCAAATTTAGAAGAAAAAATCTGACCTTTTCCATTTTTCCACTTTTGACTGCAATGCCGCAATTGTATATCAACCCTAAGCTCGCGCCATATTCTCGGTGCAGGCCGCAAAGTTGCTCGTCGACGAACCGCTCGCAGAATTGTCGGCTCTGCGAGTGGTCATCCGGGGCCGCGGAAGGGCTTAAATAGCACAATAAAATTCGCAGAGCAGACCGACGGTAATAGCGAAGGAACGGGAACGAGAAGGAAAGAAAGAAAAGGGTAAAAGCACGCTTTCTTGCCGCCGTTTATTTTAATTTCGTGTATACGCGGTACCGACGGTCGTTCCTTTGTTCTGTCCGGCTATGCCGCTTTTATTTCTCCTCTTCCTTATAGTTTTTCTTTTCATCCTTTTTCTCTCGGTTCACTAACACCAGGGAGATACTGTTCTTCTTCTTCTTCTTCTTCTGGCAGATGTTATTTTAAGACACAAATCGACGATGCTATTATTCATCATCAATTTGCTTCAATTCGCGGGAATTCCAATTCCTCTGGATCTGGCCAAAGTGATTGTCACAGATCTCGATCCGATATGCATTTTCCTCACATACGCTATCGCGAGTATTAGAACACGAGTGTTTGATCGATTTTTAATAGCTTCTATATGATCTAATTTATAGGAAGCAGTAAGGAATGTTAAATATCTCTTTCAAATCCTCCGACGTGTTATAAAATGATGTCAGTACTCATAGTTAGAGATATCGCATATAATTACACAGAAGTTTCATCGTACGCCCGGGAAAGTAGTTCTTTCGTTTTCGAATTGGTATTTCTGAAAGTATTTGTTGCTGTGATTAATTTTCACAGTGTAGCAATTTCTTTTATACGTTCTATGCAAGCAAGGTAGATATCAGAGGCAAAAATAATGTGAATTAATTAAATTTTATACTTTCTAGAAAATATTGTCCCTAGTATTTGTTAGAATATATTTGAACACAGTTATCAAACGTTTCGAACAAAAGTTGCTTTAAACAGATAAACGGTAATATAACCGAGGACTTCGAAGGTTAATACACGTCTTCTCTAACATTCGTGCTTCAACCCTCGCCTACGCTTCTCCGAAGCCTATTATCAATCCCCTTGTTCGACGACACCCTACCTCCCCCTATTCATCATTTCTAGCGGTCTATCAATCATCATCGTCGACTCGAAAATTCCCCAGAACGAGCCTCGGAACACTTCACGTTGATCCCTTTGAAGCACCCACCAGCATCATCGGTGGATCACGATGCGGTGGCCGCGTAATTGCCACAGTCCAAGGCCGACAAAACGGGCGTAATTAAAGAGCACGGCCGCGAAATCTTTCCACGTCAAAGAAACGATATTTATACGGTGCTTCCAGCATCCGTGAAAAGCCGCTGGTGCATTGTTGGTCGGCTCGTAGGCCTCGGTGCCTCGCCATGAGAAATGCGACTCTGGAGCTGTGGCGTCGACTCGAAGGGGGCCGTGAGAGGGATGCTACGAAAGAGAGGGACGAGAGAACGCGGGGATGAACGGTGAAAACGGTGGAGCGAAGAGAGAGTGAAAGAGAGAGAAAGAGAGAGGTGAAACGGGGGTGGGGAGAACGAGCCGCGCGTTGCCGGGGCATAAAAGCTACCGTAGTGGTGCCCGGACGTATAACGTTTAACATTTAAGCCTTTAGAAGGTTGTAAGGTTGGCTCCCTGTAATTATCGGCCGAGGTGCGGCGCCTTGAGGTCTTCATTATGGCGAGCATCCTTGTTATTTCTCTCTGTACCGAGCATGTACGCGCGAGCGCGTCCAGTCTCTGTTCTGTTGTGTACGCGGCATGTATTGCAGGTATGCGTGCACATACAGATAGAGAAAGGAAGAGAGAAAAAGAAAGAGAGAGAGCTGTAAAGAGCAGTAGGCTCGACAGAAAAAAGCGTTTTGGTTGGGCGTCGTAAAGCGGAGGACCGAGGAGAAAAAAGAAAAGGCACGTCGTGATTCTTCGCGTTCCTTTTTCGCTTGGTCGAGGCGAAGTGTCTCTTGGTGGTTGAAAGGAGATGGTGAGGAGATTGCGGAGGGCTTGGAGCGAGAGATTCTATGGGAAGGAAGGGGAGATATATCGAGGCGCGTGTTGTTTACAGGTTTGTTAATTAAGGGACGTTCAATTTAATTGGTTCGTGGTGGGTCGTTTTTTGGATTTCGTTTTTAAAGGTAGAATAGTGCTGATTTTAATATTTTTCGTACGTGTCGCTTTTTCTCAATTTACGAGGTAAAGTAATTTTCTATTTTTAACGATCTTCAAAGGGCGATTTTTTCTATAGAAGGTTGCGTTTCACAGGGTATGTGGGACTGTGGAACGATGCCGGCGCGGTTTGCCTAGGAAAATCATGTTCCAGCAAGCGGCAGGAATTCGTACGGGCCGCCATATTTCAGTTAAAGCGCGCGGGGGTGGCGTTCAATGCCTCCGCTCCGCGTTGCCATGGCAATTAATTACCTTCATCCCTTCCCGGGGCATAGGTACGCCTATAACGGGTGTACTGATCGCGTTCGAAAGATATCCGCATCTGTCTCGGCGAGAGAGAACCGAGAACCCGGCAAATACGTTAATTACCGCGAACCAGTTTCCGTGCAAATTACTAATGAGATTTTCGCCTCCCGTAAGAAATCTCCTCGTAATTTCAAAAGCATCCTGTAGGGGTGGACGCGTCAAAGGCTGTCGTCGGTAATTTTGGGGAAACGATTCGGTTAACTGGCCTCGCTCGATTATGCTCCACTCTTTCCTCGAAGGGGTGGCTGCTGGAAATATATTCGCCAGACGCTAGTTCGTGATTTGCCTTCCGGTTCTTTGGGAATTCGTTTGTACCTCTGCGGCCGATTTGAAGTTGGTGAAATTTTCAAGTGATTTCTGACGTTCTTTCTTTTTCATATAATAAAGTTTGAGATTTTTAAGTTAACGGTGATGGAATTGAGGATGATGAATTTGTAATGATATGCAGAATTATTGTCTATAGAAACGAGTAGATAACGAAATAAAATATTTGGTGTAACATGTACAATCCTTTTCTCTATGAATAGGAAGGTGATTGTGTGAAACACCCGGTATAAAGTAAACGTAACAAACACAATCGGGGCTTTTCCCCATAGCAGCTACTGGAGATAATAGTGTAACTGATAGTAGTGGCTAACTAGAAACCCACCCTCTCGACTTTCCGCGTTCCTCTTACCATTTTCTGTTCTGTCCCTTCTCCTCGACTAATTTTCGGTTTCCCAGAGCTATCATTATCGGTCAAAGAAATCGTCCGCTCTATTCGTCTCCGTATCTTCTTCAATTTATCCATGACGTTTCATTTAAAATTTAATGAAATGTCCACGTACTCGACGTTAAAGAAAATGGATACAATAAATTTAGTAAATTTTCTCTTTAACCAAAAAGCAAAGAAAATAACAACGAACGTCACAATTAAACAAATCCATCCGTCATCTGGTATCCGCGTGTACGTGTGTTCCTCTTCCACAAATCTCTCAGCACACACTGCACATTTCCGTGCAACCATTACATTGTAATTAGCCCATCCAGCTGTGTCTTCGTTAAATAGATTTAAGAGATACAAACAGGCAGGCGCAAACGCTTTATGAATAGCTTCATCAGAAGGTACTGCTCGAAATAAATAGAAGATCATCCATGTGGATGGCGTTATCGCTCAGCAGGGTATCCGTCAACCGTATAAATCAGATATTCATTAAAAAAATCTCAGCCTGTTAAACACGAGCGTCGCCGTTCCTCCGTTTTATACGCTCCTGTCGCAAAATATTTCTCGCGGTTTCTCTTCATACATCAAAACCGTGATCTCACTCTCGCTTTTGCGCATCGTTTTACAGAAACTCGAAGCGGATTTCTACAGCGAACAGGGGCCCGATCAACAAGCTGCTCGTTCCTTCGGCTTCTTCTCGACAAATGGATTGTACCTGTTTCCTCTGGACGCCTGTTTCATCAACCACGGCGTCAGCGTTCCGTCTCAATAATCATTGCGGTCTTTCACGTCATCGCGAGCAAGCGTAAAATCGTAATCCAATTTGTCTGCGGAGGCCGCAACGAGCGAACGAAGGCGACGCGGCCCGGTCGAATGAAGTCGTCGCGCATCCCTGGCCTGGGCCGCCCGTTTAATCATCATAAATTTCGCGAGGAAACCGCAAACCATCGTTCTCCCTTACGTCCACTTTGTCCCGGGGCCCGCGAGGCCGCTTCAAACGTGTCACGACGTTCCACGCGTGTTTCTCGCCGTGGTTTCACTTTGGACAGCCATCCACCGCTTCGTTTTTGTCGGGATGCAGGTGTTAGAAGGCTTGGTTGCACGCAGATCTTCGTTCGAAGCGGACGTTCTACAGGAAATTTATGACGTGAGTGTTTTTGGTTAATTCCTTTCTGTTTTTTATTGTTTCGTTTCTGCGCAGGCGCTTCTGTTGTTAATTTAATAATCGCTATATTTCTTTATCTGGTGTTTTCTTCTTTCCCTTGAAAAAAAATTAATTAAGATTCTTACGCATCGTGGATATCGCAAAAATAACAAAAGAGCATCTTACGTATCGCTTATAGAATTAGAAAATACTTCAAATAGTTATATATTTCAATAGATCTGTTTATTATCGATGAATCTTGAAACTCGTTGCCCGAAGCCTGGATTGCTTTTTGCGTTATTAGCGAAAAGTAGGTAATTCTAATCGTCGTTCATTCTCGTGCGTAGTCGTTGGATTCCATTCACTAATGCTTCTATTAAATAAGTAATGCTCACCTGTCGCTGGAATCAAATAGCTGATTAATAGACTGGCTCGCAACGGGAGAAGAGAGAGAGAGAGAGAGAGAGGGAGGGAGGGAGAGAGAGGAGAGAGAGAGAGAGAGAAAAGCTGGCAGCTGAGCGAGAAAAAAAAAGTGTCTTCGCCACTATAAAACACACTCGCGGGAATAAACCAACAATAATTAATGAGCGTAATTTATAGAAGTATAATTAGAAGAATGATTTATAGAAACTCTAATTTGCTGCGGGCAGTCGACGGTAATTTGTACCGCGGGAAACGTGTATAGCCGGTTTGAATGTTTAAAAAACAACTGCTCGAGCCCGGCAAAAATAGATGTTCCACTTATTTCGCGTGTTTGCGGGCATGCCTTAAGCTCGATATTCACCGTACAACAGGCTACGACTCTATCATCCAGCACGTACTAATTATTCAGTCATTGCTGCCTATCCGCCAATCATCGTTTTTTTCTATACCGTTTAAGACACTTCTAAAACTACACAGAAGGCATAAAGCATCGAATTTCCAGGCGCAGAATCTTTTTTGATGGAGGTGCTTATTAACTTAATACATTGTACGGCGCACGTCAGCCAGCATCGTTTAATCGACGCGTCTTCGAAATTTGACTGGCATGAAAAACGCTCGAAACACTCGAAAATGATAGGTTTATGGTAAAGCAGTTAATACCATCGACATCGACGAATCGACGCGGCGCGACGGTTAGTCGTTTAGTGTGAATAATACACTACCGTTCATAAGTATCGGGACACTTTGGTTAATTCATGGTAACAATGTATGAATTTTTCTGAAATTTACAACTTAATGTACAAATTATCTGTCATTTTAAAATGAGGGTAAAATTATATTCTGTCAAAGTCGTAGTACTACTACTAGTAGTAGTATTAGTAGTAGCAATGTATTGTAGGTTTGTATTTCAGTAGTAGAAGTGCTAAATAACTTTGCAAATCAGGTTTTTCAATTTTTACTCTAAATAGAGTGGTGTATGAGCTACTTCATCGAGGTAAGTGTAAACGTTAAGGATATACGAATCGATGATTCAAGTACATAGAACTTACTTACACTCATAGAAAATATACAATTCGCAGACGGCTCAACAAGTTCGAGCATCGACGTAATTAATAAACCGGCGGCTTATCATTAGTTAACAGAACGTCGAACGGAATTACTAAGATGAACTTTGGAGGCTAGGGTTGGGCTTGGCACGAAATAATGCTCGTACAATTTTTTCCACGGTCGATGTTAATAACACGTTCGTTATACCGCGGTTAATTGCGAGGATTCCGTGTAATTACACCTTCGGGTAACTCGACTGTCAGTCAATTTGTGCGCACGTAAGACTTTCTCGCTCTAGGAGGAAATTAATTGTTTTATTCGATCGTTCGTGTCGACTCTGCTAATCGTTCGTTAAGAATAGTACCTTATAAATAATCTCAGAGAGTACTGTGGTCAGCTAGTATCTATAACCCTAAAACGCTAAAACTTAAATGGAAAAGTAAAAGTTTACTGAAAATACGGTTAGAGAGGGTGGAAGAAGCGATAAGATAGAAAAGTAAGATACAATATTCTTATACACAGACAATAGGTATTACAGATAATTACATTCGTAATTTTGAATTCACAGAGAATCTTACACTTTCGATGTCAAATTTTTGTAGAAAGAATGAAGCATCTCTAAAGCATAAGAAGTTTAATAGTTTTGGACGTGCTAACCATTTCGCAGGCATTTAAAGACTGTATTTAATTCTAATAAATTCAACAAGGTCTATGCTTATAAGAAACTTAACATAACCATATAGTAGATCTTAAGTGGAAACAAAAGAGATCATTTCGTGAGAGCATGAAATTATCATGTGGTAATGGATGCAAGTAATAATTACTCATAGGCATTCGCGTTTTTAAATTCTTAAAACCATCTTACATCTCTGATCCTGGTCTGGAAAAATTACTTCGAAGTTAACTACGATATCTAATTGGCACTTGAAGCCTGAAATTAAGAGAACCATGTACAAATATTACTTTTTCCTTTTTCCTTTTTCACACAGTTGAATAAAACAACCGTAAAATGGAAACTAATCTGCGAAGTAGAACCTAGTGGAAACGGTGCAGGTACTAGGATGTAACGACGTTGTTCTGAAATAATGGCAAAACGTAATCATTTAAGTGGTTACACGCGAGCGTGACGGTTTTCTAACCAGACCAGAGGTTTTAAGACGTTAATACGCCATTGAGAATGTAAATCAACTGGGATGTTCGCGATTATATTTCAACGACACCGTCGAAAGAATATTATCCTGTTTACCAGCAGGATGGTGTACACTGTACAGCAATCGTTGTGTGGTAAATGTGACAAGGAACGAGCAGGTAGCAAGAACAAGCACTAAAAGTCTTACTTTATTCCACGTGCGCTGGCAGTGAAGATAATTTCTGAAGCTGATTGGATCATTACTTATCCGCAGTTAGAAGTTGCTCGCACGGAATCGAGTTCTAGCTAAAAAGAAGCCCACGCCTAAATAGACAGGACTCTGTAATAATAACAACGAGGTGAAATATTCTAGTTTATGGTCTTGCAATTACATTGAGATATTTTTCTTGCAATTTCATTGAAATATCCTTCTTCGGTAATTATAATAGTCAATGTCTGGTTGAAGATGTTTTTAGAAATCCTATGAGAAAAAGTTACAAATTTTACCTCCTTCTAACTGCAATTTCACGTGGTGATTTCTAAGTAAACTAGAGATCGTATAAATATTTGTAGTTTCGTAAGAAGTACTTACCTCTGTGGCGTAATTAAACGTAATACAGACTTCGAATTCGAGAACGTCCGTTCTCGGTTTCATAAAGATCCTGGAAACCTTACTATTTCCAAGCATGCGAACATTCTCCGCGAGCTTATTCGCGAATAATTACGGTCATAATTCAAACTTGCGCTCTGAATATCACTCAACGTTGATCTATGGCGCTTTCGAAGCATCACAGGGAATATGTAGAGCAGATCTTTCCACGAAATGTAAAAATCAACGTAAACGAGATACATGTTTGTATAATGAAAATTATCTTTTAAATAAAAAAATTAAAACGAAACAAAAATGAAGTGAAGTAGTGGAGGATGAAAGAGAAAGGTTCGTTCCAAGAAGATTAAACCCATGAATCAAAAAATAGAAAGGCACAAGAATTTTTTATTTTAAATCATCTTCTCATCCTCTGCCTACTAAAGTATCTCTAAACTACTTACACAGTAAAGAGAGAATTGATCACAAACGAAATATAAAAAATATATATACTGACTAGGAATACATATTTGTCCAATTTCAAATCATATCCTATACGGACTTGAAACATTCCGAAACAATTTCAAACCTACTCATAAGAAGATAAAAAGACAGAAATGAAAGAAATTTCATTAATTATGAAAGAATCGAACATTTTCTCGTCATCAAGCTGTTCCACCATCGCTGAGGATGAAGCAGTGGCGTAAGGCCAGTGGCTTACCACCCCGTCATCGTCCAGCTGTAAATTCCCGGACCATTGACGGGCAAACAAATGATTTCTCGAAAGTTTTCCGCGGCAAACGCGCCGACTATAGGCGGGCAGCGAAGGAACGGCTTGCCGTATCAATCTAAATTACAAATTCCATCGAACAATAGACCGAGGAACCAGAGGGCCGGGAAGGCGTTAATACTCCTCGCTTGGAGGGAGATCGCACTGGTCGAGCGTTGGAACGCATTAACTTAATTTATTTGTCCTTTATTTGGCTGTCAGCCACGCCGCCAGACGTCCGCCAGTGGCGTAGACACCGGTGCAGTATGCATTCTTAGGAGTGGCCTTTGGCATTATACACCGACGTCCGCGAATATATTGCGATTCGAATGACCTCGGAGGCTGAATTATGATTCGATGCCTCCTCGCGTTGACACCGGATTGAATTAATTACTCTGCCTACGATAGATCATTTAGGCACGGTTTGGTTCTTGGACCAAGATCTATAGACATGGGATAGGTGTTTGGATTGGTTGGAAAAGGTACAAGTGGATTCGTAGAGTCATGGTTTATTGGAGAAAGTTTAATGGCAACTGTATAATTTTTTAGTTAAAAATTAACAACTTGCTGTCCACGTAAATGTACTAGTAACTTTGATCAGTAGACGGGCGTCTTTTGGTAAAGAAATGTCAAATTCGTAAACTGTACGTAGAGGGTCGATAAGCGCGTGACATCAACGTGGAGGATCATCGAACACTAACGTTTGACTTGCATTTAACAAGACGTTAGTTCCACCAGAAATTGCTAAAATTAATCAGGAATTTGCAAGGATTACAATTTCAAATACTCCTCAGCACAGACACGATGGTAAATATCGTGGCGTGTTCTTGTATCATCCTCTCTCTTTGCTACATGCAGCGTAGACGGTTAAAACATTGTGTGTGGGTGTTCTTAAAATGATGATGCATTTAGTGTATAAGAAATCCCGTGAATTCTCACACCTAAATCTTCACACATTCTTCTTCATCAACCCGACAAGCAGCAATCAAATTTCCAATCTCGCTAATGTTCCCACCGATTCTAACTAAGCTCCGCCATTAGCTGAAAACTATTCTAATTAGAAACAACGAAAAATCGGTATCGTAAGGATGATAAGCGATTGCAGGGGTGGCCTAATTTCTTGGTTGCTGGATGTATGGTGGTCGTGAACGAGCGGCGCAGGGATGAATAAGCGAAAACCCTCGGCAATTCCGCTGCCATAAAAGTCAAGTTCATTCCGGGGCGATAATGCTTGTAATCCAAATATAATTCTTGTCGGAGGGGTGAAACCCGTCGAGTTAGCGCTCTCTCGACAGGGGTAGGGAGTTAAAATCATCCCGTGGCGTGGATGTATCTGCAGCCACCATTTCGTTGTTGCCGCCAGTACACCCCTCTACAGGTCTCTTTGTACACTCCAGAATCATAGAACCCACCCCTACTTACGACCGCAAACACAGTCGGCCACCCTCGGCTGAGTTAACGCCAAGTCGAACCTCTCCTGGTTATTATTGCCGTGGAAACCTCTTCATCCTAACTAAGCTAAATTTCCTCTTGGAGCTAAGTTCGCTCGTACAAATTGTTTAGACTGCCGCAGGGAGAATAAAATGTGATTGAAGGATATTTTAACTTGTCTTGTGTATGAAAATTGTTGTAGTAAGTGGATTTAAGATTTTTATTAGACGATTGAATATTTTTATTATGGTATATTGTTTAAATAAAGATAGACAGGAAAGGGATAGACTGTCCTTAATTTTGTGTCTTGAAACTTGACAACTAATAATTATTGTAATAATAATGCTGTATTAGTAAGTTATAAGTAATAGTGTATACAGTGACAGGAATATGTATATATATTAGATGTAACTTTTGTGTTACGTCATGTTACGTAGGATTAAATATTCTAAAAAAGATTCCTGATATATTAACTTTCCTCTTTTGTAAAAGAATTGTTAATGGAATGGAACTTTTTATCTGCTGATGAAATACTCGTTTCTGTAAAAGATTAAAGATTCGTTGGATATTCGAAAGGAAGGGATTCGATACAGGTGAATTTCATAGAAGTTTTAGTAGAATAATTAGAGTACGAAAGTTTTGTACAAATTTCGAATCTTTATGATAATTTTCTAAGTTTAGGAGAATATCGTAGAACACTAGGTGGCAGAATTCTGCGGATTCTGCGAAATTGTAGAATGACGCCTGTACCTTAAATTATACAGAAAATTCACCCTTTTGGTTGAAGTGGCATTTAGCTTTGAATCATGCTGTTTCTAATTAATGTAGGTTTGGTTTATAATGCTGTAATTAGCAATCTGAAGTAGATTAACAGATATTCGCATAAAACTAACCCAGTTAATACAGCAGACATCCCATTAATCATTTTCCATCTTGCACAATATCTTCTGACCTCGCTTCTAATCTTGCCTTCTGCATTTAATTCGCGCTACCATTTATCTCAAATCCGTTGCACTGCTATTTCCATCATTTGCATTCATTAGGTCTCGCGTAATTCACGCTCTGAACGTAAAACAATTAACTTTAATTATCGAACTTCATTTCCTCCGGATTTTTATAAAATTATACTATTCGCTTAGTTTCTTCGTTTGCAATGCTAACTGTAAACGTAATTATTGCTCGGTACACTGTATATAAAGATTACAGAAAATAATCAAATTTTCAAATAACATATTATCCACGATAATCATTCATCCAGAAATTTACAAAGTGATTACAAACCAAACGAATTATCTCTTCACCTTATCGTCGCGTTCTTTCTTCGCAATCCCGGAAAAAACATCGCCAGGTCGATCGATCAGGCAAAATTGTCGTAACGTTTAAAAGGGAGGAACGTCGAGGAGGGACGAAGCGAAAAAGAGTCGATTCAAACCTGGGAGCCTTTCCTTCATCCACGGGCACGTGACTTCGTCAACGTTTTGACAGCGTTTAGCGGCCTCGGCCTTTCAGTCTGTTCGGCATCTTGGAGGCCCTTTAAAGGGATGATAGATGCTTGGCACGCGACCGACACGCCCACGACGCCCGATCCGTGCACCCTGCCACCCAACGCCGGGGTTACGTTGGATATTTAGGACAATTTATCCGTCGAATGGGCGTCGAGCTGTTAGCACAGGCATCCCGGTGATATCAAACAATTCATATATCTCCTGGTTGACGTTCTGAAATAATAGGGAAATGAATTCGCGCAAAAGATGGAAATCGCCCGGGCGATCGGGCCATGCGCAGGAACAGTTAGGATCATCAGTCATTAAGTTACGATCTCGAGGAGGAGTGGGGCCGAGCCAAATGGATTTACGGGCCGGCTCCTTTCTGTTTTTTAATAAAAGTTTGACGCTCCTATCGGAAACTCGACGAGAAGCTCTAACGACGCCCCTGAAAAATCATTACTAGTTTAGTTCGATTTAGTTTGCTTGTGCTGGATCATCGATCATTCGCGCCCGTCTACCCCTTCCGGAACGGTGGATCGGTTAAACGATTGCTCGCGGAGTAATCAGTTTCGCTGTTTTATTCTATTTTAATGAAATGTTTGCTCCACTGGAAGAGAAGCGACATGTAATTCTGCCAGGAAAGGTGGTTAACGGAGAAGTAAAAAGGAAACGAGGAAACGATGAAATATATTTTAATTTAAGACGCGAGTTGTCGTGCCAAAAATGAAATGCAAGATGTTGATGTGGTTTTTAGCAATTAGTATCATCGTTTTGTTCCGTTATAATGGAACTTTTCGTCTCTTGTGGGGAGTAAGGCATATCAACGAGATTAGGTACTCCAAAAGAGGCGAAGAGAAATGAAGATAATGAAGAGTAAGTTAACTGCAAGTCATACCTTTGACGAAAATAATGTACGAGTAATGTTTAGTTGATTTCCTCGTTTTGTTTTATGCTAGGTATTACTAGCTTCATTACAAATAAATACAAAGATAAGAAGTTGATTGACAAGAACGAAGTCCAAAATGTTTATCCAATTTCATTTTGCGCTAAAACTTTTCGCCTCTTGACAAAATGTTCAAATATACATAGCCGAGCAAAAAGGTAAATAAAAAGACGGGAGAATATCTCAACGATAAATCTTACATCCTACAAGTATACCATCAACTCGATTCTCTGCGTCTGCTTTAAAGTTATCAATTTTTTAGTACAAAGAAGAAGAGAATGGTGTAGGCAATTTGTGGGTTCCCTTGTACAAAAGCAAATATAATTACGTTAGCGAATTTCTCATTTTCCCCGTTTATTATTCACTCCGTCGCTTATCTAGAATATATGTAATTTCCCGGCAGAAAGCCGGCGAATAAACGCAGCCTCGCGAACGTTCCATTTCTGCCAAACAAATTGCCCTCCCACGCGAGCGGGACAAAGGCTCGCTGCTGCATTACAAGCTCATTCAAGAATCGTGGCGGCAAGATACAACCTGGACATCCATTAGTGGTTGAACGGTGGCTCGGTAGAAGAGGAAACGCGCAGGTCCCAGCAATCCCAGAGCTAATAAATTCGCGAGGCTTTGCACTGCCTCGAGTGGACGTTAAACCAATATTCTCAGGGAAATTCGTGGACCGTTTCAATTTGTTTCTGATCGGACTAGTTTATTCGTTCCCAAAGTAATTTCCTCGAAAAACACCCGTTTCTCTTGGCCAACGACGTTATTTTTCCTTATCGGCACCGATGAAAGTCGATTATTTTAACGTGTTTAGCTTGACAATTTGATTGATCGAAGGTTTCAAGACCTTCTAATTCTTCTAAGAATTGTGATATCTTCGTTAATAATTCTGTTATTTTATGTTTATTATTTTTCTATTACCATTTCTATAGTGATATTTCAAAAGAGGATGATTTAACATACGTAATTACCATTTCATTGCGGATGCTATTATTCTTTCAATCGATTAGAAAATTCCACCGAGAGAATCACACTACTCGTATTAAATGTAAATTAATCACTATACCAATCCTATTAAATTTCCATTTTAATCAAATTCATCAAAGCAGACAAGAATTATTCAATAAACACAGTCGTCTTAAGATAAATATGATTTTTGCAATAGAAATTTTTACTTTTCAAGAACGGAAGGGTAAATCGAAGGAGACAAAGAGGCCGAGGTTAGTTCGGAACTAATAAATTCGCGAGATTCTGCAGCGCCCGGGGCAGAAGTTTTTTAATCGCGACGCATGAACCGTCGTCTGCCGGAGGCAGTCGGCTGTGAGACACTGCACTCTTGGGATAACCCCTGCGCTGGCCTGGAGCGGTTGTCATTTTAAATCACTGCCAGAATGCCGAACAACCCTGATTTTCGAGCCTCCGCAACCCCGAAACCCTTGGTCAAGTCTCGAAATCGCCGGAATTAAATTCTCTTCTTGCTTGTCCTACGAAAAGTGGCCTTTTTGCGCGCGGAAAAAGGACACATTTCACCGAAATTCTACGCAAACGTGCAATTTTTTTGCGCGGTCTTCTGAGAGTAAATTACTGCTACGATGAATTCATGCTGTCTAGGTACGTGTAATTCGAAGTGTTTTTTTTTTTATTGAGGGAATGTAGTATGTAACGTTCTCAGAAGTAGTATCAACTACTTAACAATAAATTAATTCTTTCACTGTTATCCGGTTAGAAATTGAAAATATTTTTGCTATATGTTACATCTCTTTCAGTCTTCTTCTCAATCGTAAACATCGATTTACCAAAAAATTTATAAGAAGATTAAACTGTTCTCGTTAGAGAGATAACTCGAAATTCAAGAAGAAATACTTAATATTCAGTATATTTTAATCTTATTCAAATTTGAAGTATATCCTTTTTATTCGGAATACTAACAAGACGTTTATGAATGTTGATACGTGTTCAATCAAGAAACCAGCAATTTTCCTCTCTATGTAACTCAACTCGAACCAAAAAGAAGGTTCCGCTTTTCCAAGACCGCCGATGCATATTTACAACTGAAAAAAATCCTTGGAGAACGTGATCTTTTTTCCATGCAATATTTATCTGAACTTAAACACATGCAACTCATGCATAGTCCATCTAAGAAGCAGCTCCTGTAAACACGGAATATCTAGCAGCACATCCGCCCTTTCCTTCTCTTCTTTTTTTTATCTTCCCTCCGCTTCAGTTCCATCAACTTTCCACATCTTAAGCGATGACTTTGGAACTTTGTGGAAGACTATCAAGCATCTTCCGTGGCACAGCGACTAGTTGTGATACGCGTGTTCACCGTCGCGATTTTCTTCGAGTTAACAGCTTCTGTAATTAACTGTACGCCGGCCACGACTACCGGGCTTAATACAATAATAAGGCGAAGGTAGCAAGCACGAATAAATTACCGGCAAAGGGGTTGTATAGCTCCCACGTGCGTTGTATTTACGTGGCGCGAATGCGCGCCGGGGACGAGCGCTAATTACGAGGATGAATGAGCCGCGAATGGATGTCGTTCATCTTACTGAAAACGCAGCTTCCTCTTCCGGTGTACAGCCACCCCCATGCACCACCTCGTCGACTTAAGCCCAATTTGCATCTGTCGCCCGACTCGCGGATGCAATTAGATTGGAATTATCGCCGCCCGTTTGTCCGCGTATAATTGCAGTTAATCGCGACTGCTTTCCCAACGTTTCAACCGATCCGATTTTCTACTCGCGTTTACCAACCGAAATAAGATTTTCTGTCGTATAGGATTTTGGAATCATTTTTGGTATTAGTCGATTTGGAGAATTTTGTAGTATAATCTGTGGGTATTGATCCGTTTCAATATTGATGTTATGATTGTACCATATGGTTCTCGAAACTTTTCCAATTCCAATTTCGATATTTTTCGCGTTAGTAGAGCAGCTCTGAATGGAATTATTTACTTAGCGGGTATTTTTGTCATAACAATTTCATATAATATTTGAATATAGATTGAACTTTTTTGTGCGAATTATCTTGAAAAGTTTCCTCAAAATTGTATAATTTTTCATTTGAATCCTGACTCCAAGTGGATGTTATGCGCAGCACACGTGTTAATCGAATCACAGAATTTCCATCGTACAGAACATTAAAAGCCTTCGAATGTTTCCCCTGAAACATCGGAAGCCTACAAATATTCTATGAAAAAGGAATCCGACTATCGATATACCGCCAAAAATTTACATTGGAGATTGTACATCACGTTACGCGATTGAAACTGGGAATTGAATGGAATCTGAATCACCGATACCATTGAATGAACGAGAGACGATGACCCATTGAACGCGCCGAGGAATCAATGGCCCGTCTTGATAGAAGATTTACGGATGCTATTTCCGTTTTATCAGCAGCTCTCGTTCCGTTTAGACGTCAGCCAAGCCAGGGAAACGTATCTGTTGGCCAATTAACGGATTCGTTGCTCCAGCGTGATTATCAGGCGGCATAATTAATATCCCATACGGAGCGGAACGAGGGGTAAACGATCGAAGAAACGAAAGAGAGCCGAGGAAGAGGAGGAGAAGATGGTCGCAGCTGGCTCGACCGTGGCAGACTTTAAGACGCCGCTATCAAAGGAAGTGAGGTCGACCTCGAAGATGGTTAATGGTCGACTGGGCGTGGGACAGGCTTTCCACGATCGTGGATCACGGTCAGCTGGAAAACACATGAATTTTCATACTCGAAAACAACGATAATCATCGGACAATTTTGAGGTAACATCGAGGAAACTGATGTATCAACGGAATCTTCCACGAATGTGGAATAGTCCGTGATCATCGTCCTAGTTATTCATCCGTTGGTATCGCTGGCGCTGCATTTCTAATTTCAGTCGGCCTTTCATTGAGTTATTATGATCTAGAATGTAATCTGGCCGTTGATAATTTGGTAACGAATGTAACACATTATCTCGTGATTCGTTTGTTTCATATTTTTCAAAGTGGTAAGACCCTCTCGTTAGACAGCGACGAGATTAGCCGAGTTGAATTTATGAATGGCGCAGAGTGAATGTACCAATTGTGTAACAAGTTGAATGACGGAGTAAATATGATTCCATAATTAAGATATCGCTAACTGTTGCGTGATATGTCGTATTCGTGTGTAATAGACTTTTGAGACGGTCCGATTAACTCCGAAGTGGTCATATTATTACAGAATGAAATACTCAACTCCAGAGAAACCATTAATTTATACTTTCACAAATGAAAATGTACTTACATAGCAAGTCTCTTGTTTGAATTGTCGTCGCTTGGCTATTTCCAAGTTAATTAGTCGCCGATCGGAGCGGTGTCGAACACAGATCAACAGCGTCAAACTTGGCTCTTCGTCGTTTCAAAGCTTCGAACCTATTACATTTACATTTTGCACACCAGATCAGATGTTCAGTGAAATTATTGAAACTTGCAATATCCAAGGCAATTGAGCTCACTCAAAATCGATAGCATCAAACTCAAACCACCAACCCGAAGCTTCAAACCCAGACTCGATTCAATAACGTTGGAATCCAGTGGATGACCAACCCCGTCAGTCCAGTTGAAACAGCAACCCCATACCGTATTCCCGATCCCGTTCAGCGTTACGATATTCCCGTTCCAACCCTCTATTTCGATAAATCGCATGGGTTCGCAAATACCGGCGAGATAACGTACGATCCCATCTAATTTCGATAATTGCACCGACTGGTATCAGCCCGCGAGCAGGATCTTTTCCCTTGTACCTGCGATAGGAGGCACGAAAATCGGAATCGAGCGGTGGGAAGGGAGTGAAACGTCAGCCAGATGCGTCGCACGAGGCGTGTCGAATTCCCCTATGGGCCCGGAGTCGGCCTGCATTCCCATATTAACATAGAGATACGGTGTTACGATGGTTGGCACGAGGTTCGCGGCGCGCGGTGCCGTTTTGTCCTGTATACTTTAGGATGGTCTAATGGAGGCTCGCCACGTGGCGCCACGCGGCTCCGGGTTAAGCAAACTATCGATTATGGGATTTCACGCTAAGCACCTATAGGATTACCACCGGCGATGGACGATAAAGCCACTGGATTTGTTGCTCTTTTCAAACAGAGGGAGAGAGAGAGAAAGAGAGAGACAGAGAAAGAGTAAGATCTTCTTGGTGTTGCAACGGTCGGTCTATCTGATCGGTGCACTGCCTCCTCGTTGCCTGCTCCCGCGGTCCCCAAGGTCCACTCGATGCTCCCTTTGCACAACCTGACTGTGCGAAAATCTTGCCTCTGCCATGGCTCGTTCGAGGTTTATGGACTCGGTGGCTTTTGGTTTCGAAAGCGGATAATGGTAGAGAGTCAACGCTGTTGGATTCTGTATTGAATAGAGTTGACGAGAGTGGTAGAGAATTTCTGGAATGTTAAGGAAATTGAGAATGATCCGGATCTTAAAACCTACCTAATGAGAAGATTAAGTTGTGTATTTTATTTCTGAGATTCAATATTCTTGAATGAATTAGCTATGTATTAGGTGTCTACGTTAATTCGCTATCTTTTTGAACGAAATTTATGTACTAGCATTATCTACTATCCTTCTATTCGGTATTTTCTATTATTCTATTTCATTTTTGGCTGAAATACTCGGCCCTTTCTTTTGCTTCATTGTTAGATATAAAGTACATAAAAGCTAAAATAAATGCAACAGCGTGCAAATATTCTTTTATCCTGTGTGTATGCAAGAGAAGAGAAAAGTCACAGAGAATTTTTAAAGCGAACCAAGTTTTCTCATGGCACGGTGTTCTGTCGTGTTAAATAAGCTGTCAGGCGGCGTGCTTCTAAATATACTTTTATATAATTACCCGTGGCTGATCAGGGACACCGTTTTTTGAAACGATTTTTACGGCCATTAGAACCAGGGCGAGTCGATGTGCCGTAGCGTTCTGTTCCCATGACGTAGAAACGAGGTGTATTTAATCGTGTGTGCCAGTGATTCGACGCGGCCGGTTTGCAAGATGGCTAAATGATTTGGGAACCACCCACTGCAGCTTGCGTTTTCTCATAACGTTACGAACCGTGTTCGAATTAATCGTCGATCTTCGATCGTTTTCCTTTACGCATTTGTATGTTCCTTTCGTTCTTCGTTATTAATATATTACAGCAGGGAAGTATCGTTAATTATTTGATATCGTTGGGGTAGTAAATGAGAGTGTGATTAGGTTTCATTGAACTTTCGATAGTGTAATAAATTGTCTGCCGCTATATTAATACACTTCGCTTCGATATTTTACTCGAGATAAAATTAATTTTATATTTAGTTAAATACCAATGTGAGGAAATACAGAATCACGGACATTTGATTTTCATTAAATTAGTTCTTTGTAGAAGTCTACTATTATTTTGATATTTGAATGATTTACATATAAAATAACTGAGAGGAAAAGAGAAGTGAATCAGATTTCTAGAATTTAAAATGTCCATCAAATAGAAATCAACGCGTGATCATAATTCCACCGGAGGTAATAGAAAATGATCAGATTCAGAATCAAAGTGGATTGATCTATTTTCCGAAGAACAGAGGGTCGTTGGCCTCCCACGAATCGACGAAAGAGGAAGCTGCGCCTGACAGAAATAACGAAGCAGGAAGTGGCGAATCGGAAAAAGAAAAGGGGTCGCTAGATACGAGACGACGCAATGATTCGTTGCTCGGTTGGTTCACAAGGCGTGAGTATGTCGAGCGTGCATATCGAAAGCGTGGTGAGAGGAAGAAAAGGAAAGACAAGACACGGAGGGAAGAGCGAGGGACCTCAGCAGGAGATAAGGCCTTTGAATATAGCCGCAAGGTCAGCATGGAACTGACCCCAGCATCCTGCCCGACTGAATTCGAGTTTAATGAATAACTATTGAATCCCGCCTCTATCGCTGCCAATAAGAACAAAACGGAAGCCACGCCGATGCTGAGCTGATGCTCAAGCTGGAACTTGCCGAAGGAAGTCGTGTCGGGCTCCTGTTTATGTGAGATGATTTAAAATAATCGAGCAGATCGATTAAAACCACCAGACATCGTTTTCCATCGTTCCTATTCGTGGAACGATGCTTTTGTTTCTGACCCATGTAGAAACCATTTAGAAAATAGACTACGGAGAATGTGGATTAGGAAATTGTTTAGCAGAGTATATTTGCGGTTTTCGACTCTTTATGCGTTTCTTTCGTGATATTTTTATAGAGAAGTAAACTTGTTGCGGTATCGATTTATTTCTTTGTTTCTTATATGATAGACTCGTTCAAAGGAACAGGAAAGCTTAAACAACAATGTCGAGAGCCATCTTTCTTCAGGCGTAATATAATTTACGTGTTTTAATCGTCATTGATATTGTGGTAGCGCACTAGATACTTTTGTTTCCACTCAGAAGCAATCTTAAATTTTCACTCGAATCACAGCGAATTGAAAAAGGCGAGGAAAGTTTCACCTTCCTGAATAGGATAATCGCTCGAGGCAACAGATTCTGCGGCCCTCATCCGGCAGGTGCGTCACGAAGCGTCATCGCTGATCCATGGAAAATGGCGGAGACGTCTCGAATTCACCGGTGTACGGTGGGAAAAAAAAGTACGAAAGAAGAAAAGAGACGAGGGAGTAGGCATGCGGAAAGGGGAGAAGGTAGAAAGGGGTAAAAGGAGGATCCACAAGGAGGAATGGGAAGGGTTAGCGTAATCTGTATGGTGCTGTGGCATCGGTGCCATCAGGCCGAGAGACTAAGTATACATTTTATCCGTAACGTGTTCGCCATTACCCTACGACGCCGAAGCCACGGGCTAAGTAACGGCTCGTGAGGGTCGAGAACGGCCTCGTAATGCGATGTGTGTGCAACATAAGTGGCCATCAGCCAACATAAACAATCGCCATGGTAAGTATATGGTGCGACGATACTTGGCCCTCTCCCTCTTTCATTGTCTGCCATTTCTGTTCACCTTGCGCCGCTTGTTCTCGGTACATCCTCGTCTCACCGACTCGAGTGGCGATCGTGGAATCGTACGGGGTCCTTCACGGGATACCTGCTACGTATACGGGGCCCCATTGGAGACGGTGCAACGTAATGGAGCCATTATCGCTGGATAACTTCATCATCGGCCATTGGCGTAGGCCGTTCACCACGCGGTGTACGCTCTCTCTCCGCTCTTCCGCTCGGTATCACGATCGACCGATACAAAACGATTGCCGGGTACGCGGGGAGGGGCCATCTTATCGATGATGGGAATTGTGCTTCGTCTTCGTTCCTTTGGCATCGTGTACCGATATTATAGCACATATTGAAAATTCTACATAATTTAATGTGCCCCTTGTGGACGGATATGGGCTATGGTTCTTGGAACAGAACCGTTTATAATCTGGCCCCGATCGTGTCTTAACGTCCGCGCGGACCCGTGCAACTTTCAGCATCGATACACCGGCCATTCTTAATCAACGGGCAAAAAATAACACGCTGGAATCTTGAAAAAATGTATCAACGATCCGTATGCCGGATAACATGGAAAATTTCCTTCGAGTCACTGACAAACGTTTCTCGTTCGTTCGTCGAACGATCTACAAGTTAATAACGTGGTTGGAGACGTAGCAACGTCGTACGAGAGGCAGTAGAAAAATTCTTTGGAACTTTAATGGGTTTAATTTCACTGGAATTTACATCGAACTCCGAGTTTCAACAAAAGAGAAATAATTTCCACATCGATTCAATAACTCGAGTATCTCACAGAGACCGTGAATCATCTCGCCATCATAACTCCGAGATTACACCCTAAGAAGCGTTAACTTGGCGCGAATCTCCAAGTAAAAAGGTTCTCGCGGCGATCGTTGAAATAATGATCGAAGGAAGATGGTCAGAAGTTGGCGTCGAAATTCGTCGAACTCGCCTCGTTCGGAAGGAAATTCAGAAGAGAATTTCAGCCATATAAAACGAACGACGCGCCGTCACGAATGTAACGCGAACGAAAATTGCAGCATGGTGGAGAAAACGAGCCACCATGATTCCTAGATACCTATTCGCATTGTCCGGTGAAATTTACTGTTTCCGGTGAATACGCAGACCCAGTGTGTACACCCTGGACGGCAGAGGATCACGATCAGCCGCGAGCACACACGTGCTTTCGAAGCACCGCAGCCTGTGTGTGCACGCAGAAGAAAGATATTGATATAAACAGGGGGCAGGGCCAGAGTGGAGCGTGCTTTGTAATCAAGCCCCCATTACTATCGAAGGTGGTCAATCTTCTCCGTGGACGTTGGCCGGAACGACGTTGTTCCAAGCGATACGACTTTTAGCGCGGTTTTCTTTTCTCTTTTTAATCCTGCATCCGAGATGGGTACGGAGGAAAGGAGTTTGCTGACACCGGTCTTGTCTGCCCAGCCACCTGCCCGTTTCACTTGTGCAAAGTGTTAAATTATGCCAATTAAGCTGACTACGGGCTGATAGATTTTCAAAATTTGTCGCCGTTACCAACGCTATGTGCTTTATATTATCGAGTCTTGTCTAGCAAAAAAAAATATGATTCGTAGTATTGCGATAATGGAATGGAATAAGTCAATTTTTCGTATCAATATCTGAATAATTCGTAGTCGAAGTGATAGAAATACGATATAGATTTCTCGCCAAACTTTCACGAAACAATATTTACTATCGAAATTGATAGAAACAGAAAAACAGAAGCTTCGAAAGATTCTTTTAGCGATTAGTCTCAAGGATGAATTAGTTTCGACATTTTGTTGCTTACTTTTGTGAAGTTGATAAGGTCTTGATAAGGCCTTGACTGAGAAACAGCCCACAACGATTGACTAATCCAGATTGTTTCCTGAAGAAGTGAATCACACGTTACTTCGCTGTACGAACTCTTTGAAACTCTCAACAGAACTAAGACGGAATTTTTAAAAAATCTACATCGAATTTCAATTATATAAATATCTTTCAAACTTCAAGACCTCTTGCAATTGTTTCTTTTCTCATTCTCGTCATAATCATCAGATGTCTATAAAAAGTTGTTCTAAAATTTTTCTACTAGCAAGCCTCGTTTCATTTCATGAGCACCCATCCCGTCGAACGTTCGTTGTTTGGTAAAGGAATCTCCGAGAAAGAGATTCGAGGTGGCTTTGATGGTGGTTGTTCCTCAAAATACAATCCAATCCGCGGCGAATTTCCCGTAGCTAAACCGTTTCCAATCGACCAACCGGTATTTCCAGCTGAAACCACCCTTCTCGTCTTGATCTCGAGACTTTTTTCGAGGGTGATCGCGTAGACGGTACTACTGGCGCAGAAACGAGGGTTTCGAGGCGGAAAAGACGGAGTCAGCACACCATTCACAGAGAACATGGCCGGTGAAATAAAATGTATCGTCTATTTTATTCGGTAACCTCGTATTGGTCGAGTGGACGTTCCACGAACCCCTGGAAGTCGCAATTTCTGGCCGCCTTCTTTTGTACCCAAGCATTCAATATTCTCTGTGTCGTAATGGAGTTTCTTTGTTAATTCGAATTGCTTTGTTGTTCTTATAGTCGACATCTTTAGGAAGATTGAATTTCTCGAAACAAAGAAGGCGTGATGCCGGGAATGATGCTTGGGAAGTTGGATTATTTTAGAAATTATTCGATATCGAAAGATGAAATAATGGGATGATAGAGATAGGTAGTTTGTGTATAGGAATTTAACGCTAAAATAGTATTATAAAAAATATTCAAAGAGAATATTCCATGTCTACAAAAATATGTGTATAAATATTTAGCAAACAATGAATGATCGAACAATTTACTATAACAACAAATTAAAAAGAATACCATTTAACAACAACACAACAATAAATCTATATGTCCGACAAAATCTTTACTTAAGTCCTACCAAAAAGCACTAACACACAGACATTGTCGAATAAAAATCCCATCAAATTAAATCACCTTTCCAATCTTCCAATCAATTTCATATGTATATTCAGCTCCCGAACATCATTCTCCAGGACAGGATCGATCAATCATCTGTGGAAACCAGGACGAAAGTCAAAACCATCGCGACAATATCCCGTTGGTACACCACATAAGATGTCCACCGTTCCACTTCCATGCGGCAATCAAAGAAGAGTCGGCGTCCAATCAGAGGCAGCTGGTCAAGAAGGGATTCTAGGAGCGGGCAGAGCGGGTTTGAAATCTTGGCAGGAGCCAGGGACAAAACATTCGCCGCGATGCCGCGGCCAGAACGTATAATAAGAGTGTGATTAGCATTATTTACGGCCGGTTAACTATTAACCCATAAATCAACCGGAGGACTACATTATCCGACTGGTGTAACCGTGTGTTGGTGCGTGTCTGGTCGTCTCTCTCGGCTCCTCTCTTTCGAACAAGAAAAATAAGAAAAAGAAGAAGAAGAAGAAGAAAACGGTACCGTACCGAGGTGTGCAGACCTCGTAGATCGTACGAACGATAAGCGACGAGGATTCGTGAGCCGACGAGAAAGGAAAAAGAGGGGTGAAGACGGGGGTGGCAAAGAGGAAAGCTTCGATGGAAGAAGAAGGGAGGACGGCAGAGGCGGCCAGCCATCTTCTTGGTGATTTAGGAGGACGCAGTGTGCCTTCTTTCCTTTATCAGCCGCTCCTTTCCTTCTTGTCTTCGCTGGATCTCTCGCGCAAGTTTCTAGCGGATTACGGTGAATCAGCTCGACACCCTTTTGTAGACGTGCTCCGATCGAGCCGCACTTTCGGTGAGTGTATCTTATACCCTATCATGAGGTTTGGATCGATTTGTTGAACTCCGAACATGTTGTGTGCTAGTGTTGCGTGAGATGTTTTGGTTATTCGTATATTCGAGGATAGTTTAAGAGGGCTACTTCGGGTATAGAAGGTTTGGAAATGAATATATGTAGAAAGAGAGAGCTGGAACAGGATCTTTCAGGAAGCAGATCTTTCACGAAGGAAATTATTTTGACAATATGTGTATTTTTGTAGAACTTTTTACATTATTGAGAAGGTGTAAGGTATCGTCGTTTGAATGTTGTCCCTCTTTTTTGCGAGACAAAGCCGAGTTCTTTATAGCGTTGAAATTTCTATCCGCGACAAAATGTGCTGCACAAAAAGCATTAAGTTCTCGTTTCATTTTTATTTGCAGGAATGAAGGGGCATAAAATTACTATTTGGCCGGCCCATTCTCCTAAAATTTTCAGAAATTGACTGCCATCTACCGCGCGGTTTTGTACGTAAATTGGAAAATAGGTCGATGATACGTCCTGCCGGTTGTTTGGAAAACCGCGCTGGCTCGTATTATTCAATGAAGAATAAAATAATTTGTTCGGCGATGCTTTTACTAGCTGCACGCTGATTGTTAGTTATGGTATCATATATCCGCGTTAAACTTAATCATTTGTATCGGCACGGTGGGCAATTTAATCGGAACATACTGACAGGAAGATCCGTGCGCTATATGTTTTAATATTCGATGATAAACACACGTAAATGACTAATTAATTTAATTACAGCGGCGGCCGTTACAACGGGAAAACTCACTGTTTAATTAACGACCGTGTCACGATGTAATTTCGCTGTTAATATAACCTCGCTTTGACGATTATCATCGCCACGATTTTTATTCGGTGGAAAAAGCGTGATCTGTAGAATTCGCGTGAGATACCGTTCGCAAACAGTTTTAGATACACACACACACACGATGTAATTAGACATTACCTACACACAGTAGTAATATAAATATGCAAAATAAGGTGCTTTCATGAATTTTGTTAGGTTAAACCATCTAGACATAAAATAATTAGTCTATTTAAGTATATCATTCAGATCCAATAAATCACATGAGATCTCGAACGATCCTCCCTCGCTGAATTTCAAAGTACTGTACAGTACTTAGTTACATAATCGCGGGACCAGGTAGCTATTCGAAATAAGAAATCGCGTGTGCGCATCGCGTTTTCATCGCAGTGGCCGGGAGATATCCGCAGCTCATAGAGGGGAGGCTGCTCGTGTAGTCACCGTGGATCCCTCTAAATAAATTCCCATAAAGCAGCGCCGGTGGCTTGGTCACGTTGGCCTGCTCTTGCCACTTGCCGCGTACACGGTCTGCTTCCGTATTCGAGACACGAGATCCTGCCAGTGGTACGTCATTCGCCCTGTCGCTAATCAGAACTAACCGCCGACGCGTGACTCGAATCCGCTATCAACGAAAGGAACGAAGGAGGAGAAGCTGGAAAAACGCGAGAAGACCTGCCAGACGGAGGAAAAAAAACGTAGAAGAGAGGAAGAGGACGAGAAGGTGAAAGGAAGAAGGGGAAAAAGAAAGAGAAGAAGAAAGAGAGGAAGAAGCGTAGACACGTCGTTTTGCAGCAGCCATCTTTGCATCTCCCTTTCACCAGCAACCCCATTTTTGCGCTCCTGTTATGGCCGTTCCCTCGCGAACTGCCAACTAAGTCTCCACCTTGAATATTTCCTTCCCTCTTGCACACCTTCCTTCGCGTTTCTCTTCGCTGCTCGCAATCGTGCCTGCAATTAGACTTGCAAAGCAACCGCGAATCTCGCGGAGATCCTCCGCTTCCGGAGCGAAGAGAGAAATTTTTGTTAGCTTCTCTGCGAGAATGTTCCGTGGATTGTGGCTTCGAGAAGTTTGCTGCAGAGTTCGGAGGTATGGGTCCCAAGTTTCGGGAATTTCTTTCCCCTGGAAGTTTGAAAGAGGGGGAAGGGGGTATTAAATATCGTGGAAGCGATATTCGAATTTCTGACACGATTGATTTCAACTTTTCTTTTTATTTCTGCGTCCTGAAATAATGATATTAATAACAATGGAATCGTTGAAATATATTCTCAGCACGTTCAAAGTTTTCGTTACAAGTCTAAGATTCTGAAAAGTATAGCGAGAGGGGTAAAAGAGTTTCATTCCAAATGATCTAGAATTTCTAAAATTTCTTCGGCGAAATTGATACCTCGATCGGTAGCTTAATGTTTTCCGAATCGTTGTTCGTTTACGAAATATTACGTAAACGGAGATAGCGCGTAATGGTGACTCTCGCGATCAATGGATCAACCCAGCTCACGAATTGAAATTTCTCAATGCAAGTACGGTCGCGACCCCGTGGCCAGTTAACTGACGTTTGACATCTTTATCGCGTCTTGATTGTGGAAAAAAGCGGGACGATCCATGCGCACGATCGGCTAAAAGAAAGAATCGACAGATTAGATGAGGCGTCGGGGTTAAGAATGGGGTATGAGGCGCGTTCATTAAATCGCGGCTCGTCATCGTCACGTTCCCTTGTCCTCGTTCAATTTCCGCTGCAACTCGTGACGTTTTCGTCTCGACGATTTCTTTATTTCTCGCCCCTTTATTTTAAAAATTTGGAAGCTGCGTGCTCAATGACAAAATTTCTATATTCTAAAGCTGCATTCCAAACTCCAAAATAGGATCACAGTAAAAGCAATGAAATTTATAACAATTCACAGTATTTACTCTTCGATGGAAGTTTAATAAAAATGTTCTAAACACAATCTCGCAGAAAATATTTGCCAAGTTACGTAGTCTCACAAATTAATCAATGTTTCTTGGTTACGTGACATTCAAGAGACGATATTTCGCGATATTTAGTTAATCATTTTTTTATTCCATTTGTGCAGAAACCATTTTTGCTTATATTTTCCATCGTCGCATTTATGTCAATTCAGAGAATATCGTTGCATCGAAATCGTTGCGGGCTATCTCGAGTTAACGTAGTGCCTGTGTAGCACGATAAAGTCTCGAAGTAATTAGTCTGATGTTTACACAGTTTAACGTTTCCCTCGTATCTTCGGTTCTCCTCCTACGCGGCTCAATTAACTTACGGCGTACTTAATTAGTCGTCCTGGCTCTTGGCACGCGGCAACAAACCGGCGAGGCGCTCTCGAATCGTTGGCGCCCGGTAAATTCTTCTCCTCGGCTCTTATCTGAAAAATAATTATCTACCGGACCGCTGTAGAATTTTTATCGAGCCACCAAGTTGTAAATAGGCTAACCAGACTGGTGTAACCGGTAATTGAACCGGTGTTTGGGGTGCGCAGATTTTTTCTCGGTTGAAAAAGTTTAGATTGTTGGACTATTGGGAGAAATAAACAAGCAATTTAATAACTAAACTGAATAAAAGCATTATGCAGTTTCGGAATTTTTCATTACTCGATAAAGATAATAGAGGAGAACAGAGGATTTTATAGTGTTGGAAAAGTAAGGAGTCGTGTTCAAGGAAAGAATTTTAATAAGATTTATTAAGTATCGGTAAATTTGCAAGTATTTGAAAGGTTAATATCCTGTAACTGGAATTCTGTTTATTTATCAGAGATGAAATTATGGTCGATTATACTTTTTCACTTTAATACTACCAATCATAACGTTAGGTATAACTACCTTGCTACTTAGATGGATATGATGATATTCGTATAGATGAAAATAAATAGATATAATAATCATATTTCTGGCTCAGTAAATATCAACATTAATCGTTCCAGAGTAGCTACTTTTAGCGGGTAATTGTGAAAGTATAAGTCTGAAATGCATCAGTTTTATGCATTTAATAGTTCTGGCACTGATTTGAAAGCTAAGGATTAAAATAATTCTCGTGAATAAATTACTCGCTCGAATCAAGAGGAAATTTAAAAGAAATGGGTTCTAAGTCACTTAATATAATAAAGGCCGGGGGAATCGAATAACAGGACAAATCGGATTATCCACAATGTCTGTTTAAATTCTCGCGATTTGTAGCACTTATGATAATGCAAATGTTAAACACAGAGAGGATTGCGGCAGATTGAATGAATTATAAATTGAAACGAGCGGAATGCGTTGATGCGAGGAGAATCGAGTGCGTGTTGAGATTCTAATTTATCAATTAGTAGGTAATTATTAGTAACGTGTGCACGCGTCCATTTGAATTGAATGTATTTCTCCCCATCGTGGCGTCACCGCGTAAAGAAAATCTAAACACGTTGCTTGCGTATGTGAACCGTATCATTATATCATTACGTGGCTACTCGTGTACGCGTATGATAGAGGTTTTCAAGCGTACAATATCGCACAAAAAACACTCCCGGTAGTTAGTGTTCTCAGGTGGCAATAAAAAATTCCAGAGAATAAGTAACACACGCGGAAAATAATTTATTAGCATATTTATTCACTTTTTCTTTTTCCAGTGATGTTCTTCGCTAATGAAATCCAAACACATTCGTCGTTCGTATGTACGTCATTACTTAAAAACGAGTAATAGCCAATGTCTTTAAGAAGAGATAGCTAGACGTGTACGTACGTGAGAGGTCTCACTCGTATTACTTTAAGTCAACGAGAAGGAAATCGCAATTAAAAAATGACAAATGGTTGGGAAAGGTGAAAGTCTGTTTGAAATTCCGAGGAAAGTTCTAATTTATCAATCGAGCCTGCTTATTTCCGAGGAAGCAATATGTCAGGTTGTTATTCAAAATAAATAAGCAATTATCGTAAATAAATGCGGGCCTTGTAATTAAAACTTTCATGCTCGTTTTGAGCTAAGCGAGTATAATAATTTCGATATTCATAAATCAATCTTAGAACAAAGAAAATCGCAGCTCTACGAACAATGGCGAATAAAACTATATCTTGTCAAGACTTGCCTTTTTATAATAATTCTATGATAAATAATTCGCACATTCGAAGTAAAATATCTTTATAATAATCTTATCAGTTTTGAACATGAAATCTTTTCGTAATAAAATAACCGTGTGACAACCAAATAGCCATAAATATAATGACCGAGAATGCGTGAATCTATATTCACCCTTAAACTTAATTTTTGTAATTCGTTCGCATTATCAGTAATTCACAGGGGCAGTAGAAGCGATTATAAATAAATAAAGAAACAAATAATGGAAAAAGAAGAGAAAGAATTTACCCACAATTAAAATGACTTTCGAATTTCCGATAAAGAGTCTTCGAGCTACATCATCCACGATTATCTACCCTCTCGGAAGAGTAACTAAATGAAAGTTTGCAAACTGAACGAAAGGAGCGGAGGACACGCGATGGAATTAATCATGACCGCGTCACGACGATCATGTCGGGATAATTTGTAAAATCGCGGAAGAGGGTTCTCAAATTTGCAACGATCTCGTGGCGAGTCGGATGAGCCAAGCACGCCCCGGGGAAGAACTTATTCATAAGATTATTTCCCATTTTCGTCATGGCGCCGCGCTGTATCGTTATTTAAGTTTTATATTAAAGCACCGGCCCCCGCCACTCGTTTGCCGCGCTTTTTGATGGACGAGCGGCGCGTGTCCTGCTTTCCTTCAGCGGATTCGCCTAAACGTGAGATATCGTGCCCGATCAATTTTTCATAAGACTCGGTTCGCTCTCGCGAAACCCGCACCACCGCCCACGGAATTTTCACGCAACGTCAGGGAAATTCGCCCCGTCGCCGCGCCCGTTTTTCTTTATTACGAACGCGAACAAAGATGCACGCGGCAAGACGCTACTTTTTTTTATCGGCCAGACGATCGCCTCATATGTCCTCCGACGCGATTACCGAACGCGTGACGATTCTCCTTGCATTATTCGGAGTAAGATCGGAAATCTCGGGCACGAAATATCTTGCAGTTTTTCGGAAACTTCGTGCAATTTAGAATTTTACATAGAGTAAATACATTTTTCTTAGAGTTTGCGGGGATTTTCTGCTTTTTTAACTTGATGTTTGTGGTATTTAAGATGGTCAATAGCTTTAAGATTTTCCAAGCATACGCCATGAAGCAAAACATGTCTCTTTAAGCGATAATTTACAATTAGACGATTGTGATATTATTTCTATCATGCTTTCCTTTGTGAAAACAGAAATCTTCTTCCCTTGGAACGACAAGTTTTGTTCACCTAAACCAAAAATCTCTGTTCTATCGCCAGAAATAACGAATCGACATGTTTTTCAGGTACTTGCAGCTTTAAATTCCCCGGAATCGAAGAATTTCCAATTGGAAGATCCAGCAAGCTCAGAGAAGCTGATTCCGTGAAAACGGAAAGAATCCGGGGGCTCCGCTTTAATCAAGGTCGAATGTTCATTCTCCACGTCCACGGTCGGGCTATCAAATACAATCACCGAACGTGCGGCGTCTTTTTCCTTTTCCCGTAGCGACCGGATGCACCGTCTAACACACACCCTCTTCACCTACCGAAGCCAGAGTCGATTCGTTCTCGCTCTCACGAATTGAATCCAGCCCGGTGGTGGTGAAGCAGTTTCTGGAGGGAAGATGAAGGAGCGAGAGAAGGTTGCCCTGGCAACGACAGAGGGTTTCTCGACGTTGGTTGCCTGGGCAACCTCTAACCGGCGATCCCTAAATATGCGCCAGCAGGCCAGAAGTGGCGTGAAAGAGGGAGGGAAAAGAGGGTGAGAAGAAGAGGTCGAGCCTGTAAGAAGAGGAAAGGGAGAATCGGGGTGAGAGAGGAGAGATCCTCGCCACTGGTTGGCAGAAGGAGCATACCGGTGGGTTGGTAACTGTTACCGCGGAAGGTGAGGAGACCCAGTTAATTACTAAAGCGTTTTAATCGTCGGCAAAGTTCCGACGGCACTCAGGAGTCTGGACCAAAAGGGCTTCGGAGAATGTGGCGGCTGTGTAAATTAGGAACTCGCCAGTTTCCCTCTAGACTGTGTACACGAGTTTGTCTACCACGTTCAAGGAGCAAACCGGTAAGTTTTCACGGGGTGGGACGCGCGGTTCGTGGAGCAGTCGATGGATTAGTAGAAACGCTTAATTTTGTCAGATACGATTCTCACTGAGCTTCGAGGAGAGGCGAGAAATTTTGGAGCAGGATTTGAAGTACGGACATGAAGGAATTGGAAAAGGAATATATAGCGCGGATGAAAATATTTCTACGCAGTGAACCAGTCTTCTTAAAACGAATCTTTATTCCAATCGTCTTATATTTTTACATTATTTTTCTTACAAGAAACGAACGATGCGGTTGACGGGTCAATTTCAATTCATCGATTTTCAAAACATTTGTTGACGTTCATAAGCATATTTATAATTCGATTAATCAATAGACAAAACCTCAAATTGCTAAAAATATACTCACCGTGGATTCCTCGATTCACGAAGCAACGATATTCGTCAACGTATTACTTCGTGTATTACTTGACCCAGCCAAGTCTACGTAAAAGTTAAACAATTTACCTATTCAACTTTACTTATCGAGAAAAGCTATTACATCATTTCCGTAATACAAAGTAACAAAATATGAAGCAACAGACGATGTCATGGATCTTCAGTCAGCACAAGATCGTTGAAAAGCATCGAATTCCGATGTCGATCGGCGCAATACGTTCACCTATTCATCGAAATAGACGAGGACACGCCGGTAACCAAGCTAGCCCGACGTCCCGCGTTAAATAACTTTGCTTAACAAGGTGCTGCCGCCACTGTAAAAAGATTACGTAAGCGGTAATGGCCGCCGGCTCCTCCTAAATTCGAGTACGAAGAGTTCCAGCCACGGAGTGCACCGAGTCGAGAAGCAAGGCGCGAGAAAGAGAGGATGATAGAGGCTGAGGGGGAACAGGAATGGCGAACGAGAAGGAGGAGGAGGTGTAGGAGGAGGGAGAGGCGACACGACGCCCGGTGGCGGGGGTTAATTTTAATTTCCTAATTTTTCCCACCCCGAGGCACAGGTAATTTCCTCCCCAGAAGAGAATAGATGTAATTACTTAACGCCTCCGAGCTCAGAGCTCCTCTTATTAAAAGAGGATCGTGCCCTCGAGGGCTGGAGGGCTGGAAGATACTAGTCTGGTGGGGGTGGGAGTAGAGTGGTGGAAGCACAACAATCGTCGGAGAACGATCGCGAAGAAAGGGAAACGTTGTCGGGCTCGTTCCCTCGAAGATGAACAACGGCGGAGATCAAGCTTCATCGTGCTTTCGATCGTCTCTGGCTTTCCCAGAATATTTCTGCGTCCATCTCTTCAAGTCGGTATTCGTGAAATCCTCCGGAGGACAGTCGCAAGTTGTCTAATAAAAAAAAAAAAAAAGAAAGAAGAGAAGGTGAAAGAAGAAAGGAGGAGAAATAAAGGAAGGAGGATAGTCTTTTGTGGTGGAAAAAATTTGAACTTTGTAGAAGTGCGCATCTCGTTGACGACATTAGAGGCTAAGGTCGACGCTGCTGCCTAGGCTCCACGACAGGGGTGGTTTGCCGAATGCTGTGGGGAAGGGAGGAGCCATCTTGCGGCTGCTTTCAGGGCAGCCACCAATTGATTCATCCCCACTACGGCACCACCATTACTGCAAGGAAGGGGCGTCGATTCAATTCCAGGGCAAAAAAACCGTCTACGAGGCGGAGTTCGCTTCGTAATCCATCCGTCCTCATTGGCCAGGAATAGAGTGGCACCCGTGAACCCACCATCTGTCCGACCAATCCAAAGCCTCTGGGTGGCGACCCAAACCAGTTTTGACTTCGTGGACAGAGGGGAGCCGTTGACTTCACTCTCCAGGCAGATAGTGCTGTGCCGTTGGCTCGTGCCGTAGTGGTCCTAACACTAACAGGTCCTTGCCAGCAAGGAATCCCTGGAATCCGTTCCGTTGCGCGCTCGAATTCACCCCACGGACTGCCAAATACACAAATACGACCCGTGCTCTTCTCTAATCTCGTCAGCTGATCGGTGTTTTCGTTGCTGCTGATTGCGTAACCTGATGACCAGGTACGACGACACCGTCATCTCTAAACAGTTTTTAACAAGTGTGATCGTCGACCAGTGCACCGTGGACTTGTGTTTTCAACGATGGCCCAGTTTCCCTAGTGACTTTTGCGGTTTGGCGGGTTCATTCGCAAAATTGACGGAAACATGAACATTCAGGGTGAAAATTAGATTCCGGACGGAAAGTTTGATCTCGGAAAGGCCGACAATGAGAAATCGTGGCGTGAAACTGGAGTGTTAGTTATCGAGACTGTACTCGCGAAAGGACTAAATGGACTCTCGAAATACGTGTTTCATGAAATTCTGCTTGACTAACTTGGTGGGATTATATTTTTTGGGACTTGGGAGAAAATCGCCGAGGACTTTGAATATTAGATAAAAGACTGAAACATAGAAGCTGAAAATACTGGCAGAAAGAATCTACATGGAATCCTCGGTGCAAAGATTCTCTTAAAAGGCAAAAAGGTCGATTGCCATTGACGGAAACCTCGAATCACGCCTTCCGACGGCTGTCGACTTACCACGAGCACGTTCACTCGCAAACACATTCGCCATCCTTCCACCTTCACGATTACCGATCTTCAACAAACATGATCAATCTCGCTGCATATATCTAAAAGGAACCTCTAAATTCCATCAATCTTAAACTTAAACTTTCCATGTAAGATGTAAACAAACGATTCCTTGGTACATCATCGAAAACTTATCTCGTTAACCTCGCACGTGCGTCGTACTCTGAAATTGAGGTGTTCAGACCTGCAATAACTGTTCTCGTCGAATGTCAGTTCCCATGAAGTTGAGGAAACCACGATCGTTGAAAGTATAGCATATCGAGGATAGAGTAGAGGGATATAGATGCAAAATAAGTGAAATCTCTCCGGTGGAGAGACAGCCAGTCGTCAAGTTGGTCCCAAACATGGTCCTGGAACCAGGAGGTGGTCTGTCTTTTCCACTGCCTCCTGGTAGCGGCTCTACTGGTTCCGGTGGTTCCCTCCTGACTCCGGCCAGACTGTTCCAGAGGGCGACACCCGTGTTTCCGTTTCATCTGACAGGATGGCCACCACATCATCCGGTCCTCGGACAGGTTCAAAGCCAGGTACAGCAGACGATGCAAGCTCAGCATCAAGCAGCCGCGGCCGCTGTCAGGTTCCTCAGTCATCATCATCCTCATCATCCGCATCCGGCACTAGGGAACCACCCCCTGGTGCCGGCGATAACTAGCCACCATCCGACCGCCCATCATCTTCATCACGGCGCCGATCACGCCGACGAGGATGACGAGAAGAAAGGTAAGTGGCTTTTTTTCGCGTTACACTTCAAGCTAAGCACCTTGAAATAATGAGCGCAGCTGCGAACTATCGCCGCGAGGATGGCCACGCTTGTTTGGGTTTCGGTTGTTAACATCTTCTTCCTGAATTAACCTTAGCACTGTCAAACATGTCAGGATGAATCAGCTTTACGCTTTTTATTTTTGATATTGCCGACAATACGCAGGTGTTTTTGGCAAAATTGCTGTCTTCCTTGCGATATTAACGCTAGAATTATCGAATATGTTAGAATGAAAGGGTTCAGATCTTTTATCTTTGAGATAAACTGAAAATATCATACGATAATGAAAGCGATCAGTGTATTAACAATTTTACTAGGAAATAACATACCGAAGTTCATTGAAAGTAAAAAATGTCTTAAACAAGTCCCGAGCGAAAGTCTGCCTTGTTTATTTTCGTGTCAGTATAATCATAATCGCATAGTATATTGAAATACGCAGTACAAGTTCATAGTTTCAGTTTTAATGCAGTTCAGAAAAGTTAATATCCTTTTGCAGTATAATTATTGTTACGATTAAAATCGACCGTATTTCTATAGTGATCTTCTCGAACACTTTGGTTCTATTGATGGAATGATTGTTTGGCAAATTTGCATTAATATTCCTAGTTTTATTACGAGTCTTTCTTGCTTGTGTTATTTTTAGATTCGTTACTGCATACAATGTTTTGATATGTTCTATTTTAAGCTGCTTGTTTATAGGGGAAAATGCAGAATAACTTTACGAGAGATATCTGATCCACTTTTGCACTAAATTGAAACACAATTTCAAATTCATTGCCACGTTTCCTTGCTACGATAGTTTGCATACTTATAGCACGGTAAGCTGCAATTTTGAGGCAAGTAAGATAGTAAACTAGCAGGTTACTTGCTACTTTGTTGCTTGATTTACAGTGCGAATTAAACCCCGTGTTATTCTCGTGCTTCTAATCTTACTCTATATTAATAAGATTAGAAACTAGCCTCTTTACGTGTCTAATAAAATCACGAACAGGTTCACATCGAAAAATTCAGTTAACAGTATAATTGCGAACGAATCCTTTTTATAAACACCTTACATTTCATATATTCTCCAGATATTTTGACTGAAACTTTTGTCTTAGTAATACAATATACGAGGCTCGGTTTTCCTTTTTTTCTTTTCTCAGATATTTAAGTGTATACGTACCAACAAGAAGAATAAAAAAGTTTGCTTGAAATTTTAATACAGACTCGCGTATTTCTACGTAATAAACGCAAAGTAATTTCATCCATTACAGCACGCTGTCCTACGGTTGTTTATATTATTCTTCTCATGAAGTATAACTCAGTTGAACATTTTGCACGGTGACATAAACGTTACTGTTACGCGTCTGGCCGCAACTCAGAGCACAGTCAAGTAATTATCATAAGCTGGGTTATTTATAATACGTAAATACACCGGAATATCTCCTATTAATATTTAACATCAACTCAATATCTAAAGCCAGTTTACTCCTAAAACCACACCGACAAGCTTACACGTTGCAATTTTCGTCATCTCAAAGTACGTTTAACAACCAAATACGCTCGATTACGATACAGCTGCTGGTCGCCCCAAATACCAGAAGGCTCGTGTTCGAATCTAATATCGGCGATGCATGTGCCGTTTGGTACCGTTTCTTCTAGATCAACCGAGCCTTTGACTCGAACGTATTTTCGAGATACGTTCGGAAAATGGTCTATAGGGAGTGTCGTAACACGGTCAATCATAAGATCGTTCCTGACGAGCCCCTGGGATCGCTTACAGGGTTAGCCCCAATCCGCAACGCCCTTTTTCCACCCTTCCTCCGAGCTGACGGCCTGAAATCACGTTTCGTGTACGAGATCGAGGGTGGAAATCTGTTTTTTACGTGATCCCATTCATGTCCCTAACGCTTGTTTATGCCTCGAAGGGAGCGCCACTTAACTCCATCCCTGTCCGACTTTGGGCGCAACTTTTTCTGTCCGTTTCGTGAAAATTCGCGTAAAACCACGACGATCTTGAAACCATGTCCTCGCTCGTACGATTTCTGCCTTATTTATCGGTGGCAGATGAGTCGTCGTTTTAGAAAACGGTGCTCGAATCATCATAGATTTACGAGCGCCATATAGCTTCAGAGGCAAACTGTTTCCTTTTTTCAGAGGTAATTTTGTTGTTAGCGTCCAAGCGATATTCTGAGTCCTGCACGCGCAAATGCTTGGTAATTCTTTTCTTTACCGCGATGCAGAATCTTTTTTGCTCGTAAATTTCCGTGCTTTTTGCGTCATAGACTTAATATTATCAATTTGTGTCTGAAAAAGTTTTCCTTATCGTCGTATTTCATTGCCTAAATACACATATAGTGTCATGCTGTGAACATGAACAATCTATTAATCAGTGAAATAGTATCTTATAGTTCTTGTCCTGTTATATTACTTGCCATCTATATACTTTCTGTACTCCTTGCAAAATCGCAAAATTAAATTAAGCAGCTTGCAATTATCTTCTGGAAGGGTAACGACTTTGGTTATTTCAGATTCAAGTTTTGAAGAAGGCTGCCTCATTAAATGATGTAATAGTAAACAGGTGTGAAACAAATTTTCTCCAATTATTAGCTTAATTATGTAATATTTATATTATTACAATACATTATAAAATTATGTAATAAAAATGTGATAAGGAGCGAAATAAAATACATTTTTCGCTACGACGTACTGACACAACTTACTGCGGTCATGAAAACAATCGTCCCAAAATAATTCAGCACGAAAATTAGAAAAAAAAGGACGATAGGGGGCCGCTTAAGTGATACTTGTAAGTCTTTCGAGCGTTTTCATAGCACGCGGCGCGGTTAAAATACTTCTCTTTCTAATTTCGCTAATGGGCCAACCAGCGTAGGCAAGCGCACGTAACGCGAACTGCATGTGCGCAACCTAACTAATGAGTTCCGCGAGTGTTGAACGTAACGCTGTTTAAGATAAACGTGTCACGCCTGACAGCCGTGAGAGATCTGCTCCGCGAAGTTGTCTTATTTCCTCTCCTCTTTCTTCCCTCGTATCTTTGAACGTCTCGCCGAGCCTCGTTTTCACTGAATTTATTGGCCATCGCAATCAATTTCGAATGATCTCTAGGAACCAGCATCTTGTAAATAGCCATCGATGCGCCTGAAAACGGTCGGAAAGCGTATTAAAAAAAAAAAAAAGAAAATTGGAACATTAAAGGGAGAATATCGGAGGGAGTATTAAAAAAATCAGAGAATATGTGGTACTCGTAAAAGATTGGCAAACAGTGTCGTAATTTCAGTCAATGTAGTATAAATTACATTTTTACGGTTCTTCCTTCCGTGGACGTCGAATGTAAGGTATCTTTTTAGACATTTAATTTGTGTGTAATTGATAAAATGATATAATAGGCTAGAAAGTAACTGACAAGAAACTGGTAAATTATCGGGAATGCCGGATCCCATCGACATTTAATTAGACGAGGGAGTAATCGAAGTTCAGCCGTCGATAATCGTCGGTGGTTTTATTGTTGCGCCGCCGTTTTATCGTCCTTGCCTTAGTCGATTTCTTGTTGGGAAATTACGTGAAATTTTGTATTCGATCTCCTACGAGCAATTAATTCCGAGGGACTGTTCACGACGAGTAATTATTGTGAACTGATTATAGTCCACGCTCGGGAGTTATTGAGTTATTTTAGTAATAAGGATAGCTTGAGGAAATTGATCGGTTTTCGTGGAATTGTAATTGGAAGTCTGCTTTCTGATGGGCCACTGTTTGATACACGTAAATTTATTTTTATATATATTATTTTCCTGCCGAGCTTCGGAATAGTTTCGTGTATTCCCGGCCTTCTCTTAAATTTACCTTCCAGTCTATAATTATAAGAGTTGTTTATCCCTTTAGAAGCTACATCGATCAGGTAAAACTATGTTCTTTGATCATGATTCTACGAGCTTTATCACGTCGTTGACATTAAGTTTTCGATTCTTCTATTTAAAGATCTATCCATTTTCGTAATCGGAAATTTATAGCTTCTGCAGATAGATTGGTGATATTTTTGCTTATTTACCACAATGTTGCATCGATTATGTAAGCAATCTATGTCGCGTATCTACTTCTTTCTACATTTTTCCTTTCCACTTTTCTCTCGTCGTTGATTTTCCTTTCAATTAAAAAATTCCTGTGGTCCCGAATGTATCGGGAATAAATGTATTCAAAATCATTAACTCTGTGTAATAATAGATCTGAATCGTATTTAGAAACCACGATTCTAAATCAACGTTCCCACACTCTACCCTCACGCCTAATCTATTTAAACCGTACTATCTAATCGTCGCTATTCAACAAGCCACGAAATAGAACGTGCGGAAAATTGCGCAAATTGTTTCTATTTACTTAATCTCGCGACAAGCCACGATGCATGGCGCGTATCCTGTTGTAACTTTAATTAAATCCGCGGCGCTAAACTCGTTCGCTGATTAATGATTTCATCTTTCAGTTTTGATGTTACACTTTGCCAATATTGCATTCCTCCAATCTTCGGCGAATGACAAGAAATAAAGCGAAGAAACGTAGCGTAAGAAACAAGCTTCACCGTAAAGAGTTACTTCTTGCAACTAAACTTCGGTTAGAGATAACAATTGAACAGAAGTCGACGCGGTACGGCGTTTAATGAAGCGATCGCGAAAGCGTTTATCTGAATCGACCGATGGAATCCAATAATTTCCTCTTTATTAGCACCGCCCCGGAGCGGCGGCTAATTACAGCAAATACATTATAGGAAATTAACGTTCGGAGGACCGTCGATGCGTTGATCAGTGACAGTGGCTTAATTAATATTCCGCTCGGGGATAAAATCCAGATAAACCGGCGAGAAAGTGGCAAATTCAAAGAAAACGAGAGAAAAAATAATCCGTCGCTTCGTGGCTTCGTATACATTTCTGCGTGAGATGTTTCTACTGGCAAGACCTATAATAGCTTTGAGTGTCTGCAATCGGTGAATTGGTCCAGGTTACCGCGAAAGACCAAAGTTGCGACGTAGCGGACGCTAAAGTTAGTTGTTCATTGCTCGAAACTTGAGTTTAATTCGCTCTGGTATGTCAGTTTTGGGTTTTGGACAAACACATTTAGGTTTGCCTGTTTAAACCTCGAAACTGTTCATGCTTGGGTGTTCTTAATTGGACCGTATTTAAATTTGTTCTCCTAGATTGTCGTGGTGGAAGAATCTGCGTCTAGAAATTCGTGATCTTCACAGAATATGTACTTTAATTATTCTGGTATAAAATCTAACACAATCATAAACAAACAAGAGGACTTTTAGAGATCATATTTGGTATTGTAATACCTTTTTATCTATAATATTGTCATATCTTGTAACTTATTAATGGTTAAATGAACCATACAGAAGCTACACCAGTCAACTCTGTTCTTTTAAATTGTGGTGAAAAAATCAGTGTTTAGAAATTCGTGATCTTTACAAAATATACGTTTTAATCATTCTAGTATAAAATCTAACATGGCGATAAACAGACAAGAGAACTTTTAGAGATCATACGTGATATGAAATGTCAGTGAATCCATCTTGTAGTATACTAAGGGTTAAATGAGCTACACAAGATCTAAACCAGCCAACCGTGTTAAGTATAGTTACATAATTTCTCAAAAATGAAACTCTAAAGATCAGATCGTATAATTCACTCCTGAAATTAAAATCTTTTTAAAAGAGCGAAACTGATCAATTTGACTCAAATTCGGGACACAGGAGTAGACCTTAGATTACTTCTAAAAACCCAGTATCACCTTCTACGTAAATCTCCGATCGAACAATCATGATAAATCTCATTGTTCGTATTATTCGAAGAAAGTCAAAGTTGAGAATCCTATCTATCAAAGTTGTTCTGCTTCGAATCTCGATCGAACGTCTCAAACGTCGCGATTAATTACACTCACGGTGACGTGTAATCCTCTAGCTTTTAACGAACGTCTACGTCTGTGGACGTGGAGCAGCGACAATTTTCCTGGCCACGTATCCCAGACGCCGAAGAAAACTCTAGTTTACATAATTGTCCCGCGATAGGATGCTCGCATAGTCGCGTGCGTACGCTTTACACGATCGTTCAAGTTCTTCAGACGATCGTTAGAGCACCGGCGAGAAATCGTTGGCCTTTTGCCGTCGCGTCGGTACACGCCTATCCGGTGTTTGCTCCCCGAAGCTCGGCTTCTAAATCGCGGCGATCCGTCTTGATCGCTCGATCCGCGGGTACGTTCGTGGAAATTGCACGATCCACTCGGTACAGATTACGTGGAAACGCGTGAATAATGACCGGTTCGCGACATCCGAGCGATGCCCGGCCGGCTCGGATGAAGTCCTCCGCGACGATGAAAGCGGGAACGCGTTCGTTCCGATCTATATCGCGTTAATTTCTGTCCGTGGAATTGCACGTGTGATCGATGATTGATGACGTCGTGTTTCTCCTTCGCTTCGTTTTTAGTATTCGTCGGTCTTTTATATTCGACGGACTGTGGATTTTAATTTTTGCAGACGTGAACTTTTCTTTAAATCATTTAATTTGGTATAGTATTCTTGATTGTGACTAAGGGTAGTTTTGGAAAACCACGACAATGTATTTTTAAAGAATTTAAAATTATTTACGAAAATTATATATTCTTTAGTTGGGCGTAGTTTTTAAAAATTGCGATTGGGTGTTTTAACCGTTTAAGTATCGTAGGTAAAGAACAAAAGGAAAGTTTCGTGCAGCACGGATATCATTAATTTATATTGAGTCAAAAATTTCTAATTTCAACATAGAAATTAAAATTTATTTATATAGAGATATATCAGGTGTTGCTACTATATCTTCTCGATGTAATTAAAAAAGGAATTCATACACGCGCAAAGATCTGTTATTGCGTTACAGTATTAGCTTGTAAAACGTTACGTGTCTACGATGATGGATCTTTTCATCCACAGATTGAGACGTAACGCAAAGACATGTTGATAATGTGATTTATTCGAGCTTCCGTAAGCGATCTCAACGGAGGATCGTTAATTCCAAGATTATTTTTTTATATCTACCGCGATCCCATCGATTCATCTTACCCACTGCTTTCATCCAACTCGACAAATCAGTGGTTTTTGTGTCAACCCGCTTAATGCTAGTTCGTTCGTTCGGTCTAATCGTAAAATAATGACAGGATGCCCCACGATAACGCGACCGCTTCTGAAAAGAAGCCGAAGTCATTTGGATGCCACGAAATAAGAAGCGTCATTCCTTCCACGTATTAGATTCCAAAACCAAACCCTAGCAAGTACCTAACTACTTCATTTAAAACAAAAAGCACAAAAACAGAAATGAAACTCAATCAACGCGTAAAATAAATTCTTTTTCCATATGTTTAACCCGTGTCTGATAAAGTGAAGTCTATCACACCCTAGCATATTTCATTTTTGCGCTACTATAGAAAATACCCGTCTTGAGACATTGTGCTCATCGGTAATTTTTACTTCTGTCGTAATTTGAAATATACTCCCGTAAAACTTGTTAACAAATCGATCGTTATCCTAGTTATGAGTCAAGAAAACATATACGCTCTTATCCCAATATCGTTACGAATTTCTCAGGTATTCGTCGGAAATTCTCCCAGGATTCGAGGCAAGAAAGTTGAAATGGAAAAGCGATAATAGCCTTAACCCAGGCTCGACGATAGCGAGAAGGTTCGATCCCCGTCGACTCGGTTGAGAAAAACGCCAGGGAAGAAGCTGGAAATCGGCGGCGGGTTCTCTCCCCCATCGGCTAGGGTGGGGTGAGAGGGTGTCGTGGGGTCATAGTCGTGTAGAAAAGGGACAAACAAAACGGGGACGGCTCCGGGTAATAACTTAATTTAAACTAAACTACAGTTTAATAATTCTCGGCCAGGTCGGCCGTGGAAGATGCAGCGGGCAACCAGCAATTTCAGAGCCGTCGTTAACTGCCGGTCGTTAGTCCCTTTTCAAAACTTCTTTCTTTCTTTCGCCCCCTCTTCCATCTCCAATGGGATCCCTTTCGCCCCTGACTGTCTATCCCTTTCCTCCTTCTTCTCTCTCTATCCCGTCGTCTTTTCTCTCTTTCCTCTCGGTTCGTCTCGCTTTTCTTCTTCCACTCGTACGGATCACCATTCTCCGCTTCTCGCGTTCCTCTGGTATCGGCAATAACACCAGCCAACGGTGTTACTACTACTAATGCTAACGGCGTGGCTCGGTCACGAGCTAATTTTCGAGCGTGGCTTGCGTGCCACGCTGTGAATCTCGCCACGGGCCCCCAGAAACGCTCGCGCCGCGACCGACAAATTGAATCGTCCTCGGCCTTCGTCCGCTCTTGGATTCTTCGAGCTGGACGAGGTGAGTCTCTCGCACGTTACCAGCCCTGATACTCGCCAACGACGAGCTCGTTGCACGCGACCGAGTCTTCTTTAATGATTTTTCTTGCGGTCATTTCGTGGATCGTGTTGTATGGGATGGTTTAAAGAGGATCACGAAAAATGCATTATATATTAAGCGGCAGTTTGTATATAGTATAGTGTATGGATACCTTTGAAGTTTGGCACTCGGGCAGATGTCTTTGGTCGGCGTAACACACTTGTAGCAAGTAATTTCATCGCTTCCATGAAATTGAAAGTCGCCGGAGTAAGTGTAAAAGGTAGTCGCCATACCCCTGTGTCATTAACACGTTCACTGATGCTGAACGAATTTTTATCACGGTATATGGTAACGAATAAGTTTTTTACGATCTATTTGTATATCGTAAAATTTTATATATGCGAGAACTTTTGCAATTTTTTAATAAGATATGCATGCTAAGTGAACGATATAAATTGTAGGATATATTTTAAAATATTTAACTGTATTGAATATGTAATTGAGAACTGTCGGAGACAACATACGTTGTCTTATAACATTTGCCATAATCGTACGATAGTCCGTCTGAATTGGAAGTCTGGTATCTTGTACTTAGAAACTCGGGACGGCAAATTTTTTTCAAGTAAATTTGTCTAGTTTCAATTGCTTTGGGAAATGTTGACTCGCGATTGAATTTCAATCGTCCTTCAACTTCTATGGTGCTCTAATTGGTCATGGATTGTAACTTCCGTACAATTTTAGCGTATTTATTGCTTCTTGTATGTAGCTTTCCTATAGTATTTTCTAAATTGGTATAAGGATTATTCTTAACGATTGCTGTGTCATGAAAAGTGTTTCAATTATTTTTCAGATTATTTTTTACTGAATCAGCATACTAATTAAAAGAATTGGTTGACGTCTTGAGTAATAGCTTGCGTTTTTCTCCTGTTCTTTAAAACTTGAAACAGATATAGATTTGTAATATTGCGAAACATGTTGTTTACTTCTCGTTATCGATTTCCTTTGAATTATGTATTAATATGTTTAATTTACATGTTTTATTCTTATTATTCAGTTATCATGCAAGATAACTGCTTGCGATTTAATATCAATGCTTTATTAAAAAGCGCATCAATAGTCGATTCTTTTATTACAGAATCTCGCGTTCGATGGCTGGAAAAGGATTTTGGGGTAGAGTACACGAATATTAAATTAACGGAGCGGGTATTACACGCAGGATCTAAAAGCTTTATATCTCTCTCGAAGATAAGATAAAAACTTATGGTTCCGGATGTTGTTCTGAAACTGGAATCACCAGATACATCGACTGTCACTTTTAACTGTTCGATTAACGATATCAGCATGTTACGCAAGTGGTTATCAGCGATTCTTGTCGAATTAATAATTGTCAATAAAACGCTGACTCGAACCACTTTTGTTCTAATCATAAATTTCAAAGTCGTTAAGTTAACACAAACATAATTTAGATTATTGCTTACTACTTTCCTACTACTACTTACAATTTCAAGTAAAAATTAAAAGAACAATTCGCTGTTGCATGCTTTAAGTCAATTTATTGATCACGCAAGGAGTTAGAGTCATTTTCGATTCCAATAGTCCAAACTAAGCAGGCTAAAAGTCTCAAATTTTATCATGAGTCTAATCATAAAATAGCGATCCCGATACAGACCTAAAGTAGCGATTATCCGACAATTTAATCGACTGTTTTTCACTCGTTGTCGTATGTCTAGCGAGACAAAAGTAACGTCGATTAAATAGCCGGTATTATTAGAGAGAATAACAAAGAGAGCGAGGGAGAGAGAGAGAGAGGGAAGGCGAGGGATCGTCGAAGGAGCAGTGAGAAAGATACGGCCGACAAACTATAAATACGCCATGTATTTATATGCCTCGCTAATTGTCTCTGATGATAAGGATCTCCCTTTTATTACTTTCTGACTAGCTTCTCTGTAACTTTACCAAGACTCCACCTCAACCCCCGCGCCTCCCACGTCCCTTCCACGGATTAGTATCTTGCAGAACGTCGTTTCGACCATACCAAAAGGAACTCGTGCCCCAGATTCTTCCGTTAACCAAAGAAGAAACCGAAGAATCCTCGGTTTTCCGTGTACACGGGCAACTTAGCGACCGTTGATGGTAAAAAAGGAAATTGTCGGCTGCGCGTCGGACCGGTTTACGGAAGAAATCGCGAAAGACACGCGGTTCCCCGATCGTTGGCCACGTATATTCGACCGGCGTAGCGATCATTACAGCGATTTGTTTCGCGGCATTGGCCTCGTATATTGTTTTTAATGACAGCGCCGATAAAAACCGGGCCAACGATTGTACGGACGAAACGTGTGATTCCACGGGTGCTAGATTATCACTGCAAACGGGAAGAGATCAATTTCCTCGGGGAAATTGACGGTTGCTTTTCGCTGCACGAGGCGGCAATGATAGTGCCCCCAGCTTTGATTTATTTTTAACCGATTCGAGACGTTCCGCACTGATTTTTGATATATCGATTGCTTCGTTTCGACGTTCCTGTGACTAGCGTCGTTCAAAGAGAAAGATAGAGCATTCATCGGTGATATACGCTTTTAAATGGTTTAGGGAATTGAAATATCATCACTGACAAATTTTGAAAAATCTAATTTCATGCAAATATTTATGCATATTGTCGGAAAATGTGTGTAATAGAGTAAAGCAGGATTAGTGAAGTATCAAGTTAAGCAATTCACTCGTAATTCGATAAATTTGCTTAGCCATAAATTCTGAATGCTTCATCGAATAAATTTATTATTAGTGATTGGATTAAATAAATAAATTGAGTAAAGATTAGATTATTAAGATCAATTAAATAAAAGTTAAGTAAATGATTAGTCCTTTGTCGATGAATTAAAAAAAAAATTGCCATCGAGGAATTTTGCAAAATATTTATTCTTTCCTATCTTTCCATCTCAAAAAGTTATAATCATAGCCGTGAGGAATTTCACTTCTGCAATAAAGTGGACACGAACAATAAGAATTAAGTTCGCGTGTGGAACTCAGTTTGCACTCTTTCTGCGATCTGAAAATGTTGGAAGTCTTTGAACCTCGGTGTCAAAAACCTCTCTCTCCCCAGCTTGGAGTGCAGGAGATCTGAAAGAAATTAAGCTCCATTATTCCTCGGGGCATCGAAGTTCCTAATTGCCCGGCCCTTTAATTTCTGACAGTCTCGCCGACGCGAGCATTTTCCATAAATCTAAATTAAATGTAAAGCACACGGTCTATTTCGCCGGTGTTAATGATCGTTTCTGCGAAGTCTACCCACAGAGTTGCAACATTGATAAAGATATCAAGCCGGGGGAACGGCGTTCAGGCCGCTTCTGGAATTGTTTCGCTCACGAGAAACTCTGGCTCTGATGTATTGCGAGAAAGTCCGCGGCTGCTCGAAAGAAGCCTTTAAAGGCTGAAACGTTTCTTGATCGTAATTGTGGTATGACGTTTAAATTGCAGTACAGTGGCAAAATCGTAGTACCGCGGCATGATTGCGGTGCGCTCGCATGCAACTTAATAGCACGAAATTTATGACGGATCTCCTGACTCCTCTAGCTTGCCCAACATGGACGTAGACGTTGTGAATTACCGCCACGACATTTCACGTTTACAATAAATTGAATTTCCAGAGTTTTACCGATGACCGTTTCAAATTTCTCTCGTGATGCTGATTTTATTGGCTATCTCGTTCGAACTCTGATCGGAAATTTTATAGATCGTTTTACGTTTAGAATGATACAGCATAAGTAAAAGGGAGGAACGAATTCATAGATCTACTATCTTCATCATCGTGAACTTATAATAATAGCTAAAAGCAACATTGTTTCATAATAAAACACGAAGAAAAGACGAAGAGGTAGCCGAAACGTTGCAACATACGGTAATAACGCAAGAACGCTGAACTGATCTGCGTCTAGTTTACGATGAAGTGTATCATGCAAACTTAAATACCAAACAAAGGGTACCACGAACTCAGAATTAAACTGACAAACCGTCAACAACCGATAATCATACTCAACAAATTACCTAACGCGAAATTCTTCGATCTGCCTTTGTTTTCTCCCGCGCCTTCCTTATCCATCATTCAAGTCACTCGCGTATATCGTATGAAAATCACCAGATTATCGCTGTGGAAACTCCTTTTGTGTTCGACAAATTTATTTGTCGTCAAGCATTTTTCCAATTATTCAATCGTGCAATTTCCGCATCATTATATCGAACGTACGCGAAATTTAATACTGGCCGCTGTTTATCGCGGTATCGGTGAGCGGATGTGAATCACCAATCATTTATCAAGACGTGTCTAAATCATGCGAGCAAGTAGGCGAAACGCTATCCTCGTAACTCGCTACGTGCAATTAGTTATTAAATTCCGATTTCCTTGGATTTATCAACTTCGTTGTACGCGCTATCAAAGCGCCTCTCAGCCGGCAGAAGAACAATGTTTTTCTGGTAATTAAATTAAAATGCTCGCGACGATTAGATTGAGCGGGAATGGCGGCGATAGTGGCGCAAGAATAGTGGAAGATTGCGCGAACAGTGAGGCCATTGTTGCGAATCGTATTAGCAATAATGAAATTACTTATTTAAAAAAGAGGAGACATTGTGTTTTTATGACTTTATTGATTTTTAATATTCTACTTAAGAGATCGTTGGCTATAAAAGGAAGAAAAATTGTGTTTTTATGATCTCATTGATTTCTAGATTTTCCGGAAATATTTTTCTGAAGTGAAAGTAATTTATGAGATACCAAATCGAAGGATTTTACTGATCACACTTTATGATGTTACTTTGTGTCGATATTTAGCATTTACTCGTTCTATTGTATTTAATCGACGTGGTTGACTTTCGACGAACTCCTTTTTTAAAGAAGAAAATCTTATTGCTTCGCGATTGGCTACGACGACTTTTATTATCATCCCTTTTGTTATATGGACCTCACTCGTTAAAGTTATAGGCAAAAAGGAGTGCAAAAATTGACAGAACTTGCTCCGTGAAAGGTTTGACCAGGAACACGAAGAGAAAATTGATTTAAATTACCGACATAAATTTATCTGTACCGGAATAGAATAAAACTACAGTCTCAGCAGAAATTTTAATCTTCGTCAATTGGTCACTTTACTTCTTCCTACTCTATTATATAAACAACCGGAATTTTTTCCACTTTAAGAGAAACTAGAACCAATACGTAATTCTACCAAACCAAAAAACTAATGAATTCTATCCGCTCATAATATTCATCCATTTTTCGTAGTTAAAGTTTATTGCCACTGAATTATCATTTTATCCCTCCATAAACGAAAACAACGAAATCACACGTCCATCGACTATCTAATAATCCTTTGAACTATCTCCACGGTGAATCTCCATCTTTCCACTATCATTATATTAAAAGAAGAAAAGAAAAAATGATCGGAACCTATAATGTTTAAGAATGACGATTTAACTACTGATATTAACGTAATCAAGCTGGAAAATAAGCTGAATCTTAATAATCTGCAACGCGGTATCTTAATAAGACGTCGTCTTCCGAGATACGTAAATCGTTTCGCGCGGTCAACGCATTAATCCGCCGTTAGACCGGTCGTTTGTCGTCGATTGTCTAATAGATTGTATCAAGCCGGTGAAAATGTTAATTCGGCTGGCAGCAAATACCGTAAAAACACGAATTTATTGGGCTGCTTGAATTAATCGAAGCCCAAGTTCCAGTCTCCCGTACACGCTACGTATTTCATCGGTCGTTACGAGTTCCGTCGGACCGGTGAAATATAATCTGCCAGGAGTTATTCTCTCTGAGGTCCTTCGCCTGAGGTTTGTCGCTGTTGCTCTCGAGGATTCGCGTAATTCATCGTTAGCGTAGGATAACGTGCTAACGATGCTGGCGGGAGAGAGTGGACAGCCTACTTAGAGTTTTGTTGTCAAGAAGATCGTGATCGCGGAGTGAACTCTGCTCTCGGGAAAATTAATTTTGGATACGTCGAATTGGTTATTTTGGCGATTTTTTCCTTATTTTTTTTTTTTTTTTGTTACTAATGATATTGATAATTGTTTATTCAAAGCAAAGAAATATCTTGTAACTTACGCTTTTTGGAAATTGAAATTTATTCAAAATGTAGCGCTTACATTTCTAGAGAAATTAGGTATCGATAATTTAGATGGATATTAAAATATTAAATTTTGGGGAAATTTAGAAATTTCCAACAGCTTTCAAAGTTTAAAATTTGTGAGCGCTAGTGCGAAATTTATTTGAAACGCAGCTCTCTAAAAAGAATTAATTACTGTACCTTGCATCTAATTAACTGGTGTATTTTGAAATTACGAATATGTATATGAACTCGATATTTAGTAACCTCTCTCTCCCTCTCTTTTTTCGTAACCCACAAGATCAATGTACAGGATTGTGTAATAATGGTACGTAAAATCGAAGAATAGCAGTTGTACGATTCGAATAATCATCACGAAGATCGCACTGATCTCGACGATGAAGATATTCGGCCACGATCGACACTTTAAAACAATCGACTGCAACGGGCTCGCAGAGATCGCACGCGAAGACGTTGATACGATATTGCCGGGCAAATGACACGCCATGGGGTAACAACCCATGGTTAGTAATTAGGGTGGCGAGAGGATAGCGGTGGCTAACTATAGCCGTGGCACGCGAATTCCCATTTTTCTTCGGAGCTTTTCACGATCGCTCGTTGTTGAGTGTAAGTAGGGATTCGTTGATAAGCTCGCCTCTATCGAATTATTAATTATAAGCTCAATAGAGGGTGATAAAGTGCTTTGGCACGTAGTAAAGTTGCTTGCCACACATTTTCACTTTATTCAACGATAACATTCAGATTGTACAATTTTAATACAGAACTTGCAAAATTGTTTTAAAGATATTTTATTTCAGATAGTTTATCGTTGCGTTTTATGATTGAGTGTAATTTATTTATTTTTTTATAGATTGCTCTCGTGTCTCGCGGATGCTGTAGTTTCGAAAGAATTTGTTGGTCAGCAAAGAAATGTTTATCACGTACTTACTTATGTGTCATTAGCATGCAAATTGACCATACGTTTCTATCGGCTTTCTGCTCTTGCCGTTTTTAACATTCTCGAATAGGTATTGACGGTTTCGTGATCTTGCAGAAAAAACTGTTTTACTAATTAAAACATTCTCGAATTAATTTCATATAAATCGATATCTTCGGGGCAATCATTCGTAATTTGAGCTTTATCGTATTATGCACGAATTAGTTGGATAATTAAAATACGCTCGAATTAATTCCATGTTATGTTGCGACATCTTTATTACCTCTATCTATCTTTTAGTAAATGTACTGCTCGGAATATTCCTGTTTCTTGTCCTATCTGTAAAAATTATTTGGTAATTAAGATTCACATCCCCCGTCCCGCTTTTCTATAGATAAGTTTTAAAAATTTTATGTAATTGATGTTATGTTTGTTCGATTATACGCATGTTCATCAAATAACTTACATTTTCCGATCTTTCAAATACAAGCTATTCAAGTTCGATCGATCAAATTGCTAACATTTGGTCATAGTAATTGATCAATCAAATCACCATTTGAATAAAACCTCGCCGATCTCCAGCCACGACCATTACTTTAGCAATTAAATCAGACAATTTCATAGCATCATTTGCTCCGAGTCCGTAAATATAACTCTGGCTGGCAGCCACGCACGTTCGTTTGCATTGACATCACGTAACGTTAATTATCGTTGCGCTAAAACAGATCTGATTGTAGAAGCGCATAAACGCGAAATCTTGACGATTCGTCGTGATAAAATCGCCGTGAGACGACTCCTTCTAGTCACGTTTGAATCGAGCGATTCTTCGGTTCCGTTGGCGAAGAAAAACGCTGGAATCGGAGGCCAGACGAAGCGAGAAAGTTACGTGAGAAGGTAGAAGAAGAGAGAAACGCGCCCCCCGGTGGGATAGGATTTCAATATTAACCAAAGATCGAGATCTCGATGCAGATAAACTTAACATGCGCATCGAGCTACTTATCGTGATCCACCGTACGGACGTTGGTGCTTCTTAATTTGTTTACATGATGGTCTGCTATCATTACGCAGGATATGTACAATGTTCCTCTATCCGTCGTTTATTAAGGATATGCACAGCAGGATATAATTTCTCGGCTTCCTCTACCATCGAGATTATCGAATCCCTTGATCGATCGTAGACCCCCTGAGAGCACGTTGTCTCTCAAGAAAAAAATAATTTTCCGACGTTTGTTTAACATTTCATAGACGAATCAGCGGAATGAGATTCGTCGAGATACAGTCGTAAGTAGATTAATCAGAGAAGAATCTGTGTAATTATAATCACTACATTACCGAGAACTTGGCTTTATTCAATTTACACCTTTAATGAGAATTCGCTTTCTCGTGTTACTTTTGGTGATGCAAATAAAAATTTAAAATGGGCATCGAAATTTAAGAATAAGAATCTTGAAAGAGAGTCGAGATTTTTTACATTTTTAAGTATTATATATTATTTGTAGATTCGAAGTTTCTTTGTTAGATTATGTAAATCGGCAAACTTTGCATCGTATTGTACTTTTTGTTGTGATGGATACGGGTCGTACGAATATAGATTCTAAGTTTTCTTTTCTAAGATACAAACGTGTTTGGTTTATGACAAAGAAAAACGAAGAAGGAAAAAAGGAATTTGTTGAAAATCATTTCCTTATACTATACCAATACACGTTTCTCACTGCATTTTTTACGTTAGAATGTCTGTGCTCGACCATAATTTATTTCTCATACCATTACTCGAAAAATTAGGAATTCAACATCAGAACTAGATTTACTTGTTTCTAATTATATCCGCGAACATTTAAATAATTTTCACTTTAATATGCAAATATCTGTATTTCTATTACACATGGTATTACTAAATATTCTCGGAATAAAAACTTTCCTGCTTCCAAAGTACCTGGGATTGTAATTATAGCTAAACCAATTTTTACCTGTTTAATAGCATAACACGTTATAAGCAGCATATATTATCCCGGTTCTGATAATAACCACGAATTACTCACTGCAGCGTTGAGAATTTCCTAAGAGCGCTTTGTCCCACCACGTTCGACAAGCAACCGGAAGCTTCCGCTTCGAATAATCAAAGATCACTCGTCCACGAGCCGGTGTTTGTCCATATCGAAATTCGATCTAAAAACCGTCAGGCCAATTTAATTGGCGTTAACCGTTACAGTTTGTCGGTAATGCGACGCGAATCCACAGGAAATATTTTAATTAGCCGACATCGTGTCTCCGGCAAAATTTCAACAGGGCTGAACGCGCGTTCTTTATTGATTTACGGCGATTTACGACGTTCAACGTCCTACTTCCCTTCCATTTTTTCCTTTTTATCCCTATTCTTTTTCTTTTTCAGTCGCCTCCTCGTCTTTTTCTTCTGTTTATTACGACGATGATGAACATCGATCTCCTCGTTGCTTCTTCAATTTTTGTAAATTATGGCTCGCAAGAGTCTGTTCCAGGCATCCATACCACAATTACGTATCGATACGCGTGCGTGTGCCATCCGGTGTGGAACATATCGTCGGTTTAATTGAAACGCTTGCGATCGGATCCATCGCAATTTCTGCGAGTATGGAAATTTGCACTCGAATTGTTACGTAATAATTGTCGTCCGATATTATAGGGTCTGTAATCGATACACGGGACCGTCTGCGTGATTTCGCATCAACGTTGCGTAAATTGAGGAAGTCCAGTAATCGGGCATTGTTTTGCTTGCGGGAAATACACAGTTTCTTAAGCGATCTCGTTGAAGAATCGCGAACCTGAAAAATTATACAGTCTCCTTCCGAGAATAATTTTAATTGGAGATATCGATCTTGCTTCCGTTTCGTTCCATCGATGTGGTTATTTCGCTACGGGTAATCTTGGAGTTAAATCGCGCAATGAAGCAGCAGGATCTGTTTTATTTTTATAGGGTATTTATCACAAGCATGATATCGATTCCTTTTATTATACTGTACTTAACTATGGTATCAAATCGCAGAAACTTTCATATACCTAACTGCCTACATAGACATACGAATGTCTAGCAATTTTGAAAAAAGAAACATTCTTCTATTTTTAAAGGCTTGATTTCCTGCAATCGCGTTAAAAGTGGCAATAGAGAATATTGAATACCTTGTTACAGGATTAAAACACGCGTGTTAAATCAGATTCTTAATAACCGCTGGCTATAATTAAAGGATTTTAACCCGTGTATGTGTGAGATAAAAAGGAAGACTGCAAAAGCGAAATAATAAAAGTTAGCCATCTCGTACGATGAAACTTTAATCATATCGTGCACATAATACCAGCCCTCGAATCCACGCACATCAAGAAAATGGTTATTCAGTAACACAAAGAAGCTCCGTTCATCTTCTCTTCTCGTCTATATACCTGGTAAACAATTTTTCACTGTATAAGAAGTATAACAATTATCCGCGGCGTAGCGCGTATCAGCTGCTCGAACAGGGGAAAAACGAGAGAAGTGAAAAAAATAAAGAAGCGCGATAATTCTATTTCCATTAGATTACACTGGCCTATAATTAAAATGATCTCACGAGCGGCGCAATTTATCGCGTGATCTCGGAAAACGCATCGAACATGTTAATTATGATTTTTTAAATTAGCACTCCATATATTCGAGTTAAACAGCCCGGATCCCATATCGTCGATTCATCACGGTGGGTTCCTGTAATTTTCGTCGGAATTCTAGCCACGATCGAAACGGTTTCGCGAATCGATATTAATCCGTCCAATTCATCTAAAAATCTAATTTCCAACGGCAATAATAAAACGCTCCAGCGATCGCCGCGTAATCGCGGATCGATCAAAGGTTAAACGGATCGCTGTTGTAGCCTTGTTAGAGAACTGAAAGATTTTCTTGTTGCCTCTTGTGCTCGGCAGACTGTTTCATCGAACAATGGCCAGCTGCAAATTGATTGACTTTTTCCATGTTCTTGATAGGTACGAGCTAGAGAAGTGTTTTTTGAAATGGTTGTTATATTGTAGTGTATAACGGTTTTATTGAGATATTTGAAGGATGTTGATTGGAAAATTGTTTCTCCAAGTATTTTATATTATAGTTCAACGAAGTGTACTGTGCTTCGTTTTATTTTCTTCGAATCTTGCTCAGAACTATTTGTTAGAATCTTTCAATTATAATCTATTTTCATTTGCGATTTAGCCGGGATTCAAATCAGTTCAAACCTACTTTTTCCTGCTTCTACATTCAAAATAATTAATAAAATTTTATGATAATGAATAAAATTTGTCATCTCTGAAAAATCTTGTATAATTCCTAAATCCTAATTCAGTGATATATTTTTTAGTAATCCAAGTAATTCGCAGTATATTTTGTTGCATGAATTATTTCAACTAAGAATTAACTAGGAGAAATTGTTTCAAAGAAAGACAATTCCACATCTAATTGCATCTTATTTTCTTATTCTTCGAAACAGTATAAATTTCCTAGTAAAAACAATATATGCCACGTCTGCCGAATATCTGTGACAAAACAAGAGTCACAAAAGCGTTGGTCAGTTCCTTATCTAGTTGGCTTTTTGCTCGCCGGTCTTCTGGAAGAAGTGGCTTCCTCTTCCCATGCATTTACGCTGCACCAACCACCCCCGGAAGGGTCTCTGGCTTCTTAATGCTGGCTATACGTAGCCAAGGATTGCACGCGAAGGTATTAATATATAATTAACCGGCCTGGTTGTAGATCGTATCTGAAAACCTCCTTATCGGCCAGCAGGCCGCCGATACCGGGGCTACCCATATTATGCGAAGACCCTTTACGTGGCTTCGTACCTCGTTCGACGAGCTGCTGCACCGCTGCCGGCCTTTATTTTTCTTCTTTTTTCTTCAACCTCGTCCCTTCTTGCTCTCCCTTTCGTGCCTTTCCGTACGCCCGTTCCGTCATTTTTCTCTCGTTCCTCCTTTTGTTACTTTCGTTACCCGACGGAACACGATCCAAGTTCCTGCTTCAAAAATCGCGGAAAATTGCTACCACCATGTTTGTGTGATCACTAAATTTTCTAGGCATTATTAGGGTCGTTACTCTATGCCTCTGTTATTAGAACTGTTAACACTACAACTACAGGAGTCATCTTTTTATAAAAATTTGGTAAATTTACGACGGTGCACTTTTAGGAATTTGTGGATGAAAGTTTTCTTTACGTTACATGTTTATTCGTATACCTGTCATTTTGATATTTTTGGTTCAAGCTTTCTACTTTTGTCGTTAATAGCTTTAATGCCAAATGTAACAGAATCCTGCTAAATAGAATGAATCCTGTGTGGTTTATGGTCTATGAAATTATTCTCCGATCTTTTCTATTTATCGTTCTGATTTCTTGGAGGCGTGAATAAGCTAGCTCATAGCATGTTTCCTGATTAAATTACCAGGTTAATGATATATTCTATCTTGTCATACGGCGTCTATAAGAAAGAAATTGTTTCAGAATTCAACCTGGCCTTGTCCCAAACAAACATACGAAAGACACTATCCATCATGTGTAATAATTTAAAATACAATAACTCATATCCTGCTTATAGATGTTTAACGTTTAATTGAAGGTAGGCATTACGGTAAATTGAACTGGGCCGACTGACGTTTCTTTCTGAGACAACTGGCTCGCACCTGTCGATGGAGCATAGTCTCGTTTCTCGTAACAACGCTGCCTTTCCCGCAGTGTCCTTTTTTAATTAGCTTCCTTTAGCGCGCGAGACTTCACCGATGTGTTACAAGGTGTTGCGTGTCGCAATATGCTCCACATCTGGATTAGTTGTCACCCGATCGTCGATAAGATTTCGATCGACGATGGAACGCATTAAATCACACTGTTCCTCGCGAGGAACCGTCCGAATTTCGCGACTATAAATTTTTCCTGACACCCGTTTCCTTTCGTTTCGGTGTTTGGTGTTATATATATATATATAAATAATATATATATATATAATAATAAAATATATATAAATAATAATAAATAATAATATATATAAATAATATACGTGTATATTTAATTGATTTCAGTGAAGCACATCCTTATTTAGATAATATATAGGTATTTAATTGTTGAGAAAGTTCGCCCGACTAAAGGAAAAGAAAGATTTTAACGGAACCTCAAAAGAAAGTAACTTAAATTCGATTAAATTTTAATGAAAAATTCTGGATATAAATTTCAAATTCAATTTCATAGTAACAAAAATTTATATCTGAATTTGTCTTTAATATTTTTCTTTAAAACACAAAGATTTTTGTAAATATTTCGGAAAATCAACATCGCCTGAATTAAACTCTCAAATTTAGCTATGTCAAGAATGGGATAATTCCTGATAAAAATTTCTCGAAATGAAAATATTTACTACCTAAAAAAATTAAGAACACGAAGTGCAACGTAGTCTTAAAATGTAGAAAAATACATTTAATCATACGGGTTCTTGAAGAGCACCAGCCACAATACGTCGCTCGAACACTCTTATTACTCTGGATATTTAATTTAAGATCGTCCAAGTCGAGGCACGGAGAGTCGAGCAGAGAAAAGGATGAAGGGAAGGTCTGGAGGGGTTGTTGAGAGGGTTGGCGGGGTCGGGAGAAGGGCAGTGTAACCGGGCGTCAGGAGGATTGATGGCGTCTAGATGCAAATGCAGTCAGTCTGGCACGCAAGCAACGTATCCACCTACCGACGCCTTATGCCAGTTAACGCCTTACAGCTTAATAATCTTGTTCCTTGTCCACCTCTTCTTCTTTTTATCTTTTCTGTCCTTCTTCGATTTTCTCGTCTTTTCTTTCATCCCTATGTAAGTACCTATTCCCTCGTCTTCTTTCTTCCTCTCTATTTTTTTATGCAATTTTATCCCATACATCTTTCTCTTATCTTCTAATAAATTACTCAAGTTTCCTCTTATAATTTCATCTCCCCTTCTGTGCTAATCATTTTCTTCCTGTCTAATGTTCGTCGTTTCTTTCATCTCCATTTTTTATTTTTAATTTTCTACATTTTTCCCCCTGGTTTCCCCTTTACATAGCGTAATACACATTTTCTGTAGCATCATGCTTTTCCATATTGTAAGTATTAGTTTAATTTATCTCCCTCCCCTCTCCTCTCAATAATTCTCACCCTTTTTACATCTTTTCTTAATTCTCAATTTTCTAAAATTTGACTCCTCGACTTGTCATTTTTCTATTTTCCGGGCAACTTTTCCGTCACATCTGCGCTTTCTCTTTCTCTCTCCTCCCCCCTCCTTCCTTTCCTATTCCCCTCCTCTGCCTCTCTCTTTCTCCATCTGCCGTCTTCTTGGCCCGTTTTTCCTGTTCGCTGAAACTTGTTCCATCTTCCCCTTCAGACGACGCACTTTATCACTCTCTCGCGCCGGTTAAATTACTTTATTAGCCCTGTTTTCCTGCGATACCCCCGCCGGTGGCCCTTCAAGTCTCGCCACGACATGGTTTCGATGATCGAGCCGTACGGGAAGGTGGAGAAATTATCCGACGTACAAGGATCCTTCAGTTCGTTAAACACCGCAGTAATGAAGTTTATATTAATGTTTTGGGTAGATCTGAGATATCGCTACCCGTTTGCATACACGATGGATTATAGAATGGCTGTTAAAATTAATCGTCGAACCAGCCAGTTGTCTGACGAGCGGCTCTTGTTTAAAATGTCCCTCGTTAGACGTTGAACCACGAGAAGTCCACTCCTGAGCGTTTTAAATTGCGTTTGCTGTGTTTCCGGTTCTTCCTCGGTTCGCGTACTTTGTTTTAGCGTTGATAAATGTGGATTTGGAAAGATCATTTCGGATGGCAGAAAAGTGATATTAAGAGATAAATAGAAAAGGTATTTAATCTTGTTTCTTTTATTCCATTGAACGATTGATGCTAGATGACAAGACGTATAACATACATTTAGGTATGCTATGTTTAAATAATTTTAATTAAAATAGTATGTTCAAAATAACATAACGTTTGATTCTTAATAAAAATCAACATTAATTTTATTGCGAAAAATTGCTAAACGTTTTCACTCGAAACTTTGAGATATAGTTGAAATTATTGTGATTTCTCTCACTCTAACTTTTTCCACTTTCATTAAAAAAGAACAGACTCCGTTAACGTTTATTTAAATACTCTGTGGATGTCATTAACTAGAATCTAAGATTCGTTCAAGCTCCTCCCGAAATGTCCTAAAATCATCATGAATACCAGGAACCACGGAACGCAGCTGCCGATCGCTTAATTCAGTTCGAACCTACTAAGTAGCGCAGCGGAATTTCCTGGAGCCTGTAATTTATCATTATAAATCAGGCGGCGGGCGGTTCAGAGATAGCCCGGCCGAACGTGAAGAAGAAATTCTCGTGCACGGTCACCGTGGAAATTCGTCGGTGCATCCCCTTTCTGGGCAGAAAGTGGCGGTCTCACGGGTGCCAGAATGTCGTTCCTAACGCTAATGACGTCGTTGACTCTCACTTAACAAGAGACTACCCTCTAAATGGAGGGTTGCGTTCTGCAGTCAACCGGTCCGCCTGGTACACGGCAACCCGGTGATTACGGAACTCGAATTCACTTCTAAATTACATCCGTCGTAAGTGCTGTTAAAGTACGTGCAACCGTCCACCTTGTGGGATTCGCGATGCAACTTCACTGTGAATTTTCGTCGAATCGATTCACGCTCATTGTTGCTTTAATCCACCGTGGTGATCGCAGCTTGCTTTGTGTTTAGAAGTGACAAGATAAATTTGTGACATAAATATACGGTTAGAAGCTATTTGAAGATATATATGGAAGTGTGAGACATATGTACGTATCAAAAAGGCAAAAGAATCGTGTATCAACAGTTCAAATCTAAATTACCAACAACAGCTAAAATCTGAATTTTTAACTTCTTAAACTTCTTTCCAAACTTCTCTCTTTTGCAAAGCCTTTGGCAAAGACGCCAATCGTCACGAGTCAGAATATCATGTCGCGATTGATTTACAGACAACGTTCGCCCATACGCCTTGCGGCGACAAACGAATCTCGCGAATCGGAGAGGCATGAGAGACATATTTTCCAATCAGTCACCATCGAAAGTTGACGCGACACGGTGTGTCGAAGAGACGGGTTCAATTAAAATTTTTAATTAAGAATCGTCACGTGGAACGCGGGGACGCTCGAGAGACTTTATTAAGTCCGTACAATGTATGCGACTGGAAAATGGGTGCCGGCCTATTAAGTTTAATGTCATTATAAAGGTGTCAAGGCACGGCAGCATCGTAAAACGCGGCACGCAAAAATATTCCACGCGCGTCCTGTATTCGGCCTCCGGTTAATTACGGTTTAATTGCAGCCTACGTCGTCGCTAACAGACAGCCGATCGCTTTCTTTCATTAACAGATAGAGAGCCGTGCCTCGGGACCCGTGCTTTTATTCGAGATATAAAATCTCAATTTCGCGCTGATCCCGAACCTCCTCGTCCAGTACCATCTTCGTTTCTGTTCGATTCATCCGAGACAGCTGAAACGTGCGTCCCCCTGGGACACGTGACGAGACGTTTCTCACCGGTTTCACGCGATTTACCGTGAGCCAACTCGCGCGACGCGACTCTACGGGCAACTCATTAAGTGGATGCACTAGTGACGATGCCACTTTCGTTCTTCATAATAGAATTTGTATCTTATTCTTGAAAGGTTAGTGCTCCACATGTAGAATTTCAATAACACTGTTATTTGAGGATCTTTTAGAAATTATATATTTTTTGCTATTTCAGATAGCAAGTTCAATAGAACTCGAAATTTATTCGTAGTAGCACTTTTGATGTGATCAGTGCTCGTCTTCCATAAATTCTATAAGTCTGTTGTCTCGCGGTAATTATACGAATAATAAGCTGGTAGTAAAGTTATTAATAATATCCAGAGCCTGGGTATTTATTTCAATATGTTGGAAATTACGACTCCAAAGTCGCTATTATGTTCTACATTAATCTAACATTTAATCGGTACTTTGAAAGGGAAAGTTAAGCGAACGTAGAACTGCAAATCGACTCTATTGCAGATATTAATTAGAGTAATCTAGTCCAGCAGTATGCAATTTTTCTTACGCTCGAACCTCGAATCATTCCTTCTTTTATCGCATAAATTTAGAACACGTTACCTAACTAATCGTAATACCAATCTAAATAATACCTTTGAAGATATGCATAAATCACAAAGAAACAACAATATTTTTGCTAATTACATTTCTGATCGCACAATACACGCGAAAATAATATATTGTATATGAGAGGAAGAGCCACTTTTGGCGGGATAGATCGGTCAATTTTGGAAAATTTCATTGTCTGTATAAAACGGACAGCGATGCGTTCGAATAAATAGCTTCTTGAATTTTCAGAATAGCGTGTAATTGGCGGTCACACGTAAAAAGATAATAGTATAGACGGGGGAACGAAATTTGAAGGCGCGACCCTTTTTAACAATTGAACGATATTAATCGCGCAATTCATCAGGATTTCGTGAAAAGGGGCAATTTCGTTTTTATATCGACGAAATTAGCCTTCCGTTGATGCTTTTAAATGACAGCCCACACACATAGACGCTTTATGCCGCCGTTATTACGGTTAATGTGTCTGACGGAAAGCGAGAGGTAATCATTGTAATTTCATTCGCGAGCTGCCAGTTTCGAGAGCATTTTGGCCAACGAAACGAAGTAGTTTTCTCTTCTTTCGATGGGTTTGGATCATTCAATGACTGCGATATCGTGAGGTTGGCCATGAGATCGTGAAGATATCACCTTTCAGCGTGACAATTCGATTGAAATAAGGAAAGTGAGTCAGGTCAATGGTGATTGTAAAAAATATCAAAATATTGGTAAACTTTTGAATACTTAAAAAGTCCCTATATGTAAAACCTCTATATGCAGTAAAGAATATAAAATATAATGAAGAATATTGTAAAAGTGTAATATGATCAGTATATAATGAAAATATAAAAGAAAGGTAATATTTAAACACGCGGTGCCGACATAGCACGCTTTTTGTGTTCTCTTTCATGCAAAAATTAACAAACGTGTATCACGAACGATACAGCCACTAATTGCACCATAAATCTGCTAAATTGTAAGAAAAACATTTAACTTTCCAATTTCAGAGAAGATCCAAATATTACGCACAGTTTTGCTCGAAGAAAATGATTATAGTCTTCGTTCAACACGCGGAAGTATACATAAGCTACAGTAATGGAATTTTTTCCAGTGTCTATACCTATGTATTCATACTGCATAATCGAAGAGAATGCATTTCACCTAATGAACAGTTAGCTATATTTTTAATTATTTACTTCTGGTTTATTATCAATAAATTAAAGAACAAAAATTCTGGGAATGTGTCAGGAATAATTTCTCTTTTTTTCTTTTGCAAAATTAGCGAAAATCCTTGTTAAAATTAGAAATAAATCCAAGTACGAATGTTACTCGATAAAATGCAGTATTTTCCCCTTAATTTTTTTTTTTTTTTTTTATGGCTGCGATCAGGGCCCACTGGACCATCTGAACTTTCGACACGTTAAAATCTACGTCTGCAGACAGGACACGATACACGAGTACCTACGCAAAAGCATTCATGTGCAATTGGGTACAGGTATACGTGTAATTTCAATTTAATTGCGGGTCATTTTCCATCATGTATAGCCTTGTAAAATATCAGCCATTATTAAACGTATTTAATCACTACCGGATATCGGTAAATTTTATTGCTAATTTAAGCCGCCCTTGCGCGGACGCTGAATCAGAAGGAAAACCCATTGTCGGCAAAAATTCTTCGCTACAAAATCATCGAACATTCAAAACAATCGGCTTAAAACCCACTATAAAAGAGGAATTCTCTAAGACGCGTATATAGCAACCGATCTCGATATCGTAATTTCACGAAATTACGAAAATCCGTGGAAGCTACGGTGAACTTCACGGTCCAGGGGATCGAGGATCGATTATTACTGGAAAGAGACCCGGCGCGTTTCGTGCGCGTTTATGGCGGTCCACTGGTGTATACGCGACGACCAGCTACGTTCTTAGCGTGGCGTAATTGCATGATGATACGTTTCGGCCATGTTGGGCCCCATAACGACGCACGCGACCCTACACGCAGCCCTTTTTCCTTTTAAAACCGCGGATGTCTTATTTCTCAACCGCGTGGAAATGGAAGCCAGACAGGGCTGGCCGAATTGGCAGCAATGACCAAGAATTGGTACTTAGTCCCTATTGGGCGGCGCATTCGTTCCCAGTCGCTTCTTTCGCCCTTTTTTCTCCCTCTCTCTTTTCTCTTTAGTAACGCGACGCTTTATAATCTTGAAACCCGCTCGTTCTTATTATTATTACCGTTACGACCAGTGTACACTAGGGAGATGTTAATAACAGTCCAACACGTAACCGCTTTTACGCTAAACGTTCCTTCGGCCTTCTGTTTTTCTGAAACAGTCGCTTCGAGTGAGGGTCGTGGCGTAAAGACGTTCGGTCGGCTTTTTATTCGGTCATTGCATTTTGATACCTTCAGTAGCGATCCTTTCTCAGTTGCAACTGTTTCGTGATGATTTACAACTGGGTTTGGTTGAAATAAATTCGACTTGAAGCGGAATTTGAAACTAGAGGCGATCCTAAGTCTGTTTGGTCGATCCTAAGTTTGATTCAAATTTGAACGAAGAATTTTTAAATTTAGATGTAATTCGCATTAGCAATCATACCATCAAACATCCAAATTTAAGTTCAGTTCAAATATATATCCAAAATTTTCAAATTCTAATTCAACTCAAATTTTAACTGTGAAATTTAAGTCTCTTAGATTCCATCGCTTGTTTAGAATGGTGACACCAGTGCCCGATACTTCTGTCAATGAACAAACAGTCTTTTTTTTAATTGAATTCTCGCTATTTCCACCACATCGACGCGTAAATTAACTCATTCGTTAAAAAGAAAATAAATGCGACATTTCGAAGCATCGAAGAGCATAAAAGTGATCCGTAGAAGCAAGTTCCTTAGGTTGCCACCGTGTACAGCTGGATGGATCGCTTATGACGGAGTATAGATTATCAATAATGAGCGGATCGATCGATATCCGTCTTGTTCTCATACGGTCTTCTCGCGAGACGAAGGAAAGAAGAGGAGAGAGGTAATCGATGGATAAATAGCATCTAATTACGCTGATTAATGCGCGACCGAATAATTTTTTATTTCTCTTTAGCTTCTCGTCAACAACGACACGGCCGATTCGCGAACATTATCGTCGATTGGTAAATCTTAATTGGACAAGAGGTACCGAAAGAGAAGCGGACGAATCGCGATGACCCAGCCTGCAATAAATAGCAGCTGGACACCGGCGGCGTCTGTTTCGGATGAAAGCAATTTATATTCGAGACACGTTTTGTTACAAGCACGTTTTAATCTTCCACCATCGCGAGAATGATCCGCCGTGTTCCTATTTCGTTTTTCATTGTTCCGATTCTCTCTTCTTACCTGAATATACGTTTCTCGATTCGATCGATTCTTTCTTGCATCTTGCGTTCTTTCTGCAATAATTTTTATCACTATTTTAGTAGATTTTAGATTTGCAATATTGTCAAATGTTAACGGAGGAAGTATAGAGAATAGTATCTTTTATTGCATCCTTGAACCGTAATTTTCCTTTCAGTGAATATTCAGTATGTCGATTATGTCGATAATTTATTCATTTTTCGTTCGATTAATTGAATAATTTCTTGAAAATTAAATACGCAATGGATAATAAGATCATCAAATATTCAGCTATTAAATAATACAGAAAAGATCTGTAGAACGAGCCAGTGGTTCTCAAACTTCTATATTATACAACTATCAATCATCCAAAAAAATACTCGGCTGTGCTTTAGCAATTGACTGTAATTTCACGGAAATTCGAGAGATCTTTGAGTTTGATTACGTCAAGGAGGTAGGAGTGCCTTAGAATGGAAATTACACTCAAGTCGGATCATCGTTTGGTGAAACGATCGTAGCGAAGTAATAGTAATCGTTGGAGATTTATTAACGAAACGTGCTGATTATCGAAGTGTCCCACGGCTTGTCTATCCATAGCCTGTTGTCTGTTCCCTTATATATACATATAATAAAATTGCGTTACACGGTAATTCGTATGCATGCCTCTCCGGAGTATTGAATTAGCCTTTTTAACCTACGATAACCGGTGAAAATTTTTTATTCCCCACGGAACGAAGACATTTCGATCCCTTAATGATCCCTCTAGTAGAAATTGCTTCTCGCGTGCAGCGACAATTAGCTTAAACGCCGACTCCCCTCGAAGGACGAGGTTCCGATGAAAAAAGGAAAAAGAAAAGATGGCTCCATAGTCCGATGCTCGAGAGAGAGAGAGAGAGAGTGAGAGAGAGAGGGGGAGAGAGAGATAGTATAGAGCTATCGTAATAAATTACCCTGCCATTAAAACGATGTTGGCGCCGTGCGTAATTTGTATTCATAATCCGTCATAACGTGGAGCAAACTCGTCATTACGAAGGAGCCAACGTTCCTGAAGTTTCCTGTGACAAACATACGCATTACAGCTGTTTAGATTTTTAACTGTCTCTCTATATTCCGAAAGGGTGTACGAACGAGAGGTGCAAGGGGATACGTCAATTTCCCTGGACCAGTTTCGCCAATGTGTAAGTAGGAAATTATACGTATGCTCGTGCATAACGCGATCTCTTAAAATTGTCGACGATTGACGATTGCCTGATCGGATAAACGATTTTCATGAAAATCGCTGTCGGCGTGTTTATTTTTGCGCAAAACGCCGTGGAACGTGTTCGCGTTTTAAACTCGGGGATATGATACGCGCGAAGGTGCTGGTTTAGCAGACGAATCTCCTTATTTCTTCAGTTTAAAAGAGAAGTGGCGTATCCAGGATGAATCTTGTGGATTTTACGTGGTATATATTTTATGGGAAACTTGTATTTCTGAAGGGAAAGTGTATAGGTTGATTGCATGTTTCGTGCTCGAAATATTAACTTGCACGCTCCCATGCGCTGATTTGGGCCGGTTTGATTCGTGTGCGAAATATCTGCCGAGCGATATTGCTCGATTATTCGACACCAATTTGTGAACTGGAATGTAAATGTCTAAAAACGATAACTGGTCGTTTCCCAAACGAAATTACGTGTTGAAAATGTAGCGGTATATGAGCGTAGGAAAAGTTCAAGTGGAAATGGAAATGGAAACGTTGTTTAACATTTCACAAGGTCTAAAGGCGAATGAACTCTGAACAGATTTTTATTGCCGTTTCTTGTAATCTTCAGCTAGAGTTACATAAGAAAATTAACTTTTTGTGGTAACGTTCGTCGATATAAATGTATGAACGTGCTCCCTAAGACAGAGTATTGCTATCCTTTTTTCGATCGGCATAGTAGCATTGAGCGAGCGACGATCAAAACTCTTGTACTTGTACTTATACTGATTTTAATACATTGGACTATTACGAATTCATCCACTCGTTACATTATTAAATACACCCACAAGTTTAATTCACCTAAAAAAAGTGTAGAAATTTTTCAGTCCTTTGGCAAAGCTTAATACATACCTATGTAGAGGATTGTGTATGATGGTTGTTGAAACAACGATGTAACTCGTCGTTGGAACCGTCAAGTGTATTTAAAATAATAAATAAATAAACAATTACAGGTACTGTCGTTAAGACGCTCGTACTAACAAATTCGCTAAGACAGTGTATAATCGCTCACTGATAGCTCGTTGGTAACTGATAGATACTCGTAGATACTCGATAGATACTCACTCGCTCGCGATCGTGTCCGTTTATTTATACTGGTCGGGGCAGAGCCGGAAAATTCGAATTCAAGTTTATTTGACGATTGCACATAGCGGCGACATTATTTTGCCCGGAGTTTATTTATTATTACATTATGTATTTCCTAACGATACTGATACTCCGAGGCAAAACAATAATATGATTTGAATTGTCCTCTACCTCATGTGCCGTTACACCTATTACGTGTTATGTTCAATCGTTCCTTTCGATCAGAATTTTTAATTCTCCGGCAAGAAATATGCAAAATCCTCTACCGTAATAAAAATTTACTTGGATAATTCTGAAGAACGTCTTAATCCATCATGAATATAATTAAATCAGGAACAATAGATCGGTTCGAGTTAAAGACTATCAACGTCCAATCAAAGCAATAAAAGTCGGATGTCAAGTATGGCGGCGGGCAATCCTCTCAATTACATATTTTGTTTCGATAAATGACGAGTAAATGGTCATGCGTTCTTAGATAAATTGAGAGATACCATTTACGGAAGCGATGATTACGAGGCGGCTGATCATTGTGTCCGAACGCGTCATGCTTGTGCCGCGGAATTAAGCGAATCATTATCATCATGTCAAGTTCATTATGCGATCGGCTATATTATCAGGAGATGGGCAGTGCTTTCTCGTCTGGAAAGAGGAAAACGTAATTCTGTCCCGTTGAACGCGACGAAAATAGATTGAGAGGACGTTCGGCGATCAAGCCGGACATGAAAATTGTTTAACTCGTTCTCTCATAAATTATTTAACGTGCTACCTGTATCATCTATCAAGTTTGATAGTCGTTTCCGATAATAATACCGTGCCGCGGACGTGAAAGAAGAAAAATTGCCTGTGTCAGGCTACACTTTTCGCCAGTGAACGCTCCAATGTGTCTCTCAACCACGAATTCCTTCTTTCGCCAACGTAAGTGCTCAATTCTCTGCGCTAATACGATTTTTAGTCATTTATCTTTGAATAAATTAAATCACGAATTAACAGAGATTACAATCTATCCCTTTTTCGATGAATTTTCTAAGGAGACGATTGATCGGAGTTTTATTCCGAAAATTGGTCGTTCGGTTTTTTTTGAAATCGAATTATCTGAAATCATTAATAATACTTGTCATTATATCGTAAGAACAAACATTTCACCGATTGCTGTGCAAATCCAAAATAAACCTTAAAATAGTATGAAAATCATTGGTAATACTTAACATTGTTAATCATAAAAATTTAAATTTTACCTCATGAAATCCTTATCAATTCTTCCAATTCCTAACAATTTCACCAAAATATTTAGAAGGATATTAAATGTTATACATGAAGCTCCTTTCGAATCATCTCGATCTCGGAAAACGTTTCGTCTCGTGCTATTTCATTTCCCGATCCAGATAACGGCGACCTTATTGCAGAGTCAATCATAATTGCCGATCTTTTTTCAATTCCGCTCCGTCCGCATTAGCATACGTATCAGCGCATACTTGGACGGAGACGTCTGCCAAAACAATCGAGGATCCGCAGATTTTTGCTTGCGATAGGGTGGAGGGTAGACGTGAGCCCTCGTAAAATCACTGAAATTCTATGTTTATTCAATATGCCGGGATTCTACTTCCCGGTCTTATCTGCGACGAGACGATAGGTCCGAATGATACGATAGCTCGAACAATTTCGCGACGATAAGCCTTAGCGTGTTTCTCCCTTTCACATGGAAACTGACGTCTTTATGCAATTACCAGACGTGCAGCTTTTACGGAAATATCGAATCAGATTGTGCTTGGGAGAAATAGATTTCGATAGAATTTTTCGAGCAATGTATAGTTGTATTGATTTCTATTAAGAAGTTTGAAAACATTTTTCTGTAGGTAATTATTCTCTATCGGAGTTCTAACAGCTGTTTTCTATACTATAATTATTATTTTTAGTGGAAGTTTGTCTAAGACAAAATGAAAAGGTTGAAGTCGAATTATTAGAACATATACTGCTGAAATAAGAAACATCTAAATTCCATGTATCAACTTTTATTTCGAAAATTATCCTATTTAAAAATTCCAATAACAATCTAACGAAAAGAATAAATACCAATTTTCTTAACTATCCTTTTGAAAAGCGAGAAAACACTCTTCAAACAGCCTTCGAATCTATGTACGATGCTTTTAGAAGAAACACCGTATAATATTGAATATGTAATTGAATATTATTCTCCAACAAATATCAGGTGAAGCTTAAGATCTTAATCCCGAAATGAAAGGATAATAAGTGACTAAGTAGCTTAACTTTTTTGTCAACAAATCTACAGAGGTTCTAACGTGGGTACGTTCATAATTTCAGGCTGTGATGGTGAATCGGACGAAGGTGGAAGCAAAAGGCGAAGGAGCAGGACCAACTTTAATAGCTGGCAACTGGAAGAATTGGAACGGGCATTTCTCTCGAGTCATTATCCTGATGTGTTTATGCGAGAAGCTCTGGCTGTGAGACTCGAGCTGAAAGAGAGCCGCGTGGCCGTGAGTATATTTCGTTCGTATTTTTACAAACTCAACGCTCGAATCTTCGAAGGATAATCCCTTGTGAGGAAAACGGGTATAAAAGGCAACTCGGATCTTATGAAAAAGAAACCAGTCGACGAAGGGTTGAACGAATGGCATTAAATTTACATCCGCCGAACTTTACGAAGTCAGTGAAGTTGACTGCATGGTAGGAAATGAAGAGATTATTTGAGAATATGTAAGAGGATTTATAAGACCCTTGGGTACAAATAGTGGCAAATTGATGTCAACTTAAGTACACAAATTAAGATTACGCTTATTCTTCCAGAAAGGAAGGATTTTACATTTTTCTTTGATTCTTTATATTCCATGAATGCAGTTTTAGCTCAACAACTTAAGTTGAAATTCAGAAAAAATGTAAAGCCTTCACTAGAATCAAGTCAAAGTAAACAATTTAATTTTTGATCGAATTATCTCTAATCGAATTATCTCTAATCTCATTCCGAATTAAAAATTTTTTAGAAAAAGAGTCGATCACTTTGCTTCCTACTTTGTTTTCTGCTTAAGTGGCCCAATTTTCTTTAAAAAGGAGCATGAACATCTAAAAACATCGAAAAAAATGCATTTTTATTGCGACCTGATTTAACGTTTGGCGTAGCATTATCTGGTGTCCCAGATCGGCTGTACCGATAGGCGAGAATTTATAGCGAATTCGTTGTCATTTTTCGAGGGTTGATGCCCGACAGAGGACGGGGGTGGTTTGATCTCGGTACCGTCGGCCCTTGAGCTACTCTCCCGGGAGTAGTTAGTCCATCTGCTCGATTCTGAGTGCGGTTACCTTAGCAAAGGCCGAGCCGTGTGCCGGTCGAATGGTGTTGGAGGGTAGTAAACTGAGGAAGATCTATCTCGGGACCAGCAGCTTCGATTCGTCAACCGTATCCATTTGAATAATGAACTGAATTTTATATGTACGTCGTTTCTTTCGTCAAACCGTTTGTACTAAAAGAAGAGGGTCCGTAAAATTTTTTAGAAATTTTTATATTCTTTGATCACAAAGATATTTCGCAAATGGAAAGATTGATAATCACGTTGAAATATTTTCAAAAATAGTTGAAAGAGTTGATACTACGATTTTGTCACACATACAATAGATGCTTTTGAAACGAAAAATGTTATAAAAAACTTTCAATATGAGAAGGTTAAAAGTTATAAATTCTTCGGATGACATTAGGAATGATGCATCATGGCGCATGCATAGAGAAACGTTTCATGTGAAAGGGCAATTCGTCAGTCGCAGGAAATCGATTTCGCGGGAAAACGTTTTTTAATGTTATCGCCAGACGGAACTCTTTCTTTTCTCCTTTAACACGTAACACGCCCATCTTGTACGTCGTGGAATAAAATAATAGTAAACGATAACATTCTCTTAATTTATTCTTCCGGAAGCTCGTGATGCCAGGATAAATTGGCGAACCACGCGAATCGTTTTCCGTGAAAGTCGTAGAATTGCATGTAACTAAAAAAACGTATACGATTTAACAATTGTTTTCATGGCTAGCGCCCGTTTCTCAAATAATTAGCGATGTTTTGCTTTTAATTGACGGACCATATTTCTGAAAACCATCCACGGTGGTTCCTTAAGTCATTCCATTACAGAAAATTGTATCATTATAATTCGAAAAAAGAACAGATTTTCTCTTTTCCAAGTGAAGTTCAGTTCGCTGCTTTGTTACTCATCACAAAATTAATTATGCAAGATAAGATTTGTTTCTGTTGACTCATTATATTTCTAATAAATTATTGGTAGATTTTTAAATAGTAGACAAGCTTAAATATCGTTAAGAACTTTTTAAAATATGAATTATTCTACAATGTTGCATTCATTCGTTTATTACGATAAACGGATGAAAAGATTCGCAACATCCTTTCGCTTCTGTCATAACTCGACACCATAACACGCTGGTAGTCTTTTGTGGGACCAACGAAGAAGGGTGGACCCTCAATTTCACGGCCCATCGGATACGAAGCTACCCTTACATCTCCCCAACTCGATAAGATATTTATATTTATGTGCTTAGACACGCTTCATATGCTACGTACTAGCCAATCGTCCACTGTTTTCTAATAATTAATCGTACCTCATTTTCTCTCCTAAATTGTACATGCAATACATCATCTACTCGGAATTTAGTTTCTTTAACCCATTTGAATCAAAGCTTCGTCAGTCATCGACTTTATTACAATTATACTAAACCATCTTATTAATAATCATTCCATTATTTAAACAATAGAAAAATATTATTATAAATACAGTTTTCATAATACGTATAATAACAATTAATTTATAATCGTCGAATTATTCATACCATATGATATAATAACTCAAATCTCTCTCTCATTTCACATAATAGAGAGCGTAGTACAAATGTAGTAGTAGGTCGACATGCGAAACCAGGCGTTGAAATCACCGCGCGAAACCCACGCGATATGCGATTCGATCGCTTCTTTGCTAGCTGAACATAGACTATCCCCTTTGTAGGGCCGAAAACCGAGCGATCTTGGTGACAGGGGTGATCCTGAGATAACCCAAGCTGGTGACACGATGTCACGCTGCAGCCGGTGCGTCTTCTCGTAGGGACTGTCCTTAGATTAGATATTTGATACCCATGCTAGATAACTCCTACGGATGCTAGTCGAGGCTTTTAAAAAATATTGTCACGACGAGATAAATCGATGACACGGTTCGCCACGGGCAACTGGAAGCCGAGGACAGCCTGGGACCCATGTCGGTTTACACGTGGGTGTCGCCTTTCGGAAAGGGTGCGTTTTCGAAAACGATCGATATCTTACTCGATCGCAACGAATTCATTAGTCTCGTGCGAACACGAAGCGTTTTGTGACTTTAAACGGGTACCTCTGCTTCTTGGGAAGCTTGAAATAAAACTGGGTGGGTTTCTTCGAAAAGCGAGAATCTTGGTAGTTGGTTGTATTATTTCGAAGTTTCGTCCCTTCTTTCGATGCACTTTTTTTAAATGATAAAAGTATTCTTGTGCCGCGTTTATTCGAACGAATGTACATATAATAATTATTCATTTAATAAATCTTTAGAACTGATCTTCCAAAGCGTTGAAAATATTTTTGTATCTTTAATTAATTCCCTTAAATTACTAAACTACAATCGTAGAATTTCTATGTCGAAAATATTAGATATGTTTGTGAACAGTAACGTAATGGCTTAATTAAAAATTTGCGATTTTGCAGTTGAGTCGTTATTCTCCCGGTTCAATTATGCGATACCTTAAAAAATCAATTACTTAACAAAGTAACAGTATGCAGGAAATCTTGAAGCGTTTAAAAATAAGGTCGAAAGTATCAACTGGCGGACAGCTCGTTGAAGCAACGCCATTTTCTCGCCCACCATGTTCCGTTCCGTTTATATTTAAATGAAGGGCTACGTATCATGCTCGTTGATTGTCGATCGTTGCACGCGTCGTTGAACGATCTTGTGGTATCATTATCATATTTACTTAAAACCAGCGAACAAGCTGCCCCCTTGTACGCTTTTTGTCCTCGACATGAAAGAGGGAACGTGAAAGAAGAAGGAAGATCGGACAAACTGGTGCAGGGGAGGCGGAATGCTGCTTAAAAATCAATTGCACTCTGAACGACACGAACGATCGACGGTCTTCTCCCTTTTTCAATACTCTTTTACGATGTCGTGTCAGAACTGGTCCTCTTTGATCCACTTCGTTAACGTTGTCCGACGATTGGCGTCCATTTGGGTGGAATGGGGACAATTTTAATAACCGCTCAGAAATTTTCCAAGGCCTCTCAATCCTGTGTTGCTTTCAGGTAGATGATCCTTGATCCTGTGAAGAGAAATTTTATTTCTTTCTTTCTTTTCTTTATTTTTTTTCTATTTATTAGGTAAGAAGGTGTAATTTTCTAATTAAAATATACATCTTCATTTAGAGAGAATATCTTGAATTTCCGTTCCAGTGTTTTGAAAATTACGAGAAGGGATAATTATAGGGACAAATATTAATAATTTTCTTATAACATTGAATTCTTAGAAAATTTCTTTTACAAGTCTTTATTCTACATTTTTTGTAACATTGCTTAATTTGTTAGGACAAATACAATATTTTTGTTCTCGCGACACCTGTTGTTGTTGTCATGAGCGTGTTATGTATTGTGGCATAATCACCGAGGATCGTAACAATTCTCGCCATTCTTTTTGGTTTGGCCGCCGTACGATTTGGATGTATAAGCGTGAAATGGAAAACACGTACATACGTATCTATATCGATTAAAAGCACACACTGCATTCTTCATTTGTTAAATTATAACATTACAACATAATTAAACGTATCGTATTTACTAATATGTTGAAATACAAGTTCTTTATAAATGTAAGTATAAACTTGGAAGAATAATCAAAGGAAAAAACTGCAACGTTGAAACAATTTCGATGAAGATGTATGTCGATTAAAAAATAATTCACTCGCTTGCCTCTGTCTAAGGCTAATTACTAGTTATACCTTTTTTATATGGATGTTTCACGAGCGTTCGTTGTTTTGTCGGCGTAAATCGATTCGACAGAACACACGACGCGTTCTACGTTTCGTGCATACGAATTGCCGGCATGTAATAAACCGAGCGACGAGAGCTGAATATTAATTAGCACGGCGTCAAGGTAATTATCGCAGTGTCAAATTTCTTTTACGTTCAGATCTCTTTATTATTTTCACCGGTCAAAAAATCAAAACCGCCAGTAGCTATTCTTATCGATAATATTCCAGTCGATAATCTCCTCGAAACGAAACTTTATTTTAATATAAAGGCGTAAAAACATATCACATCGATACAACGATTAGCTTAGAATACACGCATGAAAGATGTTTCGGATAGTGTATTATATTTTATGAGACACACTTCACGATATCATTGACGTAAATCAGGTTGAGAGTGTTTTCGGCTAATTACTCGTTCTATTCGTGTTATATATTCGTGAAGATGTAGAGATACATCCTATATATCTTTTTCTAGAATTTCGAGAATATCAACGTTTTAAGGCAGTCTTCTTATCCATACAGTCGTTTTATGAATGCTTCTCTGGAGAAGAAAGGCGGTCGTAAACTGGCTAGAAAAAAAGATGTTACACATTTGGCATCAGTCAAAGCACATAATAATCGATGGACTAGCTTGCTAGCGGTTATCAACCGGCGATAATTCCTAACGAATAGTGGTAATAATGCCGAAATAACGTTTCTCGTTGGTCGAGTTAACGTAGAGCAGCTGTAAGTCGTTCTTCCTTGATAATAATGAAAATAGAAACATCTGCGATACCAGGACATGATCCGTGGGAAAATTTTCTAACACTTTATTACTTTATTTTTTATTCTATTTATTTTGTTTCCTATATTACTAAAAGATACTGCGAACACGAAGCCTGAGGATTATCGTTTTATTTATGCAGACGTTTATATCAACGAATTTATCACTGTTTAGGCGAGTAAATATTCCCAAGAAAAATGTACGTATGTAGATCGTAAACAATGGTTTATCTCGGGTTAGGACAGAGAATAAGATTGAATGATGTTCGACAACCAATTGACATCGCTTATTATTTCTGATAATGACATACGATTGACGATGAACTTGCGACTGTCTGATATTTTATCAAATGTCGAACGGCGTAGTTCCTTGCATTGAAATGATTCACTTTCGCACAATATTACACATCAGTATGAAATATTTTAGAAATTAATATTTTAGAAATTACTTTGCTTGAACCCTGCAAACTTCTCTATCCGAAGCTCAAAAATTTCAGTGCTTTCTACGGTTTATAATATTTCTATGTCATCTGAATCGCGTAGAAATACTTTTGCAAATAAATTGAATTGCATTTCACAATCCATTATTGCGTGAGAAATACATCAATTAACTATTTTCCAGTTTTCAAGATAACACACCCCACTTTCGTTTCACCGAGTTCGAGCAAACAAAGTTCCGTCAAACTCCGGCAGAATTCGGTGAAAAATGGCCAGCTGCGCGTGGAACAATCCGATCGTTTCTCCGATTGAATCTCGTTTCCGTTTGGAAAGTAAGAAGCGAAGGGAAGAAAGGAAAGCGAAGAAAATTGTAAGGGCACGTGACGTGCAGAGGATAGTTAGAGGGGTTGGCGGGGGTGTATTGATCTGTAGCTCGCGTGAGAACAGCGCCGCATACCGGGCCGCAGCCACAACTAATGTCTTCATCGTTTTCAACCACCTTTTCAACCCCTTTCTCCTCTGTTTCCATGTTTCTTTCTCTCTTAGTCGAGCGGCGAAATTCACGCCGGCTTTAAATCGTGCTTTACGCCGCGAGCGTTCACGCGAGCAAAGGGTTGAAACTCACCATGAATCAAGACACCCTAGGGGGTCGTTGGTTCCTCCGCCCGGACTGCCCTCCTTCGTGTAATTTCGATATTTAACCGTTGTGACCGCTCCACGTTTGGACGTGCTTTTAATTACTCCAGGTAAAACAGATAAAGTCGCAGTCGTCGTGGTGAAATACTGCATTCTCCCCTTTGATCCTGCGGTATTCCATGAAACACTCGACGGTAGAATTGCAAGCATATTTAACAGAACATAGATTTTCTCACAGAAGACTCATCTTTCAAAAGTGTAAGGTCAAAGTTGAGGGTTGCTTCTCGTTTGATTTATAGAGAGTAAGAATTTAATAGATCCGCCCTTTCCGATGAAGATTCATCTTTCAAAGGTTTAAGATCAAAGTTGAGAACTGCTTTTCATTTGGTTCAGAAAATGTAGCAGTTTCAGAAAATTTATCATTCTCAGGGAACATTTATGTTTCGTACAAGTTGAGCGTTTGCTTAAAAGAAATGAATTAAAAATTAGGGAATTTTAAATAAACTTCTAAGAAACATTCTGACGCTTCTGAAGTGGGATTCTTTCTTCAGTTAACAAATCCGATTTGTTTGCTTGCAGGTATGGTTCCAAAACAGAAGGGCAAAATGGAGAAAGAAGGAGCACACGAAGAAGGGTCCAGGAAGGCCGGCGCATAACGCTCATCCTCAGAGTTGTAGCGGCGAACCCATTCCACCTGAAGAGCTAAGAAGAAAGGAGAGGGAAAGGCGGCAGAAGAAATTGTTGAAAGCTCTTGAACGACAGCAGAGGAAATTAGCTGCGAAGGTAACTCCTAGACTTAATACAATCTGCGTTATCCAATATTAAGTTACAGAATACAACGAACGTATAAAAAGCAATTGATGGTAATCTCTGAAATTGTAATGCTATCGTAGATTAATTTCTAGTATCTGATTACAATCGAAAGCAATTTAGACACTTGCAAATGAATATTATTATAATCTATATTTCTATTAAAATGAAACGAATCTTATTATCTATCGAATATAATTTCAATCTTCACAGAATTCAACAGAAAGAACGTTATTACCTTCGATCAGTTTGATAGTATTTCTTTTCAATTAAAACTTACATCATATCAAGATCGTACTGTAGATTCTGTTAAAGTGGAACAAATCTTATTACCTATCGAGTATCAATTTAATCTTCAGCGCGTTTCATCAAAGGGTAGCGATCACTTAAATAAAATTTCTTTCGTTAAAAAATTATGTCTATCCAAGTTCCGTAATATCCGCAGATTACTGCAATCCAAAATATAAGCTCAGAAGGGAAGAACGCAATATTCTGATTTCAGGGAATCACCGTGGACCTCTCGACGCTTCGCGCCGAATGGGAGTCCCGAAGCGCCGCGGCATCCAGCGGAAATTCCCTGAACGGCAGCCTAGGAAGTTCGTTCAACCACTTGACAAACAACAACGAGAGCAGCAGCGTGTCAGGTTCCGGAAACGACGCGAACGAGGAGATTGACGTGGTGGGTGGTCTGGATTCTTGCAGCGAGAGCGGCAGCGAGAGAGTCGATTCGGCTGCGGATGGCTCTATCGACGGAGAGTGTTATCCAAGGCTAGCAAATACCAGCAACGAGCAGAACGATCCTCGGAGATCGGTGAACCAGGTCTCAGGGAGTCTTCAGAGTCCCAACTCCAGTCTGAGCCTCGATCATTTGAACCATCAACAAGGGATTCATCATTGGGGTCTAAGCCTTCTAGAGAGAAGAAGAGAGCTAGTGAACATCAATAGTGCAGGTGGACCGCGCCAGACAACGAACAGTAGCAGCAACCCTGGCAGAACATCCGTCAGGCAACAGACCAACGAAGAAGAGGTCCAAAGCAGTAGCATAGACTTGTCCGTGAAAGGGAGAGAAGAAAGAAAGAGGCTGAACCCCTTCTCCATCGACAGTCTCCTGGGCAATAACAGAACTAGCACCCCTGGAATCCACAACGAATACAGAGCCTCGACGCCGACCCTTTCTAACGGAAGGGAGTCGAGCAGCCCCACGTCGCCGATCTCCGTACCCACTTCGCCATCCACCACGTAGTGAGTCAAGAAGTCGAATTCCTTCCAGTCGAGATTGTCCGGTGATAAGCGACGCGAGTTTCAGTGTTAGACAACGAAGTGATGGGCCAGTTTCGCGAGAACATTATCGTGAACAACGAGAAGGTTGAGGTTAGGGAGATCCGCACGTTTAGGACTATACCCTATTATCGCTGTTCGAGGTGGAACAGAAGAGTTCCTGTGATGGCGAGCCTAGATCTTTCGTTTCTTAGAAGACTTGCCACGGTTTCGTGATAGGTCGAGCAAGGTTAACATTGTTTAGTATCGTTCGATTGGTCAAGAAGAAAGGATCTTTAACTAAGGATGACGAACAGTGATTCGATTTACATTCCACAATTCAGTTGGAGATTCCAGAGAGTTTTCGCTGTTGAAGCGTGACTGTTTTCGTCGGTCGCGTGGCTCGAAAGAGACAAAGAGAAAAGCGACAAATTTTTTGACTGAATAAAGGGAAGCTTATATCAGTTTCGACATATCTGCATCGAGTGCGTGAGTGACGTTGAGTCTATTCAGGGTGTTCGACTTTCTTCTTTGTCCTGCGTGTTCGAGTGTAGAGATCGAGACGAGAATGTGCAATAAAACAAGCATCATCTTCCTCTTTTTCGCTCTAGAACGATTTTGTTCGGGAGATATGACGGAGGATGAGAGATAGATAGAGATAATAAGGATGCGTGTGCGAGAGAGCGACAGACTGCGCGTGTATTTAATGTAAATAGCTCGAAGTATGGACGATTTCGTTTTATTTAATTGATCGTAGTCGATACCCAAGTGTTCGTCGAGTCGCGGATATTATTTAAAGCAATAGAGATTTCGCCTGGTACGCGTGTATATAACATAGAGAATAAAAGGAAAGTTTTAGACAGTGCGTGAAGGATGCTGAAAATAATGACAAGCGGTACAAAGCTGAATTACGGGATGTTTCTCCTCTTCTTGTTTTTTTCTTTTTTTTTTTTTTTTTGTGTGTCATACCAGGGTGCATTTTGTGTGCGTGTGAGAGAGAGAGGGATATCGGAGATCGATAAGGGGATGCGAAGAGGAGAAGAGAGGGACAGAGAAAGAGTGTGTGTGTGTGTGTGAGAGAGGGAGAGAGAGAGAGAAGATGTTACGAGATGCCATAAAATCTGGGATGCGAGACAGTATCTACCGTATATTCATTTCAAATATATTAATTTATTCTCAACACTATATACATAGTGTCGTGTGATGAATATATCCATCATTCGATCCTCCTCTTTCCTGTGCACCATCCGTATCGATTTGTGTAAAAGGTAAGTGCGAATAACTTATTTCATTAAAACAAAGAAATTGAGAAAGATGAAGGATTATCAAAGAAAATGATTAAATGAAAAATGCAGAGAACGTCCGAATCTTTCCTTCTGTTAGCAATAATGTATCATTTTACTTATTTATGGGGGCCATCAAATTTATTTCATAATTTATATTACATATCGATGCATTGGTAAAACAAACCAACCGGCGTAATATGCTCTTCATATAGTTGTAAAATTTGTCGCGTTCCTAAATTTATTTATACGAGTTGTTCGTCATATCGTGAATATGTTGGTGCAACACGGAATATCATATATAGGATTAATATTTAATTACGTTTAAAGATTCATCAACGTAAAAGCACGATACACTATTGTTTATTAAACGAAACGACAGAAATTAATTGGAATGAAACCGAATGAATCCTGATAACTTAATTAGCATAACTTTAGCCGACCGCTTGACCGTACGAATTGCACAATTTCGTGGATTTCGCCAGGAGAGAAGGACAAAATGAAAAGTAACAGAAAATCGTGAAAGCTGAATAGAAAGCTTCCATTGAAATAAATCACTGTCTGTCGTTAAATCTTCCACATTGTCTTCGAATTACCATGAGGATATCGTTACGATTTTCCTCAATTTCGTTTCGCGAAATCCTTCAATTTTTTTTGCAACTTTATACTCTCATTATTTTTAAAGTGCATGATATTCACAGCCGTATGGTAGAAATGTTTTTCTAAACTGCAATGAAACACGATACAAAATATGGTTTATACGTATGATAAAATTGCGACAGAAACTAAAAGAGACATTCGTACCGTTTATAAATTCGCGGAATAGGAAGAATAATGGAGCCATAGGCGTCCTCGTAAAACAAATACCGAGGCCACGTATGAATTCGAGTATGAATATGCATAGAAAATGATATATCAACTTTCCGTCGTCGTATATCAAATTTACATACAAAGCGCGATCTGTTAATTTTATATATGGCACTTTATTCTAGATTACATTCCGCCAATTTTTTGCTGTTTCCCCCTTTCTTCTTCTTTTTACTTGTTCCCTTCCCTTTCTTTTTTTTTCTATTTTTTCCCTTTTTATTTCATGGCAAATTTTCGTTGATTTTCGCTTGGAGGTCGGAATTCGCGTGAAAAATTCAGGCTAACCACGATGCAATTATTATTCACGAGAAAAACGGATATTTATTTAACGCTTTCAGTCGCCCCCTCCCCCTCCCGGGTGTCGATTATAACGGGCCGGATCATTTAATAAATATTTATGAATTTAATTCGCGACTTTCGATTGGAGCAATCGCGAATATGCTCGCTACCGAGTTCGTTCAACGTGATGGAGAACGAAATTGATAATGCACGCGGAAACTGGTTGCATATTCTCGACATACAACAAAAATCATCGACTTTTATTTTGTTCGTTCCAAAAGTTGAGGTTCAGGATTATTTAGTCGTGGATAATTTCTTTACGGTTGCAATAAATTGTATTTATTACAAACGTTATTACTAATTAGGTTTATGACCAAAATGTTTCAGTCATGAGATTTAGGTGTAGAAATGAGAAATATTATTGGCGCGATTGAATAATTTACACTGGTTTCGCTTAAAATTTTATTCACATTTCACGTTATGCAGGAAACTACATTTTATATCTTATCGATTATGTTGCAAGAATGTTTTATTAATCATTTCGTATTCACTGAGCAGAAACAGCTAAATTTTTCCATTTGAAGTTCTTTTGAGGATTTAGTATAATTAAAACACTTGTGTGTTCTATTAACCGTGTTCAGCGATCCTTTCATTAACCCTTTCATAACCAGTGAACAGTAATAATCGCACGCTTACTTAGAAACCTGCATCATTACAAGAAAGGAGCTCATTTGATAGTTTCTCTAATTATTCTATAGTCCTTAGACAGAAATACGTAAATATATTTCATTTAGGAAATTACTGAGCATTACACGCTTTGTTCCATCAGCATTATGCTTGGAAAATTAACAACACCTTTCTCCCTATTTCTTTTTTACTTTTTATTTTGGAGATACATATACATTAAGGAATTCTTTAGAGTGTTTGAAGAATAGATTTCGAAAAGAATATATTATCGTAGTGGAAGATAATGTTGTGGTATTATTAAGCATTATTCTCATGATATTTTTAATTACGTATAACCTAAAGAAAATGACAAAAAAATTAAATCGAAATTGAAGAATAAAGTTTCTACTGAATATCCTTAAAATGCCATTAATAATACAACAATGTAATCTTCGCCTGCATAGTTCTCTTTAAAACTTAACTCTTCAAAATTTCTACAATCACCAAAATAGGAAATAATTCTCATATTAATTCTATTCTAGTTATATTCTACATACACGCAATCAATCAACTATTTTAACCTAATAAATCACTTAGCTTTTTCTAATCTAATCAAATCTCTTTCAAACATCGTCACGCGCATCAACATCTATTTTAATCGAGCTAAAAGGCACTTCATAAATGCACAGGCTTCTCTCTATCTGCTGAAACTCTCGTAAAGCCATAATAATCGTAGCGATGATAATAATAATAATAATCCACACGTGACGTACAAGTGCCTCATTGTCTGACTCCTACGTTTCCATTCTACTTCCGCTATTTATTTGTCATTTCAATGAAAGAACGTCTCGCAGGGATAAAATTGCCACGGCTCGAGCGCGGAATCAAGGGAAGTTATAATTTATTCGCGATCAGAGTACGGGTCACTGTCTTCGTCAAGATGATAACGTTTCAAAAAGAGAGAATCGGCTTTTCTTTCTCTTCCTCGTTGTGCATTGTGCGGCGTCGATGAAACAAGCTTACCCTTGATGTCTCCGCCGTTCGATGACGATAATAGTATCATTGTAATTCATAAAATCCCTGACAAACAAAGTTGATAGGCGGCGAACGCGAAACAATTAGCGAAACGATTGTTCCTAGCATGGAGTTGATTGGCAGAAGTCTGTGACGTGATCGTGCAACTTTCAGAGGAAGTTGCACTCATGTTGGCTCTACAGAATAATTAGTGGAGGATTATGAGTTAGAGAATGGAAGTTGACCATGCTGGTGGTTGTGTCGTGAAACTTTCGATTAACCTGTGTGGGACGATACGTGGTTTGGGTCACTGCAATTCGTCCAGATGTGGTATCAGTAATAGGTAATTAGGGAAAATAACGCAGCTTCGTTAACAGAGAATTCCATGGTTTTGGTAAATTTTGTAAATTTGAGAATTCGACTGAAATTCGATTGAAAATTGAGAAACAAATGGACGTAGCGATGGATCGTGTGAAATTTATAACACATATATAATATAGTAAATATATAACACTAATATAAAGACACGATCTTACTATGTCGAATTTGAATTATTTTTAGTAGCATCAGAAAAAGTGGAAACGGGAGAAAATTCTTAGCAATCTGAAATAGGGTAACTTAAACACGAACAGTGCTAAATAATAAATGAAACGAGTAAGAATAAATATATGAAATTTAACTAAATAATATCAAAATGTGAGCATGGTAGTATAACATTTAGAATGGAAATTAACGTAGGTTCTCTAGAATAGCTCCTAATCTAGAAATATCAAGATCGTCAATTTTTCACGCAGCTCGATTGTAAAGAAAAGCCCGCGATATTTTCTCTGCCTGGCGATAAATCATGAAAGTATGAAGGTAGGAAAATAAAACGGGGCGGTTTAAACGCGATACGTAGCGAGTTTCGTGGAAGCGTGGACACTTGTTGAAGGCAGGATTCATTCTTCGTTAAAATTGCAGGCGAAAGAGTGGTAGAATAATAATGATATAGTCTTGACTCACGCGCTGTCGTCGTCGCGTGGCGAACAATGACTGGCATATAAATCATAGACGAGGTCCGCGATTGCGTGTGTTGTTATTATCGTTCGCGAACAATTTGTATACAACGGTGTGGTGCACCGTTCGCTGGAAAAATCTCCTCGTTGAAGGCTCGCTTCGTACCGTGAGAATTAATAGGGGCTCATTAATTTTACTCGCGCAAGGGTGAAGTCATAGACAGCGAGAAAATGTTCCGAGTACTCGTCTCAGTTGCTAAATTCAAAGTAAGAAAGGCGAAGGGTTGAAAAATCGGACTGGAATTAATTTTTTGGTCAGGTGTATTGATTATATCTCAGAGGCAGAGTAATTTGTTAGTTGACGCTGAAACCGAAGCAAGGTTCGATTTATCATGCTAGAGATTTAATTTTCAGGTTCGATTTTGAAAGGTAGCGATAGGATTTAATATTAAAGCATAGAGATATTCGTCGGACCCTCTTCGTTATGTATTTTTATCATATTCGTCTTACTGTTATATTTAAACTGTGACGATATGATAAATAACAAGGATTTATGTAAGATTTTGTCATTTATTTTGCACATATTTATACAAATCTCCATGTTTTAATTTCTTTTTTTATCCAAAAGTACAGTGTTCTATTCTTTTCATATTTTCACTGCTTTCTGAGAAATTCTGAGAAAAAAGCACTTGTTTTATCACTAAGTTAGAATCTTTCCACTCTCCGCAAAAAGTTTTTCAAAGTAAGGAGGCAGAAATCAAGAATCTTGTGATCTTTCCTTAGTTCCGGACGCTTGTACCTTGCCTTCTCAGTAACTATCTTTTATTCATTATTCTGTTCCTATTAACGTAGTGTACGAGCATAGTCATTTAGAACTGTTCTCTTCCATGTACCGACCGTGTAATTACAAGTATGTTTCGGTTGATATTATTAATTTATGCGTGTTATCTGACATGAAGGCGTACGCAACGTATACGTACACTTCCAATCATTGTTGCGTATATTAGGTTAGATATCTACCCATTTTCAATTAAACCGTTTCATATTCAGTCCTTTGCCAAATTGTAGGTGAATGGGCTAAAATAAAGCAAAATATATTATTTCACTGAATTACTTTATTATATATCTATAAAATTATATTAAAAGAATGGAGTTAGTATGATTTTCTTCCTCGATTAAAAAAACATAAATTTAGAATACGTGTTCTTAAAATTTGTTTAAATAAATTACACATAAAGACTCCTGTTTAATAATGTCTTCATAAATTCAAAAAAGTTATAGAAAATCTTTAAGATATTTATTAGAGGCAGAGTTTAACTCCCGAATAACTCCTGAATAAAATATGCAGATGTATTTCTAAGAATTGAAGTAAATTTTAAAGTGAACGAACAGTCGGAAAACACTGGTTGAAATTATAATAGAATGCATAAAGAAAAAACTTTAAGTTGGCTGGATGCCTTGGCTCTCGTTGATTAAGCGATGCACACGCTTCTATTGCTTTCTTTTCATAAATATTCACCGATTCAAGGTTTCTCGAGCACGCGTAATTTCACGTGGCGTTTCAGTGAAGTTCCAGCCGGCACTTCACTCAGAAGCCAGCAATTTCAGTATTTAATGGGACGTTCAAGCGCGATTTCTTAATTAGCCCCCGTGCACAGTACCTTTTAGGTTGATATTCCGAAAGAAAGAAAAGAGAAAGAAGAAAAAGGGGGCTCCTTCGGCGTTAAAGAGATAACTCCTCTCGGTAATTACTTAGGAATATCATAAATATGGATAGTCTTTAATGGTCGTAGATCGTGGAATACGAAACACTTAGGAATTGTTGCAACTTGTAACGCATACCTAAAAGGGCCATCGTGTTAACTAATTACTAGTTAATCGTACACTGAATATCTTTTCTTTCTGCGTTCTGCCAGGTTATTGTCTACGGTTACGAATATAATTAACCATTCTTTCGAACCCTGTACTGCGGACGTTCTCAAATTTCACGTCTCTCTGAGTTCTGTATGGAACGTTAAACAGAACAGACTGCTGACTTGATTCGTGACATGCAAAGTGACTATCATTTCCTGAATTAAGCGATATTATCCGCGAGAGTGACGTTTATGGATACTTTTAAAACAAGGTTAAAATCGGTGGAGGAGGAATACTAAGAAATTAAACGACGAATCGCGTTAAAATGTCATTGAATAAAAAAAAATAGGATTAATATTTCTATAAAGATAGTAATCGAAAGATTTGGAAAACATATAAACTTCTAATGCCAGACATGTTTCCATATCTTGATTAATTACACTACACTGTCTAGTTAAATAATCACGAAGTACCAATCACAACTCTGAATCTTTGTATCGAGAATATTATAGTATCTAATATATCTAACCCAATTCCATGTACTCTAAGAATCTAGCCCATCATCCATCAAACACGGCTAATCCATGAGCCATACATTTATGAATAAATATTCTTCGTACACAGGTATTCAACTCTTACTATCTTTTCACCGATCTAACATAAATCCTGCACAACATGAAATCTCATTCAACACAAGGAATTATTTAAGAAATGTCGGTGAAGATTTATCTACTTCCTTTAAGCGTACTTGTCGAACACCTTTGGCAAAAATAAAACAGTTCGTTAAAGAAAACACGAAACTATTCGATTTGATTGTCTAGGGAAGCAAATTAAAAGTCACCGATTTTATCGAGGTTACATTCAAAATAATCGACGTATTAGGTTAAAAAGAACAATTATTAGATCAAAAAGCGAAACGAGTCGTGGCTTTTCGGAAGCAAGAGCAGAACGACAGCGGTTAATAATACCGATATGGTTTATGCTATTGAAATAATGACGAGGCGAGCGGCGCGATCCGATCGACAATGAAGGCGTCTTTCCTAACGAAGCGATCGAGGATCCCATAAATCCTCGGATTATTAATACCTGGCAGTCTCGGTGCGTGAATCCGGCAGGTGGTTGGCTGGCCTCTAATCGTGATCCAGGAATAATTTACACTCGTACCGCTCGGAAGCCATCGGAATCCTTAACGACTATTGCCTTGCTTTCGTGCAGTTTCCTTCAACGAGATGAGAGAACACCAGGTGACGGAGAATGGCCAACGATACCACAGCACCGTCAATGCATCGATACGATCTGTGATTTTTAATTAGAATGGCTCAATATTACGTGGTGCTCTCGACCAGACGAGATATCGCCGCATTTTGGTTGAATACATCTTTTCGAAGATCGTTAGACTGGTGAAAGGATAGCAAGGTAGTTGAGGACCAATGATCGATAGCTTAAGATGGGATGAGGAGCTACAGTTTCGTCCTTTATATGTACACGTATTTATGCGAGGTCTAGAGAATTGCGCGAGCTGTTGCGTCTTATAAAATATTGTAAGCTTCGATTAGGAATGTTAAATTAATTATATTTTTCATCCAAAGTTTTGAAACTCTTCAGCGTTTTTTTAATGATAAAAAAACTTCGATAAATCTTTCTGAATTACATTTTACTCTGATATTCTTACATACGCTCGTACATACTCGTATATTTACTAAGAAACTCCAACTTCTGAGATATTTCACTTCATAAATTCTTCTTAAGCAAACCATACAAACAACATCCTTCAAAAACAACATCCTTCTCCAAGATTTAGCGTTATTAGATCCTACTATTCAAATATTCAATAAAATATTACTGACACCTCTCTTACATCCAGCTTAAAAATATAGAAAAAGAAGAACAAGAAGCGCCAAGGAAACAGATAGAAAGCAACAACTCTATTAATTCCATGATCGCTTAAAATATAGAAACCGATCGATCTCGCGTATTCAGCTTTCCAACGTCCAATTGCTTGGACTCTGTCAGACACACCGGTGTTCCAGCCAGATTAATGAGCCTGATTAGTCACAATCAACAAGCACTTCCGCCTGCACGGAACATTATAAATACTCCGATACATTTCGTCGTCCAAAATATAGAGAGGCCGATGTTTAAGCACCGGTCAAACAGAGAAACCGATAATCTGATTCTCCCCGGTCAGGAACGACGACGTTATAATTCAATCTTCGCGACAGTCTAATCCTCGTTCGGGTTCGTTCCGCCGCGCGATTCCAGACGCAAGATCGTTGATTTTAAATGACGATGAAAAAGAGGGGGAAGAAAGAAAGGATCGACCACACCGAATCTTCTATCGAGGCTCTTACGTTCAGCCTTCTCTTTCCTCGTTATCTCGCGTGGTAACCGCGAGCAGAATGGCCGAAGCTGAAGAGAACACGGATGAACGTTCGCGGACAAGGTGTAAGTCGATCGAGTTCGATCCAATAGATCAGGCGGCAGATTCCTTGCCAGTTATTACAAGAGGTCAAAGGTCGATCGCTCGCATAAACCATTTAGCCTCGATCGACTATCGATACCGATATTTCCCAGAGGTATCGGCTATCTCTTTGCTCGATCTTCCTCCGACAAGGCCCAGCTTTCTTTTCCCTCTCCCCTGTTTCAACGTCCCTTCGTTGTTTCCTGTCTCTTTCTCCTGCGAGCTCGAGAGAACAACCCCACCCACGACACGGACCAGATTAAATGCCTGGGCCTGGCCTTCTTCTTTTCTCCGGTTACGATGTCTGCTTCGACTGTGCTTTTAGTATCGATGCTTGTCGTAATGACGCGGTGGTCGTGGCAATTTGGAATTAATTGGCGGAGATGCTGGTGTGGGTTTTATAGGGTGGCCCTGAAAGAGGCTCGTTCGCGGGATCAAAGTTCGTGCGAGGATTCAAGTATCATGGAAGCATTGCATGAGTCATTCGCAACCCCATAAATAGAAATATAAAGAAAGAAGATGATTACAAACATTATTTTTTCCAATTTGCTATTATTTGTGCTGCGTGTTTGTGATAAACTTTACGAATGATAAGTTATTTCTTTTTTAACATGAATATTAATTACGCGCTTGGATAATGAAATTTAAAGCCTCATGAAACCTGAAGTTGATCGGAGACTCATATAAGGATGAGATGTGAGTTGGAGATATCATAACAATTTTTATTAGCCGTTTACGATAAAATTAATGAACACGGAAGATAAAGGAATCGCTTGACAGTTAAGAATTCAAACAGAGGATCGTGCACTGCATTTGATGATGAAGATGAAAGCTACAGCAGACACGACTGCAATTTGGGAAAACAATCGCACGCTTAGTACGATAAAATCAGAAGTAGCCTTAACGCAGTCGCGAAACTGCACACGCGAAAGATATCCAGCGATATGATCATTTCATGTACATACACTTGTACGATCGAGAATCGATTTGGCAGAAAAGTGAATTCAAACGAGCCGCCTGTGGGGTCCCGATCTCCTTCGTTCCCTGAATCGCTGATCTACACACGTATACACATGAACAAGGCAAAGAAAGAAGAAGAAGAAAGACAAAGAAAGAAAAGAGAATCGACGTCGATGAGTTCCGTCCGCTGGCACGGATATCTGGCATCTTGGCCGAAAGTTTCCTAATAAAATTTGTTCCCGCCAGTTAAGCCCGTTGCCAAAAGCGCCTATTAATTTTTTATCTGGGATCTTCGCTTCCACTGGGTCCAGGATATCTCGTAGCGTCGTTGTAGCTTTTCAATATGGTTGACGGTGGCCATAAAACGTCGCGGTCCAGGTTGGCTCGGGATGACGACGCTTCTCCCTTTCTCCCTCTCTTCTTCTCTTTCTTTCTACATTCTGCATGTATACATGCGTAAATCGATACACAAGCCGTGTATCGAGTGAGTGGAGGGAAGCGTGTGCTTGAGAAACCTTGTATTAAGTCGTTGTTCGCGCAACGCCAGATAAGTTCTCATTGTGTTTCGATTTTCGACCCCAATCGTAGTTCCACGAACCCTTGAGTCGAGGATCCTGTCCGTCTGTTGGCCGTTGTCTGGGCCAATTTCATCCGACACCTGCTAATTCTTAAGTGTTTCGCTTTCGTGGAATAGCTACCGGTCGAAGGATCGCGCTAATGGCTCGAGAACTAAATGATGTGCTTCCGCTGATACGTTGAGCATCACGGATTGTTAATAATCCTCGGCGGGAAGTATGAGTTTGGTGATATTTCGGAGAACAGAGCGCGTGGCAATGGGTGATCTCAAAATTTCTTGGTAGAAATCGTTTCTATGGTTGGTGGAAATTTGTTTCGTGGAATTGAAGAGAAATGTGGGAAAGAGAATACTAGTAAATGAGCTTGAATTCATGCGTGAACTTATGAACCGGATTTAATTGATTGTTAGTCTCGGCGTATATTTTATACAGATTCACCTCTCTACAATGGTTAGCCTAACAGACTGCTTTACTTTCATTAGTATTTATGTGTAAGTCAATCAAATGCAAGGAATACATTTCATCCCTTTAAAATTTTGTAATAAAATCTGAGAATTGCTTCACATTCTTTAATTTAAATGTTGCAATAATATAATCAAGTTGCTGACAATCCTTATTTCAAGTAGCCTTCTTGCTCATGCCAGTTCACGAATCGAATATGATAAATTTGAAAGGAATAAATTGCAGTCAGTTTCAAAGAATTTATTTATGACGCAGTTTGAATGATATTTAATATGACCGGGCTGAAAAGCAGATGCAGGAAAACCGGCCAGTGTCAATGGATGCAACCAAATATCTGGTTTACCCACACAGGTCATCGACGTCGGTCGATGAATTAATTTTTCTGCGAAAACCGATACTTGTTTGCAGGGTTCTTGTACCAATCGACGATACGGATCTGTTGCTGATAGTCACGCACATCTTGTTTTGGGTACGACAGCAACTAATTTATTTTTTCGAGCCCGTTTCGAAGGCAACGCGGCTCGTGACGAAGCCGGCAATAACTTGAATGATTTAGAGACCTAAATGAACAACGATAGATTGATCCTTATTTCTATTCTCAAAAATGAACGTTCAAAGAGACGATTCGTATCTTGAACGCCTAATTCACAATATCGACACTTACAAATCATAATCAAATGCGAATGTAATTAGAACCTGCTGGTCGAAAACTATTATTACCAAATACCCCGCGCAAAACTATGGCGTAAAAAATAAAACATTGCAATTGGCAAGGCAATTGGGTAAATTTCTACTTGTTGGTTGAAGTGACATCTGATTCATTAAACAAAAGCGATTGATTTGAATAAAGTGAGTAACTTGCACAAATGTGATAGAAAAGGAAGGGAAGAGAGGAGAATCGTTCAAAGGGTAGAGGAACCAGCTCGCGGGTTCTCCTGGGCTCCGATTCTTTCTCTCTCGGTCAACGTTCTTAAACAATCGGCTCTGTTCGCGGCAATATCGTCGATAAGTATCTCAAGACGGCTCTCTCGGAGCCATGAGCTACGATCTACGTAGTGGTATGTGGTACTTTGATGGCGGCCAGCCAGAAGTAAATCTAAGGTTTACGAGGCAGTACCGCCTCTTACTAGCACCTCCTCGAGCACTCCCCAAAGTTTCCATGGGGTGTAGTATGTATCTGCGCGCGAGAGAGAAAGAAAGAAACGAAAGAAAGGAAGAAAGGTGAGTTGCACTCGTTGCACGGCCGCTCATAATTCTCATAATAAATCGCCTGGAACAACTGACGCCCGCTCCATATACAAAAGGAATCACCGACCTTAGAGGAGGATCGAGGCAAAACGGATCGACCAACAATAGATCGCCGCTGATCGCGAAACAATCGTTGTTGAGAAACGTTGTAATAACTCGCCTCCTCGTCGCTTTGAACCAACCGCAGAAACCAGCCCTCGATCCAAAGCTTCATTAATTTCTTCGATTATACGCTCGATGGTTTGAGCTACGCCATGCCGCTCGTCAAGGGTGAAAGACTGAATTTGCTTTTCTCTAGACGATTGCCTCAATTGATTCCTGCATTGCGTTTAGCTAGTTTATTGTTTTAATCCTTGCCTATTATAGTTGACTGGAAATATCGTTGCGATGGTATTCCTTCGAGCCGAGAGAAATTATTGTATTCGAATCATCCTGAAGTCTCATCGGTTATGAAGTATAGGCTATCATCAAACGTGCAAACGCTACAAATTGTTTATCGCCACGACGTTGAGCCTTAATCGATTGATACTAAATCGCACCACAGAAGGACAATTTTTCACTGAAAAAACTTGGCTTTTGAAAAGGACAGTCCGAAAGAGAAGTTTTATTGCGTACGAAATTCAGGAAAGAATTTAATCAGTCGACCGGTTCTTTCAAATTCCCGAGGTATCGTGATAAATTGCTCGCGTTAAGGGGAGAAGAGTGGACTTGTCGGGATCTCAATGTAGGTCGCGAATGTTTCCCCCAAATTATACCCCAATATTTCTGCTCGATACACATTGTAACACCCTTCTCCGGCGATCTTTTTTAACCTAAAGCCAGCTCCCATAAAGCGGGAACGGCGAACCGCGAGGAGGACCGTGTATAGTGGTGAAGCGCGTGGTCATAGGGTTCGATAATATAGTTATTACCGACAGGGGCCCCCTCCGGCCAGAAGAAAGCGACGAACCCCGCATTAAAAACCAATTTTTGGTCCCGAAAAAAGCTGCGCCGTTGCTCGTAATAACAGGCCTGGTAATCTATAGTAGGTTTTCTGTCCCGGCCTGAGGACCGACCCGCCAGGTCCACCTTCCTTCCCCCCTTCAACCTACAACGCAACCCCCTTTTTTCCCCTCCCATCACCCTACTCGCCTTCTTTTCGTCCTCGTTCATCTTCGAGAAGCCTGGCTCTTGGGATAATCGAACAAATTGGAGCTCCAGCCTCCGCCAGGACGACTTTTTTTCAATTAAAAAGGGCCTCGATGCGTCCAACAGCTGTCGGCTGTGTTCCACCATGTGTATACCTCTCTTCCTCTTTCGTTTTCGTGAGAAATTGAACCTCGTTGAATTTTTCTCCTACCACCGGAGTATACAATGTATCGCGAAGGTTAACTGACTTCCGTCGTGCCCGGAGACGGAGCATTTTTTCAGAAGTTTCTCGATTAAGCCCGGATATGCTCGCCGTTTGGATGCAATAAGAGAGGATAATTCGGTTTTGGTAAGTGGTTCGATGTATTAATTTCATGTATCACGTTTCGTAGATATCTGATTCCATGATGAAATTTTTGGAGATTTGTATAAGTCTATTTAAATTTAGAAGAGTTTTGATAAAAAGCATTTTTTTTTATTTATTGGAAAGAGATTATAGAGTCTATTATTTGGGAAGAGGGAAAGTATATTTCGTCTATTTCTTTCTTTCTCCTTTTTTTGGTGAATAGAGTTGTAACATCTGCGCCTTCCTCTGACGTTTTGACGAATTCACCACCGCGTGCTACTAAATCAAAAACCAGTCGGAACCGCCAAAAGGAAGAAAGGTTTAATAGATTTCGGTCAATTATCTTGCACAGGTACCCCGTTAGCTGTTTCTATTAGCCGTATTATTATAAGCATTTCATGGAAAGATGGCCAATTACGTTCAGCTTCGCTGTAAGAAAGAGTGCCAGCCCCTTTATTAAAGTAGCCACCAAATATCTTCTAATTTTCGTCGAAAATCAAAGTCATTCGTTAAAATTAACAAAAACACAGAACTAATGAGCTGTTATGATGTTAATTTCGCCCTAAATGTTTTTCAAAAATTATTTGCTTATACAAGAGAGATTAGGTAAGTTTTATTCGTAAGTAGAATATGACCGCGTTGGTTGGACATCTATTATTGCAATAGCTACCTTCAATCTGTCAAATTACGAATGTAGGCACATTATTTATGAACAAATTACACGTGAAAGAGAAACTATTATGTCCATCTAATCGTATCACATTTGTATTGATCAAAGATAATTTTCAATCTATTCTCTGCTTATAAGTTGTATCAAACTGGATATCGTAACTATACACATAATAAGATAGAATTAAACTAAAATGACAAAAATGTAAATTACATTGATGTAATTCTCAATAAAATTCTCGCATATTTACGAGATTGATTGGAGTGCCTGAATATTTAGGAGCAAACGATGAATATTTATGCAAATCATATGCAATGTTTTTCGAGACACAACTGAAGAAATGGAATCCAATTAGTAATTTTATTCAGTAAATACCATAACGACTACTCTACTCGTAATATTCGTATATATTTTTGCATGCTATATGCGGTCTACAATTTTATATATGCAAATTCGTATCTTTCTGAACGCAACCGAAGAAATGAAACCCAAACATAAATTTATTTCATCTAGTAGACATTGCGACAAATGCTCTTACTAGCAATATTTTATATATATTTGCATATTACGCGTATTCCACAATCTTTTCTCTCACATAAATTCTTATTTATAAACGCCAATATATATACATCTATTTCTAGAATATCTAATTAAACGACATAAGAAACTAGGAGTGACAAGAAAGATTGGGGATCGACCGATCGTTCGATCGAGTCGCGGAAGGAGCGGCGCGGGTCGCAAATAAAACGCATACATAGAGATGGTTGCGTCATTGGTTGTGTCGGAGCAGGACGCGGTCGATCGGCCACCAGTAAATTTCTATTAACGGCGCGGCGTTCGAAACAATTGGCCATTAAATCGAACGGTCCCGCGGCAGATAATAACTGGCAATAATCGGGCCGTGGCCACCGGTTAGCGTTGTGGACGCTGCTGGGACCCCTCGGCTCACAGTTCGCCATAGCGAAACAAGCCGAGCATCGGTAATGAGAGGCCAATTAGAACACCCCGCCGATGGAATTATCCCCCGACGCTTCGAAATTCAAACTGGTTGCCGTGAGCGTTCCTTCTAATGCCCTCGAGACACGCGAAACAGCCAAGGAAGATAGACAGAGAGAAAACCGCAAAGCCTAGGAAGGTAACGGACTCCTTTTCTTCAGTCTCTTTTCTTCGCTGCGTTCCACCAAAGATCGCATAGCTGATATTTATATGGGAAGAAAGTGGTGGTTCGTTTGATAAGTGAAATCGTTTAGTTGTGAATTGTTGGAAAAATCCAGTTGTATGAACCTTTTGTGGACAGGTAGTTAATATAAGGAGAATTCATGAAGTGAACGATCACCGGTTCTTTACATTAACCACGATTTTCTGTTCGAATAATAGAAGAAGATAAGATGTCGAAATGTTTGAATTTAATCGACAGCCGTTTATTTAATCGGGTTACAATTAATTAATTAATATTAATTAATGTTTGAAGATTTACAAGAAAAAATATTCTCTTCATTCAATCGTATCGTTTTCAAAGTGATCCGGCAAAATATCAATAGGAGTGTTTATTCACACATGAAGACAACACGAGAAGGACATAATATCTAATCCATGATTGTTGATTTTCTTACTTTTATGTCACTTAGTGACCGAAAAATGCACTTTAACAGCAAATAGTTGAAGAAGAGTCTGAATCAGTTAGTCAAAGCAAAATTTATATGCCTGTATTATAAATTTTCAATTTGATTGGTCAGTTTGGGCGAACGTATAATGGAAGTAGCGATTTTGAGAAGTATTAGCCACGTTTATTTCACTCGGCTGAAGGTCTAAATTGGTCAAGCAGGTGTGTTGATGTCTGAAATTAGACGATCGTTTTGAGCAAATTGCCCAGGATATTACCGCGTCGTCGGGTTGATATCTCTTTTCGTAGAAGAAATACAGAAGTTGGAATAATTATGTACCATAGTTCTTCATTAGGAAACTACTCGTTCGGTATAGTAATCACGTTTAGGTTTAATAATCACGATGATGTGTTTAATAATCGAGTCTAGATAAAATCCTATTTTCTTAACCTCAATTAAATATTCTACCTAACTTGATTAAAGATTTATATCTAAAACTATTAAATATTTATGGAAAAATGATTAAAATACCGATTAAAACGATTAATGCGGTAGTTCCATTACTGAAAACTATAATTTACGGTATGGAACTATAAAACATTAATTAAAAATCCTGAAGTTTTTAAGAGAGACATTTGCGTAAAATTTTATATTTTTAGCATATTAACAAAGAATAGGTAATATAAATTCCATCGCCAGTAAACGTGATGAATCACCCAATATATTCTTAATAAATAAATCTCGTTCTCTTAAAAACGAGATCACCACGAGTTTAGAACGTTAAACATATAGAAATACGCATGTAGAATGTTCCCTTTTAAATAAGTCAATTTTCACGAAAACAGAGGCAAAAAGGCATCGAGCTTCTGGTTATGAAAATTACGGTAGAAAATTCACGGTGAAACGATAGTATCGTACGGAGAGGCCAAAGTCCATATATCTGTCAAACGATAGAAGCAACGAAGTCGATATTGTTCAATGATACAGAGACAGGATCGGTAGCGTGAAGAAGGAGATAGCGAAGGCCGTCGGTAAAGGAAAAGAGAGGCCAGTTAACTGCGGTTCGCTCAATTTACAGCCGTGTATAATTAACCGGGGCATGAAAAACGGCCAGCCACGTGCTATCTCGCGCGTTGGGATACCGGAGATTTATAGTTATTAATTTTATAATAGACTCATCAAGTGGCGTTTGTGTGACGTTGTCGCTATCGCTCTTGACTCGGCGAATGCGTTCAATGAAAACGTAACGAATCTGCAATTCTCTTCGGTCACTCCTCAGAATGCTCCTTCAAGAGTTTTAATTCCTACCACATCCTTTTTTGTGGCACAGATATTTATTTTATTGCAACGAACTTATACTTTTTTATCTTGTAGAGGGAAACCCTTTATGTTAGTAATTTATAATTAATAATTCAAATAACTTAAAGTCGGTTGAAAAACTAAAAGTAGACAAACTAGGTTTTGTATGTTATACTTAATAATTTCTAATATTTCGAATACTTTCGAATATATTTCTTTTTTTACTTCTCTATCGGATTAAATAAGAATAATATATTAAATATGGAAAATGATAAGTTCAAAAATGAAGTTTAAACGAAGACGGTGAAAGGAGATGCTAATTAATTTGTAGTTTACGGCATCTATACTTCACGTGCATGCGTAATATATCAGTGTAAGTTATAACAGGTGAGGATGAACGTCATCGTAAAAACAGATTTTGCTAATGTTTCGAGTAGGAATAATTTTTTTGTTACATTCCTCCGCGTGTATATTCATGAAATCATTTTCGTCCGGAAAGCCGCGGATTTTACGTGGGGCAATAATTGAGGATACACGTTAAATTTATAATGTATGCGTTAAATTACAAAGTTAAGTGGCTTTTATAAATTTTGTTGCTTCTGATTGGTTCGGATGGCCGATGGTACCGGGACTCGTGTAAGCGGAAATTTAAATCGATCGACGGCCGATTCTCGATTCCATTAAAACACAGTTAAGTCATTCCCCGTATTAATTGATCAAATTTTCCAGATAGACTACTTGAAAAACGCGATTAATACCGACAATTTGTATTCATAACTCAGCAACGATGTTTGATCTCCGTTTCTCCCAAGCATCTTAATAACTTGCGTTCAACAACATGCACGAGGATAATTTGTTAATAATTTTCATTAAAAGGATAACAGCAGCGGAATATAAATGAGAGGAGTACGTTTGAGAAGTATATTTGCTTTTTATTAGGATTAAACCGTTTTACTTGTTGACGTCTGCAATGTATTTTTATACTAACCTTATTTCCGTGTCAATGAATTTTAGAATATTGTGTTAACAATTATAATTGGTTTGCTAGAATTCATATTCGAAAGAAGGACAAGCAATTAAGGCTAAAAAATGATCATGTTCAATGTTTCTTAATCAAGAATCTTTATTACCAAAAGCTTCGTTGGTTTTATTATTTTCCTCTTGGAACAAAACATGTTCAAAAATATAAATTTTAAGTTCAATCATCGATTTGACGTTTGTCTTGTTATTTTTGTGTATCGTTTATTGGTGAAGTTTTGTAGGCGTGTCTACCACGTAACCATTGTTCCATCTTGAATTTCCAATAACCGAAACTACCGCTTGTCTTTTATAAATCCAGCGAAATTTCACCAGAGTAATCACTCATCGATCATCAGTCTTTCGTAAAAGTATACCACGTCTTTCAAATTATATATATATATATATTCATATAATAAATTATATAATTAATTATATATATATATATATATATATATATATATATATATATATATTTAATAATGTGCCAAAAGCAGAAAGTCTCCTTTAGAAAATTACTTTCAGGAATAATGTACAGCTACTGTATTCTAATTAACCCTAACACTTCGAAATAATGATTTGATGGTTTTCAAATTGAAATTAATACACGTGGTTAAAAATTTTCATACGTTTAATTCTTCCACGCTTTTTTTATGTTATTATATAGCGATTCTTTGCAATCACGTTTCTACCAAGTACTGCGAACTTGGCGAAATTAATAATCAAAGCATCTAGTTGTTAATTGCTACTATAATTAGCGTTTAATGGCGGATTTATAACGAGAGCCATAATTTGATCCATGTTGGTCTCAATTAATTGAAAATGTAATTCGTAATTTAATATGAAATTAATTGCGAAAGTAATTACATCGTCTACATCTATTGAACGTCGCCAACGTATAAACGTAATAATTTCTATCAAATAGAAACTGATGATTTAATATTTTTTTTTTACTAAAGTAAATTTCCATTAAATTAATTTCCAAGAAGCAAACGTGTCAACTAGATAAATAAGAACATAGTTTTCTTCTCCTACCATATATTTCATAAATAGACAATCATTTCCCAAGTATCTTAATTCGATTGTTTAATGAATAAACATCAGATTATTAATGTAGGAGACGATTATCTCTGTATTGTAAGGGGGAAAGAGATATTATTTTTATATTTTTCTCGTTGTCTAAAGATCCAAAAAATGGTATGATATTTACATATGTATGTGTTATGACATTATGAGAAAAAATCCATTTGTTATGCACTATACTATCTTTTACCTCAATTAAAGGATTTTTTAATAAAATTCACAAAATAATATGTTTATGTTTATTCGTCACAGATACTGTTAATTATATGTGTGGCTAGTTGAATAAGTACACATTTAATGACAACGGAGAGATTATACCTCGGGTACTTCTTGATGAACGATTGGATGTCTGACAAGGAGTTTGAATAGCAGCTAATTAACGATATGAGAAAGTCGCACAAAATTAGAATTTCACAAAGAGATTGGACAAATATTACTTGAAAGAAGGACAAAGGATTAGAAGAAAGGATCATTGTGATATTATTCAGCAGTTTCTCACTCAAATCAAGGAGAAGATGCAAGACTTTCAGAAATGACTTAATATATATTACACGCGTTTTATTGAATAAGTATTATGCATATATGTAGAAGTCTTAAGATATATTACTAGCATTGTACTATTGTATTAAATAAGAATTTAGAGAATAAATTAGAGTTTATATCAATAATTTGTAACAATTACTTTATAAGGACATTGTAGGACTAGCGATATTAGTTATATAAATTAATTATACGTTATATTGTAAAATGTAGATTTAAAAAAATCATACTTCTTATAACATTAGATAGCTAGGAAAGTAAGTAATAAGCTAGATTACAAATCATTGCAATACTTCACCACTTGTGTAACTTGATCATTATTAATTAAACTTAATCAACTGCCTAATCATTTAAAGATCTGTCCAGATCTCCTAAAATGACTAATTCACCAAAGAACTTCAATACAAAGTTTCGAAGAGAGAATCTCGAAAAATAAACCTGTTCACGATTAAATTAGTTTTAAGTTCGAAGAATTCGTGAAAAATCGTCGTCTCGTTTCCCAGAATTTTGACGATTCCTGGAAGATGACGTTATTTCCAAGAATTGCAAGCTTTTGTATCAAGAGATAATGATACCATAGGAAGTGACACGAGTTCACCAATTTTCGGGTTCTCATCAAGATTTTCCCCTTGTTTACAAAATTCCGTTTGTTTGTTTTGGTTTTCAATGCTATGTCTATCTTTAATTTGTTTATTTACATTCGGTTTTGTTTGTTTACATTTTAAATGTAAACACGTTTGTTTATGAGAAGTCTTAAAATTCCATGAATCGAAACTACCATGTCATGCTTTGAGTTTGTCAAAAGAAAGGGAAAAGGTTCGCAGGATTCATTTTTCATCCTACACTTCAAATGTAATCCCTATTGAAGGAGAATTATAAGCTTCTACTTGACAAAGGATACAATCCCTTAGAAGTCACTTGTTCCTTCATCTTATTATATCATTCTAGAAGCATCGCGTCTTTTCTCTTATTATGTGCAAAGGTAGAATTATTTATCGTAATTAATCAATGATGTATTAAAGTTACTACTAACTTCCTAGCAAGCTTCTTTTAAATTAAAGCTGGGTTAAGTTAAGTTAAGATATCACGGAATGCGTTGTTTTGGATTCAATATTATAAAATAAGCAAATACCTAATAATATCTACAGTACATAACCCATAGCTTCTAACAGTTCTTAAATTTATGTATATATATATCATACATCACAGTAATTTCTTTTTGTAAAAAAATCTAAAACGATAAATTTATGTTCCTCAGTCAATGATTAATATCGATATTCTACGCGAAAGTTAATAAGAAAGAATAAGGTTGCGATTAGTGCTGCAACGTCTAAAATATTCGCAATTTTCGTTCTTATTTGTTTGTTGATTCGGTCAGAAGGGAAAAGTGTGACAGCCAAATGGTATACATAATCGTTTCACTGATTACAAGTAATGAAATCTTGTCTAACCTTTTAATGAAATCAGTAATCGTGGCAATACGTAATCAGACGTAATAATACGGCTGAAAGCAAGCTACGTGTTCGTATTATGCATAAATGGACAACACTCTGCTTACCCGATTACAAAACATCCCATTAAATTTATTACGTATGTCTGCGAGACATGACTAAAGCGATCTTATTAAGTCATCGATTGCCTTAATAAGATTCTGGTTAAGTCCGCGTAACCGTAGTAAAAATGAATGATTGACAAAACAACCAAGTATTATACAATCATCCGCACTCTTCTGATTGCCACGAGAGAAAGTATGTAAATTTCTGAGTTCACATTTATTTTTTTGATTAAAAATATTACTGTTGTCACTCTGGGATTCTGAATTCACAGTTATATTTATAGTTATATATATAGAATAAGATTTTTGATTGAAATAAAAAAATTGAAGAAAAGTGAAGAGATCTTATATTACAGATTTGAGAGATTATATATTATACCACAGTGTTACTTCTAATATTCTAATATATGTATATTATGATCAAACTGCGAAATTTGTGCATTTATGAAAGATTTTAAAAGCGTAAGAATGCATAGAATACACGTAACATGATAAAATACATAGAGTATAACGTTTGTTATAATATTTAAAAATTGAAACGAACCACTGCCTAAGTCTTGCTTCTTTCATTTGCATTTATAAAAATACGAGTTTACATAAATATTGGCAATCTAATTAGAATATTCTGTTATATAGTTAACAGTCATAAAAGATATCGTGGCTATAAAAAGGTTAGAAAAGAAATTAGAATAGAGATAAGTAGGTATACTTTCGCGGTGGTTTTATTGATAGTAAAATATATTTACTATCTAAGTAACTGTAAACCAACCATCTTATGTAGGTAATAGGTCAATTTATAACGTGACGATAATTATCTGACGCGACGCTTCAGTTTCAACGGTATCGACTGTGACTAATGGGAAGTCGATGAACTATCACATTCGTAATGAATGCAATGGAATCTACTGTAAACATAAATTATTTTACAAAGACGAACGAACTATAATTCATCGATACTTTTTATTTCGAGGGAGGATGCAACCTAGGCAAAGCGATTTTCACTCAAGTCGGTAATCATCAAGTAATTATTGGTCAGTTATGTTTCACACAAATCACGGTTAGGCTGGCGACAACAGCGACTTCTCCTTAATAAACATGAATCCTTCATAAATTATTAGGAATAATTAGACTCACTATCGTATATGTAAATAACGATGAAGAAAACGTGGCAGAATATATATTTTCCACGTTATTGTCGAAAACAATTATTTTAGTGAAGATAATTTTTCCAATTCTTTAAATATACAATACAATGTCAATAAGCTGTCTTAATTGAAATTAAACTTACCTAAAGTTTATAACGTTTAAAAAAGACGTCTACATATTCTCGACTGCTTGATATATCAAAGTTTATTGGATAATTTCCTAATGAATATTATAAAACTTCATTAATCCCATGGATATTATCTATTTTGTTTTATCTTAAGATAAATTATTTCCATTATTGACCGAGGATGATGCCAGTTTCTAATAATAAATCCCTACTAAAGAATTCTAAAATAAAATCCACCTTGCAACATCACTTCTCCTTGAGGATATTATCTTCGGGCTATCTATCTTAATATTTAACCCTTGAAAGGGTTAAACAGTTGTCCAACCTACTTTCCATCACTTTCGATCGTTCTCAAGGCAAAATCGATTCGAAGGGACCAAAAGCTTGCAACATGGACCTAACGAGTGGCCAGGCTCGGCCAAGACAAATGATAAGGGCGAGTTCGATCGAATTTATCAAAGAAATAATAAAGAGGAGTATCCTTGGCGCTGACCATTCCGGACAAGCACACGGAAAAGGTGTGAACTGTTTAAGCCGAGGTGTCGGCTCGTCAGCAGTCAGGAAGGTGTTGGGCCACGATCATTTATTATCCCGAGATTGAATTTCTCCTCGGCTCGACCAGCGCCTCGGTTTAATTAAAATATCGTTATGGGTAGGCGTGGATTCGTGCCGCCGTAGAACGTTTCTGCCTCGTCTGCCTCTCTTTTCGAAAGCCGTCCGCGGTTAAACGAGCAACACACTGAGAAACCAAGGAACAGGAGACGATGGAAAGCACGGGGCTTCCGTTCCCTATCGTTCAATTTCGGAGAAAATCGGAACACGACTGAAATATCGATCTCGGCTTCGGAGATTAGGAAAGTAGAAATCGAGGCTGTTACGTTTTATAAGTTGTCAGCTGTTAACTTCTATTACAAAATATTTATTTGAAGTCCGAATTTGACAATATCAGTATTAAATTTTGTCCTATCGTCTATTATTATCAAAGTTATTATCACGTCAAAGAAAAAGAAATTTATTATAAAGGGCGTATATTAAATGGCAAGAAGGTTTATAAGTAATTCAAATTTAGAACCTCGTTATTCATTGTGATTAATAATGAATTTATAAGAGTAGATTTTATAAAAATTGTTTTATAAGAACGAAAAAATGTCGTTCATTTAGTGTGGTGGATATTTTAGTTCGTTTACTAATTTTTGTTACTAATTGTATGTTCTTTTAAGAAGTATGAAGTAGTACTATTAATATTTTCTTCCACTTTGTTTCGCTGTACTATATCTGGACTATTGAATCTTTTGCATAATAATATGTCTTTATGTCAACTCCTAGAAAAAGGAGAAGAAAAATCGTAAAGGTAAAAATCTTAGCGTATCAAGGATCCTAAATGAATCTTAATAAATTTAAAGTAGTCTCAAAATTCTTTTCTACAATAAATTACTACATAGAATTACAAAAATTTAAAAACCATTTATCATAAGGGATATTGACATGCACAGAAATCTTTAAAATATTCTTAGCATCTGCTCAAGATAAAATATTCAACTTGTATAATAGCATTCCCTCTAATAACCTTTATTTAGAGCAATTACTTTCACGTTGGAATCGAGAGCATTTTCTTACGATATAATATGATTCTATATCGTAGGTGGTCGATTTCGTGGAACACCGCGTACGAATCGTGTCGTGATCGTTCCCAGAAGGATTCGTAATTAAACGAAGAGATCGCATTCCGATACACGGGGCCGTTTCTCTTGGTGCACATACAATCAGCATAAGCAATCGTCTGCGTGCGAATTCGGACTGAGAATATCGGTGCGTCTGTCCGGAGAAAAATATTGTTATAAGGCGAGCATCCCTCGTAAATATCGTACCGTTAAACTTATCCCAGCCGTTCAAGGGGGAGGAGGGCTGTTTCATCCCCTTAAATTTAAGACTAGCTATGCGCAAAGGAGCACGTCTCTCTTAAATTTTCACGCCGAGTAAAATATTTAGAGGGAAGTGACGTGGAATCGGAAGATAGAAGATAATATCTTGATTGGTGATAAATTTTATTCAAACGCTAAACCCCGGTACTCAGGCATTTATTGTATCTTTTTGTTATTTTTCACTTATCTCGTGAAACTTATGATTCGAATTGAAAATTCCAAATTTCTGTTATTGAAAATGTTATTACCTTCTATGATTAGAATTCGAGAGAGCATTCAAATAAATAAGAAAGCCAGAAAATATTCGGAACGTTTCAAGTTTTTTCGATTACGAGGAATTTATACACGCGGCTCTAATATCGAACGAATTAATGTAATAAGAAAGGCGTTTCTTCTAGATCGATAGAAACTCTTCGGAGTTTTCTTGAAAGTACACACATTTCAACAAATCACTCCCAAAAACGCCCACCACACTGCTATTCCAAATATCCCAATGCCACGATTCTCAACAAGAAATCTAAAAATCTTCGAAATCCTCAAAACCCCTCTAAATCTCTCAGCTACCATATCAACCGGCAAAATCAATCCTTTCACCAAAAATTAGGACCTGCACAGATCCACCACACCCACCGAGCTGTTCTTCTGTGATGCCAGGATCACGGAGCCATTAAGTGCAGACCAACGAAGGCGAAAGACCGAAGCTGGTTACCGGGACTTATATAAAATGCTCGGTGGTCAGAAATCTGGAGCATCATCTATTCCCGGAGCGGATTCCCATTAGAGGGAAGCAGGGCTCTGGATTCGGGTCGGCGCGTTTGTCGAAAAGTATTTCGCGCCTACCTCGGCACGGCTGGTCCCGCGTTGCGGGTTTAATTAAAAATTAATCGGCGCAAATTAATTTAAATGCAAAAAGTGGGGCCTCGTCGGTGGTTGGAGCCCGAGGGGGTGGAGCAGCATTCGGTTGGGAGGCGGGGCCACTGAGTTAGGCGATCGTTACGGTGCACGGCCGGCGATAATCGAAAAGCTCCGGCGATCCGAAACAAAAGAGTTGAAGATCGCGGGGCCTCGATGGGTGCCTTCAGTGTGGTGGGGAGTGAAACGGGGCCCGGTGCGTTCGAGGAGAGCCGGCACAGCCTCCTCTTGGAAACTGGTTCAGAGCACCAGAGATCGTTAATACCTCGTTATCGCTTGGGTCAGGGATCGAGGTATATCGATCACTTTTCGATCAGCAGACTCGATAATGCGGATCGACTCGCTTCGAAATACCGTGTCGATTATCTGTCAACCGATCGTTTAACGGAATTACAAAATCCAAGAGACAGTGGTAGCTACATCTTTTATTAAGGGGCAAGGTGGGAGCCTGGCTATTTGTCGGTGTTCCACTGAATGATGGGATCAATTGTTTCTTGTTTGGGGGAGTGGACGGATTGCTGGAAGATTGGTGGGTAAACAGCAGGTAGATTTTCGTGGCTCGCCCGTTTCTTCTGACTCCAGAGGTGATAGTTGATTTAGTTTTCTATTTGTGGATGTATGATGAGGTTTTTTAGTTGACTGAGCCGGCACAGTTTAAATCAGAACACTGAATAGATTGGGATAAACCGTAAATTGTTTATGCAATTTCATATTTTTGTGAACGTGAGTGAAGAAGTACATTCTACTTGGAAATTTCTTTCATTTACTAAATGTTATAATAAGCGATCCACTTTGAACATTTTATATCCTCAAATTTCTCAAAAATGCACAAACATCTGCAGTCTAGTCAGGAACATTTACAAACGAGGCTAAAGCTCTAGAAGTATAAAAGAAGATTGCATAAACTGGCAATCAGTCCTTGTGCTCTATCTATGGTATGTTACACTACTTAAATTTGTCGAATGAAATATCTGTATCTTTATCTCTGTTGTGTTCTATATCTACCTTTTTCTTTTATCGCTCTAAGAACATAGTTCTACCCAATTGCATAAAATATTCTGTATAGGTATAATAAGTTGTCGCGAACATCTGTTCTTTATATCAAACAGAAAGCACAAAAATTTCATTAATACCTGCAAAGCCATTCAAAGGCACTTTAAAATACACGAATCGAACTCTGAGCATTCATTTATGGCACCTTCCAGCTTGCTGTTGGAAGAAATGCAACGCAATCGATCGCAGCAAACGGTCGATCAGGTGCAAAAGATCGCTCCGAACTACGTGCTACCGGTGCACGCAATTTATCACGTGGTTATTAAACATTATACACATCCTGAATCGAAGATCCATCCCAGAGAAAGGGAGAGAGAAAAGCACATAAAATACAATCCTAAGCGGTCGGAATTAACTTAATCACACGTCGACTGGAACACGGGCAATCATGGGATCGGAAACGAGAACAACTTCATCGAGGTTGGCTGGTGCTCCTTCGGTAAATACGAAGCTGTTTCTGTCTCGCTCTTTCGCGATCGTTCCTCTCCACGATATTGAATCTTAATCCGTTCTGGAAACGATGCAAATCGGCCGTGGATCATGATCGACGCGAGATCTTGTCGGATTAAATTCCAGGGGGATAACGAGAGCCTAATTACGAGGACGACTTCCGACAGGCTGTAGTTTGGACCCGTTCCCCGCAGCCGGCTCTTGTAATTTCCGCTCGATAATTTTACGATGCCACGTTTATCACGGAGTCATCAAAGTTAACGCGACGACCGATAGCAGAGGTGGATTTCACAGACCAGACCTGAAAGCCATAGTAATCAACTCTCGAGATGCGAGAGATGGCCGAGGCAGAGGAAACTTAGAGAGCCCGTCTTCGCGCAATCGTAAATCTCGCGTATGATTCCAGCTCGCAGATAAAAACCATCATGCGTTGTTATTAATTCGACGAAAATATTGCAACGATGCGACATGTAACGGTCTTTCGGCTGTTAAAGAACGAGATGTGATTGATGGTAGATAGACCTGTTGGTTATGTTGTGTGCACTCGGAGAAAATTATGGTTTTTAGGAGAAGTTTGGTAAGAAAGACGAATAGAGGGATAAGGGGAGGTAGCTTTTATAGGAGCGTAGTGGAATTTAGAAACTCCGAGGTATTCTTCGGAAGTTGATAAAACGAACATGGATGAAACGTTATTCGTGTAAGAAAATTGCGAGAATATCGACTAGATAAATTCTTTATATATTTAATAGAACTTGCTCATAATCGGAGTACTATCAAGATTGCAGTTGAAAATTATAGGGGAAGACGATAATGCGGTAAGTTATGTTTTTCGAGAGAATGATTATAAAATTCAGCGCGTTATTGTACACGCTATCGAAACTGTCTTTTTATTTTTTGGAGCTGAACGTATATTGTTCCACTATCTTCATAATTTTAAGGATATTGTCTAACGTAATATTAAAATGTTTCCTGTTTTAAACAATTCTTTAGCTTTTATGAAACTTCGTCAACTTATTAGCTACTTTTAAGATGCTCGTATCTTTCGATCTAGCAATTTATTTTCATTTTCAACTTTGTCGGACTGGAATATCATTCTTCAGTAACAGAATGACATTAAAAACAGAAAATTGATAAGAATGTACTTACCACATTTTCTCCTGTGACCTTCAATTCGAAAACAAAGTTTCCCTCGAAAAGTATCAATTACTCGACGAAAGAAACTTCCTAAACCGGTCCGAATTCAAGATTCAATCGCATAAATTTTCTTCTAAATCAATCTGCGGGACTATTAAAACACAAGCAGTGAAACAGAGGCTCCGGAAATGTTCTGCTATCCCGTTGGATTCGTAGTTCGCGAAGATGAAGAAGAAGAAGACGAAGAAGGAGATGAAGAAGATGCAGAAGAAGAAACAGAAGAAGAAGAAGAAGAAGAAGAAGAAGAAGAAGAGGGTTTAAGACGAGAAAGGACACGGGAGGCGTGGTTGTTGGATGATTTAACATCGAGGGTCCGTGTCTCTATTCGGCTGAACCGCAAAAGAAGAAGGCGATGCCACAGCAACAGCAACAACAGAGGGCTAAACAACGGTCCTCGCTCGCGCGCGTTTTCGGGGCGGCAGCTTTACAGCCGTTTAGTGTTTTACGGCCGTTTTATGAACGCCGTACTCTCCTTGCTTTTATCGTGCGAGAAGAGGAAGAAGAAGAACAACTCGCTCTCTTTAACTTTTAGACACCTCGCGCACCTTTTACCAGACGATACCCGGGAATCATGCACATCAGACAATACATCTCTGTTCTGCAATTCTTCCGACACGCAGAAAACGACTCAGGCGGACGAAACTCCTTTCATAGCTTTTATAATTTTCAGCTGTAACTCGCGGTATTGTTCCGTGAAGAGTGAAAGTAAGATGGGTTAAAGATACTTCCAAGTGGATTCTGATCCGATTGATGTCTTTCCGGGTTACGTTAGACTTAGATACGACTGTCCTTCAAGTATTTTAAGTTTGATAAAGATTTGCAATAGATTTAGGTAGATTTAACGATTGAACCTCTCGGAAACTAAACCGATTACTCCACTTTTTGTTAACTCGTTAATCCATAATTAAGCGTACTCATCATCCACAGCGGAGACTTTCAAAAAATCTAATGACCATTCAAAGTATGTTAATACTCGCCTCTCAAAATGATCAAAGCTTCATCAATAACGTAGCAGAGAATTCATCTGAAAAAATTCCATTCAACTTTACGTCAAATTTAGAATAATTAATCTCGAAGAAACACGAAAAAAGTCCATCATAAGGCAGCAAGTTCTTCCGCAGCATCTCCAAGATCCGCGGCGTGCGTGCGAGTCCGTTGCTTTCCAGGCTTCACCCAAGGAATTTAGAGACTAGTCTCCGGGCCGACAACCAATCATCCCGACAAGGGTGAGAGGGAGGCGAAGCAGACCAGGAACGTAATCTTACGTATCAATTAGCTTCACGGTCCGAGGGGCTTACCCCCCGCGGGCCTTTGACCGTGCGCCGCTTCGTCTTTCGAGGTGTGAGAACCGAGACACGGAGCGTACAGTCGTTTTACAACGTCTTCATCGTCCTCTATCCTCTGCTCTTTCTTTCACACTATCCATCCTCCTCTTCTTGGCAACGGGGAACGAAGAACGCATCTGGACAGGTAAAAGAGAGCCCCTGGGTTCGCGTTGCATCGAAACCGATGGCCCAATACTTGACAAGTCATTCTCACCAGTGGGTGGAAGTTTTGGTAGCTAATGGCCTGGTGTAATTTAGCTCGTTGATTGGAATTCACTCGGCGTTTGTTCCTAGATCCCGTTCAACCGGTTGTTATTAGCGTTTCTGCGCAGCCAAGTTTTGGACAGTGTCCGTTAACGAGCATCATGGATATGTTTGGCCTTTCGACGATGAATTTAATGGGATTACTCTGGGGGTTGTGAGAAGTGTTGTTTCTTTGGGAATGGGATGATGTTTCGTCCTCTTACTTGGCACGGGTTGTACGTGGACTATTACTTAGATTTGAAAGATAAAGAGTTAATAGACAGTTGCAATTAATTTCTGGACTAATTGCTTAGGCAAAATGTTACAATTCTAAGCAGTAATTTTCTCTGAATATGAATATGATACGTGTTTGGTAAGATTGGAAGAAATCTTAATTTCTATCAAGAATTGGAAAATCAAATTTGAGAACTACTTCCACATTTAAGTAAATATTGAATAGTAATTGAAGAGAAATAACTGAAGTTGGTGTACAATAAATGGCTAGAAATAGTCGTAAAAATATATCCGCCGTTAGACAGATTCTATTAGACAACGGTGAAGACACAAACGGATAATCCTGGGATTCGATCTCGTGACTGAATAAGATGTTTGTCCGGTGGCTGACCACGGTGTTTCCGAGAGTGTTAACAAGTCCTGATCGTTTTCGCCGGGTCGAAAGGATGGAGAGCTTTATGCGGCCGTGCGGACGCAGTGCCAGGTGTTGGCCGCATAATGTATTACTTAACACCCACCAAAAAGGATCCACGTGTAGCCACGGGGGGCCTAATCCATCCGGCTGAATCGTCTTCCAACTCGTATTCTTTCTCTCCTACTTTTTCTAGCAAAAAGAAACTGTCCCAAATAAGAAGAAGAAGAAGAAGAAGAAGAACCAAATTCCAAACGTTACGAAGCAACTTTATGAATTCAGCTAAGTTTATGGAACTTTTTAATAGAATTTCCTATGTTTATAGATTACTAGATTTATAGATATTTTTACCAATATGATTGAAGAAATGAAAAGTAAATAAAGATTTGTATCGTTCTATAAATATTCTAACGATACTTATCTATAAGTATTTTATATCTTAACGATACTTTATTTCATTTCAGATATTTTTACATTCTTGCGTACTACGTGAATTGAGAATTCATGCCTGGAAACTTGTCTAGTAGAAGGAATGCAGATCTAATTAATTTATAGTATAGTAGGACCACTTTCCATGATGCAACTTTAAAAGTAGAGATACACACGTACTCTGGTTATTGGCTCTAACGAGCACATCTACAAACCCACAGATGCATAAACATCTACTATGTGTATTCGATATTGGACTTTGATCGACAGAATGCAATACCGGTCAATCTTAACGCGTGATAAGAGGAATCTGGATCTGACGATGGAATTTGCATCGCGAGAATCGAACACCTGACGTAAATACGCCCCTTAGATTAGCTGTGCGTTTGCCGGAGCAAACCGACGACTCGTTTCACCGAAACCAGTAATTTCGAGACTTGGCAGACTCGGTGAGCCCAGTTGGACGCGTGTGACTAGGTATTATTCCGTGCCCGAAGCGGTACGTGCCACGTCCATTACTTTTTCGTGGTACAACGTTCAATTTCCAAATGGAAATGGAACGAAGATTATCGAGTCCATTTCAATAAAACGTTCTACTTTGTTCATCGCTGTCAATTTCAGCAGCAACTTCATGAGCAGAAAGCTCTGATACGATTGATCGATTATTATTATATTGCGCCTCAATTCGTCGACGATCATGAAACGTATGGTTGTATATTAATAAGATATCTTTCTTTCCTTTCCTGTTCCATAGAAACTTTACAGATCTTGTTGGAATGTTGAGCCGTTAACGTGATTATCAAACTCATTTTTATTTTGAAAATATTTATTTGGAATAAAAACATGATGGACATTTCTATCGTATCATTACTCGGTTGATGATTTTCTTCTTCTCTTTACAGCAATACCTTACAGTATATTATACATACAGCGAGGGATGAAAGTATTCGTATAGTTGGAATGTAGAAATAAAAATATCAATATCATTTTTATTATCCAATATATTCAAATATATATAATAGTGTATTATAATAGGCATTTACATAAATAATGCAATTGTGTAACAGAACATACTTACAATATAAAAATCCGTTTAGCCATACGTGTTCACTGTTTTCCAACATTCGTTCATCCGATTATTCTTTCCTACTTAATCGACATCGGTGAAGACCGACCGTCCTCTTAATTTTCTGTCTCCTACTCGTTGACTTCAACATTACGCACTGTCAAATATATGTACTCACAACGGTATTCTTGCATAGATGGTCAACGTACCGAAGAAACACTACGATCGGTTAACCCCTACGCACATACGCACAAAGAATCCAGCTTATTCCGGGGCTACAAGGCTCGGTTAACGAATTCAGATGGGGCACGTTCACACCTCCGGCTGATTAGGCCGAGCATAATTTTCTGTGTCGAAGCCGCGGCCGTGGTCAGACAGGGCCGTAGGTCGTTGGATGCGGACCCCATGAGCCCTCTCGCCTCTCTCGATCCACCTCTCGATCCCATATCCCCATAGGTAGGGGAATGGCTTTTGCCAGGCACAGAAGTGGGAGAAAGGGTGGAGCGGTGGGGACCGGATGGAAGGGGAGAATAGTGGCGTAGAAGGTGTCGGGCAATACTTTCCAGGTCGTCCGTCGCCGCTTGACGTCTTAATGCACGTCGAGAATAATCTCACCGCCAATTTATTACACTCTTTCTCATTTCTTCCCGGCCTCTCCCCTCCGTGTTGGACGTGCCAGGCTGCCACCCCTTCTTGGCCAGCCTCACGGCGCACCTACCGGACCCTTCTCTCCTTTTGTACCCTCGGCCACGAGTAGTAGAGCGGCTCGTTTCCTCCTTGTTTCGCCGATCGAACCGGCCGCCACTCGATCCCCGTCCCCTCGTTTGCCCTTTTTCTCGTTCCTCCAACGACCGTCCGCCGAGCGTGGCCTACCCTTCTTCTCTCTACCCTTCCACTTTTTCTCTCTCACGCTCGTTTCTCTTGCGTTGCAGCCCGCGGCCAGCCTCGCACCTAATAGAATACGTAATTTGAATTTTTGAATTACGCCGCCGCGGCCGAGACTCCGAGAGGGCGGTCGACCCACAAAAATAGCGTATGCGCAGTGCTAAACCTCGACGACAGCACCGCGATGCCGCACGATAAATTTATCAAGTTTACGGCGATCTTTTAGTTTTGCGTCTTCTGACTTTTTCTTGTTCTCCTTTTGTTTCTACCCTCTGGCCTCTTTTTTTCGTTTTTGCAAAAGAGATAAAGAGGAGCCCTCCCTGGTGTTGGAGGACGGAGCATCGGTTGGGTGGAATCCGGGGAAATCCGGCCACCGGGAATAATCGATGCAGAGGCATCAGTCGTGCTGCGGAGATTAATCGAGTTTCAATTTTGCCGGAACGAGGGATCTTGTTTTTCTTGGCAGGTTTTTTAGGTTGGTTACTCTGGGCGGGGTTGGGCTTGATCGGTGAAGAATTTGATTAATGCGATAAACAGGTTTTTTCGTAGTAATGGGAGTTGGCTACGTTTGTTATTGTCGATAGGTGGGTTTATAAAATTGGTAGAGATGCGGCTAGGTTGTTGTATGCGGAACGAGCGATTTTGCAAACGTAGAAAGTGGATTTAGTGGACAAACGTGCCCGTTAAATCGCGTTTATTACGCATCGATCTAATGTCTGGACTAGTCGAATACAATATCACCATTGGTTTGTCAATTGTTTTATTCTAAAATGGTTAAAGTATATCGAATCCGACCGATGGTACATCGGACTATTTACGAAGTTCGTTATTTTTAATAAGACCAGAAATTTAATTTTAGAAGTTGAAAGCTCTATGAAGAACTCAGCCATTTTATTTAGCAAAGTTGTTTCGGTTTTCATAATTATAAACCGCCCGAGAGTATTTCTGCAATGTTTCAGAAGAAATTAAAGAGCCATTAACTGTTCTAACACTTTCGAAAAAGGTGTCCAAATGTAGCTGAGAAAGTATTCGACGTGTCAGCAATAATTACAATTCCGATAAATAATTTCAGTGAAAGAATTTATATTTTCAGAGTATCGTCCGCTTCTAGCTGGCATAACTTGTATTAAACATGGGTCTAATTTACATAATTTCATCGTAAATCCTACTCCAAGTTCTGTGTCCGTTTTCGTAAGTTCTAATGCCGCTAACTTTTTCATTAATATTCTCGGCACAACGTGTTTTTGTGGAACTTTGCTCACGAAGTCGAATATCGATTTAAAGAAATTTTAATATGTTAGCTATCTGAAAACAGAATTATATTAACTGTTATTTGTACGATGAAATATTTCTTCGATAATCTATGATTTTACGATATTTCACTATTTTTGAAAATTAATTTCGTGCTACTGAAGAGTCTCAAGCATTTCCCTATTTCTCGGTAAGATAATAAATGTTCCCCTTTTGATTTATTGAGCTTGAAAAAAACAAGGAATGACTAGGAAATTATATAAATATTTCTTAATATTCTTAATATATTAATGCTGAAGCTATGAAATTATATTTCCATTTTTCGATCCTAAAATAAATATTAAAATATTTATTAAAATCGACGAGGTACTTAACGAAACTATCAAATTATATTTTCGTTTTCGAACAACAAGATGAATATTGAAATATTTATTAAAATCCACGGTATGTCTGTTGAAATTATGAAATTATATCTTCGTGCAAACGATAAAGTAAACACCAAAATATCTATTAAAATCGACGGTGCGTCAGGTGAATTATCGTTTCCTAAAGAGCGGGCCAGGCAGAGGATGTAAGTCGGTCCAATTTCGCTCCACCTGGTTTCTCTAATGAAGCATGGAGAAAAAGATGAGCCAGGCCCGTTGATCCTAGGATGACGAAAATGCTCGTAAATCTCGCGCTCGTATAATAATTTAATAACGGATTCGTATAGGTATGCGAGACCGACACCTTATTTAGGCGACGGTTAAGCTCTGCGGCTGTCTTCTTACGTTCATAAATAATCATTCCCGGATTAAAAAGAAGCGGCACTCATGGAATCCGTGTATTAGCACCAAGCATCCGGAAATTTGGCTTTCGGCCGCTACTTTGAGGATTTTACGCGTAATAGACTCTTAATTTCGACTTGGCCGACCGATTGATACGCGATTTGGGAAACGAACTATGGCTTCCTCTCGAATACCGCTTATGAAACTCGTCAGCCATCATTATGCTTTATTTTTTGTTGTTCAGATTTTCGATACGCGGTGGAACGTTCACAAATTCTTTTGAGGACAGAGATAGTAAAATCAGAATTTTTTAAAAATCTTTCCGATCCAAGAATCATGATGCAACGAAAATCATAAATCGCCACACGAACCTTTCAAAACCTGAAACCAGCTCGCGAAGTAATTCTTTAAAAAAAAAAAAAGAAAACAACACCTTTCAACAAGTATCCACTAAATCCCCTTGGTTCAGCGATTACCTTAACATTTTCATCACTTAAACGTTTCCCAAAAGTCGCCGCTGGAACACTGTTGAAATTAACACGCAACCGATCAACCAGCGGCTACTAGTCTTCCAACAAAGTGGACATCTTTTCGGGGTTACAAGTATCATCCTCCTGTAAGACTCTCGAGTCTCATTGGAGTGGCGTGTCGGCTCATATAGGACGAGGCTATAAAAGAACCCAAACAAGAAAGGAACGCACCGCGCGCATGCAAAGAACGAAGCAAGATGGAGACTGCGAAGGATGAGAAACGAGATTAAGGGAAGAGAAAGACTCAGAAGGAGAAGAAGATAACGAAAGAGGACAAGGAGGAAGAAGGAAAGAAGGAAGAGGACGCGGCAGCTGTTGGCCAAATTAAGTGATCATCTCGTCATCATCAGTGAAGCCGCCACGAAGGGGGACCGAGGCTCGTAGGCCTTGCTACGAGTTCCACGTTGATGCCACGTTGCCGCCGCACTGCCGCCACGTTGCTGCTGAAGCGATACAGCCCCGTAAAATTAGCATCGGCGGATCGTAAAGGATGCCTGGAAGAGGAAAAAGATAACACGTACCAACCACGGATTGGACGTTGTCAGTAGGAGCAAGAGAAAGGCCTGAGAACACATGGATGATAGTCCCGTGGAAGAGAGAGGGCTGTATAGTGCAGACGAAGAAGAAGGAGAAGGAGAAGAAAAGGTAGGGAGCTTGGGTCAAGATGAGACTTTGGTAGATGCTCTTGAAAGACTTGATCCCGGAGCCGGACGAGAGATGTCCCTGGACGACGACGGATTTAATAAGCGCAACCGATAATCGGGGTATTTACGAGCAGGCCCCAGAAGTCCCTGACTCGAAATTAAATTATTGTCATAATATAGATGGCGGCCGTGAGATGGAGGAGGGGAAGCCAGCCTGGCACTTTGTAGAGAACCGGCCTTCGTCCTCCATGAACCGGGGGCTGTGTTTTCGTGGGTTAATGCGCAGGCTTTCGAAGCACGAGATTTTACATTGGATTTCTGGTTACGGGGAATTACGAAATTTTAGTATAGAAAGCGTCAATATGCATCATGAGTATTATTAGCGAAATTTCGTATGTTACGTGTTGCAACTTATCAGTGATAATAAATTACTTGTACGACAGTAATAAGTAGACTGTGAATATTCATGCAAATTCGTATTCTTGTAAATATAATTTACAAAATCGAACTTCGCGCTTTAGTAATAAGTCTAATGATGCACCAAGTAAAGCTCTGAACATGAGATTGGATTTTTCAAACGTAAAAGTTAAAGATTTTTCATGTTTGATTTTTAGCGCACGAGAAATTGTGAAATTCTGATGTAGAAAGTATTAAGCGACCCTTTTACGCGATTAATATTACTAGCGATATTTGGTAAGTCACGGATTATAAGTTACCGGTGCTCACAAATTCTTTGAAATGCCAGTAGTGAGTCTGATAAACCAAGAGAACTTCTGCAAGAGAATTCTTCAAATCGCGAACCGGCTATTCGATGTAAAATTGTTGATTCAAGTTTTTAAAAGATTAGTCGACGAGGCATAAAGCTTCGTTAGTAATCGGCGTCAGTTGAAAACAGTGTTATGTTTTTGCAGTTCGCGTACTGTTTGAACCATTGCGTTATCAATCACTGTGAATGATTAGTACTTGCGCTTGGATAGAGCTCGACTATTGAACCATGACCAGTTTCTGGATATTTATACACCTATCGTCAGCCCATTAATTATTGCGGTCGAGCAGGCCATCGCCAAAGTTGTATTTTAACGTAACTTGCAATAAATATCCTCCATGATAGGTGGGAATTCACTGAAGCGAACAGCGATTAGTTGACACTAAGTAATGTCCCGGCATTTCTTTGGAACACACTGCAGACAGTGCAAGCTGGAGACTACGAATTAATCAAAAGACTCCAATATATTGCCAATACTCGCGAAAAATATAAAGGATCACGTATTAGCTACGAGTAAAAGTTTAATCACATCTTGCTACCAGTTTTTAACATTTTCCATCTCTAGGGCAAGTTGATCTTGATTTGATTCGTAAATGTAACAGAAAATCGTAAACAAGGCTTGTAAAATACAGCCTCTGACCATGGGAATTAGGATTATTTTTTTATCAAGCAAAATTTGCAGTGAAATTGGAAAATTTAGCCTTGTCCTAACTCTACGACCAGAGGCTATGCATAAAACATCAGTTACAAGTACAGTCGATGAAAAATTGAGCATAAGCTTGCCTCTGGTCGATTTTCTTGCGCATAATATCCGTGAAACGTCGAAACGAGCGGGAATTGAGGCGGATGGAGCGTTTCCTCGCGCTTCAAAGCAGCGGTACGCAAAGTGCCATTTATCTGGTCGATCCGCAACGTTCAAGTACCGCAATTCCATTTACAGCGTATAACCCGACCCGTGCACCGGGATAAACCGTACAATTTATCCATCGTTTAGAAGGTCTTCTTTCGCCTCCTGGACCGCTCGCTATCTTCGTTCGTCTCTCGTTCTCTCCCTATCCAGCGTTTATCCCACCCATAAGTCCTGCTATTACAACTGGCGTCGCTTTCCGCGAGATTCGAAAGAGCCGAGCTTGAATTCCATCCAGGTAGATGAAGAAATCAAGCGTTAGATCGGACTCGCCTCCACTGGATTATAATCATAAATATCGTTTATGCCTGGTAAAAGAGCCGCCGAACGAGGCGGTGACAAAACCGAACCGAATCTAATTGCCATTATTCGCGAAACGATTAATAGCCACGTTTACTGTAAGTCGGATACAAAATGAAAGGAAAGTGAAAGCACCACGGAACCGTTTTGAGGATCGTTCGCGGATTATCAATGGAAACGTGTATGTGGAATACGTGCAAAGAGGAAACGAAGTTTGGGCAGCTTACAATGGAGTAGAGTGAGTTTTAAAAAAAGTATTTTACGATGTAGATTAAAGATGTTTGGAAAGGCGTAGTCGTTTCGGATATTCCGGATGTGAATTGAAATGGATATAAAGGGTTCTTTTTTCTTCACGATCACCGATAAATTAGCTTGCGTATACTTACTTTTATTTGTACAATAGAAATTCCTTTATACAAAGTCCTTCTATTTGAACGAAATTGTATTTACTGTCTGGACAAATGAGCTCCTGTCGACTGAATCTACTTAGCTGTACATAAGCTATTATATATACAAAAGATTATAGGAAGCGGAGACAATCACTGAACTCCTACAGTATTCTATGAGCTTCATATCTCTCAGCAGATTCGTATAAACAAAGTTTTATTATGTTATAGTAATAATATGTTGACGAACTATAATGTGTGTTACGAAAATAGTAATAAAAGTGACTCTTCCAAAGCCCAGAACTAAAATTAAATCACTAGAAAATTCAAAGGACTGACTATGCTCACGATTACAAATACACTGGCCTTGTAGTATGGATGAAGAGGGTGAAAAATCGACTAGGACGAGAACATGGAAGATGGACTCCGAAAAAATCTCACTCTTTGTCCTGCAAATGGAGACGTTTTCACGCCATTCTCTCGTCCGCCGGGCAATCTTTCCACAGAGAGAAGAGAGACCTTATTTTTTCTCCACCCTCGTGTCTTGAACCGGCCTTTGACCTCTGGTCTCGCGACGCTTCCAACCCTCGTCGGGAGTTACACACTTTCGACGAGTTTATCAGGCTCTCGCGAAAGCCTCCTGTCTATTCTCTGATTCTGATTCCTTCAGGAACAAATCCGCGAGAGCTGACCGCGTTTTCCGGGAATCGAAGGGACACCAAATCGAATTACGTGGATTTACGCCTCGTCCATGGGGACAGTAAGCATCCCTTAAGTCCTTGGCTTCTTTCGTTCGCGCTGAGAAATTTCGTTGGCGGCGAAGGGTGGTGATTTCGAGAGATAGGTATCTTTGGGATTTCTTGGGATTCGTGTGAAGGTTTCGGGCACGATTCATCTGGTACAAATCACCCGTGGGTGGCGATTTTACCTTTCTTTATTTCAAATTTAGAGTCAGAATTTTATTTTATCTTTTATTGCGAGTTTGTAACATTTAATCTTCAATTTCGTTCTTCTGTAATCGTAAAAGTAGCTTTGTAATCCCAAAATTTCTACGATGAAACATCTGAAAGAATGAAATTATAGTTAGAAGTGAAATTATAAGTACTTTATTAATATGGTTATGTAAAGAAATAGAATTTAAATAAATATTATATTTCAGCTCACAATATTTCAATAACTTGTTTATTACGTTCATATTTGTAAAAAGATTCCATATCCTCATATCCAGCGAAGAAGGAAACTGTCACGTCATAATCATAAGTAGTTTTGTACTTCCGAAGTTCTTACGCTGAAATACCTGAGAAAAAGGCAGAGTTAAAGTTAGAAGTGAAATTACAGGCACTTTATTAACGCGACTAAATAAGGTAGCCGGCTTTATATTGCAGCTTCCAGATATTCTAACAAGTAATTTATTTTCAATATTTCGTTTATTGTCTCTTTGCTTTCAGGAAGATTTCGTATCCTCAAATTCAGCAGAGAATGAACTCGTTAAGTCATAATGATAAGTACTTTTCGTAGTTCTGGAGCTTCTACGTTGAAATACCTGAAAATGAAGGTAGAGTTAGTATTGTAATTCTACTGTATTATACTTTAAACAGAGATTTTAATTTCAACCTTAAAACAATGGAACAGATGATTTACTCTCAATATTTCGTATATCACGTGCGTTCTATACATGTTCGGACGTTTAAGTTTCCCACAAATGCGTGATCATTTGCAATTTAATAACCATAACGATGTTCTGCGTTAATAGTACACACGTTAGAAAATATCACTCTTTGCGTCACTTTCTACAATTTCCAAGTCTACGTATAGCCACGATATCCAAGATTCCACGAGTCTACGTAAGAAACGCGAAATTTCAAAGGAAAATAAGGCGAACGGTAGACGGAGCGTACGATCATCGATAGATCAAAGTAAGCGTGGCGAGGTCGATTGCGGAGGACGCGATGTTCCAGAGCTCATGTATGGAGAACAAGTTGGAGAGATTGGCGGTGGCTGCAGTTGCTATGGCGACAGGACCGTCTAAATCCGCGAAGCACCCTTCCGCCGTGACTGGTCGAGGGGAGGGTGCTGGCACACAGGGGTGACAATGGGGGTGCTAAGCCTGGAGATTTGCAGGGACCACGCCGGTTGGTCGGTTCATTGTTTCAACGCCAGCTCAGTCGGGAAACGTATCACCAGGAGAGCCAAGCTCTCTCCTTCTCTCTTTCCTTGTCTAATTTTTCTTCGCTGTCCTTCTGCCTCCCTTGCTTGGCGCAGCTGAGAAAAAAGTCGTGAAACTTGGGCAGAGACGAACGAGCGACGGCCACGTTGAATATAAATCGCGTCGCTTCAGCTTCTGCTCCGTGGAAACCACTTTCAGCTGAGAAAAATGCCGTTGAATTAAATCGGCTGCTATTAATTTAATGGCCACTTCATTAGAGGCTGCGATAGGAGTATCGGTTTCTCGCGAGCTCGACTTTTTATTCGTTTCTTTCTTCTTTTTTTCTCTCTGTCGCCTCTTTCTTTTTTTTCTCCGTTTTCACTCTCTTCCGATACTTCTTTTTGCACCGTTTTCCTTTTTCATTCGTCGGGTATATACGTCTACTTACTTTGTTGCGTGCTCGCGTACGTACATGCACACATTTGCGCGGCGAGAGTGGCGAGAGTATCGATTAACCCGATCCTCCTCGAGCTTGGACTTCTCGTTCGTGATAATTAATGCGGTGATTATTGATTGTGATTTATGCGTACACGCTAACTTTCAATGTTGCCTGGTATGGTACGTGCTTGGCAAATTAATCCTTTTAATGCGATCTGATCCTTTTTTCTGATCCGTATGTAATTTCCTAAAGATCTGGTATCAAAGCAAATTTCTCGCGAGGGATGTTGTATCACGATACGAACAATTCATCGCCTTTTCCTTGAAATATGATCTTCAAATACGTTATTTCCTTAAAATTGATTTTATTCCACTGTAATTTCTTAAGGGATGCTTCTCGAGGGGAATGTTATTTCACAACATAAAATTTATTTTACACCGATTCACGGAAAACTAGTTCGAAGCGGAGGACGGCATGGCGAAACGCGATTCCTTAATGATCGTGAATCGTCGCAAGAGGGTGGCTTGGTAAACGATTCGACGATAAGGGGCGGCGGCGGCGGGCAGGATACCACCATAGTGAAAACAAAACGAGAGAAGACGATAAAAATGTTTCATAGATAGAAAGAGCCCGCGGCTAGTGGCAAGTCGAGCAGTTCGTTCGGTGGAGATTGGCCCAAATGAAATTACCCCTGAAAAGCCGGCACAGACGATCTCCGGACAGAAATAAAAGCCGCGTGCTCTAACCTTTTAATACGTGCAGTTTCGCATGATAAAGATAAGCTTCCTCCGTGTATATTTACGAGCACTATTGATATAATTGCGATGGGGTTACGATCGAGGCCATTTTACGAACATATAGCAACCGGTAGATTGATTTCCCGTGAAACTTTCACGATTCTACTTCTATTTGCTGTATAAAGTAACTCAAAGTCGGAAGAATTTGTTTCAAATCATTATTTTAATGCAAAGTGGAACGTTTAGTAAGGCTAGCAAGTAGACAAAGTTTTAATCTTGTATTTAGACAAAAATACAATTCCTTAAACGACTAAGGAATAGGATATGCTGTAACGCAAATTAATCGAAAAGAAAAAGCAACAATTTCAAGAACAGCATTCTTACAAAAGATTTTCCACGACCACAAGATCGCATTGAATCGTAATTAAAATGTCACTATTAAAAGAAAATGTCTGTCCACGAAGCTCACGAAGCTCTACGAACAGCACTCGCAAACCATTCTCTCTCCAATTAAACGAATCCGCGATTCCTCCGGTTTTATCGAAAAAAAAAAAAAAAATGAAAAAAAAAATAACAGTGTATCTCCCATTCACGAGACCCAATATAAACTCGTTTTCCGAACGATTCCACCGGCCAGCCACGAACCATGCGCAGGAAAAGCAGAGAGAATTGCGTATCTTGGCAAAAAAAATTAGCCGTAAGATAGAAAAAGGGGTGAAAGAGGAAAGAAAGAGGGAAAATCGGAAGGCAGAAAGCCTGCGGCCAAAATGGACCATGGTCCGCGTTAGCCAGGAGCCGCTGCCAAATGAAATTATCCCTCGAAAGCACCGACGATCTCGGGGGTTAATTTCACGAAGGGGATGTGTGTTTGTTACAGGCCAACGTCGTGGTATCACTGCTGCCTTGGGCTGACCATAATTTAATACCGGCCGCTAATACATCCCTACCAGCGTCGCTCGTCCCACCGTTAGATAAGAGTTTCACCCCCTCTTTCCTCTCTACCCTCATCAGCAAACGGCAAAAAAGGGTGGAACTGCAGTGGCAGCCAGAATTTCGGGTGAAAAGATGCGAGCTGCTTTTTAGGGGGTGCGCTTTAGGTGACAAATGAAGCTTGCGAAATGAAGAGATTACTGTGCAGCTGGATTTAAATGGTGGGCGAGGGTGGTTTGGAAAATAAACTTTCTGAGGACTAGGTGGCACGTTTGGTCGCGAATTTAAGTAGCCTTATAATTTGACGAGTCTTGGCAGAAATTTTGAGTCGTGGATGGTCAGAACGGCTTGCATTAGGATTACGATTACATTTTTTAATTAAGTTTATGATAGTCTCTATTATGTAAAATACGGGATATGAAAAAAACAAAGTACGTAATTTTGAATTAGCTAACTTAAATTTTTGTGTATTAATCGTACACAACTCGATGGTACAATTAAGAGTTGAACAGGACGTAATTGGTAGAGAATTTCTACCTTTTCAAACATTCTGTCTTTTGCTCGTCGATGTTCGTTAAAGGCTATTTAATAGCATTATTTTCTTTCATAACCTTTATACACAACAATTTTTACGTGACGACAATTTTTATTAATCGAAAACACTTTTGACACTAGTAACACCGGAGACTCTCTCTCGATATTCCTTTCAAGTATAATATTCTTACATATCGTGGCAGTTATCTTTTTCTAACGTTAGAACCAATACCAACCGGCGAAACAGAGAGCAAAAGTAAAAAATTGGTAGTTCCATCGGAAACCCTGTTCGTAGATTTTTCGTGGCGAGCGCGAGACTCCGCCAAGGATTTATCGTTTTAATTTCTGACGGGTCGGAAGCAAGAGAAGAAGAAACGAGGATATCTTGGGACCCTGGGGATCCTTGTGGCTCGCGCAGGACCAACTGGAAGCGAGGCAGCCCGAGGTACATTCATCACGAGTTATTAAACAAGCCAACAAAAGGCTTGGGTGACTGGAGGGCGCGCGAAAAAAAGCTGGAAGATAGAATCGGCTAACCAGTACGGTCCGCGATGATAGATGACCGCGAGGATTAAGGCATCCTTGCCGCTCGCTTCCTTCCTGCAGAATTTCTTACCGCTACGATAGCAAGAACGAGGAACAGAGATGATAAGAGTTGCCACACGGCTGCGAGATAACGCGAGGAAAAATTAGTAGAAAATAATTTGGCCGTCGCGTTAACGTTCCTTGATTAAGACGGCCGTCTCTTCCATTCTTTTAGGTTTCTCTTAAGGAATTACCGTTGCAAAAGAAAAATAAATTAAAATGATGCGCGTACTTACTGAGATATACAATGGAAAAATCCAAAATTTAATAAATGATGAGAATAATATAAAAAAATGGAGGATCTAAGTTGTTCTGTTGCATAGAAAAATTAAATATGGAATTAAGATTTTAAATAGCTTTGCGTATTTCTATGAATTTGGAATATTATTTATGAAGGATGTTGGTTTGCTTAATTCTTTTTATTCTTTTATACTTCTTTCATAATGAGTGCTATATCTTAGCACGTGTATACATTTGTGATACAAGGAATTATTTATGTTTCATTTAATATTATGCAGTGGAATAGAAATTGGTAAACATTATGCGTAATGGGATAAAAATGGAAAATTCTAACTATTGTGTCGTATAGGCAAATCAAAAGGATGAAATGATAAAATGATAATTGCAGATGATGGAAATATATTTTGTTTGAACATTGATATTACTCCTGGTTTATGTTTTTCACGTTCTCGTGCGTTGACATATTAGAAGGGAGAAAAATCGTTTTTAAAAGCGCACAGTAATATCTATATTGAAAACCAGATCATTACAAATTAGAAATTAATAGAGCAGATCGAGACAGGATTGCTTCCAGCTAATAGTTTCCTTCTTTATTGAAACTGAAATTACCCTGTTATTAATAATAATTAAGCTTGTTACCTACACTGTAAGAGTAATTAAATTTACTGTTGCTAAATGATTCGCTAATTACTCCGTTAATCAATTTCGAATCAATCAGTTCTTCGCTAAATTTATGCGTCCCTTTTTCCGAAAAATGCTTCTAATACAACATTACATCCTGTAATGTTGTAATGTAAACACGATCTTCACTCTAGGGAATAAAATGAAGAGCTTTAAATCTTCTATAATCGCAATCGTTATCTATTCAAAAGAAATATTATCTCAAAAATCTCCTGAATAATCTCAGATTCTGTATATCCACTCTATCCGTGAATTTCACTTCCATCGTGTATACAACATTAATTAATAAACTCATAGTTTGCTCGCTAAAAAATATAAATCCACGAACTTCAAATTTCCTATAATAGCAATTACGTTCCATCTAAACGACTCTATCATCCCCCAAATCTCGCACATATATCCACTCTAACCGTGAATTTTCACGATGTGTGCAACATTAATCAGTAAGCTCACAGATTGCATTCCAGAAACTATACACCTAAATTTTCTATAATCTAAGTAAAGAATTCCATCACTGCCAAAATTCTCTGAACCGTCTCAGATCTTCTATATGCACGTCAAGCATGAATTTCTACCGTGAGTACGACGTTAATCAGTAAACTCACAGTGCCGTTTCGCGTTCCAGTGTCTGCTCCCGCGCGTAAACACGTTGCTCTTGGCTGATGGTTAACACGATTCCACGCGACACGTTGAAGAGGAGAGGATTCGTGTTGGCGAAAGTTGGCTTGAAACGTGGCTCGCTGACAGACCGTCATCCAGCCTCAACCATACCCCATTCTCGATCCGTTTTACACGGGCAAACCACCCCCTTGCCCTACGAGGCCAGCCCTTTCTACATCCTCCGATCCTCCGCAACAGCAGCCAGCGCCACCCTCTCGTACCTGTAACATCAATTAAAATTCCCGCGGTCGATGAGCCGCTGTTTCGTGCGATCGTCCGCCGTTTTTAATTGGATTAGAGCGAGACGGCTACACGCAGCATCGGGGTCGCGAGGGTGGGTCGAGCGTGTCGAGGGTAGCAGGTTTGTTGCAGGAACGGGGTTGCCTGGAATATTCGGACGTGGCAGGCGAAGGGGTAAGGGACGATTTGGGAAGGTGCAGGTAAATGACAGAGACAATCTACCCACGCGCACCGCCACCCTCCCCGCGTTCCATGGTATTCGTATATGGGGGAGGGGAGAATATCGATTTGCGCGGTTTTGTTAGAAAGGAAAAGCACGGGGAAATTGGAAGACTCGATGCTGTTTGGCTGATCGTTTTCTTTGAATTCAAAAGGACAGAGGGGGTGAGGAAGGGTACATTGTTTTGGAAATGTGTAGGAGGGGACAGAAAGGGGGCGTGGATATCTTTGAACGTTTAACAATGCAATAGGTTTAATTAATTTGTTTTTGAGAGTAAAATAAAATTGCGACAGCTTGGTAAAATTGGAAAACGAAGTTTTAAGTTGTTTCACTGATCATCTTTGGGTTCGGAAGGATGGAAGGGACGTTGAGAAGTTTTCTTTCAAAAAATAACATTGGACTGTTCATCGCAGCTTGCTAATTATTTGAGGTGAAATAGAGATAAGAATAACGAACTCGATTAGCCGGGAACTTGCAATTACATAAATGCATACTGCTGTCAGTCGCGAGAGCATGTCAACTAGAACGAGAAATGAACATTAAAAAGACGATTTGATCATCGGTCACGCAGGCCTCAATTTCATCCAACAGCGGTCGTAAATTACTCAATTGCCATCTACTTTTCTCGAAAGAAACGTGGTCGACCTCGGGCGACGTAAATCATATTTATCCAATACAAAACAGAAGAAACAAGCTAAACCATTAATTATTCAATGTTTCCAAATCCCAGACCACTTAATATTCGTATATAGATTAATATACAAAAATATTCCGCACTAAAGTGGCAGAGAGAAAAAAGAAATAATATTTATTCATTACTTCTGTCAGATATAATTCTCATTCGTAAAATTATAACTTTTTCTTCTTTTTTTTAATAGCTACGCTCAATTTCGAAATTTTCCATCTTCCATCACTACAGATTGACGACTTATTTCATTTTCTACTATCACTTGAGCCTTCCTATATACGTATATTCGAGTTTTGAGTATCAGAACAGACGAATGCCTGGTCAGGATTGTTTGGATGTCGGTCGCCTTCCGCGAGCTACGCTCTCGGGAACGATTAACTATTTTCATGGGGTTTTTTCGGGGCGAACTTTCGGAGGACTGTCGGAATAAATCATCGGGAGAGCGTGCAAAGTGCCGGGGGCGGCTCGTGCATCGTATCTGCATTCGCGCCACGCGGCATTAATTATGTATTCAATAAATTTTAAACGCATCGAAATGAATTCAAATTGCAGATTAATATTAAACGGCGTTGGCTAATTGGCCGGGCAATTATGCGGCGTTAATTAAACATTAGGAGAGAAAGTCTCGCGACATAAGCACGGCCTCCGCCATCTGGCGAGAAGCTCGCCGACGATGCTTCACACGGAAGTTTCTTGCGGACAGTGCCATCTGAAAGGGTGCCTCGATGATTGTACCAGAGATTCGAGAGAAATTTTGGAATGTCTACTTTATCGTTGGACAGTCATCGTTTTTTACTGTGTCAGTTTCGTCGGGATTCGTGGATTGTAATTTTTTATTTATTTGTTTGTTTGGAAGGGTAATTTGGAAAGCAGACGGTAGATTATGAGATTTGATGAGTTGGACGTGCAATTTTTTATAGAGATTTATAGTGACATGCGAAACACGAATGCGAATAGTATCAGTATGAGATACTGAAGAGTGTAATTGGGAAAATTTAATAGTTTCAGTTGATACATTTTTTCGTACAAATTTGTGTTTTATGTCACATAGTTCTTATCGTTTAAAAAGGTATTGAAAACGCTAGGTTTTAGTTCGTAAACATTTTCATGATCGATAGTAAAATGGTAATCCGCTTGGTTAAAACGTGTGTTATGGTTTTAGTACAGAGAAAATTTGATATATAATATGCAACACGTATAACAAGTAAGAAAATATTGCAAACGATACTAAAATGATATAAAAGAGATACGGAAATTTAACAGCTTAGAGAAATGTACGAGTAGCAGAAAATACAATATTACGTATACATACATATTATAAATACACATACAGATAAAATTCATAGCTGTTGCTAGTAAAAGATTTTCAAAGTGAAGTGACCGAATAATTCAACGATACAGAAACGGTTTTTATTACGGATAATCTTGAATAAATCACAACGACAGGATTACGTACAATTTTATTCGAATGGGTTGGGTAAGGAAACAACGCGTTTAGAAAAAAAAAAAAAAGTTTTATTACACTTACCTACGATCTGTATACGTGAATATACGCAAGTCACGACGTTACATACACAACAACGTACGATCCTGCTCGAGGGTGAAATTTTTAACGGGATCTTTGAGATGTTGAAAATATTCTCAACCCTTGCGTAGAGCACCCCGCGAGGAAATAGGAAGGAAGTTTAAATCACGATTTCGTGTCGGATTGGATTAAAAACATTTCTTCGTGTTCTTGATATGTCCAAAATTGGCGAACGCAATGAAAGACTTTGCCATAGATGAATAACGATCAAGGGAAACGATTATTTAAATAATAGACAGCTAAGCGAACAATGGTACATCGTTTGATGTAGTAGTAAGAAAATGTTTTGTACTCTAATCCATTTATTCCTTTTTCCCCGTATAATAATATTTATTGTGCTTCATGTCGATGATCCGTTCCTATGGTAAAATCTTTTCCACGATTCGTCAAACGGTCGTTTTCTCGAATTATCGCTCGTAACTCACGGCATTCTCTCTTTTCCCGAAAATAGCCAAGCGAGTTTACGCGCGATTGAGTATTCGTGAGTATATCACGATCACCGAGTTATATGTTACAGCATATCGACTACATTAATATTCTTCTTCGACTTATAGCTCCATTCCATTGGTTATGCAGCTTGAGAACGCGATTACGTGATTAGTTGAGGATAAATTTAACGGCGAGTTGCGAGTTCCCATGTCTCTTGATCTACTTTCCATGCGAATCATGGTCGACACTATCGGTTGCTTCACTTATAAAACGATAACTGGAGGAAAGGTTTATGCACCGATGGAATTTGCGATAATAAATGCGTTAAACTATCTCTCGCTCCAGAGTAAAATTATTAAGCGGATCAAACGACTGGCAACCCTGTACCTCTGTCATTCCTGCTGCATCGACACGCAAAGTACGATCGACTAGATTTTATAGTGGCAAAGAGATCACGGCCCAAGTAGAAGGCATAAATTACCCAGTAAAATCGAGCCTATACATTAATCCTTTTAAAGATACGTTGCTTATGCCACTTAACGCTACGCCTAGTTTATGCACGCTACCACGAATCTTGTTTTCTCTTTATTTTATCGATTAACATGTCGGCTGTTATAATGACTATGTGACACGTCGCTTGGGTAGTTACGAAACGTTAGAAAAATTCGTTTCGAGTTATTCTTTCGCAGAAAAGGAGCTCAACGTCAACCTTATTATTGATATTGTATATACAAGTTCTTTTCTCATTAGTCTGCATCTAATCTCTTAAGTAGTTTGCACCTTATTCACAAAAGAATCTTCAGCTTCCAGTTTATCATTCGCCGACGAATCACAGGGAACTATACGATCAGCTGTGGATACTATTCACTCACATGATAACCATATTTTTGTCAATATCCACCTTATCAACTATAGATACGACCGAGATCTGTGCATATCCCTCGATAATACAGATTTCTTTCACGAGAGTTGTCAAAATAAAGTGCATTCCTCCGACGAAATAGGTTGCACGCCACTGATTCCTCTTCTAATGTAGAGGCTTAAAGTGGCGTTTCCTCCTCTTGCAGTTACCTGGGCGTCGGAGGAGGTGGTGGTGGTCATACGGCGCTACCTGTGTAGAAACCTGTTTTACCAGCCATGCCAGGTCCTCGTTTCCTCTTCTCACACTCCATCGTGCTAAATGTATTTTGGGCGATCTGCGATTTTCTCTTCGGGTTCTGCAACGTCATACTTTTCTGACTCGAATTCGAACTAGAACTAGTTCCTGGCTCGGATACCCTTAAAATCCCAGAATGTATCGTGCCAAAATTCTGATAAATATATTGAGACTGAATAGCCGAGACAGACGTGTTTTGATTTTTTAGAGTGATGGGCACTGTCTGCCCTGCTAAACTATTGTATCGCGTATCGTATCCGAACGGAGTGTCCAACAACGATTCGTTTTTCTCTCCATATCCACTGAGTCTAGAATCGAGGAGACCTTCCTTTTCGGTAAAGCCACTCAATCTCGAGTCCACCACGTTTTGTTCAGTGGTTTTAGGAGAAAATTCGGAATATCGTGGCTCTTGGCCAACCGAATGTTCTTTATTCTCTGTGAAAGCTATCATATTCTGTCGCGAGTCAGACAGAATTCTAGAATCGATTAAACCTTCCTTATCGGCAAAACCGCTTAATCGTGAGTCGATAACGCTGGCTTCTGACTTATCCCCGAAGGTATACCGAGGATCATTACTTTTAGCATCTGGATACGCTGGTAAAACGTGAGATAGATCTGCCTTATCGACATAGCTGATGGCTTGCGGGTTCGAAGCACAGATATCCGGGGCTGTTTTGCATAACAGAGATGTTCCTTCCTCGGGAGCTCTTTGGGATGCTGCAAATGTGATAAATTATTAATTTTTATTAATAATTTGTTCATTAATCTACTTTGAGCTAGATAAAGTATATAATAGAATAAGTAGAAGTACATTTCGAGGGCTGCCCGAATCCTCGAGCCTGTGGAGGTCCAGGCGATTTCTGGTGAGCTCTGACTAAGTACTCTGAACTTAGTCCTCTCTGTTCCCGTAATTTTCTCTCAGCACCAGGCACCATGACTCTCACCTTGAAAAATCAAAGTAATAATAAGATCCAACCAGAATTCAAAATGTAATTAGTTACAATACCCTATATATCAGAATGTTTATTTATATTCAAATCGAAAACGATTCTTTCTTCTTTCAAACAATTTCTGTACCAACTATATTTTATCCTTGTATGATATCCATAAAAAGTGATTATTACGACCGTACCATTTCTTCCACTGTGGAGAAACGAGCCATATACCCAGACATAGTCAACACAGCGGCAACTTTCGCGAGAATCAAAGCCAGCCCTGACAACTGAAGGCACCAACCATACTGATACTGTGGCAGACCGTTGTCATCAGCTTGCATGGTCGATGTAGAGGGCAGACTGTACTTTCCCGGCAATTCCAATGATGCATCTGATAAAGCAGATGCTAGGACTATCAGGCCACCGCCTAACGAGAGTCCTGGAACACAAATGAAATTATTACTTGGCTTACATCCTAATGTCTTGAATATTTATGGTTTTCCGGCGGAATCGGTTCGACATTCGTGATTTACCATCGAAACTATGCTCGGTGTACTGTTCATCGGAATCGAGCCAACTTGATAAACTCCATTGGATAATATGTAAACTTTCGTAACAGTCAGATCTTTATCATGCTCTGGATGTTTTTGGATTCAGTGCATTTTCAAGTTAAATCATTCGTTTCTCGTGTTACCGCTCTGTGGAAGATTCGAAACTTTAATATTTATGAAGGTTACTGTCTTCAAATGTTTTATACCCTTTACTATTCTTTCGCCAACCTAACAAACTTTCTACGATAGTTACTGGAAATTTCACATTTCTGATCTTATACTCAAATTTTTTAAGGAGGATCGTTTAACCATCGATGACTACACCGTGTATTTTGTACTAGAGAAACGAAACTAAGAAGCGTGTAAAAAGAAACACAAATTTGTATCTATATATATTTATAAATAAATCTCTGAAATCTCTAAAAATGTAACATCGCAAGTTCTATAGAATGTATCAGAAGTCTTCGTTTTTAACATAGATAGCCATAGCTAAAACATTAAGCCGAGAAAAGTAAGTAAGACGGAGTTTATTAATAGCGCGGAAGGGGTTGTCGTGGATTAAGGCAGGTGAAAAGTTGAGAAACTGATCCAAGTTGCTGGCAGACCAAGTTCCTAGGCTTCAATCTTCCCTTATATTATCGTTCGATCGCTCGTATCTCTTTAAGCCCGACCAACAGCGTTATTGCATTCTCGTAAATACGCTAGCATTACAGTGGTAATGCGAGACGAATGGAGCCATTAAAATTGATCGTTCCATAAAGCTTGTCGCGTTTTCTGCGTCCTTAACTGCGTCTTTCGGCTGAATAAACGGCCCCACTAACAGTAATTGAGGTCTAACATTGCTCTGCACTCTTCCTGACCAACAATTAGATTCAACGTTTCAGTAAAAAGAAAAACACAACAATCTGTGAAACCATTCGCTCTAAATACATAATCTTACCTTTTGAAACTAAGTAATTGAATAAACGAATTCTAACAGTGTGTTGAATTATTCTGTTAAAAAAGTTAAATTGATCTGTCCCAATTAAAAGAAGAAAATATTTTTCGTCGCGCACTCTTCGTTCGAAACGAAAATTTTCTCTTCGTCAAAAACGAGTACCCTTCCGAAGCTCCCTCTGTCCTTCTTTGAACGTATCAAAAAGGTCGTGTTGGCCGCGTTTACTCTTTATCTACAGGGTATTCTTACCACGCGTAAAGCGTGCCGCATAAAAATTTGCATACGCGTAAAACGAACGAGGCAAGCTTGGTGCCGTTTCCTCGACAGTGGATTCAATTCCAGTCGCACCCAGCCACCGTCGACGGGACATTGTTATGACGGGATAAGCCCTGCCGTTATTGCATTCTTAACGACAGATAGTCGGCCCGCGTCACGGCGACCTGGATTATCTCTGAAACGCGCGAGCTACGTTCTCTGAGTCTTCTTTTCAGATCGTTTTTGAAAGACTTCATCTGCTTGTCGTGTCCATTTTGCTTCTATTTCACGAGGATACGCTGTTGTTAAGTCATTCCATAAAAAAGTTCCCTCTTTATTTTATCTTCTTTAAATTCGTTCTTGGAAACCTTATCATATATGTGCTTATTACCTTTCTGTTTTACAGAGTTACAGACCTCCGATTTAATGCTATTAATATCGTCGAGGAAATTGTTCTATATTATTGTCAGAATTATTCCGTTGAATTAGATTATTTATTGTTCGTGAATATAGTTGACGTGAAATATGCACGTTTTATTCAGAAAAGTTAAAAATACATATATATAGAGCACGGCAAAGTTATATTAATACCTAAATGGAAAACTGCACGTTATTTAGTAAATTGAATAACTTTAGCTAATATAAATAGCCATTTTCGACGGGGAAGGTAAACACATCTCTGTAGAATATCTTCGATAATTCATTAACATGATTTATATTTGCATTCAAAATATTACACTGTTAATATGACGCATGTGTGATGCGACGTATGAAATTCGGGAGAATTCAGATGAACGCGACTAAGTTCGAAAATCATCCGAGATTTCTTAAGATTCTCGGTCTTTTTGCTTCCTTGCTACAAAAGAGCAATAATCGATGCACAAGGCAGTCATAGATTACAAATTCGCTTGGAGATTAATTTCAATAATTGATTGCTACTTCAGCCTGTTAAATTGCAGTGGGCACAAAAAGCATGCATATTTCATTTGCGCGTCTCAGTTGAACGCTGAAAATGTGTCTGGATGAATTTAAATTTCAATTAACGCTGCCATACGTTTTACAATCGGACGTACGTCGTTTTGGGGGCAAAGTTTATGCTCCGTTTCGATTCGGGGCACGTATCCGCGTCCTCTCTGAACATGAACACGCGGAACGCACGCACGCCTTGTCACAAAGGTGATTTAAAATTTGAAAATAGATAGCGATCGGAATCAGCTAATCCCGTTGGTTATTTATTACCTTAAATCAATAACGTCTACATTGAAATATGTATTCAGAGGGACAAACATCGAATTTGTAATTTATCTGACAGTAAAACTTACTTTTTCTAAAATTTTGTACACTGAAATACACTGAGAGTAATTTTAGCACAGAAGGATTTCACTTTTAAAAACGTTATTGAAATGATAACGCTAACGAGAACTATCACATTCATTAAAATAGATTCCTCGTTTTTAAACTCTTAGCTTTTTTAAATTATATTTTGCTTATTTATTTATTTTCATCGTTAAAGCAATTTTAAAATAACAACACTGAATGCTGGAACTATCAAACCCGTCGAAATAATCGTTTTCAAATTATTTTTTACAATTATTGCAAAGATACTGATATTTTTGCCCAAATTAATATTGATTTTCATTTATATGGAGAGATCATTCGATATTAATATATTTTAATTAATATCATTTAAATTATGCTTACTGATTTATATGTGGAATATCTAGATAATATTAAACGTGGGTAATTTTAGTGTTAAATGAAAGAATCTTGCACTTCTTTATTTTTTAAAAGATTCTTAATTATTTGAAGGGAAGAATCTAGGTGAATAGGTTTTTTTCTAGATCATCCGAACGTAGCTGAATCGCCCCAGAGAATCCACACGTGATCCAGCATTTCACACGTATTTTACCCTGCCACGTACAAAAACCTGTTCCCCGTATCGACGAATCGAATTTCTATACGCAGAGGGGTTTAATTAGCGCGCTGCTTGTCAGCCGCTGCGTTCCCTCATTCACCGATTTCATTTGCAAGTATGCCAGACTAGACGCTGTTTATCAATTAGCCCTAGTTAGCAGGCACGACCCAATTTCACGCGTCTTCAGAAACAAGCTCCGACAGATGTGAAATAATTATGCGAGGAAAGGCCGTAGTACAAGTTTAAGGTTCGTTAAGGGCTGTGAAAGGGATCTTTGTTGAATTTGGGTTAATCCTAATTTGCCCGACTAATTACACTTGGATCTGATTCCTTTAGATTTCCGAAATCGAATTTCTTGAAATAGCACCACAACATAGAGGATATTTGCAACAGATAGTGGCTACCTATGTCCAACAAAGTAATTCTATCGTTTTGTCGATCAACTTCGTTAAAGGTATAAAGCTGCACACACTTTATTCTCGTTATACGATATTCCTCATATACGATGTGATTGATAACAATTCCAAAAGATGAAATCAATAATAATAAAAATTTACATTCGTCAATCACGAACGAATACGCTCGACGTATTCATTCAGATTCCTCTGAAATTTCCTCGGGGAAAAAAAGGAAGTTTGCAATTGTAATTGACGCAGACAGATGACGAAGATTGTATCAGTATGGGAGGAGTATCGCGGAAATAAATCGGGGCTCGTGAATCATATCAGCAAACGAAAGTTCGCGGACAGTCGTCATCAGAACGTCGACGAGTTTGGAATATTCAATCGAGAGTCGTCTTCAATTTCTCCGTTGACTCGATTCTGCTACGCTTTGTTCCCGGACGACTCAACCCATCGCTCAATTAATTAGCAGTAATTGCAATTTAGTCGTGGAACGTTGGATTCGACGAAGTGAACTCGACGTTTCCATTGACGCAATATGAACGTGGCATTCGGACTCTGTTCAAAAGTAAACGTACAGGATCCTCGTGCTTATCAAAGTTAATCCTGGGCGAATGTTGAATGGAAATTAAATGGAATTAGCGGTTACCCACTAATCCTTTGGACCTCCCGCTTTAGAAAATTTCGCAAAAGTCGTGTAAGCCTTAATTATATAATTTATCAACATGTATTATTCGTATTTTGTAGGAATGCCAAATTAGAGATGAGACTTTCAATGTACGAGTCTCACATAAAATCGTCAAAACTATATATATATTTAATGATTAAATGGTACTTCTCTCTCTCTCTCTCTCAATTTTCGATTGATTGAATCCTTAACTAATCCAACTGTAAGATTAGGTTCAAACGATTAGGACGCTTCGTTATTCGAGAACTTTTTATTTTTTCTATAAATCTTGGGATTCTTTCTAGTTTCCATTCAGAAACTTCTGCGATGGTATCCTCCGTTCAAATAATCTCAATCATTCGACCCAAATACTCTTCTTTTACACTCCTGGATTCTAAACCAAGTACACATCATTCGCACGTCTATCGATCTGTTTCCAAACATTCTTCACCCGCTGAACAAAATTCCATCACTCCCACACTTCGAGAAAATTTAAGAATCGTGTTTCTTAGTAAATTCTTTTCCCTTGGTATACCTATTGTTTGCACGTTCCGTGAATTTCCGAAAGATAGAAATTTTGGACGATTTACATGTCGCAGGATGGAATAATCGTGTGAAAATATTCTGCAGAGCCATCAAGTTTTGAACGCGTAACTGTACAATTCTGACAGTCAATGAACGTCAGTAAAAGCATGACCGACGTCCAATCGACAGACACGTCTGTTCTCGTCTATTGTCTATTATCTCCTGTGTCGTGGAATATCTTTTATCCTGCAAAGGAATTGCAGAAAAAGTTGCTCTGACATATTTCCACAAACGTACGTATCTGCGTTTGATACTATTCACGAAGAAAATAAAAAGAAATATATTTTAATAATCTTTCATATGAATTTTATCCCGTACACGCAGGTATATCACATATTTTTAATAATATGTTATATTCTGGATGTTATCTGCTACTATATAAATATTTTTCACGAAGTGGTTCAACTGCAGCATTTAAGTTCAGCTGAGTATGATCACCCCAGGAAAGATTTATATATCATGGTTATCGTTATTGCCATCGGCTGGGAAATAAACAAAATACTTAACGCCGAAAGCGTTTCAGTGATGGCGAATTGCAGAGAGTTGGGCGCAGTAGTAGCGGACTGCACGAGTCAGCCATAAGAATTCCGAAGACCAGTGCTCTGTTAGGTCTTGGTTAGATACGAGCTCTGAATATAAGCTCTTCCCCTCTATCTGTAAGTTTGTAGATAACAGATAGAGAATATTAACCACTAAACATGTCTGTATTCACCAGAGAGTTTCCTCTAAAAATTTCAAAGGAAATAAGAAAAAGCGTAAGAGGAAATAATATAATGTGCGTAAAATTTGTAAGTAAAACTGTGGTTTCCTTTATATAAATTGATGAATATGTCGACGAGAAGGATTCTGTCTAAAAACTACCTGAAGCTCTAGTAAAGACTTTTGCGTAGTTTCACGATAGATTTTTGTGAGCGTGTTATTGAAAAGTTCGTTGGAGAAGTCGTAGAAAATGATTTCACTATTAGTAATGTCTCCGAAACTTGTTGCTGTCACAGAAGTTGCTCGAGTAACGAGCGACCATTTTTCCTTTGACTTTCCTTCTTTATTTTCTCTAGTGTTTGGCGTCTAAGAAACTTTCAGATAAGCTCGAAATTCATCGAGGTAAATGTAAGATATCGGTCGTACTTTTAGAAAGTTCAAATCGATTGAAATTAAGGAAAATGACGTGTAAAAATAGCAGTGATAATTATATCAATTTTTCTGTTATCACGCAGTTTGCAGTCGTGGGTACGAGAAGTTATCGTAGTTTGATCGTTTAATGCGTTATGTGACATATCGATTTCCAAAGGTTTCATCCAACGTAGGTTAATCCTGTCTAGGATCATTCAGCTGGTAACGAGCATTCAGTGAACAATTTATCGTTCTACCAGTACAGAAGTTTCGTGTTTCATTTTTTTGTAATGGCATTTCTTAAAACATCATTTATTTATCATAAATTACAAAAATATTAGATCGTTGTTGTTCGACGTTAATTTTGTAATAACTTCTATTTCAATACAAAAATTAGTATTTTATTCATTTCGCTCGTCCATAGAGATTATATATACTATCCTAAAATTAATCTATTCCGAAGTTTTTTAATTTCCTGTATCCACGGTATTAAAGTAACATTTTCAAACACTTTAGCCTTTGTACAATGCAAATACTCTCTTTATGAATACATTTTTGATGCGAAGTGACGACAGAGCCCGAGATAATCTTGTAAGACGCTGGCTGGAACAGGGAAACAGGAACAGAAATTTCCTTCTAAGACAAAATGCAGCTGCTGGCACCTCCTGTCTACCTTCTCGTATCCACTCCAGGTGGAACGTAACATGCATGTACCTTGTGTTCACCAGCGTGAAGCATCGCCGGTCCCTGGAAAGTAGCTTGCATCAAAGTTGACAAACTTGATTCACGGAACTTGAGGAAAAGCTTCAACAGTCTCTGCTTCAGCTCGCGTAATTTAAACTAGTCAAACTGTGTTCTTGCTAATTTAAAAGATAATACAGATTAAACCGGAGTTCGGTAGGAAGTAATCACGTACTTTCATGTTTGATCAAAGAAAAAGAATTCCCGCGTGTTTTTAAAGAATGCAATGTTAAAAATGTATACGCGGTTATATTATAGACTGTGTATCAAAATTAATGGAAATCATTTTTTATTTTTATAATCCGCAAATGGTAGGAAATGTAGCATGACAAAATATGTACCATTATTTTCCTATTGCAGATCTTTTCTTCCATTTTTTGAACCGCTATAGCCAAAGTCACATTAATTAAGAATCTTTTGGTTTTCTTTATTTTGGATAGAGTACACTAGGAAGAAGAAAGATATAAGAAACATATGGTTCGAACAAATTATAGAGCTACGTATAGAAGAGTCGTCGTAACAGACAACCAATTCGAGAGCACTTACAAGAGAAACAAACGTAGTTAGATATTACTTTAGAAGGAGAACTCGGTCTCTTGAGTCATTTCTTCTCAAACACCGCCGCTGTCGCGCAATAGAACAGGGAAATAAGATTCCAGCGGTAAGAAATCCTCTAAGGACTTGCGAACTTTTGATTACGTCGGATCTTGTTTCCACAAGATCAAATGATTTCCTTGAAAACATCATTAAAAATACTGCTCCCTCTGTATCCAATTTTCCACTGTCTAAACTTCGTATCATATCAGACAACTGCTCTGAAATAATTAAATTCGCGAAAATAATTAAGTCAAATTTGTTACTCTGAAAATGTTTATCAAAAACTACGATTAATTTCTCTAAAAATATTATTGCAATTTTTAATAATTTTCTCAGCCGTACTAAGGTATACCACAATATTATACATTACGTTTAATAATAAATGTAACTGCAAAATTAAGAATATTTCTCTTTATTCGATTTGAGTAAATTCATCTCTTAAGAGTCTTCAAAAAAGAAATTATACCAGAAAATTCAACATTTCCTGCCGCTACTTCCGTCTCCGATCAAAGAAAGTTTACCAAAAACACACATGGCACTCGTCAAGAATTTCAGCACCCAACCGGAATCCTCAACGAGTTCGCCAGCTGCACATGTTGAAAAAGATCGACTCTATAGTCAAAAATTCCCCTCTGACAATCGTTCACATGTAGGAAAATGTCGAAAACGACGGGGTTTAATCCGTGGAGATTATAAGAGTCACTCCGGCAACGATTTTGTAGATCCCGAGGGAATCGCGAATTTCTTGGACGGCCAGGAGTATTTCGGCCAACTATTCACTCCGTCGAGTATTCCAGCACGGTTTCAGCGCATAAATTTCAAGCGTGCCTGCGATGCTTTATGCCGGCAGGATTAAATAACTTGACCCAGTCGCAACATATCACGCCTAGGAAGCATCTCACCTGCCCCCTTCCAATTGTCGTTCTCGCACATTCTTTTCTAACATGGTCCAACTTTTTCCCTCGTTCCTCCACTATGAAACCGTTTCTTAAAATTTGCGTTTGTCCTCGGTATGCATAAATGTGCGTTAAAAATGTTTAATATAGCTATTTAAATGTAGCATTTGGGTGTTGATTGGACGAATGTACATTAGGTTTTATAGTCGTTAAAATAATCTTAAAGGTAGAATAAAATACGTAATCGTTAGAAACCCTTGACAAAAATTTTCTGCCATAAAATTCATCATCAAACTAAAAGCACGTGTGGTAGTTATCTTTCAATAACTTTCTCTTCTCAATCCTTAGCAAACACGCGTTTTCTTTTCCTCAGAAAATTCTCCTTCTCTGTTTGTACCAAACTGTAATTATTACAATTTCTTCTTACTTCATACCAAATCTCTAACATCAGTCCAGGCGATGACTGATCAATCCCTCCTACCAAATTATGATCAGTTACAATTCATTCTTTCTCTATATCAAACTTCAAACATCAACTCGGACAAAATTTTAAAATTATTTACGCACACGAGTTTCGCTTGTAAAAGCTCCGTAACCAGCAAAATATTTAAGTCGCACCATAACCAGCTTTGAATAACTTCTATCACTGAACCTTTAACGAACACACTTTTCCTCTTCTCAAGCTACCTTGTAGACCTTCTCCTTTCATCTATCCATCTAGAAACCCATCCATAAGGATCCCCAAACCTGTTCAGTTGGCTTCCTTTCACCAGCCACTCTTTGCCCATGAAGGGGTGAGCCTGGTAAAGTCTCGCGTGGCATTTCTCCGAGATGCAGCGAGTCTAAAACACGGGGACTTTCTCCATTGTAGTTGTAGTCAATGTTCCGCTGGTCGTCGTCGTGATCGTCGTGGAAATTGGATCGACCATTCGATATCGCAGCCGGTATTCTCGAAATTCGAGCGGGCTTGCTTGCCACGCAACGGCCGCTCCTCTCCGCCGCTCGTATTAATATTAAATTCCGGTTGCTGGTGGCTGAGCCACGGGTAGATGGCTCCGGCATGGCCGTGCCTCTGGATGCCGACTCGCAGACAAGAATTATATGAGCGAATGCCTCGCGTCCCTCCTGTCCGACGCACGATGGATCGCGGCTAGTTTTCACGAAAACGCTCGCCAGGGAAATGAATTCGGTTTCGCCTGGTTTGGGTGTTAATTTGCTGCACGCGGACTAGTCGGAAAATTGGCGTGGGAAACGTGGAAGTGTTGGCTGAGATTTGTTTTGTTCTATTTTTGTTTTTTCTTTTTTTTTTTTTTTTGGTTTCTAGTTGATTTTAAGCGTAATTTGCTGCGTGGAAATATCACGTGGCAAGGTGTTTTTTGTTTTCACCGTTTCGTGACGAAAGGGACTATATGGATGTATAATAAAGGGTTTTCATAAATATCTGAACACAGCCTCTGCAGTAGACTATAGGTTATAGGCACGAAAATAATGAGAAAAGCTCGTATTATGATATTTAATTAACTGATTATTTTAGATATTATTTTACATATGCTTTGTAACGCGAAAATATTTTAGAACATGCAATAGTGTATTTAAAGATTTTATAAGAAACGATAACAGCGAAATTCAATGTTTAGAGCATCAAAATTTCATACGCACTAACCTCATATCTTTCTTTTATGTAGTGAGATCTAATCATTAAAATTTCCTCGAAGAAAATTCGTGTAACGATTCAAGATCAGCGATCATTGGGAAGAAACGAGCGACGTTGCTTAAGAGTCGACGATAATTCGTGATCAAGCGATTCATCCTCTTCCGCGGATGGAGCGCGTATTTGTCATGATTAACACGCGTCATAAAACGAGCCAGCTTCGCCGACGAACAATGCCGTGCGAATTAATGAGGACACGAGAACGAAGGCTGTCATTCACTGACGCGGAACTATGATCTCCGATTGGCAAGGGAGAACTCGGTTGCGACATGTTTGTTCAATGAGATCCCCCCCGAACACGGCTCATTTCATGGATCCCATTGATAATCGAATACTTAACACGCGATGAATTACGATTATCATCCTGGCGAAATTATACTACGTATAGAGAATGTGAAAAGTATACAAAGTTCCAGAAGGTGTTCATATTGTAAAATCTGACATGAAGAATTTGCTGCAAGAATGTCGATTAGAAAAACTATGTCGATAGTATGTCAAAATAAAACGTCTAAATGTTCATGAATTCCCTTTTTGTAAGAATCTAGGTCTTTCCTCTTCAACGGCTGACTGTTCTTGCGAGTCAAGGGGTGTAACGTCGAGTGCGTTGTCAAGAAGTACGAAGAAGTACATTTGACGTTATAATAACGACGTCATTAGGCGAAACTTTCCTCTCTTACGTGGCTTCACTGCGGTTCAAGTAGTCAGTTTTTCGGCATTTGCGGTATCAATAACCTCATGATCTCTATTTTTCCTTTCGTGGCTGCCGCCATGGAAAACAATTCTTAATTCCAATTAAAACTTCAAAGATAGAAAATACTACACTGTAAATCCCGTAATAAATATAACGACAGAAATTTTCTAGAAATATAAAAATTCTCAAATAACGTGCCAATAAATTGTTCCTAGGAATAAATCTTTGCTCTCTACAAAACATTTATGAACTGCTCCACAACAAGTAGCCAACAATTTTCGTGTCATAAATACCCTATTGAAAATCCTTTCGTGTCAAGAGAGAAGTGATATCTTCAACAAGAAGAAATTACGATATTAACTAGGGAACGGAACGATATTGAAAAAAAGGAAAAATCGGAAGTGCAATTCACTCTGTAGACGGGTTACTATCTCGAAGGAAGCATATCGCACGGAACGAAAGAAATCGATTGGTCACCCGTGAAAGCTCGCAGGAGGCAACATGATTTATCCGACACCTCGAGCGTGTCCCAATTTATCAGAGGCTCGCAGGAATTAATTCGAGATAGGATCACGGTATCGACGGGTAGATTTGTATGACGACCGGGTGGCCAGTGCATTGCCACGTTACTCGGCGCAATTTGTATTCAGGCGGTGGCCAACGCTGACGATAGTAGTAATGGCAATGGAGCCCACGGCTTCCTCAAGATAACGTCCCAATCCCTCGGCTGTCGTTTTACCGCGGCGATTAGCGCAATCTGGAAGTCGCATCGAAGCTTTTTCTTCCTCTACAGCTCCTTGATCTAATAAGAGATTCTTCCTCTCACAAGTCGGATATCTTCTAGGGAATCGGTATAACGCGCGTAATAACGCGATAGATAAAGAATATTGTAAGAAGTTATCCGTTGGGTATCTTTTTTCTGACTTATCCGTTTCTACGACGCTATTATAATTAGAAGACTTTCAAATTGAAATTCGGTAATTGGGAATCAAAAACATTTTCACATTTTACTACTAAATCTATTTCACAATTTTAATTAACACGTTCGGCTACATTTCAGCTCACGTGCCCTATTCAAGTACATATGTATGTGTTGACTCGTGCGCACGCCACACGTAATGAACGTGTTTAGTGCATCGTGTGTTTACGATCGACGGAGAACTATGTGCTTTCAGTTTCTTGGAATTGACCAGAATTTAAAGCGAGTAATCTTCAAATATACGTGGAATAAGAATAATGTTCGAATAGAAACTTCGAATTACGCTGGTCATACGCTGATAGAATTAATAAGAACAGGGAACAACAGGGTGATTGGATTTGCGTTAATCGCGGCCGCAATTGGAAGCCGAATTGGGAATTAAAGTTAAAGTGGAAATCGTCTAGGATTGGGGATGGTTGAAACGTCTGGAATCGGCGGTGTTCTGGTAACCGGAGAAGTGGAACAGCGAGAATTGTTTCCGATCCAGTTAAGAGTGCATCTCTGATTTATGAAAATTATACCAGGGCCGGTTGTGCTCAAGTTTCCGAATTAATATGTAACTGCGCTAATGAAGTGCAAATTTAATGTGCCTGCGGGACAAACAGCTACGTGCTCTCTAATTAACGCTAATAATTAACGCCGAGGAATTATCGGGCGAATTCGCTTGACGCGAAACAAAATTTTCTCGTGGAACTGCGCTGGAAATTGGAGAAATCGTGACGGATTGCGATTGATTGGATTTATAGGCATTTAATTGCCTATACCTTATTTGTTTAAGAAATAATTCTTCGTGTATGAGTTCACGTTTATTTCTTACTTTAGCAAAATTTTCTAACCGAGATTGAAGATACAAAGACAAGTAGCGAATCTTCATCCTTTAAATTTTTAGATAAGAAGAATATCCCTTTTACTGAAAAGTAAATTTTTCTTTTATTTGATACTCCTAATTAAAAGCACGACACTCATGAATTAATTTTATCTCCGTAGCAGATTCAAATCCATTCAAGTATCAACCTCCACTTTGTTTCTTATCTTTTTTTCGTGCATTTTTTAAAATCACCAGCTTAATTCTCCTTATTCCATCGTGTTAATCCAACCATGTATTTGTATTTTCCCGAGAATCATTTTTCTCCGTTTAAACTGTTGTTACATTTGGCAAAAATTAAATTAAAGAATAATTAACCAATTTGGCGTAGTCACGATACCAGCTGCTGACTATTTTCCCCGATGATATGGAATTAAAAACAGCATTTTGTAACTATGTTCGTAACATCGTCCAGAGTAGATGTTACCTTAATTAACAGAAGTGAATTGTAAATGAAATTGCTTGAAAGTTTGTATAATACGATTCACTTGGTATATCCACAGTAGAAACAAAACCAATTCGTCGTATTTATATTTTATGAACAATATTATGAAAAATGAAAAGAGGCTTGTACAATTTTTTAATATCTAGGTACATCAGAAGCTTCTACATTACATTCGCTTAAAATTTCGACAGGAGGAGGTCGTAGATTTGTCAAATATTTTAAAGTTTGCTCACAGCCGAAAGAAATTAGAATGTAACTATATGGTAATTTCAATGGAAATTCAGAAATTATTCGAAAGGCGAGGGCGGAATATATTCTTTTGTTCTGTAGGAATTTAGTTGGTTCAGGTTACATGCAAAATTCGCTGTTGAATTTCTCAGCAAAGTGTTCAACGTCTTTCTCCTGTTTTTCTTATTTTTACCGCTGTAGAGAGATCGGTCTTCTGTTTTTATCTCTCTTTTCCTAGCTACATATTCTCTGCTCTTTTATTCTTTTTAACGGGAAGTTGTTTGCGCGTCAGGCTGAGAAATTAATTCGAATCTTTTTCTTTTGTTAGGTCACGCCACTGGGTGCAAGTTAACTTTCGTTCTGTCTTTAAATCGTGTTCTCAAGTAGTTCTTTCGTCGCCAGTCACAATCATAAACCAAGATTTTTCAAGAATAGCGTGCGGGAGAAATTTCTAGATTTCTGTCTTTTCTCCTCAATTGAAACGTAAGTTATGTAAATTTAATGAGGGGACAGAGGAAGAATGGTACCAATAATAAAATTTGTGATTTTGAGTGTGAAGCTAAATTGAAATAGAAAACTCTAAAATAATATTAATTGTGTTTAATTGGCAAAATATTTGGATATCGTAAAAAATTTATAACAGAATCTACATGGATGTAGGAATAAATATGGAGCGATGGTTAATTTCCAAATGTCCAAGTTCTAATTAACGAAGAAGCCAACCACTTGTATTAACGTAAATTGAAAAGTTCTTACAAAATGATATCAAAGAAGCAATACGTATCGTACAGTGCATAATTAACGAACGAGACAGGGCAAAAAAGAGGTGCCAAGAGTAGGTGGAAGGTGGCAGTTGGAAAGGAAAAGAAACAGGGCGAACGGAATGAGAAGCTTGAATGAAAATTAAAGAGCAAGAAAATGGGGGAGGGGTACGTGATGCGTGGGGAAGGGTGGCGAAACAAGAACAAACTTCTCGTTCGAGCGTATTCCGACATTTTCATACAGCGTGCAGCTAATGAATGTAGTTACTATCCGGAAAAGTAATTTTAATATGCCGTATCGGTAATTTTCATCGCCGCCGGGGATCGTAAACTGCGCTAATAGTTTCCAGTTGTCGACCAGGCGGTAATAGATACATCCGGTTAATTAATTTTCATCTCGATTCCCCTCTAAACAATTCTCGATTTTATTTCCATGGATCGCGTGATCCCTGACCTGTGAAAAATTATTTTTCATATTGATAGGGAGTATATTAACCTCCACGAAGGAACATACACATTTTCGATATATGATTGGAGAGGAATCTTTCGGTATAAAAAATATTTATTTGCGAAACATTTTGGTCTCATGAAAATTTATCTTAAACTTATCTTTTAATAATCAGATGGTTAATAGCTAATATTAAAAGAGCGACTGCGAAATATTAAATCTGTTATTCTCTTGTTAAACTCAAATCTATAGAAAAATGTACAAAAAAAGAAAAAAGATGAAAGAGTGATCTAGAAAATTTCCTCACCGTTCTTCTCTGTGATTGATGAAACGAACAGAAAGATTCCATTTTCCCCGGCTTTCCGGTCTGTCAACCGGGTACGTACCAAAATAAATCATAGTCGAGTATGTAGTAAATGTTTACAAAAGCCGGGTCGATTATAACCGAGTCGAAGAGGGCGGAACATTCTGTACCTTCCAAAAAAAGCTTCCGAATCTAGCGTCGATACTTGAAACGAACCATAAGAAGAATAAAAAGAAAGAAAAAGAAAAAAACGGGAGAGGAAAATGGACGAAAGTGGACGAAATATTAATCGAATTCAAGTAGGGAAACTTTTGAAGCTATTCGGTATTATTTCATCCCCTCTCGATTTTACCCTCTCTTCCTCTTTCATCGTTTACGCGAACGAGGCAACGATCCGATTGAATACAGCCGGCGCCGGGTTTTTCAGGGACGTCACAATGAATCCTGTCAAACGAGTGAATCGCAAGCTTTATTTCGACCGCGTCAATATTTGACGAAGGTTTCGATATTTCATTACATTGGCCGTCCGCCCCACTGTTTTCACCGACGTTATTTCGTAAACGAAATATCCGGCCGCGGCTCTAGCTCGCGAGAAATCTCCCAGTGCGATTTGCTCTCCTTTTAACGCGACCGCACCTGTTCGAATTATCGATCATTTTATTCTATTTCCACCGGTGGAAATTGTGTAAATTTGAGAGAAATACTGGTTATACTCGCAACACCGAGCGGTTTATCGTGTTTAACTTTCCGCATCGGGTCCAAGTTTTCGTGCCTTCTATCCCTAACAATCGCTGAATAATATTGGCGAAAATATTTGTTTAATCCTGTGTAAAGTTACTTTTCCGACGTTTTATACAGCGGAAATGGTGTATTTCAGAGATATTTTATTCTATGTTTGCGGTTGACAATATTAGACATATATTCTTTTCTTTGGAGTAAGATCATAATATTTATGTAAAAATCATTTTACCAAATTTTTAAGTTTTCAATCATGATAACAGGACATTCTGACATTTTGACTGTCGCTGATGTGTAGACACTTTGCCATTTGTCGTCCGTCGTCGTCACGTTTCCGTGACTTCAGTTTTTGTTTTAATTCGGCCGGCGCTTAAGCGCGAGACGAGCATTTCCTGTATTTAATGGTGTTCTATTGAAGTGAAACGATCTACAAATGCACTAAAAAGACCGGTAATTTGTGAGTTTAACGACCCAGTGAAAGAAAATGGTCAGCAAATGATTATAATCCCGATTTCTGTAGCTATATGGGACAATTAGGACATAAATAAATAAATTCATGCAATGCATAAATGTAGAAAATAAATTGAGATAATATGATAAAGATTCAATAATGATGATGGATTCAATATAATTTTCTCAAATAGTGTATGATAATTATGCAGAACAGACTGAGTGAAAAGTGCCGGCTGTTGAGAATAAGATCTACGCCGAAATGTACGATCACCGAGACGTTAATGAAAACGATTTAGAATTAAAATTGGAAATCGAGTGATATTTATATTTATCATTGGAGTTTGTGTTTCGTACCTTCCTTCATAATTTGAAAAAAATCATTAAAACTCAATCTCAATATGCAATAAATATGATCGATATTTATTATACAGATATCAAGTTGTCATTAAATCGTTGACGAACGAAATGAAAATAGTGGAAATACGAGAAGGGGCAGGAGCTACAAACAGCGTTTGTGCGAAACGATCGAGGCGTGAGCGATGTAACGATCGAGGCCAGGAATTTTTGGAAATTACTCAAAACGAGCTGAGCAATTTCAATTAAAATTCTGCGCGCGAACGCAATATTGGTCCCGAAGATCGTGATTATGAAAGTAATCGTGTCATAGAGACGCGGCCGAAATTGCTGGAGGAGCACATTCGACGTGGCCACCGACCAATCGCGTTCGTTAAAGCCTGACGTTCATTAAACCACCATAGATGTTTGGTTAATTCGCAGCCGCACGTTTCCGCTGCAAATTACCCAATCCGACTGAATCCTCTGCACCGATTACATTTAATCCTCCCTCCACGAAATTTCCGCAATTCATTATACACCGTTTTCAGAATCGTTGGTTTTGTCTGAGATAAATTTTGATTAAGGATTTAAACAGTGTATATGTATGTAGTGCGTAATATATGTAAATATGTGTGAAAGCGTTGTATAAGCATGCAGGAGGTGATATCTTATGCAAAATACAACGTAATTTAATATTTTGCTTCATATTGTCAAGTCACGTCCGTGATTTAGTAAAGAGGAGTTGAATGTGTAAGAAAATTTAGTTTTAATCCTAGTTTAAGCTTAATTTTCCCGTGAAAAATATTAAATATGAATAGCATATGATATTTAAATATTTTCTATCCGACAAGGTACTAGAACAGTTAATTAAAAATGACGATAAAAATGAATTACGAATAATCCTCTCCTGTTGACAACGTGTGCTTCGATATTAATAATGAAAAAACTTGAAATATAGTTAGTATGGCTGTTCTACATTGTTAATAACCTTACCAACAGAGTTATTAAGCACTCTTTTGCTTATATTTTCTACAAAATATTTAAAAAAATTTGGACGTAACCACTTTGTTTCTCTTTCTGAATAAACGTAAATAAAAATAGAGGAATTATTGTGAAAAGAAGCGGCAATCGATTAAAAACAATAACCTTTCGTTATGGAAATTCACATTTAAAGTACTACAGGTGACGAAAACGTGCCTGGTATTCGCCACGTGACGGTCAGAACGAGTCGAACGAGGACCAAGGTCGACCAGAGATTCATGAGGCGAAACTAACGCCCTGGCGATGTTCAGTTTGCTGGAAATTCGTCTGCAAGACGAGCCACTCGATCGGAGCGGCCAAGAAATTCACGTGGAAGTTGGCAGTGTCGCAAAGGAGCCACTCTATCGAAGTTTGACCGCATCAGAGCAAGCTTCGTCACACTTGAACCCCGAAAAGTGCAGTGAACGTGTCCTGCGGCGATTCTACGAAGGATACACTGGCCCCGAAGTTGGATCGATCGACGATCATCATTTGAAACTATGTTGAGAAGTTGACTAGGGTAAATAAAGACCGATTTCACATCCGGGTTGTTCAGTCGACAATGTTGCGTCCACTTTCATTGAAGAGAGACTGGTCTTCGATGAACTCAGTCCCCTTTTTATTTTGGCTAGTCATTTTACGATGATCCTTGATCTTATAAATAATCTTAAGACTTAAGATTAAAATAAGATAGAGTGACTGCAGTGACTGGAGTGGGAAATGCGATGGTAGAGAAATAAGAAGAGGAAAAGGGGTAAAACCTCTTATCTGAGGGATTAAAAATTAGAAAATTGAATTTAACAGCAAGTAGAAAGAGGTATAGCGATAATCTATGAATAAATAAGGAAATTTGTTTGGCAGACTTAAAAATTGTGGATTAGTGGATAGAACATAGGTTCTACAGTGACATCGATGACTGAAGGAGAGTGGAAAGTCGATTGGTAGAAGAATACGAAAGGAATAAACAGAGAAATTTAAGTAAAATGTCAAGAATTAGAAAAACGGGTTTGACGATGAATAAAAAAAGGCGCAATAATACTTTGTGAATAAATAAGAGAGTTTGAAGCAGAAGTAAATGTAGAGAGGGCACAATGGAGAAACGCACTATTAGAGCGATAAAGGAATCAAATATCCTTCCACTTCGTTACAAACTTCAGAAGCAGATCTACTGTAGAAGCATAAGAAAGGATCCTTTAAAGCCCATCTTCGTAACGAGGACCGAAAGGGCCCTTCGAATGATTACGCGGCCATTAGAAAGTTCGGTGGCGAGCGAAACTAACGAAATGAAGACAGTCGAGCCCCGAAGGAACGGAGTAGTTTCTACGAAAACCGCGTGGAAGGAGGTCCGGTCCATCGCGATTCCCCGAGAAACTCGGGACAAAGGGGTAAAAGAGAAGGGCAGAGAAACGAGAGAGAAAAAGGGCAATACGAAGGTGGCCGCATTTGAATAAAGTTGAAAGACGTGGCGACGCTCCTCGGCCTGAGGCGTCTTATCTCTAGAGGAAGATCGGAGGGGGGTAGTTTATTCAAATTGAACGTGACAGAGGCAGAATGTCTGGAGCCACCGCGTGCCCGCGGCTTGTCAACTTTCCATTTTTATTTGCTTGACGTATTGAGTCGAGTGAACTTACCCTCCGCCCTACTGAATTTCCGGGAGTGGAAAACTTGGAAAGTGGAGAGAAGTTTTATTCTGTTGATAATGGCACAGAATTTTTTGAAATTGGCTATTGGATACCAGAGGGCAAATAAGCATTGGTTTATTAACCCACTTGTTTATTAGGAATAAGTTTAGAAATGAATCCATTTTCGTGCGATTTCAACGATATAATCCAACTTGCGAATAAAAATCGATGGTTGGAAGAATTATTAGAATTTACAGAAAGGAGATTTGGTGTTCTTAATAGATTCTTTAAAGAAATCCAGTGAGTAACATCAATAAAAATATTTCCACTATGTCTGTTATCGGACAAACCTATACAAAGTTATTTTCGCTTAAGTGAGAACAAAGTTAGTTCAGTAAAGTAAAATCTAATTTTAAACATTACATCAGAGTTAAACAACGTAAAATAATTTCATATCGGAGAGAGAGCCTTGTTTTTGTAACGATATTTTCAAAAATATTTGAGTATATTTAACGTGCGTCTTTTTACAATTTTTACATGGAAATTGTTAACAGCCGAGAGAGAAAGAGAAAGAGAGAGGGGGAGAGAGATCAGTTCCTTTTGGTTGCTTGTTAATATTAATTTTCAAAGAAAACGAGGAATGTTATTTAATATAGGAAGTGATCTCGGCCATGATGAGTAATCACAAGTTGACGTAACAAAACTTTGGATTTCCTTTAAGCGGTAATTTGACCTCATATTTCTCAATCTTCTTATTTCACTTGGAGGAAACTTCCTGCAAAAGTTTCACGATCTGTCTGTGGTCGGCGCAACGCAATATGGAGGAACGAAGACAGATAAATAGATCATTTATAAGACTGTCAGGATTGAAGCAGAAGCAGAAAGCGTTGACAAAAGGAGAAAATTGAAAAAACGCGGAGCTTGTAGACGATTTTTCAGTGTTTTCAATTAATCACGGTAAATTAAACTCGCTATTCCTTCGATTACCATTTTCCACTTTGGACCTCAGCATAGCTGCTGTTGCAAAAATATAAAATATATCATACACTTCGATCTTCGATTGATATCGTTGGGTCATAAATAACTATAACAATTTCGTTGTTTAACTTTAGAACATTTAATTTCAATTTTTCTATATTGATCATTAGATAGAATGTAGAATATAAAATAAAGTAAATACTTTACAACGTAATAATTTAATCCTTCTTCATTGCTATGATCATGTACCCAATAACACGAATTGAAGATTAAATATTTTAAAATAATTATTATAAAAAATATCCTTGTGCAATGATGTTAATAGAAGTTCAGATTCAATATCTATCACGTTATACGGAAGTTCTTTATGCTACGTACAGATACATAGAATTACATGTAAATAATTAATTTCTAATTTTATAATGTAATATTAAAAACTAAAAGAATAAATATAAACGGTAGCAACGGTGAAACAGAAGGTACTTTCTCGACTGGAAAGGGCAACAGGATTTGATTTAGGACAAAGGAAAAATCGTACCCAATGTCGAAGTCACGGTTGAATACAAGTGTCGAGATATTGTGATTTAGGGTTGCGGCCTCGGTTCGATGGAAGATGAGGGGTGCTACTGAAACAGTATATTCAGGCAACTATGAAATAGTCAGAGGAGGCTGTAGATATCCAGCACCTAGCGTGTTTGATATTCAAAACCACCCTTCGATGTCGAGTAATACGCGTAAATTTTTCCATCCCTTGTCAGACATTTATAGATCTCGCATGGTACAGGGTATTTTTTGCTTAGACGTTTAAGATGTACCTTAAGGTCTTCATGTACGTAAAAAGAGTTAAATGTACGAATGTAAAGGAAGTTAAATTACATCAGAATATGATTTTCTTACAATACAAAAACGTTATCTTATTTTTTTTAAACTTTGACTTTTCAGTACTAAATTTCTCACATTTTTTAGAAAAATTCATTTCTGTAAAAGGTTTAAAACTTTTAATTCTTGTATCGACTAACGAAAGAGGTCAATATTTTTCTGACAATTTGTTTCAAACTTCACGGACTCAAATGTTTATACTTCTCTAGTTAATTAAATGTTAAAAGTCTTCATAGGCAGCAAACCTTCTGCTCATAACTTACTTGCTATCAAATTTGCAACGATGTTACTCCGTAAAAGCATCATTAGCAAAAGCAGAAATACCACAACAAAATTCTTCCAGTTTTGCTATAAAATTCTATTTTTAATGTTTAAAGTTTTTACACCGATTTATTTTCCTATGTAAATACATCGTTCGTTTCTTGTGGACGATAAAAGAAATTGAAAAATATAAACTGCGTTCGTAGGAGTAAACTAATCGCGTTACTTATTACGCGAATAGTAATTTCGTTTGTTGTTGAGCAAGCAACCAAGAAACGCTGAATCTCCCTTACACCGACGGACCTCTCTTGTTACTCGTGAAAACCGGAGTTTCGTGTTATTAGAGAAGTTCGTGCTCTTGAATATTTTACTAACATGGCGAAAAAATGTTTTCGTCCATTTCTGTTCGAATATATGAGAGTGGATAGTCCCTGGGCACGATGTAAAATATATGAAAGCTTACTGGCTACTATTTCTTTAATATTACGAAAACAAAATCAAGAATCGAAAGATAATTTTGAATGAAGTAGATTCAAATTTTTAATTGACGAGTTGAATACAAAACGTTTTGTTCTTAAAAAGTGCAGACAAAAAAATGAAAGAAGGATGCAAAGGAGAATAAGAATGACTAGGGATGTGTCAAACATGGCGAATGGAAACAAAGAGATGTAGAATGTAACAGGACGAGACAAGTTGTTCAAGTTGGCAGAAGCGGCGACGTCGGTCTCGTTATTAGTTACTGCCACTCGGGGAACTCTTTTTGAAAGTGCGTCCCGGCACGTAGGAGTTGTGATTAACTCGGGAACTTTCGGTCTAATAACCTGCGACACAGGACTCACGATTTACGAGCGCGGTTGCGGTTTCGCGGTTGAAGCTTCCTAGAAAACTAATTCCGTTCGGCATAAATTCCATTGCGTTTCATCTGCAAGTTCGCTGAGGGTATCTTGGAACGGAAATTTCGGAAACTTGCCCGACAATTCCGCTTCGATGCACCCCTTAACCGGGAAAAATCATTCTCGTCCGGTTAATAATATCCGCTGGTCGAGAAATTCTGCTATTCGTCGATTTTCATGCTTCCAACGTCAGGATTTTATCAGTTTCCACCAGCTTTTAACAGTAAAATTGGTTATAAGATGCTGAAAATAATATAATATATATAATATATTATTATTATTATTATTATTAATATATATATATATATAACAAAAATGTCTTAAAATGCTATATTAAAAGAAAAAGCTACAAGCAAACTACCTTAGAATAAAATTTCAAAGATTTCGCCATTTCAAAAATTTAATGCTAGAAAGATTAATCGGATCATTTTGATTTGTTTTACGAGTCAATAAAGATTATTATATATTTAAATTTTAATACGTGTTTTTTTTTTATTTTTCAAAGACACAAACAACATGAAACGTAAAAAATCAGTTTCCTAATATTGTTTCCTCCACTATACAACGGAAACGAGGCGCAATTATTGCGATCTTTTTCCATTTCATCGAACGCTTCTAGACATATCGCGCAGACGGAAGGATACACGTTTCGGACAAAGGAAATAAGAAAATGTCGCGGAGTTTTAAAAATGACAGGGACTCAGGCGATCGTGGTACCGGTAGATTTTTCGCGATCTTTTATTCTTGATTCTCATCTAGAACATCACGTCCACGAAGACGCTGTCAAGCCCAATTCCTTTTCCGGCGTATCATCTTCCGCGCGTAAAAAAGATGTCGCCGGACGATCACGGCGACCGGACGTGGAAAATGGAACGCGTTCTGCTTCACGAAGGCAACATCCCCCGGGATCCTTTTTACCAAGAGCGTGAAAGTCTTGTCGGACAGTGTCTGCCAGGACGTTGTAGGACATAACTGATCGAGCAGTGCGGCGTGTCGATAAATCAAAATCATCGACACGAACGCCTAGAAAAAGATTGCATTCGTCGGTGACCATTTGTGGAAATAGTTTTGCAGCTCTGATGAAAGTCAAAGCATCCTGTTATTTATGCTCGATGCATGTTTCACGCGGGTTAATTTAAACTGGATGGTGCGTAGGGAATGGATTTTAATTTTTCGGAATTTTTCTATTGAAATTTTGTCCTCCAAATTTTTGATAAAATTTAAAGATAGTTGTAATTGTACAGAAACAAGGAACACGAATTAATGAGACCTCGTAAAACTACAGTAATAGCAATAGAGAAGGATGATATTTGATATAATCTTCATTAATAAAATAGCCAGAGGTATTTTTGACTGTCCAAATATCATGTAATTGGTCTTCCTCAATTTAACATTAAGAAACTTAAAAAGTTACCTAATAATAAGTTAATAAGTTGTTTCATACACAACATCGCACATTGTATAGTTACTATAATTGTACAAATCGTATGGTCAATCATGTAAATCCGTGTTACACGAGTATAGATATCTTCGACCAATTTATAGTATTTTTAAAACATTCTCTTGAGCGTTTTCTATAGCAACGTTATATTGTAACTTACCTTTATACTTTTATACTGTATCTCTGTCTCATTGCTTCTTATACATCTTATGTTAATTCTTATACTTTCTTTTTTCGTACATGTATATCTCCTGCATCATTTTATTTCTTTTCCTTTTTTATTTTTTCTTTATATTTCTTTTTCTATATTATTATTATATCAAAAGGTTTATCCCGCAAATAAATAAATAAGAAAATAAGTAAATAAACAAATAAATAAATAAATATTTCTATGCCTGTGGCATTAATTATCCAACATTTAATTGCAGCATAAAACAGTTGCAATTACATATTACTATCGCAATCGAATAGAATATTAATGAAAGCGTAGCAACCTTTATTTACATCGAAAATTTGACACGGCGAGCATTTCCGCGAATGATCATTCATAATACCTGGAATAAGCGATTTTCCGAATCGTTGGTGCCGAAACTGCAGGAAAATCTTTGTACACGCGAATTCATAATAATCCGGTGGGAATCGCCGACGCAGGTTGGCCAAATTAACCCGAAATCCGCGGCAGTGTTCGGTGCATTAAATAAATCCGAAAACAAAAGATCGGGTATTAGCGAAATTTTGGTAATTCCCGTGGAACAATGGTCGTCGCGTCGGTTGACAGAGAAGAGAGATTTCTATACTAAATATCGTCTCTCGAATCGGGTATCGATCATGTCGGGAGTGTGGTTTTTCCATCAGATTTCCGGTCGGCGCAGCTTTATGAAAACTAGCGCGGACAGCTGAAAAACCGTCGGCCGGTTTCTTTTGGCACTTTGTCAAGCAGCGCCTTTGACGCGGGCTTCCCTAAAAAGTTACGGTTTAATATGCACGTCTTTATTAATCATTCGTGAGTAATAATAACGAAGAAGAACGAGTCGAAATATTTGCTACAGTAGAAAAAAAGGAATCCAGAGGAAAAGGGAGAAAGGTGAAGGAAGAGGAAAGATGTAAAAGGTTCTACACAGATTCCAGGGCCAGCTTGGAAGACTAATAAAATGTTATTAAGCTCCAACGGTGGACTTTAATATTCGTCGGTGGCCCGTTAATTTATCGTTCAGCGAGCCGCTGATTTATTGTCGAGCGATTAGAATATTGGATTAGCGTATTAAAACGACGAGGAGAAGGTAATGAACGCGACCTGAAGTTTTCGGAATCCCCCGGTAATTTAATCCTTGGTTAATTAAAAGGAATAAAATACGAGCAGTCGGGCAGAAACGTTGCATTACGAGACGGATATTAATTTAGACAGGTTCACCGTGATTACGGACTATAGCATCTTTGATCCGTGACGAATCATCGCGAGAAGAGGATTTCCACGACAGCTGTTTCGTGGCTGAGGCGCGGGAGAAATTGGGATCTCGAATTGAATGCTTTTAGACGAATTCCGAGTAACAGCTTCAATAAGTATAAGATACGATACGTGTTAGTTAATTAAACGTATATCTGTTTTTTACATACACACAGTCGAAAAATACCATGACTTCTGAAAACTCTGCTTGCCCTAAAAAGCTTCAATCCACAACCATTCCGAAATTGAAACCAATTTAATTATGCTAATTAAAGTCTTCCTCACCGCGCGGCCAAACAAATGCGATCTCCATCAGCGAAACGAACGTTTCGTTTCTTCTCGAAAAAGCAAAAAAGAAAAAGAATGAAAGAGATCCACGTGACCATGAAAAACACTGGCAAGTTTAGTCGACCTTCGACTAGGAGAGTGTTCAGGTGGCGTAACCATGATCGTGATCGAGGTTGGGTAGCTGGTGCGGCCGACCATCAGTTCAAGCCTGGAAAGTTCATCGCCGTCTAGTGGCGACAAAACCGCGGGTGGCTTTTATTAAAATGTTGAATCCAGACATTCTCCCTCTCTCTTACCGGTCGCTAGCCTCTCTCCTGACTTACGTACCACTCCCCGGTTACGAGGAGAAATCAATTTGGCCTCCCTAGACGCGATATTACCGCGTCACCCTTCTCACTTTCTCCCTTTCGCACCCTTGTTCAGGTGCTCGCCCCCCCCTTTCTCAACGTTGAATTTCGATTTCGTTCGATCCATACTATGCGTCTATATATAATCTATACACATAGAGAGGTACGTGTCGACTTGCACGGTGGATTATCGAGGAACGAAAGCGAAAAGAGAGGTCGAGGGTAAGGAGAAGGTAAGAAACACGGGTGCAGGTCGAATCGTAAAAAGAGCGGAAAGAGACGTGGCGAGCAAATGGAAAGATATCGTGCTCGACGGTGTGGTGTGTGCTCGAGAATCGAGCTCGAAGCGGTAATCCAGCGCGATCCTTGCGTGGCCGGGGCCTTGCCACGGGAACACGCCCGCCCTTTATTCCCGCACCTCTCCTTCTCTGCCTATTTCTTGAGATGTATTCGTAAATTGACTTCCATTCTACCGGGTTTTACACTTCACGCCGTATTGCGAGCCGATATCCCGCCGATGGGAATCGGCGAACCAAGCCCCAGACTAGCTCCCTTTTCATACGCTGCCTAGGAACCACGCGAGCGCAGAGAAGATGGCTACAATGACTTTATCTCGCCAATTTTATTTTTCCACTTCAAATGGTTTTAATTGAACGCATATTTGTTAAGTCGGGAAATAGCGAGCGACGATTTTGTGTTTGGTGTTTCACTTTTAAAGAAATCCAAATAGGGAAAAATCATTTAGCGAAAGTAATCAACGTTCGTCGTTCCCTAAAGATAATGTACATATAACGATATTACCCAGTAAGTTTATGTGATAAGTAATATAAATCGATATAAAGTAAGCCGAAAGAACATACTCCATGTAAAATATAGCAATTTTACAAGTACGATCGATGTTTAATTAACATACTCCAATTAGAATAGACCACGTACAATCACTCAAATACCATGAAAATGCAATATCGTCGTTCCAAGTCTTGACGTCGATAAGGCTTGCTAAGGCTACGTTCCACGAAATAACAACATTATGCGAGACTTCGTCGACAAATCTTATCGAACGCAAATTATTTCAATCTTCTGAAACCCACCCCCGTCTACACGCGAATTGCGCCACCCTTAACGAGGCCGTTCAAGTAAGACGTAATTTCCGGCTGGGAACGCGTAACAAACGTAGAAGCAACAACTCGAAACCGTGCGTCGTGATTTACAACACTTGCCGTGGGATATTAATTCAAATTCACCGCACAGGATACTCGGCCCCCTGGAACTCAGCCTGCTGGAAGCGTGAGCCCTCGATATGCGGAAATATCACGAGCGCCGTTGCATAACCGAACATTCTTTCCTCGAAATGAAAGGAGTTTCCTTTTTGTTAGTAGAGGGAGGAAGAGAGAAAAGATCAGGATGTGGATAGTACGAGGTAGCTCAGTCGCGATGGAATTCTCCGACGGATTTTCCGTACGAATTTCTCCTTCTCTTGTCTCGTCGAGTTTCTCCCCTTTTCCTGTTCTCCTCCTTCCGGCTAGTTCGGAGTCCGACGACTTCGGACGGAGATTTTTGAAAAACTGCCAAACGAGCGGCGAATGGGGTGAAATGTCTTGCGGGTAGACTTGAAGGGTAAAAAAAGGGTAGAAAGAAGAAGATATTTTTAATCGTTTTGGAAGAGAAGTTTGGCGTGACGGAAAGGAGGAAGGGAAACTTTGGGCTTTCTCAAGAAGAGTTTTGCGAGACAGCTGGATATCAGACTTTTGTTGAAATTTGTAGATTATGGGATATGTAAACTTAACATTAATTGCTTTGGAATTTAATGTATCGGAATTATTAATAAAATAAATTTTCGCTGACTTCTTATTCCCAAATATCCATCAAAACTCCGAATTGAAAATCCAAAATATTTAACAAAATTCTAGAGGTATTGTTATTGAAATAAAATCGAAATACTCAATCTCATCGGCCACTTAAACTTTGGCAGGTTCCTAGATCGGTTAAATCCCTGGCGAAGCGTAAAATTATCCAGAGATCGGTAATGAAACACAGGATTCGTCTAATCGTCACGGACCTGAGTTCCCCTAGAGAACGGTACGGTACTCCTCTGGAAAAAATTCCACAATCTTCGTCTCAACGAGGACAGAAACCAAGGAAACGCATAGAGGACTAAAGAAACGTGAAACGAAAGCGGATGTCGCCCATCGCGGCCACCGCGACGCGAGGTGGAGGAGGGCGGGGGTTGAAATCGCTAAAAGGAATGCGCAGTCGAGCGAAAGAGGCTCGAGGGGGCGGTAAAAGGAAGATAAAATAATGTAGGAAGAGGTTTAAAAAGCCCAGGCCGAAACGACTGGAGAACTCGAGGGGCCACGTTTCCCTATTTTTTACTTCCTTCCATCGTTGCTTGCTTTGGCACGTTATCGATCGCCCTGAAAGGGGGTGGGGCGCCCAGGCAGCGACGCCGGGAAGCGGTGACGATTCTGTTTCTTTCACCGATTTACATTCGCCGCTTGAAAATCGCCGCTGATTCCACCGAATGCATTATGCATGGCGAAAGTTTTGTCTTCTGGTGAGCTGTCACGGCTCTGTCGACGGATATTCTGTTGCTGAGACTTTGTTCAACCTTGGATGGTGTAGCGTCGCTTGAAACATAGTACACGTGTTCTTTCGTTTCACTGGAAAAAGCGTTTTTGAGAATCTCAACCGCGAGATGGTTTCTCGAGCGGTTGATGGATTATTGATATTGGATTATTTAAAAGATGTAATTGGTAGAAAAAGATGTTTTCTAAATCGATCGAATGTGTTCGCAACTATAGTTTCGATGACCTGGGTTTACTCGATGAACGGGTTCGCTTCATTTAGCCTATCATCCCAATGTAATGTCACATGTGTTAACGCCACAGGAGGTTGAGTAATACACGTCGTCGGCGATATAATCATTAGTTCGAGAAGTGTCTGATAGTAAAATATAGCTCATATAATTAGTTATTAAATGAAACCGATGGAAACGTGAACAAATGTCAAGGAGGATTTTTATAAAATTTCAAAGTTTGCTCGAATTATTTCTTAATCTTGTACACTTAGTATAAGATTAAATATATTCTAGTACGGGACATGTTTTGTTAGACAAATGGTAATAAATGTCAATAAACGTTCGACGGTATGCTAATGGAATGCATACTTTGGTCGAGGCTTTAGCGTTTTCTTACTCGAACAGAGTCGAGGATCACGCATCCTTTGCTCGTTCTTTCTTGCCTCTGGGAATCGGCAGCTGTTTGACTTGTTGGAAAAGCTTCGTCGAGTATTAGAGAGTGTTTAATCGGGAATTTACATCGCTTCCCGTCGAATGGTAAATTGTCGAAACGCTGGGAAAGCATATGTAAGCAGCAACTTGTTGCGCGTTGTTCATTTCGAATTTCGGTGGTTTCACTTGGGGTTTTTGTAAGTTTTCACAGCTTTCGGAGAAATTACATGAATATTCTACAAATAGTTCATTAAAATACAGGAGAATTTTCAGGACAAGCTTTCTTTATCAATAGTGATTCAGAAATACCACGTAACGTAAAATGAGAAGTACTCATTCTGAATAATGAATTTTTCTTTTTGAAAGATCTTTAGTAACTGTCAGCTCTTCTAAAAGACACAAGAGATCATGTCATTTGAATCGTAAAATTTGCTTATACTCTGTATGCCCGTTTCGTTTGGAAATAAAAAAGTTTATAAGTGATTGAAACGTTCGCCATAGAATTCCCGTAGGTGATCGACTTGTGTACGGTGATTCTTGATTGTTTATTAGCCGCATGAAAGAAAGATCTCACTCGTGGCCGTTGAGCCACTAGTATCGACCGCTCGAAGTCTTAAGTAGGGTTTGAAGGCGTTCTCGAGAGGCTGGTCTTTGGTTTATTAAGGCCGTCTTGGATCTCCAAGAGGTCGAAGCTCGCTTATTACCTTGGCCACCGCTTCTCCAGGATGTGTGAAACCGCAACACCGTTCTCAAGCCTTAATTGAAACATTGTCTGAACCGTGCATGAAGATTCCACGCGTCTTTGAAGATGGGACGGTTTATCGATTTTCCAAGCGCTGCTTGTACTTACGCTAATAGTTTGTTAAGTTACTGAAATTCTGATTGACGCTGAGAGGAATTCGTCATTAAAGACAATTTTATAATAACATTCACATTAATATCCTTTCGAATTTTTGTGAATATATTTACTAATGTTTCTAGTAATTATGTCACTACTGAATATAGCTATTCAGAGTTTCAAACTTAATAAATAACCTGGAGTTACGTTAAAATAATCAAAATAATTGATACACTAATGTTAGAGGTTGCATCAATTTTCAATTTCCATTAAACTATGCCGTTTAGAACTGATCAATAAATTAAGGAACTTCGCAGAACATTAAACTGTTAATCATTATATGTATGTAACATTCTGTGACAATAACAAAGTTATTACATTATATCGCTATTGCTACTTTAGTAATTGCCCTCTGCATTATCCAAGCAAATCACTACAAATATTTATCATGCTATTAATGAAACAAATAGAACCATCACACAGCAGAGAAACAATTTAATTATTTTCCTTGTTTATAGAGATATTTCATAGTATTTTAACAAAATCTCTAGCTACATGCTATTACAAAAACGAAATTACTCTACTAAAAAATAACCAAATTTCCAATAAATCAACAATTAACGTAAATTGTAAGATTCTCGAACTTCTCAAACTTTATAAAATTATTAAGCTCGCACAATTCATGCTGTATTTAATCCCATATTCCACCTTCCCAACAACATAGTCAAATAAATTGCTGGCGACGCTCAAGCCATTTAAAACCGCATTAACCGGAATTCTTATCAATGCATTGGCCCCATTTACAATTCCATTACACCATTACCTCGGCTGTTGTCCCACCATCGATCCTATCCGAATGGCCCCGATTAATCTCGTTGCGAGGAAAGCGAACAGACCGTGGAATTGCGGGGGTCGGAATCGTTCTTTCCAACTGCTTCGGTAAAGCGTCGTTAAATCGTGTCCAGTGTAACGGGGGCGTGAGGTAGGGAACGAAAAAGCAGCGTGAATTTCTGGCGAAACGAGGGGAGAACTCGTCAGAGGGTTTAGTGCCCGAAGCGGCGGACGAAAAGAAAAGCCGTCTCGTTAAGGTGACTGTTTCAACCCTTGAAAATTCTGCCAACGGAACAGGCGGAAGTGAAGGAGGGTCTGAACGTTGACGAGAAGAGGAACACGCCGCGAGCTTCGACGCGCTCGTTCTCGCGCGAAACGGCCGCCGTATTTATTTTAAAGCAAACTCTGGCATTCGTTAATCGTCACAGACAGGGTCTTCGACAACGGGAAAGTCTCTTTTAGCCGGTCGCAGAGTTCAATTAGGTTAATAAGGCGTTCATCAGGAGAAAAGTTCGGGTGCGATTCGTGAAGAGTGACAACCCGTTCCGCTTATACTTAACATTCATCCGGATATTCAGTCTTCGAAGGTGTGAAATATATATTTATATTTAAACTGTAAAACCCTGTGTCAGATTCTATCTATATGTCCCTATCATTGTAATCGAAGTAGGGGATCGGCTGATTCGTGGTGCCGATACTAATCGAAACGAGAATTTACGACTCTCGTTGACGAGTCGCACTGCAAACATTCTCTCACGAACACAGTTAAACAGATATCCTAAATTATGAGAATATTCTTTCGCAAAATTTATGATGCTTACAAAATAGGAGTTAAAATACCCCAAAAAGATAATTTTTAAGATTTGCGAATAGTAAAAGAATTGGATATTATTTGCTTAATATTCTGCTTTACAAGAATGATAGGCATTTTTGTGTCGTTTAGTTAATCTCACGGAAGTCGTTAGAAATTTCTTTTTTTTTCCGTGCTCTCTACTTCCAGCGGGCTCGCGACTTTCATCGCAGGTTTTCGCTGTTTTAGCCGCTCACTCGTTTCTTGGTACATTAACTTCGCTCGTCAGAGATGCACGTTAATTTTTACGAACTTTCGAATAATAACATGCACACGAAAGTTTGGCAAGGTTGGTCTAATTAACGAGCAACTGACTTTTCGGTAATTTTCGGTACCTCAGCAATTCGTTTTTCCACGCAAAAATGTTGAAACATTTCCATTTTTTTAATGGAACTTTTGCTTTGGTACACTTTTACCGTGAAAAATAAAAAAGCTTACCTGTTTATTATTGCTAATTGATGCTAAGTTTTAATTTTTATTTCTGTGATCTAATTCGAATTATCTACAAGCAGAGAATAATTTTCAAAGGGAATAATAAAGAAATAGTGAGTTGCTAGAGCAGGAAAATTTCAGACAGGAACTGTTATTGTTCGTGAAGTCTGGTTAGTATATGGAGAACCGTGCGCGTTATAACATTTGCATAGAATATTTAGGGAACCGTCGCGTCAGAATCAACGTTTCAGTGTTTTCATAAAGAGCAGCCGAGGGAAATTACAATCATACAATTTTTTCCTCGGACGAGTGTAATATGAAATGTTGCTGTAATATTTAGGAGAGCACATACTAAACCGCAATAATTGTTATTAGAGATTTACGTATACTTCGTGGACTAATATAATTCTCCAGATATCCGATATCTCTGCTATTTATCGTCAAAATCTGAAACAAGCCCGCAGTACAAATTAATCAAATTTCAATCTCCATTACCAATTGTATTTTAATTACCATCTATTAACGTTCACAAAATCGACATATCCGAATGACTGTTCGGATGTTAGAATAAAACATAACTCGTCAATCCTTGAAATAGCAACAACATATAGTAGAAATAGCAAGTTATAACAATAAATAATAGAAAGAATTATCCATTAATTCTAGTCTATAAAATCATAGAAATTTGCAACTGAAGGATTTCAAGAATATCATGTTAAAAAGAAAAAATATTTATATAATAACCTTCTTCCCTTTCCCATTTTTGATCGACGAAAACAATGGAAGAAATAATTTTCACATTATCAATGTCGCTATGGCAATGCTAGCGGAGAACAAAGGGATAATTCTCGTGCTAGCCTCTCGAATATCGGGCAGACAAAGAACGCAGACAGGAAATAGCTTTTTTTCTCGATCGATCTCGAGGAAGGAAGTTTCGTTCTTCGCTTCGTGTAATAGTAAGTAACCAGTGGTTTTGCCGTTCTCGTTCTTTACAGTTCTCTCATGGTAAGCATAGCCGGTAATGCGCTTCTTGGTACATTAACCTCGACTTGCACACAAGTTCGAAACAAGCACACGTACACGGGTGAACAATAAAGGGTTGCGTTTAACTCAGCCCCGTGGGTTTCAAGTTGAACCGCCACGGAAACGAAACATCTTCCTCGTCGATGCACGTGTTAATTGAAATTATTAGGCTTTTCGTGAACATGGAATTAATTTTAGATTTTGCTTTTTGGTTTAAGAACTTGATTTCATGGAACTTTAAAACTCACATTTGAATAGTATCAAACTGTGAGACCTATTGTTGATTTAATAAAAGTAGATTGACTGAAACTGCATGTAACTATAGTTATACAGTAAGTTAGAAAAGAGAGCCTCAGATTTTTTGAAATTGTAATATTCATTGAAAGAATCTTTATCATCATTTCGTGACTGTGTACTGTATACCTATATATTGAAAGTAGATCATGAAAAAATTGTAAATAACAGTAAAACTGGCGAAGTTGTATCAGTCACTCAAAAATAGTAATCCTAGAAAAACGGAAAATAAAAATAACAAAAAGACATGCTATGTAACTAAATAAAAGCGAAGCTAAAGGATGTCAAACCCGTAAAACTTCTCTGAACGATCAAAAGAGTGACAGGTATATTTCCAAGGGAATGGCCAACTCATCGATTTCCGTCAACATTTTCACGAGATTTAATGTTTAACAACGTTTACGTGGGATATTTGCTTTCACGGAGAATTCATGGCTTTCCTGGCTGCCTGTTCCCAACCTATAATTTCTCGTGTCGACTGACTAAGCATTTCCAGCCGACCATGGACATCCAACGTAGTCGACGAAGCGTTCTCGGACACTGCCAGACCACTTAACCGACTGTTCCGTTTCGTTCGCCGACAATCTGCTTCCGATTATCGTTAGAATCCTCGATCTCGTTGCATTCGATTTTCCGTTCGCGCCTTTCGCTCTCCATGTTTGTATAATTCGCTTCATTTCCTTGCTTTCGTTAAACGGTTCGTATCAAATCGATCGAATTCGAGAATAATTCGAGAATATTCGTGTGATTTTCTTATACAAGGTTAAATTTGAGAAAATTTGCTGCCACGAAAGTTACTGGACAGCTGACTTTAATACCTGCAAAAGATTCAAGATACTCTCTACTTTATTTAGACAACTCTTTGATGCATAATTTATTCTGGAAGAAATTTCCAACGAAGAAACTCTAACAGTTCCACTACAAGAATCTTTGATTTGAAAAACTCATAAACCTTAAGAATCTAGGACGATGAAACTAGTTCATCATTAGGAAAATGCATTAAAAATGCAGAATACTTGCTTCCTGTTCCATTCGTCTTATTCATTTATCACTTACCATCATCAATACTTGTAATTCTAAAGATTTGAGAAAGAATTCTTATCTAAATTCAATCATCGACAAATTAAGAATTTTTCAAACTTCATCGCACTAGAGTTCAAAACAGAGAGAATAAAGTTCAATTGATAGACAGTTGCGGTTTTACGATCGTTAGTGCGCGTTCACACTGACGAAATGGCACATAAAATGTGGCCAGCTGGCGCGTTTCAGCCATCCCCGCAGAAAGGAAACAATTACAAGTATTCCCCAACAATTTATAATTTCGTAGCGCGTAGCAGTTCCATCCCCTTTCGCTCACAGGTGCTCGTAGGCACTTTTGAACGTTATTATTAAATCGTCGCAGATAATTTCCCCCGTTTATTCGTTATGGGATTTAGAGTTCTTCTATGAGTAGATCGGTTGACGAATTCGCGCCACCGAGAAACACGTCAGGGGATGAATATAATTCGCTTTTAATTCCTGACTACGTGATCCAGCTGATGGAATCACGAGGCGAGCGGGAAGCTTCCGTGTTGCTAGAGAAAGGGGTAGAGAATAGAGAAAGACAGAGAATATCATAATAGCGAGAGTGAGGAAAATTCGAAGGTGCTATGCTTGATAGGTGTATGATAAATTTGCTAGAGATATTATATGAGAATTATGAAAGGTTAATGGGAGTAATCAGTGACTGTAGTATGTTAATGAAAGTAATTTGAGAGATATTAGTAATGTCAGTGAGAGGAGAATGCTAAAGAACAAGAAAAATTTAAGTGCAGATAAGATGTAGCAGTAATAGAGTAGGTAGAATAGATTGAATTTAAGGCATTAGAAAAATAACAAAAAATGTGGAGGTATAACGAAAATAAGAAAACCTGAGTTAACGGCAGCGTTGTCATTAATTTATTGTCCTTTCCATTAAAAGATTATTTACATTATCAAGATTTATTTACGTTTCATGGAAATTTAAATATTTTGCAAGAGTGAAAATAATTTTTCGTTAAATGGTTCAATGAACGTCAATACAAATGACAAACAAAAATAAATAAATAAAGAGTCCGATTAAGTAGAATTCATTTTCATATATAAAACGTGATGTAATTAATTTCAATTTTGCTTTTAATTTTGTACATGGACAATCAGTTAACGTTCCGTAACAAAAACTTAATTTACCATGAAAACTTCAGCACATTTTTCATATGCAATTATCTCATTGTGCCGTACAATGGTAATAATTACACATCTCCCAGAAAATAGCACATAATTGTTATATTCGTGGTAAACGCTGTTAAAATATTTCTCATTTTATTTTCCAATTTTCAGAGCTAATTATGCACCAGAGACCTTTTTCTGTTATGGAAATATTAATTTATGTGTCTTACATAAAATTACTAAAAGGATAAATCAATATTAAAGAATATGTCTCTATCAGTTTCCTGACTTTTATTATTTTTCTTCCAGTTTCCATTTTATTTTGTTTTTCACTCTTAACATCCTAAACTCGTTGCTTTAAATTTCTTTTATTTCACTAACCTCCTGCCAATTTTTATTAAATCTCCACACCTTTCTTATAAATTTCTATTATCTCTCCATTACTTCATTTCGACTTTTATCCTTTTTATTATCTTCCCCTTTTCAATTTGTATATTTCCTACCCTTCATTCTAAGTTTCAATGGTTATATTTTAATTTTTGTCGTCAGATGTCTTTCTTCCGACCTCTGACTTACTCTTTCACAACTTCCTTTGAGTTCCGTAATTTTCCTTTCTTCCCTTTGATTTCCATCATTATATTCTATCTCCTTTCTTCCTATTTCTGGCGTCATTTTGTTACTTCTCGCTCAACTTCTACCATTTTTCAACGAAATGAAGCGATGAAAGTAGAATTTATTCGCAAATGAAACGTTCCTTCGACGTTACGTTGTACGATTCTATTCCTCTCTTCTCGCGTCCAACTTCTTGATCGTTTAATTTTGTTTGTCTTTTACTGTAGACATAATCGTTTTGAAGTTTCAGGAGAAGAGTTCAAGGAACTTGGAGCAAGTTCAAGCGGATTAAGAAAGAAAGCGGAAAAGACGTCTTATCGATAAGTATTAAGTAGTTATCGCGTAGTTCGAAGTCGTAGGTAACTCCGTGGTTCTTGCCACTCGTCATCGTTACCTTATCTTTTGCAGATTATCAAGTAATCGATAGTCATTTAGTTTCACTTTTTTTGTTCGTTAGAATAATTTCCACTTCGTTATATTTACTTATGATTATTTCCTCTTCAGCTATCGCTAGCAACTCTACGGAAATATATGGAATTTAATCAATCTTTCAACTCCAAATTACAAAACGTTGGAAACGATAATTTTAGCGTGCCAATCTTTATTGCAAGGAGTAAATCTTTGTTAACAAAAGTATTAGAATGTATCGAGAGGAAGTTAAAGGAATTCCAGGAAAAGTTATACACGTTCTTAAGCAATAAAGGTAACGGAACTCGGTCGCTAAGACCGGCCAAATTGCGGGAAGCGGGCAACAAATAAATTCTTTGTTGGTGACACGGTTCACGCGATATATCGCGGCGCACAGAAACCGATTGCTTCGTGCTTCGTATTATTGAGGTCGAGAAAATCGAGCTCGTATTGCTTTCCAGCAACCGCTGCTACCTTCCCTCCCCCCCTCTTTCACTCTTTCTCTGTTTCAGCCTCGCCTTTGATGTACGCGGAGAAGAACTTTTTCGGCACGGCAGAGCGTAAGGGAGTTTCGCGATATTGTATCGCTATCGATTCCGCCAATAAAACGTCACGTCTACTCGGCTACGCGCTCAGAACACGGACAAAAGCCACGTCGCTCCGGGTATCTGTTTTCATTTCGCAAAGTCAATCCCCAACTCGGACGAGATGGCGACCCAACACCTGTCTGTCCGATATTATCGCATTGCAAATTGCTTTTGGCAATTTATCGCTGTGCTTCGTAGGGTAGAGGCAGGATCAGAGTAATGGGAGGCATAAGAAAGTTAGAAACGGACAGAGGAATAGGAGAAGAGAGTGCAAGAAAGATAGGTGGAATAGAAAGACTGGTAAGGACGGTAGAAACAGAAACATGTATAAATGCAGAAGAGGCGGAAAAATAAGAATGAATGTAAATTTAAAAGGAATATAAATGTAGAGAGGATAGTAGGTAGAGATAAATATAAATTACAGGAAAGTAAAAGAGAGTAGAGAATTTGAAAAGGTTGGAGGAAAATGGAAAGAAGGTAAAGGGCAGGAATAATAGAAAATAAACAGAAACAGTTAGTATAGATTCCGAGGATAGGGAGAAAATAGAAAGAATAGAAGTAGAGTAACTCAAGAATCAACGCGTTCAAGCTGTTCAAAATAAAATTCAAGTAATAAACCCAGGTCTGAGGCCTCTCAAAAAGATACGAATCACAATTCCACGCGCGAAATAAAAGACATCGATCAAACGGAGAATTCCCGAGGATTTCAAAGAAATTTCTGATCCAGATTCCAGGAGCTGCCAGAGAATTGCGCGCAGCCTCGAAAACCGAGAGACGAGATCGAGGCCCAGTAGTAAAGCTCGATATAAATCAGACCGATCCTTCGCTTTCGAGTTTCAACCGCGGTCTAGTCTCCTTTTCTCTCCTCTATGTTCCGGCTATCTCTCGTGTCCATCTTTTTCTTCCCTCCGCGATGGCCGACCTGTTCTCCGACACGTAATTACGAGTCTTCGTAGAAGAACTTCCGGTTTCCACCGCCTTTAGCCTCGAGCATGATTACCCGACGATCTACGAGGAAAGGAACGCACAAAATGAAAACGGAACCTTCGATAGCGAGCTATCGCGTCTTTGTAAACTGTCAGAGCTTTGTCTTCCACGAATAAATAATAATAAAATAGAGAATGATACCACGATTACGATGTTAATCATTATTTTTTTTGATACAGTGGTTAAACAAGGTTCGAAGTTTTCGTGAGACGAAAAGGAGTATTTTAATTGATTTTGTTGTTCGTGTCTAAGGAATGAACATGTCTGAGATAGAACTTATCACACAGTTTAGAAAAACAAGTGTCTGAATTGGATCGTAGCAGAAGAAATTTCTTTAATAAAAATTTCTGAACAGGGAAAATGTTTAACGTTTATGACGTTTAAACGCTGTTAGAATTGATAAAATTTGTATTTGAAGAATGTTGAAAGGACAGGAACTCATATATTCGCCTTTCCAAATGATTAATCTCTTTAATGGGAAAACCAGGTAAGAACCTGGAAACATCATCATACCGACAAGAATTAAACATTCACAGGTCGGGGAAAAGCGTTTTCCACACGAACATTGAATGCTTTAATATTTCGATTAAAATTTTGTTGGGGACAAATAATGCAGGATTTCAGAGCGAAATTTATATCCACGCACGTCTGTATACATATATTTCTCTGAATGTTGCTGGTATAAAATTGGCGAGCTTTTTCGCGTGCTTATATCTTCGAATTCACGACGCGAAACGTACCGGCTTTTCGCGAAATCCGGCTGGCGTACGGCTTGAAAATAAGAGAAAGAACCGGCGGGAAAATGGAGGAAATGGATCCACTGGTGTGTTCTGCATGACTTCATCATCGCAGCCGTGTGTCTCCGTATGGTTGGAAACAAACGGAAAAATGTTTCGTCGCCGATACGCCACCGACCAATTCACACAGCCCTGACAACAATATAAGATCGTTCAATTTCTGACGTTTTCTGCTCTCGTCGACCTTTGAGCGACGTATTATTCTTTATTTCCAGCATCTATACACTGCTTTCAACATTTCTCTTCGATTTCGACCTATTAGCTCTTATTTTATCGACTTCAGTCTGTTTCTTTTAAGGGAAAAAGTTTTATTCACGAATGGAGTGCATCAATATTGCAGTTTTTGCGCAGAGACGGATATTTTATGGTAATTATAATCCATCTTTGATCTCTCAAATCAATTTTTAATCTATTTAAAATCTGTTTTTCGCTATTATCAGTCATTGACGATGTAATAAACATGCAGAGATTTAAAGACAGATTAAATTATAGAAACAAAGTAACGGAAGAAATTTAATTAAAATTTCTCTTGGATAAACTTTGTAATTTATTTTTAAGCATCTGTGCAACTAAATGAAATGATATAACTTAATATGTGAAAGACTCTTGTAGGAACGATGCATCGTATATCTCGCATAGTCTGAACATTTTCAAATTCTATATACATTGAACAATAACAAACAATACAAATTGAACATAAAACAGCAACTATTCTGTCTGACAAAATCTAATTACTAATTATGGAAAGATCCAAAGTATTACTATTAGTGGTATATAAGAAATAATAATATTATGATATTCAACCCTTAAAATGTAAAAAGCAGTAAAAGACTGCTGGTTTTCAGGTAGCAAACGGAAGTGAAGCTTTTTCTCGAAAAGAGTCGGAACTCGATAAACTGGTCGCTAATTACAGCCTGGCAGACGATTGTCGAATTATTTGGTCGGAAGTCGAAGGCAGAGGGACGTCGCGTTTTATACTTCCGGTCGAGCGACGATCCCATCCGAGCGATTTTTAATCGAGCTACTCCATCCTCTCCCAACTCATCCGTCGTGCATCCAGAAGCATTAGACTTTCCCAGGATATATACTTTTGCTCGATTTTCATTCGCCATTTCCGTTTTACGTTCACGCACTCGATTTTGCTTGAGTGGAAAACTCCCCCGATACAGGTTCACGACCTTCGTTGTTTTTTATTACCTTCCTAATGATCAATTGTTTATTGCTGATCATGCGAGTGTGAAATTGTGAGTTAAAATTTTACCCATTTACACAGAGATTCAATCTGTGAATATCATAGACGATCGATGCTTGAATTTCTTCTACTCTCAATCTTTCTTAATCGATACTTGAAAGTTTAGAGAAAAGAAACATTGATAAAATTTGAAAATTTATCGAAATATAGATTCCTTGTCAATAGAAGATTATTACTTCGCAAATAGCAAGCTTGTACATTATCCTGTACATTTATCATCCTTCCTTTTATTAGATTTCCAGACACATTTATGAATTCCATCGCTCAAACAAACTCAATTTATATTTACTCATATAATCTCCCAAAAACCACAAAGGAAGACGACAAGATCCGAATAACCAAGTGATTCATTTTCGTCGCAAAAACCGTGCGAGCCCAGCCGGCATGTAAACGTTTTATTTAATAAAGCGACTTACCTCCGACGGAAACAGCGTCGAATATTAAGAAGCCACTGGCAAGAGTACAAACTTTCCCATGAGAACAAGGAAATAACGTTCGTGATCTATGAATTGTTCACGCGCGAAACTCATGTAGCCAGAGAGTTTAAAACAGCATGGATCACATTGTTAGCTTTTCAACAGGGAGCAGGGAGAAAGTGCGGTTGATACACCGCCAAGTAGTTCTGTGAGATCGTGAAGGAAAAAGAAAGAGAGAGCTTGTAGGAAAGACGGTAGAAGAGGAAAGGAGAGAAAGAGAAGCTACGAACTCCATACGTGACCAGCGAACAAACGACTCGTCAGTTCTCAAAAATCGCCCCCACTCTTTTTCCGTCTCTTTATCGTTTCTTTCCGGTCGCGGTGGTTGCTCTGAAAGCGTCCACCGTGTTAATCACCGCGTTTCCACGGCGGTCTTGTCTCCAACCGACGATTTTTTGCCGGATCATCGCTGATTAGAAGCGACTGCTGTACCACCGAGCACTTTTTATGAGACTTTATGGTCCTCGGCCATGCTGACATTCCTCTTTATAAACCTCGGATCGTGTTAAGTGTGAAATGTACTTTTTGGCTCGAGCAGATTGCGCCGGCCTTTCACCGTTTGCTTTCTGATTTCGAGTGGTTCTAACTTGTTTCTTTTAGGGTAAATTTTTCTGCCCTTTTTAAACCTGATTATCGAATAGGGATAGAACTCTTGGTAAAGTTAAACGTGAAACGCACCTTTTCGATGGAGTAGTTTGCACGATTCTGTCAAACAGATTGCTGTATGTTCCTTAATTTCAAAAAATTCTAACTTCCTCTTTATAGTAAATTTTATCGCTAGATTTTTTCGATTACGGAAATTAAAAGGTTTTCATTACTTCTGATTTCTACATTTCATCTGGTATAGATGTGAAATAAAAATACATTATAAGGCATCCAGCAACTGGCTAATTTTGTTTTTCAACTACGATTTGACATGAATACTTACCACTAAGGAGGAATAATCCACAGGCGACCAGGGTTCTGTGATCTGAATAACAATGTCCAATTAAAGCTGAAATTGTGGCGGCCAGGACAAGAGCTACAGCAGCTACTTGAAACGGTGCTGAGATCCTGAAATAAATTCGAATAACGTTAGTCAATTACGGTTATCCGAAGTTATGAAAATAAATAAAATTACATTTAATTCACTTCTAGTATTAAACACCTGTGTGTGAGTGCCACTATTATATTTTTTCAATCGTTCGTTATTTTCAAGTTTTTCATTTAATAACTAGGAAATAAAACAATATTTTTCAGAAAAAAAGAGCAGTAACCGATTTATTAAACTACTGCAAAAACTGCATTTCTCGTTCACGTGAATTTAATTTCCTGTTTCAGAGATAAAGTGTTTCAATCAAAATATTTGATCAAAAAACAATGTCAGGAATTATTGTGTAAAAAACAACATCACTGTTTTTTTTACGATATTCCATGAAAAAACAAATTTCCACCAATGGCTGTACTCTTATGTAACAGACGATATTGATCTTTGAAGCAAAACACACAGTAGAATTACTTCAGGATCTGGTTACTGACTTCGAACAATTCCTCTTTAAATAGCCTGATGTACAATGGATATTGAAATGTCGTACAAAACAAGTAACTACGTACAATAGATGCCTTGGTGAACGTGTGATTGGTCGACAACGGCACATGTCGTTGAAATCTTGAACGGCTATTGTCAACGTGTTCACATATTTCACATAGTTTGCGCCGGGAAGTGAAACCGGACATAGTTGTCGACGATTTATTTATTATAGACGATCGTGTAAGAATAACGAGAGCATTTCCATCTATTCAACTATGACCGATGAAAATTTTCGCGTAAAACGCGATAACAACCCTCGATCGTTGTACGAACGTCGTTGATATAACGAAACGCTCGCAGTATTTTTCTTTCATTCTTTATTCAAATAGATTTGATGTTCATTCATTGATGATTACTTTTCTCTTTTCAATATAATAAAATTTAATTTCCAAATCTCTCACTGGGATACCATTAAATAAATTAAATACGATTTAATTACAAACCATGGGTAATTTAAACATACATCATATAATTGAATAAGATAAATTCTTTTTCATATGTACAGCAATGTTACTTTACATTCGAATATAGTAATACTCACATAAATAAGTCTCAAAATACGAATTTAATACAAATTTTCTTAAATCGAAGAAAGAGATTATTGATATGCGTAACATGTAATAAAGTAATAATTCTACATTCGTACTGAATTCGAGTCAGAATAATTACGAATAGAAATTTTTTACGGAGTAAATATATTACTTTCGATTTAGATAAAAATGCTTTATAATACTTTTTATGTGAGATCAACATCTCAATTGATTCCCAAGTTACAATATTTGAACACAGACATTTAGAAAGCATTCTATACCATACATGTACATATACGATGTCCAATCGCTGTGACCTACATATATTTGTTTCAGGAACTCTATAAATCAAGTGGTAACTGTGAAAAAAACGCTGACTGAGCATCTGTCACTGACCAACGCACGCTGATGAAGCTTGGCGTAGGTCAGTGAGGATGTGTGAGCGAGAAGTCCGAGCGGACGACAAGGACAGAAAGAGTAAATATTTAAAAAATTATACTTCTCCTCTAAATAATAATTTTTCAATAATGGAGATTCGGATCGATATGAAACAAAATGCATTTTAAAATGAATGACATCCTGCTTTTTATAACGTCGAACCTATTTAGTCAAATTTATAAAAAGCGTACGTAGTTCTGAAATAGCAATCATGCAAGATTTGAATATTTTGGTGAATGTTATTTGTGTATTTTATAGAATTTTTTTCAGATTTTATTGTAATATATGCAGGACTACAGTTTAATATACATGGTAATAAATGCAGTAAGCATTTAAAAAATGTAAATAGTGGTAAAGTTGATCAGTTTTAGAATTTTTTTAGTTAAGGAAGAGTAAAACTGATGAAAATTTTAATATATATGGTGATGAATTATTATCGTGTATTTAATATAACTGACGTATAAATGCAGATATTGGATATATAATTCAGAAAAACTGATCCATTTATGTACGAGACAAATTTATTATACTGACTATAAATAAATAGAATATATCGGATACTGAAATTTTTTACATCTTAAATCCTAATAAAAGGAATCTCATTTCATTTTATTGGGAGTCCATATTACTTTTTATAAAATATTACCGCACTAAAGCTTCTTTGCGTTTTTTAAACGATCGAAAGTTACGATCGCTGCCGATATTAAAAGAAACTTATAAAATATTTCCAATTACATAAAGTTTGTCTGTAAAACATTTTACGACTCGAACAGTATAAATTTTCATCGAAATCCATATCCTAGCAACTAAATTTCTATTAAATAAGCTATTGAACCCACGCTAAATAATTTATCGTAAAGCGAAATGTGTGCGATATTCCACCATTACAATTTAAGTAAAATTATCAGATATATAATGCGAACAATACTATATCATTACTACAACATCTACTACGATAATTTCAATTTCTATCTATCAGACACTTCTGCGCAATATCGTTAATATCAAATTTCTCTTGTCAACAGCTTTGCAGATCTTAACATGATTTTAGACACCATTAAGGATTAAATATTACCCCTAAAGCGCCTCCCCTCGAATTTAACATGTGACACTCAACAACTATGCGGACGATCGTCTTCGTGAACAAGACGTACGTCATTGGGGGATGAAAATTGATGTTATGCTCTACCGTCACAGCACTTCGAGACTCTGGAACTTCCCAAAGACGAAGACGAAGGAGGTTAATCAAGATTTGCAGTGAAGCTGTAATGCTTCACAACCCGAATATATCCCCTAAATTTTGATCGATCCCCTGACCAACTTCTTTTGAATTCCACCTTCGTTGCCGTGTCGGGGAAATCGCTTCAATTTATTACTCTTTCACATAGCACGTAGACGATGACACGTAGTCGCATGATTTTGTACACACTGAGTTGTTGCCTGCGGTTAATTGAGAAAAACTGATGGGAGATTTATATTTTCTCGGGCAAGTTTTAAATTTGTAAGGTGGTTATTACAAAATATATCGTTGATTGACAAAAAGAAATTCTACTATTCATGTCTGACATATCTAAAAATTAAACTGCAAATTGATCAAAGATATCGGTTTTTATCAATTTTAAAGACTACGATATTTTCAATACGAATATTCTACAAATATTATAATCTTTTGAAGCCTATAGTTAATTAAATTTTTGCATCGCCGGGAAATTACGAAGGCGCATTCTACTTTTCTATAGCAAATTAGCCGTATAAAATGCGACTTTAAAAAAAAAAAAGAAAAAATAAAAGACCGAATGTTTTTCGCAATAAAAAAGGACAATATTTATCAGCGCGACTCACCAATCCCAGTGAAATTCGGTGCAATTCTTTAAATGCGATCCTATTAAGTGACGAACGCTCAAGCGAGCATTAAAGACTGGAATCGCATTTGCATTATTAAGCGATCAATTCAACCCTACTCGAATCTGTACGCCATACACCTGGCGCTTTCTTTTCGCTGTCAATACCATCCCATTGGCTGTTTATGGACAGTGAACGAAAACGGATCAGGAAACGGCGATAAACTCCTCTTTCCAATTTTAAATTCTTAATTGGCTTACCTTCGTGTGCTCGTAACTCACTTTATAATTCCTAACTTCATCCTCTCTTCATCTTCTCATCATGCATATTGCATACGAACTGTTCTACTTGAGATTCGATTATTTACCAAAAGCACCTGCTAACATTGTTTTTTTTCCTCTATGAAGTCGCATTGTGTTATACAATAGATTAGCAGGAATACGTCATATGGTTTTTAATTGTTACATATATTTACACTCGTGCATGTAAATCGTTGAGCGGTCGAGGCAAGACTGAGGAGTAAAAGAATTTTAACAACTCTCGGCGGTTATGGCACAATACGTAACAATGACTCGTCTATGTCAACAATAAGTCGCGATTACACCAATTTTGTGTTTAACACGTCGAAATATTCTGTATTACTTATGAGTAGCATGGAAACATGTTACGAAAATTATATATATATATATATATGTCGGAGATGAAAGAACACCGGGCTCCCCCCGTTTGAGTTACTCGGAAAACCTCAATACCGTAGCATTTATGAAATAACCTAAACACAGTCATTTGAAACTTGAGACAATGAGCTTAGGCTCGAGGCGACAACCGGTCGCCGAGCGTAGCCACGGTCACGGGATGAACGTTCCACCTAACAGAGATATGAATTTACATAGCTTTCCTTTAAAGAATTGGCAGTACCGACACTTGACAATAAAACATTGTAACAGCCCCGCGGCTCGTCACACACAGACCGCATTCTTTGAGTAAGATGATCGCCAGATGCCGATGCATCATTCACAGTTTATGCTCAGATAGTCTGAGGAGCCGCTACTAATCTTAGGACTTAGTTCTTCCGATTGACAAACAGTCTTTATTCTATCCGCCCGTAAATCTGTCACCTATTGCGGAAAGATATGGGAGATCAGATTTCCTTGCGTGCGACGCTTCCCGCCAGGAACTCTCTCTCAAGAGCGGCTAGCATCTTTTGCTAACCGCCGATATAGAAATTAACCAATTAACAGCAACTCCCATTTCCCTCACCCTCCGTGTGGAGGCTTTCTTTGACGAATCCGATGATCTCGTGCCCTTAGGCACATCCCATCATAGTCTTCCTCTGCAGCGTCGTCGTGACGGAAAGTCATTCCTTTTCTTACAGTCTCATTAAACACACGTCTAGTGTCTGTACGATCAGTGAATAAGTTACGTCTTAATCACGAGCTAATAGAACGATACTTGTATCACGAGGAGTGAGTCGAGTCCGGTTTGGACTTCAAGGCAAAGTACACTTGTTATCCCGTTGACCGTGGATTCGCTATACCGAACCTAGGGCCATTGTCGTTAGCGTTCACTTCCGCGATTGCCTGCCAACGTCGTATTAATCACATTTACGGAAATAAATATCTGTGTAACTACAATGAACAACAACGGCGAAGACTCATTACACGCCCCGAACCCCTTCCCGACATATATATATATTTTTTTTCTTCGAGAACACACGATATCCTTCATTCGGTTAAAGAAGAATTTCCACGAACTCAATAAACGCATGAATTCACTCCGCACAGTTTAACTACGGTCAACAACTAAGCCTATTTGCGAAAAAAAGCTTAACTTCACTCGCTACTACAAATACTCGGCTCTACCAAATATCGCCAGGAGCACCTTCGAATTCTCCGCTAACCGTTGCTTTTTGAACAGAGTACCCTGCCAAAAACAGCAATACATGACAGATAAAATAAAGGTCCGAAAATTTCATATAAATATACGATAGAAGCAATATCGATCAAAGATTCGTAAAGTACGTTCGTCGTTGATCGACGAAACGACGTTGAAAATTTATCACGGAAATTTTATAGCGAAAAATATAGTGACAGGCGCTCGTATGCGCTCTTCGATCTGGTTGAAATTTCCACGAAATTTTCCCCGCGAAACATCAGATCGTTTTGTCGCGGATGGTTGTCGTTTCAGATAAAATGGCTGCTGCGAAGGGGTGACGGGAGGGACAGTGTGTCACGGGGGACGGGGAATTTCGATACCACGGGTGTAATACACGTATTCGTAGCTATCGGGGTAAATGGAGCATGGTGGGTAACGGCGCGTCTCGCTCTAAGGGGTGCTGCTTGCTGGGATCCGCAATCAACCCTCCAGACGCTCGAGTTTTGAACCTACGGTCGTTTCAAACGGACCACGTCAATCACGATTTTCATGATTGCCGGAGACTCCACTGTTGTGCTCAAAGTAGATTTTGAAAGATGGATTGTCTGGAATTTGGAGAATTTGAAAGATTTGAAATATTCATGGTATTTACACAAATAAAAGAATTCTTACGTTTATATGTGATTATTCGGATAATCGTCAATCTGTTCATTGTTTGAAAATTACTGGCTACATTATTGAGATAAGAAAGATTTTTAAAATTATTTTTTTGTGTTAATACAACTGTATCTCGGAACTTATGGGCTAAATATCTCTCTATATATCACTTCATTAATTACATATGCATTTTATACAGTCTAATAAATTTATTAAATATATTACGCATATACGTTTTCCAGCAAATGCGAAGCTCTTGTTGGTATTTATGTGGACAATATTAATTCCAGCTCAATCACGCGAGAACGTGATTACGCGTTAATCAAGCCCGTGTCTCATAAACGTCGTTTATAATGCCTCATTCTTCGTCATTCACAATAGCTGCCACACATCTGTATAATGACATTGATGACGTGATAGCACATGCGTTTCATAGTCGATGCGTCCATCGAAAAGCTTGCATTTATTCCACTTAATATGTAATTGCTGCTAATCACTGCATTCAGTTCCGAATCGTCCTCTCATTAATCTTTCACTTGTAATTTCTTTCATAATGTTTCAATATCAGAACATTATTAATCCAATAAATCAGATAAATCATATTCATCTGATGACGATATTAAAATGCTCGAAATCTCTTCTTGTATGTAGTCAATAAAGGATGGACCGCCGTTCGAACATTTCAAATTCGAAAACGACTCTTTTAATCCGCGAAGCGTGTCGACGAACGTATCGCTGGAAATGTCTGGCGCAAGACTAAAAAGAAAGCCAGTGGCAGCCGGGTAATGGAGCGTTTCTTTAAGCGCTTGTACATACGTAGTATTTCCAACCACCTAAAAGTCATCTCCCAACCGTACACCGTTCTACAAAATTCTGTGGCGTGTATCGCGAACGTTATGAGAACTGCGTTACCTGCGCGTAAACTTTATAAACGCGACGCTGTGCTGTGGACGTTTCTCATATTCCCCCGGCTGTTTGACGAAACGACCTTTTGTCAGCGACCTGTCGCGGATGTATGCTCGCCCGTGCGCCTTTTATTCACAACTTTTTCAAAATACCGGACAGGGTAAAAGTACGACTATAAACGAGCTGGTTAAAGTTCTGGTAATTGGTCGATGTGCATAACGGTAAGTTTGGACGTCGATTGCACGAAATTTCGCGGAGCCACATGGGAATATTAAGCCACAGAATTAATAACTAGTTTTTGCTACTTCTCAAAGGGAACGAAATCGTGGCCAGAGATAATAGGAAATTAGATTTAAATGTTTAACCTGATTTTGTAGTAATGGAAAATTGGGATATGGCAAGGGAAAAGTTGGAACGTTCATTCAGTATTTTGGTATACGATGTTAATAATTTCAAATGGCAGCGAAATCAAAATATGCGTAAAAGAATAACTCTTTATAAAGCTCCTTCTAGAAGATTTTAAATTCAACTAGAAAAACCAAGAGACTTCTCTCTGTTCTAATTAAAGGACAAGAAAAATATTCGAAATACCTCCGTATAAGATATTACAAGTTGATTAAAAAATACAGGAAGACGAAGAAACTATTAATATTCTCCATATACATTTTATCGATAAAGTACTTGCAAAACGAACCTATGTTTCAGAGTATTTTCTTCATAAACTCGGTATTGTGACGAACGAAAGTATGGTTTAAGAGATTCTCTTACACAGAAAACTTTCCAATATTCCACATTCTATCGTCTCAGGTTCGAGAAATTGCGCCTGAAGGAATACCGTCAGGAATAATATCCACTCAGACATAATTAATAAACAGTTTTTCCTGAAATCTCTTATTCGCTGTATTTCCCGATTCCCAGTTGGCTTGTCCCGGACAAGCATGAAAAACGATGTAAAACTTGATTAAAACTTGAGAACGACGGTCGATCAATGAAGGTTTTCATAAATTTACGCCTGTTAGGGAATTATTATTCGGTTACGTTGTTATCATGCGTCATCAACTAACTCGTTCGCTAATTACTGTCCGGTTTTAATGTTGTATTATGTTTTAACTGCGATACACAGTCGATACGTAAAATCCAAAGAGAGAAGAGAGAAAGGATGACAGTATGTGCATGCATAAAGGTACACGCTTTAACGAACAACGCTACCGGTTGGCTTTTAATTAACAACGCGTGAAATGACCCCGTCTCGACGAGGTTATTACGTCGTCGTTTTTCACATCGCGCTCATTGTGAAGTTTGTTTCCAACTTATTACGATTGAAATGCTTTTCGCAGATTGGATGCGACTGATTTATGGTCGCCTTAGTGCATACATTGCTGTGAAATACTGAAATTAAGTGGACGAATTAAATTCTTTCATTAGTATGATTAAAGAATAGATATTCGATCTAAACTGAGGTAAGTTTCTGATAGTTATTTTCGGTTTTTCAGTTGTACTCGTTTATAAATATTAAGAGAGACGCATAATAATTTTGGAAAATATATCGAGAAGTTTGTATAGTGTGAATATGTTTAATTATTTTCCAATTGGGATATTTTACTCTTAAAAAGAGTTTTTATATAACATAAATGAAATAATGTTAATGTTGTAAATATAATTAAATTGAATGACAGAACGTTGATGTGAATAATAAGACAATATAATTATCCGAAATTCGTGTTTGTGTTGGCCTAAATGAGAGAACTTACATGGTACTAAACGATTCAGCTGTTTATGTGCTATGCTGCTAAAATTATCTTACCAACGTAATTTCGCTACGCATGAAGTGATGCATTTTCCTACATACATCTCAAAACGTGCACATTAAACTATTGAATTCTTTAAGAACTATTTTTCACCACCCATTGTCTAGCACCCTACAATTTTTAAATGTCCCGTTAAAACCTCTCATTTTCCCACGAAGATAATTCATCAATCACCACAGCAGCAGGGAACGCTTCAAAAACACTCGAAGCCTTCGGTCGATATCTCTCTCCTGAAATTAGTTGGGCCAACGCGATCCAAACGCAGTATATACACCCTCTAACAAGCACCGACACCAGCGCACACGATTTTACAAAGGCAAAGCCACGCCACTCATCCCTCTAAAAGACCAGGGGAATAAAAAACGATGCTAGGTATCGAAGGAACTATTATGTTCGATGTTATTCAACCACAACGTCATTTTCACCCGCACGCTGCATAATGATGGATAATTGTCCGCTGACAAGCGGGACGAAGCAGAGGCTTGGTTAAACAACGATTTGCATCGCACATCAAGGCCGAAGGGAGCAACGATGGATCAAAGTTAGCCAAGTAGTCGGAGCAGGAGAATCAACAATTCGGTCAGTGTCCAGGGCTGCGTGCTTGCTCTCGTTAATAACGGGCCGTTGTCACAGTAAATAACAATAAAACTCTATTAATGTGGTGGTACGACTAGTAACCAGGCCTGGCAGTCAGCCAGAAACATACCGGCACGGCTATTCACCCCTTGGTGAGGCTAACCCGAGTTAGCCTCGAATCCAGCTGCTGTTGTTGCAACTAGTTCTCTCGCATACCTCACAGGCCGTATGTAATGCAGCATGGTTATATAGTATTACGCAGTGGAATGGCCCACCTCTGTTGGGAGTCGACCAGTAGCAAGATGCACAAGATGCTCGTGAAATTGTGGAAATCGATTTGAATGGCTTTTCCAAATCAAAGATCGTTCTCAGTATTAAGAGAGCTCCTTTCTCGCAATCAGTGAGCTCTTTAATAGCTGTGTCGCGATAAAGATGTTATGGCAGGGTGGGAAGTGGATCTTGAGATTAATTCCCGAGGTAAGTTCGCATTATGAGA